>CM032456.1:5255462-5520462 GCA_019049505.1 Pachyrhynchus sulphureomaculatus | reverse complement strand
GGATTTTCTAAAAAAACATGTTAAAATTCTAAAGAATGATAAAAAGTGCTTTATTCAAAGTTTGCTCCATCGCTTGTTATACATTTTTCCCATCTTTCGGGCAATTTGTGAATACCACGCCAAAAATCTTCCCCTTTTGCTGCGAACCATTCATCGAGCCATTTTTTCACATCTTCGTACGAACCAAAACGCTGCTCAGCAAGTGCGTGACCCATCGATACAAACAAGTGGTAATCGGTAGGAGCCAAGTCTGGTGAATAAGCCGCATGGGGTAGAATTTCCCATCTGAGTGCTTCCAACGTGTCGCGAACTGGTTTTGCCGTATGTGATGGAGCATTGTCATGAAGAAAAATGACTTTGTGTTGCCTCTTTCGGTATTCTGGACTTTTTTCAAGCAGCGAACAGTTTAAATCGGTCAACTGTTGTTGGTAACGTTTAGTATTAACCGTTTCACCAGGTTTTAACAGCTCATAATAGACCACGCCCCTCTGGTCCTACCAAACACAGAGCATCGTCTTTCTGCCAAAGCGATTCGGTCTTGCGGTCGATGTGGATGGTGGGCCTGGGTCTACTCATGATTTGTTGCTCTTGGGATTCTCAAAATAAATCCACTTTTCATCCCCTGTAAATATTCGATGCAAAAAACGACTTCCTTTTGTACCGAGCGAGCAAAATGTCACACGTGTTTTTGCGCTTTTCCATTTGCCTGTCGTTCAAATCATGTGGTACCCATCTACCGGTCTTCTGAATCTTTCCCATCTCTCGTAGCCGATTGGAAATAGCTTGTTGACTAACGCCCAATTGCTCGGCGAGTTGTTTTTTTGTTTGCGAATCATCTTCGTCCAACAATGCTTGCAATTCCACATCTTCGTATTTTCCACGTTCCTTGTCTGCAACATCGAAGTCACCACTTTTGAAACGCAGAAACCATCGGTATGATTCAACAGCAGTTTTCTTCTAATGAAAACAAAAAATTAATGCTGCCCGCGAATGCTCTTTGTTCGGTATAAATTTCGACATATTGAACACAACAATACAACACTATGCACACACTTTTCCAATTTATCACTCGTGCGCGTCTGACACTTGTTGATGTCACAACGAAATGGCGCAGTGTCCAATTTTTATAGCACAAACTGCATTGGTGCACCATCTGTTGTCTGAAATTCGCATTTCATACTTGTACACCTGGTATTGGTATATATATATATATATATATATATATATATATATATATATATATATATATATATATATATACATACTCCTCACGTCTAAATGTCTTATGAAACATATCGTGGTTATGCCTGGCTGTCTAATCTATTGGCGATGCTTCGGATAGAGGCATTCCCACGTTCTCTGCCAGCTGTTTGTCTTGTAGCTTGCTCCATGTTGGTATCCAACAGCATCTTAACAGTGTCCATCCAGCGGCTAGATGATCTTCCGCGTCCCTCCTTTTATTTGGTTTTCCCTGCACCGATAAATTTCTCAGCACGTGTAATGTGACCAAAATAATTTACGATGCTTGCATAGACTGTGGTTGAAAGTGTCTGTTTCGATTTGATCTTATTAAGTGCTGAAGCACTTGTTCGCAGAGCTGTCGACGAAATCGTCAGCATATTTCGCCAGCACCACATTTCAAACGCATTTGTACGGCGTCGATCAGCGGTGCGTATAGCCAATTTTCAGATGCATACTGGAATATGGAGAATAGGGGGTTCTACTAAATTTCTTTTGTGTTGCCACTGATGTCCCTGGACCCCCAAAGCTTTCAGAGTATGTAGCCCTGTCTTACAACCTATTATTATTTGACATCTACTACTCAGTATATATCACCACTACACCAAACACTTTATTTTTGCACTCGACGCGCGTTTCGCTAACCATGTTAGCTTCATCAGGAGCGATGATTGACTAAAGCTAAACTACAAATCTACCTATTTATACTTAGCCTAACCCTTGAATTACTCAAGCGGAACTAATGACATAGGCAAGGCCGTCAGTTCCGGTCAAGTAACCAGTAGAGGGGTCTATAAGGAATAGGCCCTCTGTCTTTATTTAAACTACTTTTACATTTTATGATTTCCATACTTTCGTATGCGTTCAACAATCTCCTATCAGATACATCCTTTATTAATCTTAGATTATCTAATGTTACAGTATGATTAGCTTCAAGGGCATGTTCGGCAATGCTAGACTTTTCTGTTCTATTGTACTTTAAGTGTGCTAAGTGTTGTTTAAATCTTGTTTTAATTGACCTTTTAGTTTGCCCAACATACTTTTTGTCACAATCATTACAACTAATTTCATAAATTCCACTTTTCTCACAATTAGGAATCTTATCTTTGGGATTTCCTAAGATATTCCTCAGATTGTCTGATGACTTATAGACTAAGGTGAGGCCTACCTTATTAAATACCTTATTGAGTCCCTTGCTCTATTTCGGATTATATGGTATGGAGACATACTTGGTGTTATTTTCTTCGCGTGTAAAAAAGGTGGAATTCTGAATATTAAACCTAAACTTATGTCTATTTATTTACTAAGTTATCGTCATAACCATTAACTCTAGTTATATTTCTAATACGATTCCTTTCTTTATTAAAGTTTACTCTATTCAGAGGGAAAGTGACCAAACGATGAACTAAAAAATGTAATGAGGCTAATTTATGTTGTTTGCAATGAAATGAATCATTAGGAATATATTTATCTGTTACTGTGTCCTTCCTATAGATATCAAATTCTAATCTATTATTATTTTTAATAATTAAAATATCTAGAAAAGGCAATTGTCCTTTGTTCTCAACTTCGTAAGTGAATTTAATCGAATCATACCGGCTATTTAATTTAGAAACAAAATGATCAATATTTGCTTTCTTTGTATCAAAAATCGCAAAAATATCATCCACATACCTATACCATACCCTTGGGAAATATTCGAATTCTAGACTGGCTTCGATTTCAAACTTACTCATGAATAAATTGGCTATGAAAGGTGATAAGCAATTACCCATAGCTGTTCCTTCTTTCTGAACATAAAATTGATTGTTATATTGGAAATAATTTTGTTCCATACAAAGTTTAGATAATGTTAAGTATTCACGAATAATTTCTCTTCAAAGTCATTCATTCTAAGTAATTCTTCGAGATATTGTAAAGTTTGTGGAATTGGCACACTTGGGAACAAAGAACTAACATCAAAAGAAAAAATATCCAAATAGTTATCAAAAGAACTTGAGAAGTTACCGTTAAATACTTTCGCAGTGAAGAGTTCCTTAGAATTCATTAATAAAACAAAAAATCTAGTTCTTAATGAAGGTGAAGTCTTAATTTCTTTTGATGTTAGTTCTTTATTCCCAAGTGTGCCAATTCCACAAACTTTACAATATCTCGAAGAATTACTTAGAATGAATGACTTTGAAGACGAAATTATTCGTGGATACTTAACATTATCTAAACTTTGTATGGAACAAAATTATTTCCAATATAACAATCAATTTTATGTGCAGAAAGAAGGAACAGCTATGTATTGCTTATCACCTTTCATAGCCAATTTATTCATGAGTAAGTTTGAAATCGAAGCCAGTCTAGAATTCGATAATTTCCCAAGGGTATGGTATAGGTATGTGGATGATATTTTTGCGATTTTTGATACAAAGAAAGCAAATATTGATCATTTTGTTTCTAAATTAAATAGCCGGTATGATTCGTTTAAATTCACTTACGAAGTTGAGAACAAAGGACAATTGCCTTTTCTAGATATTTTAATTATTAAAAATAATAATAGATTAGAATTTGATATCTATAGGAAGGACACAGTAACAGATAGATATATTCCTAATGATTCATTTAATTGCAAACAACATAAATTAGCCTCATTACATTTTTTAGTTCATCGTTTGGTCACTTTCCCTCTGAATAGAGTAAACTTTAATAAAGAAAGGAATCGTATTAGAAATATAACTAGAGTTAATGGTTATGACGATGACTTAGTAAATAAGCTAATAAATAGACATAAGTTTAGGTTTAATATTCAGAATTCCACCTTTTTTACACGCAAAGAAAAATAACACCAAGTATGCCTCCATACCATATAATCCGAAATAAAGTAAGGGACTCAATAAGGTATTTAATAAGGTAGGCCTCACCTTAGTCTATAAGTCATCAGACAATCTGAGGAATATCTTAGGAAATCCCAAAGATAAGATTCCTAATTGTGAGAAAAGTGGAATTTATGAAATTAGTTGTAATGATTGTGACAAAAAGTATGTTGGGCAAACTAAAAGGTCAATTAAAACAAGATTTAAAGAACACTTAGCACACTTAAAATACAATAGAACAGAAAAAAAGTCTAGCATTGCCGAACATGCCCTTGAAGCTAATCATACTGTAACATTAGATAATCTAAGATTAATAAAGGATGTATCTGATAGGTGATTGTTGAACGCATACGAAAGTATGGAAATCATAAAATGTAAAAGTAGTTTAAATAAAGACAGAGGGCCTATTCCTTATAGTCCCCTCTACTGGTTACTTGACCGGAACTGACGGCCTTGCCTATGTCATTAGTTCCGCTTGAGTAATTCAAGGGTTAGGCTAAGTATAAATAGGTAGATTTGTAGTTTAGCTTTAGTCAATCATCGCTCCTGATGAAGCTAACATGGTTAGCGAAACGCGCGTCGAGTGCAAAAATAAAGTGTTTGGTGTAGTGGTGATATATACTGAGTAGTATCATTGTGCCAAGATTCCACATTCCCAACTTATTTGACATCTAGTTGAATAATTTTATCTACTTGCTACATAGCAGTGTTGACCTCATGCAGATTTTTAATAATACTGATTAAATAAAGAGGTATGCCCATAGCTGACATTATGCACCATAATTTACTCAATTTAATGTTATCTAAGGCTTTGGCACATAATATTTCCTTGCCTTTTCGATGATTTAGCGTATATTTAATACCACGTGTACAAGTATGAAATGCAGATTTCAGACAAACAGATGGTGCACCAATGCAGTCTGCGCCATTTTGTTATGTCATCAACAAGTGTCAGACGCGCACGAGTGATAAATTGGAAAAGTGTACGCGTAGTGTGTGTGAGCATTCGCGGACAGCATTAATTTTTTGTTTTCATTTGAAGAAAACTGCTGTTGAGTAATACCGATTACTTCGAGAAGCTTATGGTGAACATGCTCCATAGCAAGATACGTGTGAACGATGGTTTCGGCGTTTCAAAAGTGGTGACTTCGATGTTGCAGACAAGGAACGTGGAAAACCGCCAAAAAAAATACAAAGAAGTGGAATTGCAAGCACTGTTGGACGAAGATGATTCGCAAACACAAAAAACAGCTCGCCTAGCAATTGGGCGTTAGTCAACAAGCTGTTTCCAATCGCCTACGAGAGATGGGAAAGATTCAGAAAACCGGTATATGGATACCACATGAGTTGAACGACAACCCAATGGAAAAGTGCAAAAACACGTGTGACACTTTGCTCGCACGGTACAAAAGCAAGTCGTTTTTGCGTTGTATAGTTACAGGGGATGAAAAGTCGATTTATTTTGAGAATTCCAAGCGCAAAAAATCATGGGTAGACCGAGGCGCACCATCCACATCGACCGCAAGACCGAATCGCTTTGGCAGAAAGACAATGCTCTGTGTTTGGTGGGACCAGAGAGGTGTGGTTTATTATCGGCTGTTAAAACCTGGGGAAACGGTTAATACTAAACGTTACCAACAACAATTGACCGATTTGAACGGTTCGCTGCTTGAAAAAAATGCCAGAATACCGAAAGAGGCAACACAAAGTCATTTTTCTTCATGACAATGCTCCATCACATACGGCCAAACCAGTTCGCGACACGTTGGAAGCACTCAGCTGGGAAGTTCTACCCCATGCGGCTTACTCACCAGACTTGGCTCCTTCCGATTACCACTTGTTTGCATCGATGGGTCACACACTTGCTGAGCAGCAGTGTGGGTATAATGTATAGCATAATTTTGATAACGTGTGTTACAAGAGCAAGCAGTCTAAAGTTATTGCATATATATATATATATATATATATATATATATATATATATATATATATATATAAGGGTGATTCATTTAGAGGTACTTTTGTGATGGGGATTTAATTGCAGATTGCGCATGCGTCGTGTCAACTGAAGTGGCATTCCTGTTCAGTAGTGTTTGACAATTCATAATGGAAAGACTTAGCCCGGCACAGCGTCTACAAATTGTTCAACTTTATTACGAAAATGAGCGTTCTACGAGGAATGTGTATCGGGCGCTTAGAGCAACTTATGGTCCACATAATCGGCCTACCGAACGCACAATTCGCTCTACCATCAATAAGTTTGAGACCCAATTTTCATTATTGGATAATGCTCGACCGAATAGACCACATCCAGCACGTAGTGAAGAAAATATAGGGGCGGTAGTAGCGGAGAGTGTACGCGAAGACCGTGAAGTGTCCATTCGTCGCCGTTCTCAACAGCTTGGCCTGTCATATTCAACAACTTGGCGTATTTTACGTAAGGATCTTTCTTTAAAAGCATACAAAATTCAACTAGTGCTACAACTGAAGCCGACCGACCTTCCGAATCGTTTTCGTTTTAGTCGTTGGGCTCTTGACAAGCTTGCAGAAGATCCACTGTTTTCGAGAAAAATTGACTTGACTTTTTCCTTTGGGGCTATGTAAAGTCCAAAGTCTACATGAATAAGCCAGCTACAATTGAGACATTGAAGGCCAATGTTACTCGAGTCATTGGCCAAATACCACTCGAAATACCCACACGCGTCATTGAAAATTGGAACTTCAGAATGGACGTTGTTAACCGTAGTCGCGGACAACATTTGAAAGAAATTATCTTTAAGAAATAATTGTAAAGAATGGTTCTTTTATATGATAATAAAGATTATAAAATAAAATTGTTTTTGTTCATTTTTTTTATTTAAAAAAAGTACTTCTAAATGAATCACCCTTTATATATATAGGGGAAATTTTTTTATTATTAGAATATCCAAATTTCTTTTTAAGGTAATCAGTTTTGCATACCCAATAACGTAAAAATTGATTTTTGACATATGTCACGTGACCGTTGGTAGAGCGGGAAATTTAAAAAAACTGATATGGAATCTCGAAAAATCGAATTAATTAACAGAATATCGAAAAAAACTCAATGGGTCGAAAGTACTTAAAATTTCATTTAAACTCTATTTGCAAAGTTTTGAGCATCTACATAAAAAAAAACTAAAATGTCATTTTTTTTAGGTATTTTTTATCTCGTTAAAAACTTTAATTTTTTTTTGTCTAAGTAATTTAATTGAGGTGAATGTCTTTTGCGTTGATAATAATTACAAATATCGTTTTGTTTTTTTTTTGACAGCTGTGAGAAACAATTAAAAATATAATTTGTATCTAATTGCTATTTCGGTGTTTTACAACAAATAACCAGTGAAGTGCAAGTTGGACTTGCGCAATTAGTGTTCTGTGCCGTGATTACCTTTAACTACTATCTAACAGCCAGTAAATGAATCTAGCTCAATCTAGAATCTAGTAGTAAAAGTGTAAAACAAATATTTACTACCTAAATATTTAGGTAGTAGGTAGGTTATAAACAAATTAAATAAAATAATTTTGTCTTCGGTACCTATCTGCTCGTCACCAGTCACCGAATACGTATTGATATTTCGTATCTCTTAAGCCCCGATGAATTCTCAACTTTCCAAACCTTCACTGTTCTGTCATGCCACAATTTTTTTTACCAGAAAAATTATTAACCCTGCGGGCGGGGCGCCTAGCCTCTGAGACCCGATGCTCCGACAATCAGTCGGCAATTTTCGTAACATCGTTGCAACCGCTTAGCGGTTCGTCTACTTGTTCATTTTTGGCCTCAATACCATAACAATCGGTGGTTGTGTACGTATTTTAGTTTTTAAATTATTTTGATTTTGGTCTGTGGGACCCGGCGCCCCGGTTTGCGCTTTTCTTTTTACATTCGGCTGGTTTTACTTTTCAACGGTAAGTTAGCATAAATAAAATTTATTTTGCATTATTTTATGCATATTAATTATTTATTAGTTACTATTTTATAAAAAATAGTATCTCTTTTGTTTAGCAGCGATATCTACTTATTATGAGAAAGAGCAGGAGAAACTGCGCCAATTATGGGAAGAAGCTGATTCAGATGAAGAGCCGGATGACGAAGAAGAGGAGTTAGCTTTAGAAGAAAATATAGTAGAAACCCGAAGTACCGATAGTGAATCAGAACAAGAGTGCGATGATAGCAGTGATGAAAATGTACCTCTTGCAAAATTACCAAGAATTCCAGCTTTCATTGGTAAAAACGGAACCACGCGATGGCAAAAACATTGTCCAAACAAAACCGTAAGAACGAGAAAAGAAAATATTATTGTTCGGCTACCAGGCGTCAGGAACTGTGGGGAAAAACGCCAAAACAGCCATGGAGTGTTGGTCATTATTTTTCACAGATGAAATGCTTAACATTATAGTGGAAAACACAAATCTCTACATTTCTGGATTGGCTCAATATTATGCAAGAGAAAGAAGAGGGAAACCCACGGACATTTGTGAAATAAAAGCTTTTCTTGGATTATTATATTTGGCGGGGACCCTCAAAAGTGGACGACTTAATACAAAAAAGCTATGGCAAAGAAACGAACTCGGGATTGAAAGATTTTGGTTGGTAATGTCTCACGATCGATTTCATTTTCTTCTTCGATGCCTTCGTTTTGATGACTTGACGACAAGAGAAGCAAGGAAACAATTTGACAAGCTAGCTCCAATCAGAAGCCTATTTGACCTTTTTGTTGAAAACTGTAAAAACACATATACTGTTGGAGCAAACACAACAATTGATGAAAAGCTTGAGGTATTTAGGGGGCGATGTGATTTCAAACAGTATATTCCAAGTAAACCTAACAGATACGGTATAAAAATATTTGCTTTAGTTGATTCCTCTACATCTTATGCTTCAAATCTGGAGGTTTACGTCGGAAAGCAGCCTGAAGGTATATATGAACGCCCTAACGATCCACAAAGTATAGTTTTGAGACTAATAGAACCTATATCTGGGACTAATCGTAATCTTACGTGTGATAATTGGTTTACCAGTGTTGAATTGGTAAAAAAATTACTTGTGGAGCATAAAACCACGTACGTGGGTACAATAAAAAAAAATAAAAGGGAATTGCCTCTAGAATTCTCCCAACACAAGAGCTCGCCCTGAATTTTCTTCAATATTTGGCTTTCAAAAAGTTATGACTATTGTGTCATATATTCCAAAGAAATATAGAAATGTTAATCTTATATCCAGTTTACATCACGATGATAGGATTGATCCCTCTACGGCAGAAAAATGCAAACCCGATATAAATTACTTATTACAATCATACCAAAGGAGGTGTAGATAATCTCGACAAATTGTCTGCTACCTATAACGTAGCAAGGAATACAAGAAGGTGGCCGAAGGTTATTTTTTTTTTCAATTATGAATATAGGTGGTGTAAATTCCCAAATTATTTTTGCTTGCAATAATAAAACTTATAAGATTGAAAGGCGATTATATCTAAGAGATGTTGGACTATCCTTGACAAAAGAACACTTGGAGCGACGTTCTTATGAAACAAATGTTCCAAGGTCGGTAAGGGAAAGAAGACAAGAAGTTGCTGGAACACAAGAACCCAATAGAAATGAAGAAGTCCAACCAGGTAACAGAAAAACATGTTTTTTTTGTAAAAAAGATTCAAAAACCAAATATTTTTGCAAAAAATGTGGAAAATTTGTATGTCTTACTCATATCCATGTATGGTGTTCTGAGTGCTCAGAAATTGCAATGAATCAATAAGATCCGTTGATTTATGATATTTTTACAATGTTTTACTAAAATTTTTTTTTTTCATCTTCAAGTTATTTTGTTTGTAGTTTTTTAGGAAATGTTTAATTTTTTTGACAACAAATATTTAAAAATTAGATTTTTGACTGTGTATACTTAAACCAGTTTTATAATATAAGGTTTTGTATTTAAAAATGTGTATTTTTTTTTCAATAAAAATATTAATTTATCACTTTTTTTTTAACAAGATTTTTTATTGATGGTTTTGCGAGACCCGGCGCCCTGGTTGGAGATTTATTCGGCGGCGCCCAGCCCGCAGGGTTAACCGTAATGCACTCGTAAAAATTTTCGCTTAATCTACACTTTATGGAGAATATTCTAGAATTTTTAAAGAAATTTATATGACCTATACAGTTTCTAATAGCTTGTTTCAATGATTTTTAAATCCCCATTTTTTTATAAACACTATTTTTTAACTACTAAATACAAAAAAAAGGCTAAGAATGAAAAGTCGGGGGATCTGGCAGGCCAGGTATTTTCTGCAAATCTGTCTATTCACTGGTTGCTCCTAATGTTACCAGTTTCTTATATTGATCGTAGAGTGGACACTAGCGCCATACTACTAAAAATACAGATGTCTTCTTTCCATTAAGGGGGTCACTACCGAGGTCAATTTACATTGAAAAGTAAAACCATTTTCTCAGCAACCGTTCATCCTATTTCAACGAAACTTTGCACACTTATTATTTATTATTATATAATTTAATGGGACTAAGGGTTTAAAGAAATAATTTAAATTACATTTTCTAGAAATTTTGAAAGTTCATGAATTTTATTTTGTATGTTTGAATTGACGCGGTAAATTACCAGCTGTTTCGTTTGACATTTCCTTAGTCCGAACTGTAGACAGTGTTGCCATGGATATTTAAAAAAAAAAAAAATAGCTCAATAACTTTCATAGTTTTGAAGATAATGGGGCAAATGTACAAAAAAGTCAATTTTTCAGGAGAGCCGAAAAACTAAAAAGTTGTAGTTTTGACTGCTTTTTTTGTTATAATCAACTTTTTTTAATTTAGTTCTAGAGTGTTTGTCTTCTTTTTTTTTTGCAAAAACAAGTTTGGCAACACTGATTGTTTACAACAAAATATGTTTTTTTCCAAATTTTTTTTTTTAGTTTTGTTTTGTTTGGTTATATTTTACGTGAGAGATTGTTTTTGTTTACATAGTTACAATTTTTTTTCCTGTTTTCTGTTACTATTGCTGTTTTAAATTTTATTATATTGTTATTTTATTATAGTTTTTTTATTATTGTTTTGTGAAGAAAAATCACTAAGCCAAAGACTAGCTTCAAGAGCAAGAAAAGGAATAAACCTTTTAGTGGGACACATATTTCTGTTGCTCGTAAATTGGTCATGTCCTTACCATCTGTTGAATCAACACCATCAACCTCATCTGAAAATCGTACACCTTCTTCTTCTTCAAAAAACTAGGTAATCAAAATAAATTTGAGTCATTCATGAGCAACCATGCGTATGATTTGGTGGATGTTGGAGAGCTGAGTAAAGCACTGAACTCAACAGTGGACTGCAAAAAATGTGGTGGTGAAATCACCCTAAGTGTTTGTTTGAGAAACGGTTTGGCATCCACTATAAAGATTGTTAGTCAGATTTGTCAAGTCCTAAATAAACTAAGGAACTCCAAGAAACTGGATTATGAACTCGAAGGTAAATCTGTGAAATTAGATACAATAAATATTAGATTTACTTATGCACTTAGGTGTATTGGTAAAGGATTTGCTGGAGCTAAACTTCTTTGTGCTATGATGAACATTCCTCCCCCACAAAGCAAGCACTTTTTGCACCAAAATGTTATTCGTTCAGCTCTTGAAGTAGTTGGAAAAGATATAATGATGGCTGCCGTAGAGGAAGCCTGTATTTCAAATAGTGGCAACAGGGATTTGGTCATCTCACTAGATGGCAGTTGGCAAAAAAGGGGCCATACTTCTTTGAATGGCGTGGTCTCTGCTGCGAGTACTGACTCAGGCAAAATAGTGGATATTGTGGTACTCTCCAAACACTGTCGTTGTCCACTAAAATTTCAGAATACACATAATGAAAATTGCATAGCCAATCATAGTGGTATCAGTGGGGCTATGGAAGCAGCTGGTGCAGAGCAAATTTTCCTGAGGTCAATGGACAAATACAATGTGAGATATTCTCACTACTTAGGTGATGGAGACTCAAAGGGTTTCTTGAAGGTTGTAGAACAAAACCCTTACGGAGATAGTCTCTTAGTTCAGAAGTTAGAATGTATAGGACATGTACAAAAAAGGATGGGATCTAGACTCAGAAAGCTAAAAACTTCCTACACGTCCAAAAAACTGCAAGATGGAAAGCCGATGGGAGGAAAGGACAGACTCACGGATGTGGCAATAAACGACATTCAAAAGTTTTATGGCTTAGCCATACGAAGAAACGTTGGCAGCTTGGCTGACATGAAAAAAGCAGTATGGGCAGAATTTTTTCATCTCGGCTCAAACGACCAGAATCCGGCACACAATTTATGCAGCTTGGACTGGTGTAAGTTCCTCAAGGCCCAGGCAGAAAAAAAATTATATGAGCACTCAAAGCATTTTCATCTACCAAAAGTAGTAATGGAAATTTTGAAACCTGTCTTCAGGGACCTGGCGAATCCAGCCCTGTTAGAAAAATGTGTTCACGGTAAGACACAAAACACAAACGAAAGCTATAATAATGCATTGTGGGTTAGATGCCCAAAAAATATTTTTGTAGAGAAAAGCACACTAGAATTAGGTGCATATGATGCACTATGCTGCTTCAATGAAGGTAATATTTCCCGCTGCCGAGTACTTGAAAAACTTTTCATTGACCCTGGAAAATTACAATTGCTGGGCTGATGAAGGAAGATGAAACTGAGAATAGTGAAAGCCGAGAAAGACTTACAACAAGCATCGAAATGCGAGAGGCAAAAAATTTCAAGAGCAAGAAAAAGTTTAGAAGAAAAATTTAAGAAGTTAGAAAAAAAAAGAAGGCCCGTCATATGAAGCGGGTTCATTTTAGTTAAAAAAAAGTATAACAAAATAATAAAATCTTATTATTACTTTTCAAAATATTATTGTAAAAATAAAGTTTTTTATTTGTATATAGTAAATAGTATTTCAAAATATTTTTGTAAAAATAAAATTTTTTATTTGTATATAGTAAATAGTGTTATATAATTATTCCTAAGCATTGTTAATAAAAAGTGGG
Source organism: Pachyrhynchus sulphureomaculatus (assembly GCA_019049505.1). NCBI lineage: Eukaryota > Metazoa > Arthropoda > Insecta > Coleoptera > Curculionidae > Pachyrhynchus > Pachyrhynchus sulphureomaculatus. Next base: position 5,507,332 of record CM032456.1, on the reverse strand, counting down.
ATAATAATAATAATAGTGAAAATAATAATAACTTCATAATGGGTGGAATGGGGTGGTATATTGAAAGGTGCGTAGTGCGAAGCTAGGCGAAGGCTGAGCGGGACTCATATCTTGGCGATACTGACTGATGGCTCATACCTTGACTACTTTATATAAAAATTTCAGGCACTTATACTCATCGTATAATTGTGGGGGTTGGATTGTTTTGTGCAGAAATGATTGTAGATTATAAAAATGGAAAAAAACGAAAAACGTATTTTTTTTCATTTTTCTCGGTAGTGACCCCCTTAAAGGAAGATTTAGCAGCATTTAAATCATCACTTAGAAAAAAGGGTCCTAGACTTTTGTATCTGATTCTACAGCACACATTCACTTCAAAACTATACTGGTCTTTACTTTTTTAAATTTTCTTGAGAAATGTAAGCCTTCTTTGATCATGTCCTGAAACACAAAAGTCAAAACAGGCATCATAATCCCGGTTTTTTAACCCTTGGATAAATTTAGGCTTGCAAAAACCTATTTCTTTTTAATATTATTCGTACCGAGCGATCTTCAATATTTGCCATCTCCGAAATATGAGCGATTGTTACTTGCATTGTTTCTGAAACTATTAACAGTACGTTCAAACTATTTTTATAATCAGTGACTAATTTTTCTACATCACTAGTTTCTTCAAATTTTTTCAGTAAGCACGTAACAATAAAGAAATGTGGAGTTTTATCAAGGTTCCTTTCAATAAATATTGCTTCTGCCTCTCCAAAATTCTTGTAGTTATATTCACAAATTTTAAAAATTTCGATTTTTTTTTTTATTTTTCTGCTTGAAATAATAATGGGGGTTTTTAAACACGATGATACTTTTGATCATTAAATAGAAAGAATTAATAAAGTACGCAAATTATATTTGCAAATACAATTACAATACAATGAAAAATAGATCTACATCTATAATATATATAAAATGCAACGTCTCTCTGTCTGTCTGTCTGCCTGTCCGTTAGTGACTTTATCACCACTTATCCAATTTACGTACTTTTTTTTTTTTAAACATACTTATGTTCTCTGGCCAGGTTATAGGCTATATTTTATTACGATAGGTAGCATAAGGAATGAGCAGTGACAATAATAGTGAGTGAAGTCGGAAAAAAAAAAAGTTTGCTGCTAGCGCGTTCCCTTGCAATATACAGCCTAAACCATTAAATATGGAACAATATTATGTAGCAGCGAATATCTTTAATCTATAATCTATAATATATATAAAATGCAATGTCTCTCTGTCTGTCTGTCTGTCCACTAGTGCGTTTATCACGCGAGAACCACTTATCCAATTTATGTGTCTTTTTTAAATTCATACATATATTCTTTGGCCAGGTTATATAATAATAATAATAATCTATATCTATAATATATATAAATTGCAGCGTCTCTCTGTCTGTCTGTCTGTCCGTTAGTGCGCTTATCATTGGAGAACCACTTATCTGATTTACGTGCTTTTTTTTTAAAACATTCATATGTTCTCTGGCCAGGTTATCTATATATAATATATATAAAATGCAACGTCTCTCTGTCTGTCTGTCTGTCTGTCTGTCTGTCTGTCCGTTAGTGCGTTACGTACTTTTTTTTTAAAACATACATATGTTCTCTGACCAGGTTATAGGATATATTTTATTGCGTTAGGTAACATAAAGAATAAGCAGTGACGATAATAGTGAATCAAGTCGGAAAAAAGGCTACCGTTAGCGTGTTCTCTTACAATATACTGCCTAAACCATTAAATATGGAACAATATCATGTTGCAAAGAATACAATATATATATATATATATATATATATATATATATATATATATATATATATATATATATAAAATGCAACGTCTCTCTGTCTGTCTGTCCGTTAGTGCGTTTATCACTTGAGAACCACTTATTCGATTTACGTGTTTTTATAAATTTATACATATGATATGTTCTATATAATTCGATATAAGCCTAGATAATGGGAGATAAGGTGAGATAATGGGAGATAAGTATAAATAATGGGAGATAAGCAGAGATAAGTCTAGGTAATGTAAGTTATGGTGAGATAATGGGAGATAAGGAGAAATAATGGGAGATGAGCAGAGATAAGCCTAGATAATGGAAATTATGTAGAGATAATTGGAGATAAGGAGAAATAATGAGAGATAAGGACAAATATTGCGAGATAAGTCGAGATAAGCCTAGATAATGGGAGATAAGGTGAGATAATTGGGGATAAGTATAAATAATGGGAGATAAGGAGAAATAATGGGAAATAAGCAGAGATAAGTCTAGGTAATGGGAGTTATGGTGAGATAATGGGAGATAAGGAGAAATAATGGGAGATAAGGAAAAATATTGCGAGATAAGTCGAGATAAGCCTAGATAATGGGAGATAAGGTGAGATAATTGGGGATAAGTATAAATAATGGGAGATAAGGAGAAATAATGGGAAATAAGCAGAGATAAGTCTAGGTAATGGGAGTTATGGTGAGATAATGGGAGATAAGGAGAAATAATGGGAGATAAGGAAAAAAATGGGAGATGAGCAGAGATAAGCTTAGATAATGGAAATTATGTAGAGATAATGGGAGATAAGGAGAAATAATAGGAGATAAAGGGAAATAAGGGCAGATATTTTATTATGTTAGGTAACATAAGGAATAAGCAGTGACGATAGTAGTGAATCAAGTCCACGCGAGCGGAGCCGCGGGCCCGGCTAGTACGGAATATAATGGCCAATTTCTTTTAGTAGTGTTTTGTTTTATTTTAATTTCACAGCCTGCTTTGCTAATCTGTGGTTTTAGAGTTTCCAAGCCAACTTCAGTTTTTTAGAGCATTTGTGATTTTAAAACTTGCCGTTTTATATTGCGTTGATCTAAATATTATGCAAAAAAATGTAAATTTGGTGTCAGGGAAACAAAAGAAAATAAAAAGTGAATGTGAATTTTAATTTACATTGTTATATTGGCTAGCTAACCTAATAAGTGTTAGATTGAAGTAGAAAAAATAATTAATTGAAAGTTACTTTTTAAATTTATTTTCCAATTGCAAAACATATTTTCGCAGCTTAAGTAAAACTTCGCACGGATCAGTGAACTGATGCATTTTAAAACACTTGAGGACGTTTTTTGTTGTAAAACACAGAAAAAAGCAATTAGATTCAAATCAATATTATGCTGGCGTTCAAGCGTAAACTCATTTTTTCGATATTTCTAATTATAATCAAAGCAAAAGAAATTTACCTCTATTAAACTAGTTAGACAAAAATATTAAAACTTTTTAGCTAGATAGAGAAAGAAAAATATATTTAAAAAAAAGTGGCGATTTAAATTTTTTTATGTAGATGCTCAAAAAGTTGTAAATGGGGTTCAAATAATATTCGAAACACTTTTTATTCTTTGAGTTTTTTCCATAGTCTGCCAGTTTAACCCGACTTTTTATGCTTCCATATCAGTTTATTCAAATTTCCCGCCATACCGACAGTAATTTAATTTATTTCAAAATCAATTTTTAGATTATCGGACTTGCAGAACTGATTACCCGAAAAAGAAATTTGGATACTCCAATAACAAAAATAAAAACTCTTTGCCGGTCACAAGATATTAATATATATATATATATATATATATATATATATATATATATATATATATATATATATATATATATATATATATGTTTTGACGAATGTTCTCACGGGTGTGAAATGTAGTAATGGTTTTTCGGGTATCCCGTGTTAGCTTGAAGTCCCTTGATGGACGGTTTCGCTGACGTTTCGATGGAATCTCATCCATCTTTTTCAAAGCGTTGATGAAACGTCAGCGAAACCGTCCATCAAGGGACTTCAAGCTAACACGGGATACCCGAAAAACCATTACTACATATATATATATATATATATATATATATATATATATATATATATATATATATATATATATATAGATATATATATATATATATATATATATATATATATATATATATATATATATATATATATATACATATATATATATATATATATATATATATATATATATATATATATATATATATATATATATATATATAAAGGGTGATTCATTTAGAGGTACTTTTTGTGATGGGGATTTAATTGCAGATTGCGCATGCGTCGTGTCAACTGAAGTGGCATTCCTGTTCAGTAGTGTTTGACAATTCAAAATGGAAAGACTTAGCCCGACACAGCGTCTACAAATTGTTCAACTTTATTACGAAAATGGGCGTTCTACGAGGAATGTGTATCGGGCGCTTAGAGCAACTTATGGTCCACATAATCGGCCTACCGAACGCACAATTCGCTCTACCATCAATAAGTTTGAGACCCAATTTTCATTATTGGATAATGCTCGACCGAATAGACCACATCCAGCACGTAGTGAAGAAAATATAGGGGCGGTAGCGGAGAGTGTAAGCGAAGACCGTGAAGTATCGATTCGTCGCCGTTTTCAACAGCTTGGCCTGTCATATTCAACAACTTGGCGTATTTTACGTAAGGATCTTTCTTTAAAAAGCATACAAAATTCAACTAGTGCAACAACTGAAGCCGATCGACCTTCCGAATCGTTTCCGTTTTAGTCGTTGGGCTCTTGACAAGCTTGCAGAAGATCCACTGTTTTCGAGAAAAATTTTGTTCACCGATGAGGCCCATTTTTGGCTTAATGGGTTCGTGAATAAACAAAATGCCCGTATTTGGGGTGATGAACAACCTGAAGAGGTTCAAGAGCTGCCATTAAATCCAGAAAAAACAAATGTTTGGTGTGGTTTATGGGCCGGTGGAATAATCGGTCCATATTTTTTCAAAACAGAGGCCGGCCGGAATGTTACTGTGAATGGTGACCGTTATCGCGCCATGATAACAGACTATTTGATGCCAGAAATTGAAGCCCGTGGTCTCGACGAAATTTGGTTCCAACAAGATGGCGCCACTTGCCATACAGCCCGTGAAACCATGGCTTTACTGCGAGAGCAATTCGGCGCGACAGATCATTTCACGCTTTGGACCAGTGAATTGGCCGGCTAGATCATGTGACATCCCACCTCTTGACTTTTTCCTTTGGAGCTATGTAAAGTCCAAAGTCTACATGGATAAGCTAGCTACAATTGAGGCATTGGAGGCCAATATTACTCGAGTCATTGGCCAAATACCACTCGAAATACTCACACGCGTCATTGAAAATTGGAACTTCAGAATGGACGTTGTTAACCGTAGTCGCGGACAACATTTGAAAGAAATTATCTTTATGAAATAATTGTAAAGAATCGTTCTATTATATGATAATAAAGATTATAAAATAAAATTGTTTTTATTCATTTTTTTTTATTTAAAAAAAAGTTCCTCTAATGAATCACCCTTTATATATATATATATATATATATATATATATATATATATATATATATATATATATATATATATATACGAGGCTGGTTTGAAAAGTCCGTGCAAAGTCCGAGAGATGGCACCACCGGCGCGTATCGAGGTCATGTTTAGTTAGTAGCATCTCTTAAATGAACGCACACCAAGTTTCAGCCATATTGGTCTATTTCTTTGTGTTTGGCATTCGTGTGAATCAAGGAAGTCGAGTGATTTTCAAGAAATGGACGAAAAAGAATTTCGTGTGTGTGATTAAACATTACTTTATGAAAGGCAAAACGCCTCAGGAGACTAAAGAAAAGCTTGATAAACATTATGGTAACTCTGCACCTTCGATTAGAACAGTTTATAAGTGGTTTCAAAATTCTCGGACTGGCCATATGGGCACAAGTGACGCTGAACGTTCTGGGCGCCCTGTGGAGGTTACGACTACAGAAATCATTGATCAAATCCATGATATGGTGACGGATGACAGAAGAGTTAAGGTGCGTAAGATTGCTAGTGCTGTGGGCATCTCGACTGAACAGGTACATAATATTTTGCATAAACATTTGGACATGAGAAAGCTATCCGCAAGATGGGTGCCGCGATTGCTCACGCTTGACCAAAAAACGGAATCGTGTGAAGTGCTGCAAGGATGGTTTGCAGTTGTTCCAGAAGAATTCGGAGGACTTTAAGCGTCGTTTCGTCACTGTGGATGAAACATGGATACATTACTATATTCTTGACACCAAACAACAATCTAAACAATGGGTTACCAAGGGGGAATCTGCACCAAAAAAGGCGAAGACCGTTCCTTCGGCCGGAAAGGTTATGGCGACTGTCTTTTGGGATTCGCAAGGGATAATCCTCATCGACTATCTGGAAAAGGGTAAAACTATTACAGGTGAATATTATTCGTCGTTATTGGACCGTTTGAAAACCGAGCTGCAAGAAAAACGCCCGCGATTGGCCCACAAGAAAGTCTTTTTCCATCACGACAACGCACCAGCAGACACCTCAGCAGTTGTGGTCGCAAAATTAATGGAAATAGGATTCCAACTCGTTTCACATCCCCCCTATTCTCCAGACTTGGCTCCCTCGGACTACTATTTGTTCCCCAATTTGAAGAAATGGCTGGCGGGACAAAGATTTTATTCAAACGAGGAGGTGATTGCAGACACTAATGGATATTTTTGCAGACTTGGACAAATCCTATTATTCCGAAGGGATCAACAAACTAGAACATCGTTGGACGAAGTGTATAAGCCTAAAAGGAGACTATGTCGAAAAATAAAAAAGGTTTACCCCAAACACATAAGTATATATATATATATATATATATATATATATATATATATATATATATATATATATAAAATACATTAAAATTCCGGATTCAAACCCGGAATTTTAATGTATTATATTCCATATTCCGTGGAAACCTCTATAGTAACATTATATATATATATATATATATATATATATATATATATATATATATATATATATATATATATATATATATTTAGGACAGTTTTTTATTCTTGGTCTTGCGGTCAATTTTTAATGAAACAAGTTTACTTTTGGTTAACGTTTCGGTTTATTTTATTTAAACCATCTTCAGAACTACAAGAAAGAAAAAAAGAAGAAATCAAAACTTACCGAACCTCTTAAAGAAATTTGAATAAACTAACAAAACTATTGCAATAGAAATAAATCGAAAACATTTTTTAATAAGATGTAAAAATTTAAAAGTAATTCCAAAATTAATTCAAAAACAAAAACAAAAATTTAACTTTAATAAAAACAAACAATATCTAAATATAATAAAATTTTGAATATTTTTTATTATCAAATTTTAAATCTATGTATCAATGACAGCTTTTCAAAAATAAATAACTTTAACAAACTTTTATACTAAACAAAAAGAAAAATATGAATTCCTATTCAATAAAATTAAAAATAAACAAATTAATAAAATCAATCAACTAATGAAAAAACAACACCTACCAGAAGAAAATAATAAAATAAATCAAAACTGGATAACAAATCTAACAAAAATAGATATACCTGACCACATAAAATACATCCTCTCATTAGGCCCAAAATTTTCTATGAAACAAACTATAAAACCAAATCAATTTCATAACATAATAGCAAATATTAAAGCAGGCCTAGAAAAAACAAACACGCATTAAAAAGAACTCATTAGAATACGAATTACCAACATATTAACAAATTACAAAAACAAAATAATAAATTCAAACAAAAAAGTTAAAAGCAGAATAAACCATTTCTTAAAAGAAGCCAAATTATTTATATCACAACATCCATCACTTTACATTATATCAGCAGACAAAAATAATAAAACAGAAATTATAGATAAAGAAGAATATAATAAAAAAATGTTAGAACTTCTAAACGATTCATCAACCTACAAAAGAATCCCATAATCTGACAAATAAAATACAATTAATACTAAATAACATGCTAAATAACTGGCTTAAGAAAAAATACATAGACAAAACATTAAAAAACAAACTAATCAGCCATAATGGACAACCACCATTTATATATGGACTACCTAAACTGCATAAACACAACATACCACTTCGACCAATTGTTAGTACAATTGGTTCAGCCACTTATAACTTGTCTAAATACCTTTCTAATACGCTATGCAATGTTCTTGGCAAAAACGAATATCATATTAAAGATTCATGGGATTTCCATAAAACAATAAAAGATAACAAAAAAATTCCAAACAGACACTCGTTTCCTTTGATGTCGTCTCTTTATACACAAATATACCAATAGAACTTGCCATAAAAAGTATAACACCCCTGAAAAGGAATTTATCGAGGCAACAAAAGTTTGTTTAAACTCTACATTTTTCCAATATAATAACCAATTCTACTCACACAATTTATGGTATAGCTATGGGATCACCAATTTCAGCTACTATAGCAAATCTCGTAATGGAACATGTAGAGGAAAATATTATAAAAACTCTCGACTATAAAAACCTTATTTTTTCAAAAGGTTTGTAGATGATTGTATTCTTTGTATCCCAGAAACGAAACTTCAATACACGCTAAACAAATTCAACTCATTCCACGAAAGACTTAAGTTTACATACGAAAAAGAAATAAACAAATCAATAAACTTTTTAGACAAAAATGTTAAATATGATGATAAAGGAAACATAAAAACAAACCTGTATGGTCCGGTATAAAAAAAGTGTTGTCAATTCGCACTATTACTAACTGATCCGAAAGACAGACCCCAAAACTTGAATAAAGTAAGAAACGTTCTACTGAGCAATAACTATCCAAAAAAATTTACAGAATCAATTATAAAAACCGAATAAATAAAATATACAATAATCATAAAAAATCTAAACAAAGTAACAATGAAATTAAAAAAATTATATTTCCATACAATACATTCCTGAATTAAATAATAAGATCAAAAAAGTCCTTAAACCACATAACATCAAGATAGCAGAAAAACCGGTTAACAACTCAAAAAATATCTTTACCAAACTTAAACCAACAATACCAACAGCAGAACAAACAAACTTAATCTACAAAATAGACTGCATGAACTATCCAAAAACATACATTGGACAATCAAAACAATATTTAAGGAGAAGAATAACAGAACATAAAAATAGCATAAGAAACACAAACCAAAACCATACTGCCCTATCAAAACATGCCATAGATGAATTGCATAATTTCAATTTTAATAATGTCCAAATCCTTGATTTTGAAAATAATCATAAAAAACGAAACATAAAGGAAATGATACATATACGAAGAACAAATAACACCTTAAATTATCGAAATGACACGGAAAGCCTAAGTATTGTATATAATGATTTAATAACCTAATAAAACCTAATTACTAGACTAATAACAATTAAAGTAACGACAATATGAAAGCAATAAATAAATTTTGGATTTACCCATTTTACCTGTACAAATAGTAAAATAAAATATGTGAACCTTTTAAATTTAGTATTACGAAAATTGTGACACTGTTAACACGTAAATCATTTAAACCTAAAGATCCAACAAGATATAAGGTAGGAAAAATATAATAAACACTAATATTTATTCTCTACATATATTTCTGTATAACACAACACTAATCATCCATTTTACATCTTAAATATTAACACTAATAATTTTTTTTTCTTTCTAGTAGTTCTGAAGATGGTTTAAATAAAATAAACCGAAACGTTAACCAAAAGTAAACTTGTTTCATTAAAAATTGACCGCAAGACCAAGAACAAAAAATTGTCCTAAATTTATTCATTAACGGTCAGGAAAAAAGAAAAACATATATATATATATATATATATATATATATATATATATATATATATATATATATATATATATATATATATATACAGGGTGCGGCGTTTAAATCCCGACAGATTTAAGTTTAAATTTTCGCCTTACAATAGTTCTACTATAGGTCATTGTCGACGTTCGTGAAAGCCACATACTGCTAGTCAACAGTCATAACCTCGAAATGACCGAGCCATTGCGAATAAGTGCGGAGTACAATCTAAGAACCTAGACTATAGAATGTCTTCGCGCTGGACATTCGCTGACGGAAATAATTCGCTTCTTTGGGTACCCGAAATCAACGGTGTACGACATGAGACGTGTATGTGTATCAACAGACTAGTGCACCGGTACACACGAGCCATTTAGTCCAAAACTGGTTATCGGATAACGTGGACATGTTCTGATCTAAAGAGTTCTGTCCACCCAATAGCCCGGATTTGAACACTCTCGACTACTATGTTTGGAGCGTAATCGAAAGAGTTACTAACAAGTCCAGACACCCTAATGTGGCATCTTTACGCATCGCTATCAAAGCAGTATTTGCCAATATGGACAGCCCTGTTTTAAAGGGAGCGTGCGAGCGCTTCAGGCCAAGGATGGAGGCGGTGATTGCGGCTGAGAGTAATTCTACTCTGGATAGATCACACAACTGACGTGCGAAAGGATTTTTTTTCAGTTTTGTTTATTGGCGAATAATTTTTTTTTTTTTTAAATTTTTAATTTGTCCGGATTTCAGCGCCGCACTCTATATATATATATACACATACACAGATTGAAATACCCTGTACACTCAAAAATAATTTGAAACTGTGCACCTTAACATTCCCTAAAACTATTGTATTTAATATTCCCGAAACAAATGAGGTAATGAACTTTACTCTATCATTGACTCACCCTGTACATAAAAAGAAAAATTGCAAAACTAATAAGAAAGGATTATTAAAACAAAGAACACAGATTCTGATATCTGTAAATCTATTTTGAAACTGCAATATCCTTGGATTTATTTTCTAAATAAGGAAAACTAGAATTATATCGCTACATCGCTACATTTATAAAGCTGTTTTGAAAATTTATAAAGTGAAGTAAGACGTAGATGGAGGGACATATTTCGACTAATTATGTAGATTCGACGCTATCGGTTGTTTATTGCAAATACAGATTCGACGAGGCACCAAGAGATTACTTTGGGTTAGTAGTGGATAGGTAGATATTTTAGTGATGTATTTTTTATAATCCATCCAGTTATTTTACTCGTAATGATGTAAATTGTATAACTCATGCAAGCAGAGCCGCCATCAAAGGCTAATTCCTAATAAGTTTCAGCTGAATACAATACGCTACAAAAACCCAGGCGGCAGTTTTTTTTAAAAAAGTTAACGTTGCTGAACCCGACATAGTTATGGCGGGGCACTCCATTCCTCTAACATCGTCACTCAATTTGTTGGGCGTTAATTTGGGAGCAAATATGTCCTGGCATGAACATGTTGCAGGTATAGCAAGGAGAGCTTCTCAAAAGTTGGGAATATTATTTCGAACCAGAAAGCTTTACACACCACAACAACTGTTAATTCTTTACAAAGCTCAAATTCGTTCAACTATGGAATTCCGCTTCCATGTTTGGGGCTCCGCTCTCAAACACACTGCATTTATTAGATTCTATTCAGAGAAGAGCTGTTCGTCTTATTGGAGACCGGGAACTGACCGGCGGCCTTGATTCGCTGGAACATCGAAGAACGGTTGGCGTCTTGAGCCTATTCTACAAGTATTTTCATGGAAAGTGTTCGGAGGATGTGGCCCGTTTAATTCCTCCCAGAGCGGTGCATGTTAGAAATACACGTCGCGCTGATACCTCACATCCGTATGAGGTTCAGCTTGTTACTCCTCGCACAACGCTTTTCAAGCAGTCGTTTATATGTAGAACATCATCCCTTTGGAATAATTTGCCCAGGACTGTGTTTCCCACCGAGTACAATTTACAGCGATTCAAGAACAACGTGAATCGCTTTTTTTCCGCACCCGTGTCGCTCTTGTAGCGCTTTAGGGACCTCCCTGCAGCACGTGTGCTAGACCTATAAAAAAAAAAGTGTAAGTTTTATTTCCATCATTAGTCACTAATGGCTGTTTCAACTAACATTTCAAGGTTTCCTTAAGTTTACATATAATTTAGAGATAATGTTCACCTTGTTATTAGTTGTAGAACCCTCTGCAATTTGGAGAACCTGATTCCTTCAGAATAAACTACACAGTACTGCGTTTTTCCATCTAGTAATAGCAATTCAAAAACAACTTCAATCATTACTTTCGCGATCACAAAAAAATCGGATATCCATATTAAAGAACTACACAGCCCCACAAAAAAAAAGTGGGGTATACTTTTGATGCGATATATCAGATCCGTAGTATTTTTGCTCGCTGATCACGAATCTGACATTAGAATATCGCCATCACATCTCAATTTTTTTCTAACCTCAAAAAATAGGTAAAAATTAGTAAAAATTAAGAAAAATATACTCCTAAAAAATTGATTCAAGCTTTTTCATGAATCCAAAGATGCATTAATATGTATTCGGACACGCTAAGCTAATATTCATCGGTTGGATTAAGCCATACCGTTCTGTTTTCTTTCTAACCTCAATAAATCAGACAGATATAGTGCTTCTCGAATGCAAAAACGAATTCAAATTAAAATTCAACCGATCCTTACCAAATTTGGTACACGGGGATTTTTTTGGGTCGGTGATCACGAATCTGAGGTTGGATTTGCAAAATTCAAGATGGCAGATGTTTTCGCGCCATTTTGAACGCCGAGAAAATTCATCGGTCGATTTTTATTCTTCTACCTGCATCCACTAGCCGGCAGAGTCCCTGAATAACGGCTTAGATGCCGTCATGTCAGGTAGAAGAAAGAGAATTACGATGCAGGGACTCGGAAACCCAGTATCGGCGGTTGGTCAGGGTGGAAAAGCGGGCCCGCAGCCGTCGTCATCCAGCGACCGTAGCTCTTCATGTGTGGGTGACTTGGCTCATGTAGAGTATAATGCTACAAGAAAACGGTCTCACGGTACAAGGACTTTTCATAAGTGCGATAAAAACAGTGATTCATTTTGTTATATTTGCTGTCAACACGTATTGAGGAAAATGGGGTCACCGATAACGGATAAGATTAAAACCTTATATAAGGATTGTTTTAACATTGAAATACAGCACCAGGATACAGATTGGGTTCCCCACATCATTTGCAGTTCTTGCAAAATAATGTTGTACATCAATAAGAAGGCGATTAAATATTCCAGACCAGCAATATGGAATAGACCATACAGTGAAAATGATTGCTACTTTTGTATGAATGTTGTATCTAGGCATAACCGAAAAAATAAAAGCACTATTACTTATAACGATGTTTCGACAGGAACAAGACCAATTAAACTAATTCCGCCTCCTGAACCACTTGATGCTGATGTTATGGAAACAAATGATTTCACCTTATCAGTTCATGCCGAAAACATTGAGACTGTCGAAAAAGATTCAAACACTGTTACTAATGAATGTTCTAGTGACAACCTATCATATACTAGTGACACAGATAAAGAATTTCTACCATACAACCGTAAACCGGAACTCGTATCACAGTCAGAACTTAGTAATCTAGTCAGAGATTTAAGCTTATCCAAAGATGCTTCAGAGCATCTTGCTTCCTTTTTAAAGACAATATATTTACTTAAGCCAGAAGCTACGGTTTCTTATTATAGAAACAGAGATAAAGAATTTCGAAAATATTTCACAATGGACGAGGAATTGTCACTTTCATATTGTACCGATGTAAAAAGTCTAATGGATGAATTTCAAAACTGTTCATTGATTCTTCTAAACGGAGCATTAAGGCAGTTTTGCTGCATAATACCAACGTTTACGCTCCCATTCCGATTGCTCATTCCACAGTTATGGAAGAGCAATATGAAAAAATGAAGCAGCTTTTGATAAAAATAAAATATGCTGATCATAACTCGAAAATTTGTGGAGATCTGAAAATTGTAACAATATTGCTTGGCCAACAGTCAGGGTTTACACTTTATCCCTGTTATAAATGTCTGTGGAATAGCAGAGACAGGGAACGTCATTATAAGAAAAAAATTTGGCCAACAAGAGAATCGTTCACTCCTGGTGAAAATAATGTATTGTTTCCACCATTGGTAGATCCAGGAAAAGTTCTTATTCCCCCGCTTCACATTAAGCTTGGACTTATGAAGCAATTCACGAGAGCATTAAATACAAACGGCCCATGTTTCAAATATTTGCATAAAAAATTTCCGAAATTTTCTGAAGCTAAAATTAAGGCAGGCGTATTTGACGGGCCACAAATAAGAAAATTGTTTCAAGATTCATTATTTGTTACTAAAATGAATAAAGTTGAAAAAGCTGCTTGGCTTAGTTTTAAAGAAGTCGCAACAAACTTTTTGGGAAATAATAAAAGTCCTAAGTACAAAGAAATAGTCGAGAAAATGGTAAAAAATTTTCAAACATTAGGTTGCTTAATGAATCTAAAATTACATTTCCTGGACTCCCACATCGATGATTTCCCAGATAATCTTGGTGACTACAGTGAGGAGCAAGGGGAACGTTTTCACCAAGATCTGAAAATCATAGAAAATCGGTATCAAGGACGATGGGATGACCATATGCTAGCGGACTATTGCTGGTCGCTAAAAAGAGAAACAAGTCCTCAAAAGCGTTTGGGCAGAAAGCCTTTGAATAGGTCATTCGCGGAAAAAAGAATACAGCCAAAAAAAGGAAAGTTAGGCGCGGATCTAACCTTCGCAATTCTAGGGCTTAAAGGTCTATTTGAGAGTATATGGTTTAAAAGTCCTGGTTTTGAGTTTATTGGGTCTCATTTTTAAAGTTACAGGGTTATTGAGGTCTATTTTTTGAGGTTACAGGGTATGGGAGTCTAAAGTTTCAGGGTTTAGGGTTTAAGAGTATCAGGTTTGAGGATTCCCCAACTGTATACCAAATTTGGTAGGAATCGGTTGGTTTTCAAAAATTTTGTCCGCCATCTTGGATCCGCCATTTTGAATTTTGCAAATCCGACCTCAGATTCATGATCAGCAACCCAAAAAACCCCCGTGTACCAAATTTGGTAAGAATCGGTTGAATTTTAATTTGAATTCGTTTTTTTTGCATTCGAGAAGCACTATATCTGTCTGATTTATTGAGGTTAGAAAGAAAACAGAACTGTATGGCTCAATCCAACCGATGAATATTAGCTTAGCGTGTCCGAATACATATTAATACATCTTTGGATTCATGAAAAAGCTTGAATCAATTTTTTAGGAGTATATTTTTCTTAATTTTTACTAATTTTTACCTATTTTTTGAGGTTAGAAAAAAATTGAGATGTGATGGCGATATTCTGACGTCAGATTCGTGATCAGCGGGCAAAAATACTACGGATCTGATATATCGCATCAAAAGTATACCCCACTTTTTTTTTTGTGGAGCTGTGCTATCAAACCGTTATTGGCACTTTCTTCTTTAAGGATTTCTTGTCAAATATCAATAACTCTGGCACACTCACATAGTCGTATAAATTGCGCGAAGAAATTTTTTCGCTAAATTTTCTTTAAAGAACACACTCAAAAGGGCTTTCTAGCCATCCAATATTCTTTAATTTGATTAAAAAGAGGTTTTATTTTTTATTATCTGAATTTGCCTTTTCATAAAATGGCTACGATGTGATGGTGTAATGTAAAAGTTATAATATAATGAAAAAATTGGGGAGCAGTAATAAAGAATTCCAGACCGGTTCCCTCTAAATATGCTAAAAGCTTCCTTTATAAAGATCCTTCCTAAATCACAGTATTTCGTTAAAATCTTTTGAATTATCCATTCCTGGTGGATTTCTGGAAAATAATTAAAATCTGCATTAGTACAAACCTGGATATTAAGTTTTCTACCCCTTAACTAACCAATCTTAGCAGAACTGGCAACATTTGAATATTACATAATTTGAATACAATTCAACTACTTTGCAGAATTGACCGTTATTTATTGCAAGTATAATATATTCAACAAAATCTTTAAGTTTTATATAGAAAATTAAATTATAATACTCTTCGATAATATATATAAATTGCATTGTCTCTTTGCCTGTCTGTCTGTCCGTTAGTGCGCTTATCACTTGAGAACCACTTATCCGATTTACGTGCTTTTCTTTAAACCTACATATGTTCTCTGGCCAGGTTATAGGCTATATTTTATTACGTTAGGTAATATGAAGAATAAGCAGTGACAATAATAGTAAATCAAGGCGGAAAAAAGTTTGCCGTTAGCGCGTTCTCTTGCAATACACTGCCTAAACCATTAAATATGAAACAATATCATGCAGCAAAGAATACCTATAATATGGATAAAATGCAATGTCTCTCTGTCTGTCTGTCTATCTGTCTGTCCGTTAGTGCGCTTATCACTCGAGAACCACTTTTTTTTTAATTCATACATTTGTTCTCTGGCCAGGTTATCTATAATCTTCTATAATACATATAAAATGCAACGTCTTTCTGTCTGTCTGTCCATTAGTGCACTTAGCAGTCAAGAACCACTCATCTGATCTACATATTTTTTTTATAGAATACGAGGCTGGTTTGAAAAGTCCGTGCAAAGTCCGAGAGATGGCACCACCGGCTTGAATGAACGCACACCAAGTTTCAGCCATATTGGTCTATTTCTTTGTGTTTGGCATTCGTGTGAATCAAGGAAGTTGAGTGATTTTCAAGAAATGGACGAAGAAGAATTTCGTGTGGTGATTAAACATTACTTTATGAAAGGCAAAACGCCTCAGGAGACTAGAGAGAAGCTTGATAAACATTATGGTGACTCTGCACCTTCGATTAGAACAGTTTATAAGTGGTTTCAAAATTTTCGGACTGGTCATATGGGCACAAGTGACGCTGAACGTTCTGGACGGCCTGTGGAGGTTACGACTCCAGAAATCATTGATCAAATCCATGATATGGTGATGGATGACAGAAGAGTTAAGGTGCGTGAGATTGCTAGTGCTGTGGGCATCTCGACTGAACGGGTACATAATATTTTGCATAAACATTTGGACATGAGAAAGCTATCCGCAAGATGGGTGCCGCGATTGCTCACGCTTGACCAAAAGCGGAATCGTGTGAAGTGTTGCAAGGATGGTTTGCAGCTGTTCCAGAAGAATCAGGAGGACTTTAAGCGTCGTTTCGTCACTGTGGATGAAACATGGATACATTACTATACTCCTGAGACCAAACAACAATCTAAACAATGGGGGACCAAGGGGAAATCTGCACCAAAAAGGCGAAGACCGTTCCTTCGGCCGGAAAGGTTATGGCGACTGTCTTTTGGGATTCGCAAGGGATAATCCTCATCGACTATCTGGAAAAGGGTAAAACTATTACAGGTGAATATTATTCATCGTTATTGGACCGTTTGAAAACCGAGCTGCAAGAAAAACGCCCGCGATTGGCCCACAAGAAAGTCCTTTTCCATCACGACAACGCACCAGCACACACCTCAGCAGTTGTGGTCGCAAAATTAATGGAAATAGGATTCCAACTCGTTTCACATCCCCCCTATTCTCCAGACTTGGCTCCCTCGGATTACTATTTGTTCCCCAATTTGAAGAAATGTCTGGCGGGACAAAGATTTTATTCAAACGAGGAGGTGATTGCAGACACTAATGGATATTTTGCAGACTTGGACAAATCCTATTATTCGGAAGGGATCAACAAACTAGAACATCGTTGGACGAAGTATATAAGCCTAAAAGGAGACTATGTCGAAAAATAAAAAAGGTTTACCCCAAACACATAAGTAGTTTTTATTTTTGCACGGACTTTTCAAACCAGCCTCGTACATATGTTCTCTGTCCAGTTTATATGATATATTTTATTGCGTTAAGTAACATAAGGAATAAACAATGACGATAATAGTGGATCAAGTCCACGCGAGCGGAGCCGCATGCACAGCTAGTAATTTTATATTTTCAAAGCTTGGACTTAACTGTTCATTTCATGAAACAAAGAATCATGTACGGAGGTTAAAAACAATTTTTTGACGTCCCTTAATAAAAAAAAATCAGGCAAGTGCAAGTTGGACTTGCGCAATTAGTATTCCGAATGGTGACTGCTTTTAAAATAAAATAAAATCCTTGTCTAGGCTAAGTTAATTAAGCCCTGATATCTTAAAATCCAATATGTATCTTCACGTTTTTTCTTAGGCCAATAAATCAATCCAGTTTAATCTAGAATCTAGCAATAAAAGCAGAAAGTAAATATTTACTACCTAAATATTTGTTTAATGATAAACAAATAAAATAAAATTATTTTATCGTGGTACCTATTTGTTGGTCGCCAAATACTTAAAGCAGTAGCTCTCTGTCCCGGTTAGATTCACCTTCACCATTTTGTCGGTAAAATAGTCTTTTTTATGACAGATCAAACGTAATGCACTGGTGGTAATTGTCGCTTAATCTACAATTTTGGAGAATATTCCAAAATTTTTTCAAAATTTTTCGATTAGTACTTTTCGTGATAAGGGGAAGACATCGATTTTTGACAATTTATACAAAAAAAAAGCATGCACAAAAGTATTGCGTCATATATATTTTTGAACTCGTGTTTTCACAGGCGTTTATTTGATACTTTAATCTTTGACTTTACCTCCCATATACCAGATAAATTATAAAGCGTAATGCACTTGTGATAATTTTCGCTCAATCTACTCTTTATGAAGAATATTTTAAAAATTTTTTGACCAATATTTAATTTCTCGAGATAAGGTGGGAGCACAGAGATTTTTGGCCATTTTTTAAAAATAATACAAAGAAAAGTATGCGCAAGTATTACATCATATATATTTTTGAACTTGTGATATTACAAGCTTTCATTTGACATCCCACTCGACACACAGGACAAAGATTTTTGGCAATTTTTTTAAAATATACGTAAGTATTATATCTATAATATATATAAAATGCAACGTCTCTCTGTCTGTCTGTCTGTCTGTCCGTTAGTGCGCTTATCACTGGAGAACCACTTATCCGATTTACGTACTTTTTTTTTTAAAACATACGTATGTTCTCTGGTCAGGTTATAGGCTATATTTTATTACGATAGGTAGCATAAGGAATGAGTAGTGACGTAAAATAGTGAATGATGTCGGAAAAAAGTTTGCCGCTAGCGCGTTGCCTTGCAATACACCGCCTAAACCATTAAATATGGAACAATATTATGTAGCAGAGAATATCTATAATCTATAATATATATAAAATGCAATGTCTCTCTGTCTGTCTGTCTGTCCATTAGTGTGTTTATTACGCGAAAACCACTTATCCGATTTATGTGTCTTTTTTTTAAATTCATACATATATTCTTTGGCCAGGTTACATAATAATAATAATCTATATCTATAATATATATAAAATGCAACGTCCCTCTGTCTGTCTGTCTGTCCATTAGTGCGCTTATCCCTCGAGATCCACTTATCCGATTTACGTGATTTTTGTAAATTCATACATATGTTCTCTGACCAGGTTATAGATATATATTTTATTACATCTATAATATATATAAAATGTAACTTATATCTGTCTGTTTGTCCGCTTATCACTGGAGAACCACTTATCCGATTTACGTGCTTTTTTTTTATTAACACGCTAAACCATTAAATATGGAACAACATCATGTAGCAAAGAATATCTATAAAATGCAGTGTCTCTCTGTCTGTCCATTAGTGTGTTTATTACGCGAAAACCACTTATCCGATTTATGGGTCTTTTTTTTTAAATTCATACATATATTCTTTGGCCAGGTTATATAATAATAATCTATATCTATAATATATATAAAAAATGCAACGTCTGTCTGTCTGTCCGTTAGTCCCTCGAGATCCACTTATCCGATTTACGAGATGTTTTAAATTCATACATATGTTCTCTGACGAGGTTATAGATATATATTTTATTACATCTATAATATATATAAAATGTAACGTATATCTGTCTGTTTGTGCGCTTATCACTGGAGAACCACTTATCCGATTTACGTGCTTTTTTTTTTTAAACACGCTAAACCATTAAATATGGAACAACATCATGTAGCAAAGAATATCTATAATATATATAAAATGCAATGTCTCTCTGTCTGCCCATTAGTGTGTTTATTACGCGAAAACCACTTATCCGATTTATGGGTCTTTTTTTTTAAATTCATACATATATTCTTTGGCCAGGTTATATAATAATAATCTATATCTATAATATATATAAAATGCAACGTCTGTCTGTCTGTCCGTTAGTCCCTCGAGATCTACTTATCCGATTTACGAGATGTTTTAAATTCATACATATGTTCTCTGACCAGGTTATAGATATATATTTTATTACATCTATAATATATATAAAATGTAACGTATATCTGTCTGTTTGTGCGCTTATCACTGGAGAACCATTTATCCGATTTACGTGCTTTTTTTTAAACATGCTAAACCATTAAATATGGAACAATATCATGTAGCAAAGAATATCTATAATATATATAAAATGCAATGTCTTTCTGTCTGTCTGTCTGTCCGTTAGTGCGCTTATCACTGGAGAACCACTTATCCGATTTACGTGCTTTTTTGTTAAACATACATATGTTCTCTGGCCAAGTTATAGGATATATTTTATTACGTTAGGTGACATAAGGAATAAGCAGTGACGATAATAGTGAATCAGGTCGGAGAAAAGTTTGCCGCTAGCGCGTTCTCTTGCCATACACTGCCTAAAGCATTAAATATGGAACAATATCATGTAGCAAAGAATATAATATATATAAAATGCAATGTCTCTCTGTCTGTGTGTCTGTCCGTTGGTGCGCTTATCACTCGATAACCCCTTATCCGATTTACGTGTTTTTTTTAAATTCATACATTTGTTCTCTGGCCAGGTTATCTATAATCTTCTATCTAGAATATATATAAAATGCAACGTCTTTCTGTCTGTCTGTCTGTCCGTTAGTGCGCTTATCACTTGAGTACCACTTATCCGATTTACGTGTTTTTATAAATTTAAACGTATGTTCTATATAATTCGATATAAGCCTAGATAATGGGAGATAAGGAGAAATAATGGGAGATAAGTCGAGATAAGGCTCGATAATGGGAGATAAGGTGAGTTAATGGGAGATAAATATAAATAATGGGAGATAAGGAGAAATAATGGGAGATAAGCAAAGATAAGTCTAGATAATGGGAGTTATGGTGAGATAATGGGAGATAAGGAGAAATAATGGGAGATAAGGAGAAATATTGAAAGATAAGTCGAGATAAGCCTAGATAATGGGAGATAAGGTGAGATAATGGGAGATAAGGAGAAATAATGGGAGATAAGGAGAAATAACGGAAGATAAGGAGAAATAATGGGAGATGAGCAGAGTTCAGTCTAGATAATCGAAATTATGTAGAGATAATGGGAGATAAGGAGAAATATTGAGAGATAAGGGGAAATAATGGGAGATATTTTATTATGTTGGGTAAATTAAGGAATAAGCAGTGACGATAGTGATGAATCAAGTCCACGCGAGCGGAGCCGCGGGCCCGGCTAGTAATATATATATTTTTGAATTCGTGTTTTCACAAGCATTCATTTGACACCCCACTCGATGACCTTAATTTTTTTTTTCACTTTTCCCTACAAACTATCCCCTTTGGTCAAAATTTAACTTTCAAAACTACACGGCTCTGATTGGGCCATGAATGCCTATATTTGTGCTAAATTTCAACCTTATATGTCAAATAGTTTCGGAGAAAATCGGATGTGACAAACGGACACCGAAATGATCCCACAAGTGTTTCGAACGGAACACTAAAAAGGATTGTATTAGTAAAAAAATGATGGCCCGAGATTTTGCATTTTAAGGTATCTAGATCACGAAAAATATAATTTCTATTTTTCGTAGTTTTGTCGGTTTCTCTGTTGACACGATAAATCTTGAACGCGAACATATAATACTGGATTGGAATCTACATTTTTTGAAATGTACTGCTTAAAGGGAAGAGGGGTAGAAGTGCTAAGGGTAGATAAAATAAATATGTATAGTTTCAATAAAATTATGAGAATTATTTCTGGCTGTTGCTTAAATAATGAATAAACATTAAGCAAAATTATTTATAGTGAAACATACGAGGCTGGTTTGAAAAGTCCGTGCAAAAATAAAAACTACTTATGTGTTTGGGGTAAACCTTTTTTATTTTTCGACATAGTCTCCTTTTATGCTTATACACTTCGTACAACGATGTTCTAGTTTGTTGATCCCTTCCGAATAATAGGATTTGTCCAAGTCTACAAAATATCCATTAGTGTCTGCAATCACCTCCTCGTTTGAATAAAATCTTTGTCCCGCCAGCCATTTCTTCAAATTGGGGAACAAATAGTAGTCCGAGGGAGCCAAGTCTGGAAAATAGGGGGGATGTGAAACGAGTTGGAATCCTATTTCCATTAATTTTGCGACCACAACTGCTGAGGTGTATGTTGGTGCGTTGTCGTGATGGAAAAGGACTTTCTTGTGGGCCAATCGCGGGCGTTTTTCTTGCAGCTCGGTTTTCAAACGGTCCAATAACGATGAATAATATTCACCTGTAATAGTTTTACCCTTTTTCAGATAGTCGATGAGGATTATCCCTTGCGAATCCCAAAAGACAGTCGCCATAACCTTTCCGGCCGAAGGAACGGTCTTCGCCTTTTTGGTGCAGATTCCCCCTTGGTAACCCATTGTTTAGATTGTTGTTTGGTCTCAGGAGTATAGTAATGTATCCATGTTTCATCCACAGTGACGAAACGACGCTTAAAGTCCTCCGGATTCTTCTGGAACAGCTGCAAACCATCCTTGCAAAACTTCACACGATTCCGTTTTTGGTCGTAACCTCCACAGGCCGTCCAGAACGTTCAGGGTCACTTGTGCCCATATGGCCAGTCCGAAAATTTTGAAACCACTTATGAACTGTTCTAATCGAAGGTGCAGAGTCACCATAATGTTTATCAAGCTTCTCTTTAGTCTCCTGAGGCGTTTTGCCTTTCATAAAGTAATGTTTAATCACCACACGAAATTCTTTTTCGTCCATTTCTTGAAAATCACTCGACTTCCTTGATTCACACGAATGCCAAACACAAAGAAATAGACCAATATGGCTGAAACTTGGTGTGCGTTCATTCAAGAGATGCTACTAACTAAACATACCCTCGATGGTGCCATCTCTCGGACTTTGCACGGACTTTTCAAACCAGCCTCGTATAATGGGTGATGTGGGTTGGGTATGAAGGATATTTTCGATAACATCGTGTTACACGTCCTTCTCAAGGTTCTTGAAGTCGAGGAATCTAAAAAGTATGGTATTTTCTCATTATTTGCAGTATTAATAGAAACAGGATGCAAAGAGTTGAAATTAGAGTGACTTGAAGAATATTTTTTTAAACTTGCGAATATGCAACAGACACATTCCAACGGTTATATTTTACCATTATCTACAATTTTAAACTTTAAAACATGAACAATCAAGAGTCTTTGTTAAAATAATATCTAACCTTTTTCACCAAATCTGGAGAATTAAATTTTTATCCGCGGAAAAACGTTTCGAGTATAATGGAAAAGCACTTTTCCCCTCTTGATTCTTTGGTTGTATTGGGTTTTTGGGGCAAATATATATTATTATAAGATGATCTTATTTTTTATCGCTAAAATCTGAAACGTTTGTGGAAGGAAATAATAGAATATCTTGTAAGCGACTGAAAAATTTCGCAAGTTATAGGAGGGTTGAGAACAATTTGATTGTTAAGCAATTTCAGACCGGAAAATTTGGTAAATGGTTAAGAACAATTTTAAGCATGTCGTAACAAGTAGTAAACTTTTCTTTTATGGATGACGTTTTGTGGAAACGTATGAAGAATACATAATAAACTATACTGGAAATGTGGAATATTTGGCACAATGACTCTACTCAGTATATATGAGGCGCTGCGGATAGTAAGGGCGAACTCAACAAAATGAAGTTTCGAAAAAATTGAATTTATAGAAAAATCTAAATGGCGAACTCAACAAGATATTGGCAAAATTAGGTTTTTATTATTTATTTATAATTTATTAGCTTTTTATTATTTACTTAAGTAGAATAGTGTATTCCGTGAATTTTTAAATCTTTTTTAAATACTTATTTGTGTATTTTTTTTTTCATATTTTACTGTTCGTTTCTGATGCTACACTATCACCTAAAATTGGCAATACCTGGGAAAAAATTAGACCGGTATTAAAAATTTTGAACACATTTTATTTAATTTTAAGGTTATTGTTTTAATTAAAGGTTTTGTTATTACAAAATAGTTACTTGATACAACATACAAAACAGTGGAAATATGGTATTGAAACTAACATAAAAAAAACTAAAGAAAAGAAACAAATAATTAGCCAAGTTCAGTTGTAATCTATTTGGTCATCGTCCATAACATCTTCATTTTCGGTGCTCTTATTCGTTGCTGCGTCTTGAGAGGCTATAATGTTAGTAAAGTACCGACTCCAAGGTAGGGGAACATACGGTAACAAGTCCTGAATGTCCTTTAATTTGGGGGCTGGTATTTTAATGGGAGCACTGTAAAGTCTCGTCAGTGTTTCACTGGCCAAATGAAAATGATCAGGATCATAGTTTTTCACCTTGCCTTTTTGTAGTTTGACTGCCGTTTTGACATCCAAATTGTAAGCAGAATGAATGTAGAAACCTTGCTTAAAGTTATTTGTAAATTCAAAGATCTTTCCATCTTTAAACTTAGCACCAGCCATCTGCATTTTAGTAATTTTCTTTTGAAAATTAGAGAAATTGAAAATCATGTCCTGTCTAAGTTGGACAACGCAAAACTGTTTTTTTCGGCGACAGCTTCAATCATTAACTTATACTTTTGAACTGCATATTAAACGTATCATGATAATAGTGCTGATTTACCGGGCTGTAACCAGGGTAATTTTCCGTAAGCCATTCATTGTAAAGAGAATAGAGCTTTTTAATATTAAGTCCAACAGGTAAGTATTTTCGATGAGGGCTTTTGGCGCGACTGTAATGACTGGTGACAGTAGGTAGTGACATGATGTGTTCTTTTACTTTAGAAAGATCGTCATTTCCTATTTTCTTCGCGGGTTCACACCTCCCCCTTTGATCCGTTGTAACAGTTCCAGTTCTGCTGGTTTTGTCAAGTACGACTCGAACGCGCTTTTCAGAGATGTCATGAATGTTATAAAACGCAGTACGACAAACTTCACGATTAGCGTGATCAACAGTCACATTATATTGAATGCGTCTCAGGGTACGACTTGGACGCCCCTTTACGTAAGATCTTTTTACATCATTGCAGATCAACAATTTTGATAAGTAAGCATTCTGTAGATCATAGTTTCCAATTTGCCAAAAAGAGTCAAAAATATTGGGGACCAGTTCAGCGCCTATTTTCTCAAAACATCCACACTTGCAAGGAGGTCCAATTTTGCGGGCAAAAGTGCCTTTTGTTATTTCTTGAAATGTAAGCACTTCCTGAATTTCGTTTCAACTTACACTCGTTTTTTTGCCAATCATTCATCTTAGCAGGTCTCTTTGGCGAATAACCCGACACAGCACTACCATCTAAATGTTGTACACTTACTTCACTACTAGAAGGTCCAGGTTGCGCCATACTTTTCTTAAAAAAAGAAGTAACAAAACCAAACAAAACATAAACGTATTAACTTCAAAATTAACTTGAACTAACACGCAGAAAGCGTAAAATTTCAAGTAAACCTCATTTAGTGACGCAATACCGGCGGTTGCTCCGCGCGAAATTGTTGAGTTCGCCCTTACTACCCGCCCGGCTATCGCCTGTTCGAAATTTTTCATTTATTTGATACTGAAATTTGAAGGCGAAGCAAGGGCGAACTCAACAATTAGACCGGTATGTGATGTAGGAAAAGTACTATAAAATAGAATTATATAAAAAAAAAAAATTTGACCCAATGTTGAGTTCGCCCTTACTATCCGCAACGCCTCATATTAGCTGCAGTATTCAATTAGTCTATCGTACTGAAATTAAATGTTTCTCACAGTTTTTCCTGACATAATGGGGAATGTAAAATTATACGCTACATATATTTTTAACAGACCGCGAAAGCAAGGAGCGTAATGTTTTCATTACTATCATAGATTAAAGAATATACTAACATGGGATGAAAAGTCCCAAGACTTTCCGAGGGATGGCAGCACAAACAAATAATAATTTTTTTCATTTAGTATGAACTCTCAGAAGATTTGTATAAAATGATATCGAGATTTTGTTTAGTTTGCGAGCTAGAGTTTTTTGAATGACGCTACTTTTAATTTTTGCAAAACGATGGAACAAAAAAAATTTGGTGTGTTGATTAAACAATGCATTTTGATGGGAAAACATACAGTTAAAACCCAGGAATGGCTTGAGAAGTAACATGGCACATCTGCTCCGTCGAAAGCAACTATCTGTCGATGGTTTAGTGAATTTAAATGCGATCGTACAAATACCGATGATGCACCATGTTCTAGATTGAATTAAGAATTCTTACTTGACGATGACGCAAAAACTATTAATATTCGAGAATTTTATGTTTTTAACTGAAAATTTATTAATTGTTATTAACATTTATGAATTTTTAATATCTATATCGATAGCGCAGAGTCAATCGGAACGATTAACCAGTGATCTTGCTTTCTGTGTTGGTGCTATGGTTGCTGGTGAAGTATCCTGCTAGTGATGGAAAAATAAAATGTAATGTTGTATTAATAAATATTCGTACATCAAGAAACGAAACATTCCTTCAAGTATTAAAACTATTGATATAATTTTTTTTCTATGTAATTAACAATTAATTATAATATATTAATATAATAACTATCGTATATTACAAACTTTCAAAAACTGATAATGTAACTTTGCAGTCTATTGTCATAAAAGTTAAATTTTCCGTTCATAATATTAAGAAAAAAACAGGAAAATTTCTTAAAACTCGTTATTATTGTGATTTAAATATATCTACTAAGAGCCGACGTCTGAAAGTGACTGCCCATTACAACTTCGAAAAATGTATGATACTGAGTTTTTTGAACTTTGAATGGGTTTTGCGGCATACTCGTCTATTATATATATATATATATATATATATATATATATATATATATATATATATATATATATATATATATACAGTCCCTGGCCAAATTATTAGACGCACTGCAAGATTTCATGTAAAATATTAATTACCGAGTGATATTGTACCGTTTTATTATTTTAAATTGATTTGTTTTTTATTTTTATATTAACCAATCAATTACCTATTTATCTGACATAAATAAAACAGCATTAATTTAGAAAAGCATAAGTTTATTAAGTTTTAAAGAAAAGTGAAATTAATGTTAGTAAAAGTCAATATTTAGTTGGGCCACCTTTAGCCGCTATCAAAGCTTTAATTCTGCGCGGCATGCTATCAATGCAAGATTGTACTGTCTCCTGCATTTGAGGATGATGATTCCACACATGAATAATCTTTTCTAGGAGCTGGGTTTTGTTGGTAATCACATCTTTAGCCACTTCTCTTTTCATCAGCTCCCACACATTTTCAATGGGGTTCATATCAGGGCCAATCCAACAGAGGGATATTTTTTTCTGCCAAAAAAGCTTTAACAGACCGAGCAGTGTGGCAGGGAGCTCCATCTTGCATGAAAGTGAATGGTTCCCCATTTGGAAACCATTCTCTGAGCTGCGGAATCAACCAATTTTGTAATACTTCTTTGTACTGATCTTGCCTCATTATTCCTTTGACGACGTACAGACGTCCAATGCCCTTGCCGCTGATGACTGACCAAATCATCACTTTGGTGGGATGTTTAACCGTCGGGACGACACAATCAGGATGAAACTTTTCTCCATGACGACGACGCACATACTGAGCTTTATTCTGCAAAATTTCGAATGTGCTTTCGTCACTGAAGCAGACCTGTCAAAAATAGGAAAAATATATAAACTTCCATGTTTATTTGCTTTATTTAACTGAAAATGATAATAATGTATCAATTATTGATTAAATTGCTGTATCTTACCGATCTCCAGAAGTCCACATCTTTGTCTTGCCATTGTTTGGCCCACTTCAGGCGCTTTGCTTTCATTGCAGCTGTTAACTTGGGCTTCCTGGCGGGGCGACAGGCCTTAAAATCTAATTCTTTCAATTTTCTTCGAACAGTGCGCCCAGAAGCATTTACGCTAGCATCCTGGAGTTGTGATTTTATTACCTTTGTGGTAGCAAATCTGTTTTCTACACAAATTTTCTTCAAACATCTCTCTGACCGTGGAGTGAAAATTGGTTTTCTACCGCATCTTTTCTTTCTTTCGGGCTTAATTCCTTCCCTGACTCAATTTTCTTTTTTATGCGTCGTACACTAGCTTCAGAAACCTCCAATCTTCGTGATATTTCTCGGTTTGTAAATGTTTTCGCAATCACAAGGGCCTTCACTTAGCTTTTTTACGTTGTGAAAGATCGCCTTTTCTACCCATAATGAAAATAGTTCAATTACTTTTTTAAAACACTGCATACAAAATAAACTAATAACTGAGTAGTATAAAACTGTTAAACAAACAATCACAGTCCATAAAGCCACAGAAACACGTCCGTACCTGACTCGATTCCGATCGCGACTGATACAGATTTGTACTTGTTTACGTTCATGTATCACTTTGGCAACACAGTGATGCTATATGTTAAAAATAAATACAAATCTGTAGTCTACAACAATTCTTTTAAATAAAAATCAATAATATTGTAGTTTAAATATACCATTATTGCATAAAAACTCTTAAGAAACATAAAATTACTAAAAAAATACAGTGCGTCTAATAATTTGGCCAGGGACTGTATATATATATATATATATATATATATATATATATATATATATATATATATATATATATATATATATATATATATATATACAGCGACCGGTAAAGAGTTCGCAACATATGGAAAAATCTTTTATTATTATAGTATTCAAATTTCTCTTTCGGGTAGTCAGTTCAGCAGGTCCGATAAATCTAAAAATAAATTTTGACATAAGTTACGTAGTCGTCACTATGGCGGAAAATTTGAATAAATCGATATGGAATCATGAAAAGTCGGGTAAAGTGAAAGAATATTGAGAAAACTTAAAGTGTTTCAAATTTGATCTAAATCCTATTTACAACTGGTGACAAATAGATGAGTTTCGGCTCTAGCATCTAGAAGTATTTCGATTTTTGGTTTATAAAGGATCGATAAGGCTATTAAGATACAAAGCAATGTAACACCTATTGCAAAATTTAAGTTTTAAACTTAAGTAAAACTGGACAAGGATCAGAAATCTGATAAATTTTAAAACATTTGAGGACATTGTATTGTTGGAAAACGTCGATATAGCAATTAGATAAAAATCATTGTGACAGCTGGCGTTCAAGAATTTTTTGAATTATTTCTTCCTCTACTCAGTATATATCACCACTACACCAAACACTTTATTTTTGCACTCAACGCGCGTTTCCCTAATCATGTTAGCTTCATCAGGAGCGATGATTGACTCAGTCATGGTTAGCGAACCGCGCGTTGGGTGCAAAAATAAAGTGTTTGGTGTAGTGGTGATATATACTGAGTAGTGTCATTGTGCTAAAAATTCTACATTTCCAATTTATTTTTTCCAGTTGTTAAAATACAAAAGAATATTTCCTATTACATATATATGTATATGTATATATATATATATATATATATATATATATATATATATATATATATATATATATATATATACGCTGGCTGGTTTGAAAAGTCCGTGCAAAAATAAAAACTACTTATGTGTTTGGGGTAAACCTTTTTTATTTTTCGACATAGTCTCCTTTTAGGCTTATACACTTCGTCCAACGATGTTTTAGTTTGTTGATCCCTTCCGAATAATAGGATTTGTCCAAGTCTGCAAAATATCCATTAGTGTCTACAATCACCTCCTCGTTTGAATAAAATCTTTGTCCCGCCAGCCATTTCTTCAAATTAGGGAACAAATAGTAGTCCGAGGGAGCCAAGTCTGGAGAATAGGGGGGATGTGAAACGAGTTGGAATCCTATTTCCATTAATTTTGCGACCACAACTGCTGAGGTGTGTGCTGGTGCATTGTCGTGGTGGAAAAGGACTTTCTTGTGGGCCAATCGCGGGCGTTTTTCTTGCAGCTCGGTTTTCAAACGGTCCAATAACGATGAATAATATTCACCTGTAATAGTTTTACCCTTTTCCAGATAGTCGATGAGGATTATCCCTTGCGAATCCCAAAAGACAATCGCCATAACCTTTCCGGCCGAAGGAACGGTGTTCGCCTTTTTTGGTGCAGATTCCCCCTTGGTAACCCATTGTTTAGATTGTTATTTGGTCTCAGGAGTATAGTAATGTATCCATGTTTCATCCACAGTGACGAAACGACGCTTTAAAGTCCTCCGGATTGTTCTGGAACAGCTGCAAACCATCCTTGCAACAATTCACACGATTCCGTTTTTGGTCAAGCGTGAGCAATCGCGGCACCCATCTTGCGGATAGCTTTCTCATGTCCAAATGTTTATGCAAAATATTATGTACCCGTTCAGTCGAGATGCCCACAGCACTAGCAATCTTACACACCTTAACTCTTCTGTCATCCATCACCATATCATGGTTTTGATCAATGATTTCTGGAGTCGTAATTTCCACAGGCCGTCCAGAACGTTCAGCGTCACTTGTACCCATATGGCCAGTCCGAAAATTTTGAAACTATATTTATATAAACTGTTCTAATCGAAGGTGCAGAGTCACCATAATGTTTATCAAGCTTCTCTTTAGTCTCCTGAGGCGTTTTGCCTTTCATAAAGTAATGTTTAATCAACACACGAAATTCTTTTTCGTCCATTTCTTGAAAATCATTCGACTTCCTTGATTCACAAGAATGCCAAACACAAAGAAATAGACCAATATGGCTGAAACTTGGTGTGTGTTCATTCAAGAGATGCTACTAACTAAACATGACCTCGATACGCGCCGGTGGTGCCATTTCTCGGACTTTGCACGGACTTTTCAAACCAGCCTCGTATGTATATATATATATATATTATATATATATATATATATATATATATATATATATATATATATATATATATATACAGATATATATTAGCCTGATCACGAAAAAAAAGTTTTATATTTGGTGGTGCTACTAGCTAAAAACCTTTTATTTTGTGTAAATAGAGATCTTTGAAATTTTGATCTAAAAATATTAAGGTTTAAAGGGTGCTTAACCCGATTTTATTGGTAACATCAATGTCTTGTATATTTTATAGGATAGAAACATAATTGTACGTTAAAAACATTACTTTTTTGAGGTTTCAGTTGCATAGATATGTAGAACTGACAATTATGTACAGATTTAGACCAAGTGCGACCACGGGCGACCAAGGAACCCAAAATATGAGGAATTAAAAGACGTTTAAAATGGACAAATAAGCCAAATTAAACTTAATGGTTACTTTACCTTGCACACATTATTGTTTTGAGGAATAAATTGCATAGATATTCAGGACTGACAATTTCAAATAATCTTAGGTTACGTGCAACTATGGATGACCAAGTTAACTCAAGTCAAGATGTTTAAAATGCACAAAGAGGCCAAATATTTGATGGTTACTTTTTGTTGCGCACCCTATTTTTTTTTTTTGAGGTATAAATTGCATAGATATCCAAGATTGACAATTATGAACAAATTTTTATCACGTGCAGCCATAACCGACCAAGTAAAGTCAAGTACATGTAAAATTCAAAAATAGGCTACTATTTATGTTTATGTATTTATATTATATTTATATAGGCTACTAAAATAGCAGTCAGGAAAATGTATATGAATATGTATGCAATTTACATATAAAAAAAACCGGTCAAGTGCAAGTTGAACTTGCACAATTAGTGTTCCGTACGTTGATTGTTTTTAAAATAAAAACTTTTGTTAGGATGGTATAAAATGATCAGTGACTTCACAAAACACACCCCAAATGAGTTTTTAACAAAGTTTGTTTCCAATCTTTACTGAAAACTGGTGACCTTGAAATTTTGTTTTTTTTTTATATACCAAATAAATTATTAAAGGCAATGCACTCGTGATAATTTTCGTTCAATCTATACCCCGTGGAGAATATTCCAGAATTCTTTCAAAATTTTTTGATCAGTACTTTTCGAGATAAGGTAGGGGCCAACGATTTTTCGCTGTTTTTTAAAAGTAATACGAAGAAAAGTGTGCGCAAGTATTACATTATATATATATATATATTTTTTACTCCTGTTTTCACAAGCTTTCATTTGACACCACATTCGATGACCTAGTAAAAATTTTTTTTTTCACTTCCGATTTCACCCCTCAAAACGAACCCCTTAAGTCAAAATTTATGTTACGGTGATATAAATGATCAGTGACTTCACAAAACACACCCCAAATGAGTTTTCAACGAAGTTTGTTTCCAATCTTTACTGAAATCTGATGACCTTGAAATTTTTGTTTTTTTTTATATACCATATAAATTATTAAAGGTAATGCACTCGTGATAATTTTCGTTCAATCTACACCCCGTGAAGAATATTCCAGAATTTTTTCGAAATTTTTTGATAAGTACTTTTCGAGATAAGGCCCGGGACAGCGATTTTTCGCGAATTTTTAAAAATAATACACAGAAAATTGCGCGCAAGTATAATATTATATATATATATATATATATATATATATATATATATATATATTTTTACTCGTGTTTTCACAAGCTTTCATTTGACACCACACTCGGTGACCTAGTAAAAAAATATTTTTTTCACTTCCGACTTCACCCCCCAAAACTAACCCCTTAAGTCAAAATTTAATTCTCAAAACTACATGGCTCTGATGAGGCCATCAATTCCTATATTAGTACCAAATTTCACCTTTCTATGTCAAATAGTTTCGGAGAAAAAATCGGATGTGACAGACAGACAGACAGACAGACAGACAGACACCGAAGTGATCTTATAAGTGTTCCGTACGGAACACTAAAAATAAGGTCCGCAACATAAAGTAACAAATAAATATGAAATTTGACCCATTTGTGCATTTAATACATCTTTAGTTGCTCAAAACTCGAATTTACTTAGTCGCCGATGATTGCACGTGGTCTAAAAATGTTCGAAATTGTCAGTCCTGGAGTCCTATATAATTTATAACTCAAAGAAATGAAGTGCGCAGCGAAAAGTTACCATTAAATATGAAATTTGGTTTATTTGTGAATTTTTATACGTCTTTAAACTGGTTATAACTAAAATTTTACGTCGTGAAGTATGGTCTTAGGTGGTCCAAGATTATTCAAAATTATTAGTCCTGAATATTTATGCAATTTATAAATCAAAAAAATAAGGTGCACAACAAAAAGTAACTAATAAATACAAAATTTGGCCTATTGTTGAATTTTATACGTCTTTCAGTTGCTCATAACTTGATTTTACTTGGTAATTTATGGTTGTACGTGGTTTAAATTTGTTTATACGAGGCTGGTTTGAAAGATCCGTGCAAAGTCGGAGAGATGGCACCACCGGCGCGTATCGAGGTCATGTTTAGTTAGTAGCATCTCTTGAATGAACGCACACCAAGTTTCAGCCATATTGGTCCATTTCTTTGTGTTTGGCATTCGTGTGAATCAAGGAAGTCGAGTGATTTTCAAGAAATGGACGAAAAAGAATTTCGTGTGGTGATTAAACATTACTTTATGAAAGGCAAAACGCCTCAGGAGACTAAAGAGGAGCTTGATAAACATTATGGTGACTCTGCACCTTCGATTAGAACAGTTTATAAGTGGTTTCAAAATTTTCGGACTGGCCATATGGGCACAAGTGACGCTGAATGTTCTGGACGGCCTGTGGAGGTTACGACTCCAGAAATCATTGATCAAATCCATGATATGGTGATGGATGACAGAAGAGTTAAGGTGCGTGAGATTGCTAGTGCTGTAGGCATCTCGACTGAACGGGTACATAATATTTTGCATAAACATTTGGACATGAGAAAGCTATCCGCAAGATGGGTGCCGCGGTTGCTCACGCTTGACCAAAAAAACGGAATCGTGTGAAGTGTTGCAAGGATGGTTTGCAGCTGTTCCAGAAGAATCCGGAGGACTTTAAGCGTCGTTTCGTCACTGTGGATGAAACATGGATACATTACTATACTCCTGAGACCAAACAACAATCTAAACAATGGGTTACCAAGGGGGAATCTGCACCAAAAAAGGCGAAGACCGTTCCTTCGGCCGGAAAGGTTATGGCGACTGTCTTTTGGGATTCGCAAGGGATAATCCTCATCGACTATCTGGAAAAGGGTAAAACTATTACAGGTATTAATATTATTCATCGTTATTGGACCGTTTGAAAACCGAGCTGCAAGAAAAACGCCCGCGATTGGCCCACAAGAAAGTCCTTTTCCATCACGACAACGCACAAGCACACACCTCAGCAGTTGTGGTCGCAAAATTAATGGAAATAGGATTCCAACTCGTTTCACATCCCCCTATTCTCCAGACTTGGCTCCCTCGGACTACTATTTGTTCCCCAATTTGAAGAAATGGCTGGCGGGACAAAGATTTTATTCAAACGAGGAGGTGATTGCAGACACTAATGGATATTTTGCAGACTTGGACAAATCCTATTATTCGGAAGGGATCAACAAACTAGAACATCGTTGGACGAAGTGTATAAGCCTAAAAGGAGACTATGTCGAAAAATAAAAAAGGTTTACCCCAAACACATAAGTAGTTTTTATTTTTGCACGGACTTTTCAAACCAGCCTCGTAGTAGTCAGTCCAGGATATATGTGAAATTTATACCAGAAAAAATAACGCGTGCAACGTAAAGTAACCATTAAATTCGAACTTTGGCCTTTTTGTGCATTTCAAACGACTTTAATTGCTCACAACTTGAATTTACTTGGTCTTCCGTGGTCGCACGTGGTCTGAGTTTGTACGTAATTGTCAGTTCTATATATTTATGTAATTAAAACCTCAAAAAAATAATGTTTTCAATGTACAATTGTGTTTTTATCCTCTAAAATATACAGTACACTGATGTTACCAATAAAATCGACTTTAACACCCTCTAAACCTTAATATTGTTGGACCAAAATTTCAGAGATCTCTATCTACACCTAATAGAAGGTAGTACGGCCAAATATAAAACCTTTTTTATACCGTGTATACAGTATTAAAATCCATTCAATCCATTCTCAAAAATTAGGATATACATAAAGGGCAAATAGTGGCTCTTATTTAATAAATAAAGTATTTATTTAAAATACAAAAGAAAGAGTCCACATTATCATATATATATATATATATATATATATATATATATATATATATATATATATATATATATATATATATATATATATATAACCCATTAAAAAGTTTAAAAAACTCAGTATTATACATTTTTCGAGTTGTAATAGGGAGTCACTTTCAGACGTCCTCTCTTAGTAGACATAAATCATAACAATAACGAATTTTGAGAACTCTCCTGATTTTTCTTAATATTATGAACGGAAAATTTAACTTTTTTTAAGCTTATTCATGACAATACACTTAAATTTTAAATTTACTTTTAAAAGACAAGTTACAGATGTGACTTTCTGAGAGTTTAATTGATTGTTAATTACAATTAATACTTAAAGGAATGTTTCGTTTCTTGATGTACAAACATTTGTTAACACATTACATTTTATTTTTCCATCACTAGCTGGATACTTCACCAGCAATCATAGCACCAACACAGAAAGCAAGATCACTGATTAATCGTTCCGATTGACTACGCGCTATCGCTATAATCTTAAAAATTCATAAATGTTAATATTGCTTTCAACAGTTAATCAATTTTCAATTAAAAACATAAAATTCTTGAATATTATTAGTTTTTGCATGTTACTGCGTTATCGTCAAGTAATAATTCTTAATTTAATATTAAATTTTTGCAATATTTATTGGGAAATCTGTTATATATGTATATGAGAAAATCTTGTGAAATAAATTCTTTATAACGTTGTGAGAATTAAATATTAAATCCATTTAGTTTATTCGAGGAAAATAAGACATGTAATAAAACTCAACATTAGCGAAGATTTCCAAGTCTCTCGATTTGACTTTAAATCAAGCTAATAGTGCTTTTACGAGGCTGGTTTGAAAAGTCCGTGCAAAGTCCGAGAGATGGCACCACCGGCGCGTATCGAGGTCATGTTTAGTTAGTAGCATCTCTTGAATGAACGCACACCAAGTTTCAGCCATATTGGTCTATTTCTTTGTGTTTGGCATTCGTGTGAATCAAGGAAGTCGAGTTATTTTCAAGAAATGGACGAAAATGAATTTCGTGTGGTGATTAAACATTACTTTATGAAAGGCAAAACGCCTCAGGAGACTAAAGAGAAGCTTGATAAACATTATGGTGACTCTGCACCTTCGATTAGAACAGTTTATAAGTGGTTTCAAAATTTTCGGACTGGCCATATGGGCACAAGTGACGCTGAACGTTCTGGACGGCCTGTGGAGGTTACGACTCCAGAAATCATTGATCAAATCCATGATATGGTGAGGGATGACAGAAGAGTTAAGGTGCGTGAGATTGCTAGTGCTGTGGGCATCTCGACCGAACGGGTACATAATATTTTGCATAAACATTTGGACATGAGAGAGCTATCCGCAACATGGGTGCCGCGATTGCTCACGCTTGACCAAAAACGGAATCGTGTGACGTGTTGCAAGGATGGTTTGCAGCTGTTCCAGAAGAATCCAGAGGACTTTAAGCGTCGTTTCGTCACTGTGGATGAAACATGGATACATTACTATACTCCTGAGACCAAACAACAATCTAAACAATGGGTTACCAAGGGGGAATCTGCACCAAAAAAAGCGAAGACCGTTCCTTCGGCCGGAAAGGTTATGGCGAATGTCTTTTGGGATTCGCAAGGGATAATCCTCATCGACTATCTGGAAATGGGTAAAACTATTACAGGTGAATATTATTCATCGTTATTGCACCGTTTGAAAATCGAGCTGCAAGAAAAATGCCCGCGATTGGCCCACAAGAAAGTCCTTTTCCATCACGACAACTCACCAGCACACACCTCAGCAACTCATTTCACATCCCCACTATTCTCCAGACTTGGCTCCCTCGGACTACTATTTGTTCCCCAATTTGAAGAAATGGCTGGCGGGACAAAGATTTTATTCAAACGAGGAGGTGATTGCAGACACTAATGGATATTTTGCAGACTTGGACAAATCCTATTATTCGGAAGGGATCAACAAAGTAGAACATCGTTGGACGAAGTGTATAAGCCTAAAAGGAGACTATGTCGAAAAATAAAAAAGGTTTACCCCAAACACATAAGTAGTTTTTATTTTTGCACGGACTTTTCAAACCAGCCTCGTATATCCTTTCTAAATAAAAAAAACGGATAAATACTACCACATCCATTGATTTTTTTCATTAAAAGGTATAGGCGAAGGAAGTAATGACACGAAAAAATAGAGATAAAATTCATGTCCTGCATTGCCACAGGCCTTAGTACTTTTATTTCATACTTTTAGAGCTGTTAAAAAGTGCAGCGTTAATATCGTTTTATTAGGATGCCCTTATATTAAAAATTAAAACTAGTCAATTGCTCCGTTTAATAAAAGACCTGCAGGCTTTTTCAATTTTGTGACAATTTAGGTTCTAACGGAAAATAGGAAGCGTGTGGAATTTTATTTTACAAACGCAAAAAGCAT
This sequence comes from Pachyrhynchus sulphureomaculatus, assembly GCA_019049505.1. Classification (NCBI taxonomy): domain Eukaryota; kingdom Metazoa; phylum Arthropoda; class Insecta; order Coleoptera; family Curculionidae; genus Pachyrhynchus; species Pachyrhynchus sulphureomaculatus. The sequence continues at coordinate 5,469,656 of CM032456.1, read as the reverse complement.
ATACGAATTTTCACAAATTACATTTATACAGAGGCATAACATTAAATTTTTTTTTGCAAGTTGACTAGAATCTGAAGTAGCTCATAGGACTCTTATTATTCCTGAAATTCTATTATTTGTTTGTTATTCCATTACGTCTGAAAAGCAAATATTTCTGCATATAGTGGATAGGTTGCAGTTGTATTTTTGTCTCGGTTTATAAAGATAATTACTATATCCCACATAAAATTCTTAAGACAGTGACCATCTACTACCGTTTTAAAAAACGAACATTATTACTTATAAATTATTTTCTCTAAAAGACGTCGTTACCTCAAATGCTATAATTTTGTTTGTGGATTTAGCCAATGAATCAAAAATGAGCTTCACCATTGAATTTTTAGGTACAAGTGAGAGTCAGTTTCCAATTGCGCTAATGTTCAATTAATATTTTTGATTCAACTAAATTTTGTCTGTATTTGGTTCGCAAAATTCGCAAAATTGATGTCACAGTAAGATGCAATTCGTGAGAACGTCAGGAAATCGATAAATTTGGATCATTAGCAGTACTTCATTCAACGGCAACTATGTTTGCTTGGTTTCAGCTAAAACCGCTTTGTCTGTTCTCAAGCTGTTGTAAAAAGTGTAATTAATGCGAAAATGTTGAACGATGTGAACAATTTGTCGTTTACTTACCCGATTATACTCAGCATATATTGCTCAAAGAGTACCAAAAATTTATTTTAGAAACCTTTTTTTTTTCATAGCGTTTATCAAATGTTAGACGTTGTATGCTAAATACCACACTGAATACAAATGTCAGTAAAAGCGCTGAAACAAAAAACAAACATGGACGCCATACCATAGAATTTTAAAGTTACTAAAAAATAAATCGTAGCGATAGGTCTATATATTTGGTGAATTTACGTTAATACATAGGTAATAGCAGAGACCAAGGAATTATGTAGATAGGGTGAAAAGTTACGAGACTTTTGAAGAAAAAACAATGTTTTTGCCAAAAATCGATCTTATTTTTCAACACAGTTTCCTTCAAGAGCGAGAATAAACTTATTCCAGCAATCTTCCAAAATTTGGATACCTTTCATCCAGTACGCTTTATTAAGCTTTCTGAAATAAAGCTCACTGTGGAACTCCACCTTCATTTGTACCAAATCTCTTTTCCTGGAGCAACTTTTTCAAATTTGGAAAGGGATAATAATCGCTGGGAGCCAGATCTGGTGAATACGGCTAATGAGGAAGAAATTCATAGCCCAATTGATCCAATTTCACTATCGGTTTTACGGAGTTGTAAGCTAATGCATTATCTTGGCGAAACAATAGTTTTTTCTTCGATATATGCGGTCTTTTTTTCCGGTGATTGTTCGCCGCTTCCCAAGATAGTCGATCAGTATTTTTCCATGTGCATCCCAAAAAATACTTGCAAAAACCTTTTCAGCTGATCTTTGTGTTTTTGGACACTTCGGTCGACTTTCATGCGGTTCCAGCCAATCTGTGGACTGCCTGTTAACTCGGGCGTGTAGAAGTGGATACATGTTTCGTCTGTTACGAATCTATGCAAGAACTCCTTTGAATTACGGCGAAAGAGTGCGTTCTGAATCTTTTACACGTTGCTGTTTCTGACGAATCGTGAGAGCTCGCGGCACCCATCGGGCACATGGATCAGAAAACTGATACATTTTAAAACATTTGAAGATATTGTATTGTTGTAAAACACCAAAATAGCAATTAGATAGAAATCATTGTAATAGCTGGCATTCAAGTGTAAATTCATGTTTTGAATTATTTCTTTGAGTAGTCAAAAGAACAAAAGAATATTTCCAATTATATTTATATATATATATATATATATATATATATATATATATATATACATATATATATATATATATATATATATATATATATATATATATACATATATATATATATATATATATATATATATATATATATATATATATATATATACGTATATATATATATATATATATATATATATATATATATATATATATATATATATATATATATATATATTATATATATATATATATATATATATATATATATATATATATATTATATTATATATATATATATATATATATATATATATATATATATATATATATATACGTATATATATATATATATATATATATATATATATATATATATATATATATATATATATATGTATATATATGTATATATATATATATATATATATATATATATATATATATATATATATATATATATATATATATATATATATAACCCATTCTGCTTGTTCCCACAAGTGATTTTCTGATGTTGGATTGAGTTTTCGAACACACCTGTCCAAATGGTCCCACGGCAATTCGATGGGGTTCAAGTCGGGTGATTGTGGAGGTTAAGTCATTATTTCCAGGAGGTCATTGGATTTCCATTGGTCCAAAAGTTCTTTAATTTGTTTGGCAGAATGTTTAGGGTCGTTGTAATGCTGAAAAATAAATTTCTCCTGAAAAATATCTCGTCCAGAAAGAAGCATTTTGAGTTAGTAAAATTTCTTGATACTGTTCTTTTCCTTCTATCCTAAAGATTTTTCCAACTTTACCGTTGCCAAAACAACCCCAAACCATTACTAAACCTCCACCATGTTTTACTGGAGGCAACTGACAGGCTTCCAATATCCTCTCTCCAGTTGACCGCCGCACGCAATCTCGTCTATTTGAAACGAAAATTTCGAATTTAGATTCGTCACTCCAAAGGACGGAATTCCATTGTTCTGATGTCCAATTTTTATGTTCTCGGGCCCCATTCTAATCCTTTACGCTTATTCACTTGCCTAAGAAGTGGTTTCCTCACTGCAACTCTTTCGTGTAGTCCACCTTTTGCTGACCTGTTCTTCACGGTTGTCACGCTGATGGAGATGGGCCGCTCCAGGTTTACTTGAGCCGCGATTTCTAGTGCGGTTAGGCGGCGATTACGTCTGCTGCTAGACAGGTCTTCTTCCTGGACGTTTTTGGTTGGGAATTCTCGTTCTCCTTAGCATCCGCATATCACTCGCGATTTGTCAACTCGAGTGACCATTTTGATGTCTCGCAATTATCAGAGCCCGATTTTCAACGAAAACTTCTTTCGTTTTTGACATTTTCACAAAACAATTGAGCCTGTATCAGTGACAAAGTACTGTTTGTGAATGGTTAATTTCCAAAAGGGCGCAATGGTATTTATAGCATAGTTTTTATCATAAAATGTCACTAGGAATTTCCATAATCCCTAGAATCTTGAAATGAGTTCTTACTTCAACTGAAATTCTCAGGAATCGCCTCAAAACGATTATCATGCAAAACTTTGTTCTAATTGGTTTTTAGTTTGTGATATCACCAAAAAGGCTTCTCTAAACAATTTTATGATGGACGCTTGTTAAGAACAATTAAATTTACCTAATATAATAAAAGGGTTTAATTAGGTATTAAATTTTGGCAGTTACATTGAAATTTCTAGGTGAGCAAATACTTTCTGACGGTAGTGTATATATATATATATATATATATATATATATATATATATATATATATATATATATACATATATTATATATATAAATATATATATATATATATATATATATATATATATATATATATATATATATATATATATATATATATATATAAATAAGATATGGGTTTATATGAAGTTTAACTTTGATGCAATAAGGAATAGTATCACAAAACATATCCTGTAAAGTTGTAAATAGCAAATTTGTATTTCTTATAAAAGTTGTAATAGGCAATCGTCGTACAAAATATCCAGTGTAGGATATTAGTGAAAAATGATTTGTAATAATCAGTAAATACTATTATTATATCATCAAAAATATGTTAAGAAATTTACATTATATAAGCTACTATATATACTTGTATGAACTTTTCATAGCATTGACTCAAGTTAGACCTAATAAGTTAAAAAAATCTAAACCAAATGTTGAATTCCTCAGGAAAACCAACAATAAAAAACAAAAATTAAACATACAGAATCCTCTAAAATTTTATATAGTTTATGATAAACACCCAAAAAAAATTGTAATTTAAAATACAGTTCGTAGCAAGTACTGCCTTGTCTTATTATTTTTACTAAATTGTTATAATACATACGTGCATATTTATTTCTCCAAGATCTGCATCAATATGACTTACCTAAAACAACAAGAAAAACAATTAATAAAATTTATGTAGCAAAATATAGTGGTTTATCTGCCGAAGACTGTCTATAAGTCTTGCCCTTGCATTAAAAGTAGGGGCTTTTCAGAAGACAACTCAAGTATGTCATCTATCAATCACCAGACTAGTACATGTCATGGTTCGGTCCACTATTTGGTAATTGATAGACGGCGGCGGCGCCTGGGAGTGTCTGTTATTCTTGGTAATCCCATATTTTAATGCAAGAGCAAAACTTACTGACAATCTTCGTCTCCATATTTTTCTACGAATTTTTCAGGGACGCTAAATGTTCAATAATAATCACTATTTTCTAAAAGTAGCTGCCTACGGATATGAAATTAGAATTAAATAATTCAGGGACAATTAACTGCAGGGAAAAGAAATTAAGCCTAGAAGATAATAAAGATGTATAAAGTTATTATTTTTTGATACATTGCCCTTTTTATCGCTATTGCACATGGGCTGCACCAAAATCGCTAAAGCGCTATAGAAGCGGCGCGTGGGCGATAAAGAGATTCATGTTGAATTACTGCAAGTTCTGGGAAATTCATTCCAAAAGGATAAAGTTCTTCATATAAAAGAATGCTTGAAGTGTGACATGATGAGCTTCATACAAATGTGATGTATTAGCGCGATGTATATTCCTAGCACTCAACCGCGATTGGACGAATCAAACGGGATACATCCCTTGAAAACTTTCTATGAAATTACGCCCCAAATAAACTCAAGTCACCAAGCTTTTTGAGATGTGCTAAGAGATCAAAGTTTCTAGTGACCTCTGAATCTCCAATCAGGCGAATGGCTCACTGAATTGATTCTAACAAGTTTAGAGTATGTTTGGAAGTAGAGTTCCAAACATGGGAACAGTATTACATCGTGGGTCGAATTTGTTGTACAGTGTATCAAATGATTATACTTGCAACATAGTCACGCCAAGACTTATTTGTTCCCAAGTTAAGTGACGATTTTAGTGGAGTGGAGTGTCCCGACATAACTAGGTCAGATTCTGCAACGTTAAATTTTTTAGAAAAAACTGTTGTCTGGGTTTTTCTAGCAATAAGTTCTATTTGGCTACTGTCACCCAAAGTTAGAATTCATTTCAGGTTTTTATTATATTGAACAACTTCCTGCTATCTATTTGCAGAAGAAACTGATGTTCGATCGCTCAAGTTAAATGAAGAGAGAAACGTAATGTCCTCGGCTAAGCTGTAGATTGGATTTCTGGTCCTTTCTAATAGATCGTTATTATAGAGCAAAAAGAGAGCAGGGAACAGTATGGAGCTTTAGCACTGATAATAAAAATTTTAGACAGTAGTCAACTGCCACTCGTAAAAAACGCTCTCTGAGAAAACTCGAGAGCCATGAAGAAAACATTTTTGTCATACCACAAGAACGTAACTTAGTAAAATTGCGGCTTGCTAAACACGGTCGAATGCCTTAGATATATGAAGTGCAACAGTTAGAGATTGTCCAGAATGTTCAATTCTTCTTCTTCTAGTGTCGTGACCGCTATCGGTCATTGACGCCCATGTTGGTTAACATATTGACTATCATGGCTTTATTTACGGCTGCTCGGAACAGTCACTGGCTTCTTTTTCCAAACCATTGTATCAGGTTAATGAGCTACGAAGTCATCCTTCTTCCGACATTTCTTTTTCCCTGCATTTTGCTTTGAATTATTAGGTCTAAGCTACCGTACATTTCAGGGTTTCTCATTACGTGTCCTAGGTATTCCACTTTTCTGCTTTTTGGTGTTTTTATTATTTATGTTGTTTTATTTAAGAGGTGTAAAACAGATTTCTTGATACTGCTTTCAATAATACCAAAAGTCATGGAAAAGGCTATCAGTCAGCATCTTCTAAAATACCTTGAAAAATTCAACATTATTAGCGATCACCAATATGGCTTTCGTAAACATAGATCAACAGGAGATCTTCTGACTTATATAACACATATTTGGAACAACGTAATTGAACACTTTGGGCATGCGACCGTGTTTGGCACGATGGACTGTTGGCTAAGCTACGTTCCTATGGTATGTTCTGTAAAGTTCTGTTTGTGGCTATCATGTTCCCTCAGAGTGGCGGTCGACGGATTTTCTTCTAACACCTTCACTATCAACGTCGGTGTGCCCCAAGGCTCTATACTGTCTCCTACTCTCTTTCTTATTTACATTAACGATCTACTGGGAAAGATCGGAAATCCAATCTACAGCTTTGCAGATGAGAGTACGCTTATCTCTTCATTCACTTTGAATGCTCGGACATCGGCTACTCAGACGAAAACCCGCAGACAGCAGGAAGTCATTCAACTTAACAAAGATCTGGAGGAAATTCTATCTTTAGATGACAGTAACCAAGTGGAATTTAACGCTACAAAAACCCAGATGGCAGTTTTTTCTAAAAAAGTTAACGTTACTGAAGCCGACATAGTTATATCGGGGCACTTCATTCCTCTAACATCGTCACTCAATTTGTTGGGCGTTAATTTTGGGGCAAATATGTCCAGGCATGAACATGTTTTAGGCATAGCAAGGAGAGCTTCTCAAAAGTTGGGAATATTATTTCGAACCAGAAAGCTTTATACTCCACAACAACTGTGAACTCTTTACAAAGTTCAAATTCGACCAACTATGGAATATTGCTCCCAAACATACACTGCATTTGTTTGATTCTATTCAGAGAAGAGCTGTTCGTCTGACTGAAGACCCAGAACTGACCGGCGGCCTTGATTCCTTAGAACATCGAAGATAGGTTGGCCACTTGAGCCTATTTTACAAGTATTTTCATAGAAAGTGTTCGAAGGATGTAGCCCGCTTAATTCCTCCCAATGCGGTGCATGTTAGAAATACACGTCACGCTAATACTTCACATCTGTATGAGGTTCAGCTTATTACTCCTCATACAACGCTTTTCAAGCAGAGTTTTATATGGTGAACATCATCCCTTTGGAATAATTTGCCCAGGACTTGTGTTTCCCAGCGAGTACAATTTACAGCGATTCAAGAACAACGTGAATCGCTTTTTCCGCACACATGTCACTCCTGTAGCGCTTTAAGGACTTCTCTGCAGCACGTGTGCTAGACCCACAAAAAAATTGTTTTTGCGGTGAGTTCACTTTATTTCTAATATTCGTCGGTAAATCCACATTTAAAAGGCCACCTAGCGTCTAAGTAGCGTGTTCGTCACTGTCCATGCTTCTATTCCGTAAAACAGTATAGGAAATACATAACATCTAATCATCCTTACCAGGAGGTTTATGTTTAGGCCGTGACTACATAGAACCTGTTTCATTTTTACAAAAGTTGCTCGTGCCCTCACTATTCTGCTCTCAACTTCAAAACTTGGGTCCCATTAGTAGTTAATGATCTTCTATTAATACTTACGAAAGCTTCATTGATGGTATTTAAAATATTAATTTCTTGCAGGTTTTGTAAAAAAATCGACAGCCTTTTCGATAACTCTCGATATTACTAAAAGCATTGTGACTAGTCCATCGTTGTTTGGCGAGCTCTTTTTGCTTTAAGAGCATTTCCACCAGAAGAGAAATATTCTTTTTCTGTAAAATATGCTGATCAGTCACATGATCCTTGTTTAGTTTCATGAACTCAGCAGTCTCTTTGTTGGTTATTATGGGCCTATCTAAAAACTACTATAAAGCCCAGATCCTATTAAGTCTGTTGCTGGTTTCACTCTTCTTAGCTAATATACTTATATTTATCAAAGAGTACTCAAAATTTTTGGGCCTTTCCTCTCTTTCAATTATTCCTGAAGTTTCACTTACAACTTCATACAAAATATTCAGGAATAATCTAGCCTATAACATTTGGGGATAAAAATTGTATCGAAATAGGAGTTTTGAATCCGAGAAATTAAAAACTACAGTTTCATTATCGTTTAGATCTGACACCTGAAATCAATAAAAGAATAGTTTTACTGTGAAACATGTTCAGTGCTTTATTTTTACATAAAATATAGATTTTTTTTTGCTTTTGATATCATCAAATGAATATCTGTAGAGTTACGAGAATTAAGACGAATCAAAATGTAGTTATTTAGCAATTTTTCTGAAGCCTATTTTTTACTCGCATTGTACTATAAAACTCTATACTAATATCAGGTATATCGTCTAATAAATTCGAAAAACAAAAATAACATTATCTTTTAATTAAAGCGGTTCTTACTAGAAATAATAAGCTTCGTGAGATCTCCACACAAATTATTAAATTTTTACAACAAAAAGACGTGAAATTTATGTAGTACATTTTGAAACCAAATGCATAATTAACAACGCTTCCTCTTTCTTGACTTAATTATTAATTACTCTTAATAGGATTAGGATAGCTTCTGGATGACCCGTTTGCTGGTCTGCATCCCACAGGAAGTTTGCTTACAAACAAATTTAACTACTCGTATTTCCTATACGTCTTGTAAAATTAATTCCACCACACAAATGAAATCATTCGGTCGCAAAGTATTTCAAAAGACAATGTCAAGTTCTGTGCCAGTTTTAAGCTCGAAAAATGAGATTTAGGACTTAAATAATGAAATAAAATTTATTATTTCGTGATGTTTCGTTATTTACCTTATTATTTCTCCTCACTAATTCTTGAATGCTTCTTACTTTATCTATTATTTATCTTGGTGCATATATCTTTAAGTTTCTATGCTGTTTTACCTATTGTCTGGTATTAATACTTACGTTTTTTTTTTAAATTTACCTAAATTACATCCTTTTACATATCTATAGTATATATAAAATCCAACGTCTCTCTGTCTGTCTGCCCGTTAGTGCGCTTATCACTGGAGAACTACTTATCCGATTTACGTACTTTTTTTTAAAAACATACATATGTTCTCTGGCCAGGTTATAGGCTATATTTTATTACGATAGGTAGCATAAGGAATGAGCAGTGACGATAATAGGAAATAAAGTCGCAAAAAAGTTTGCCGCTAGCGCGTTCCCTTGCAATACACAGCCGAAACCATTAAATATGGAACAATATTATGTAGCAGAGAACATCTATAATCTATAATCTATAACATATATATAAAATGCAATGTCTCTCTGTCATTTACTTCTTTTTTTAAAACATATATATGTTCTTTGGCCAGGTTATAGACTATATTTTATTACGATAGGTAGCATAAGGAATGAGCAGTGACGATAATAGGGAATGAAGTCGGAAAAAAGTTTGTTGCTAGAGCGTTCTCTTGCAATACACAGCCTAAACCATTAAATATGGAACAACATTATGTAGCAGAGAATATCTATAATCTATAATATATATAAAATGCAATGTCTCTGTGTCTGTCTGTCTGTCCATTAGTGCGTTTATCACGCGAGAACCACTTATCCGATGTACGTGTTTTTTTTTTAATTCATACATTTGTTCTCTGGCCAGGTTGTCTATAATCTTCTATCTCTAATATATATAAAATGCAACGTATCTCTGTCTGTCTGTCTGTCTATCTCTCTGCCTGTCTGTCTGTTTGTTCGTTAGTGCGCTTATCACTGGAGAACCACTTACGTGCTTTTTTTGAAAACATACATATGTTCTCTGGCCAGGTTATCTATCTATAATATATATAAAATGCAACGTCTCTCTGTCTGTCTGTCTCTCTGTCCGTCCGTTAGTGTGTTACATTTTTTTTTTTTTAAAACATACATATGTTCTCTGGCCAAGTTATAGGATATATTTTATTGTGTTAGGTAACATAAAGAATAAGCAGTGACAATTTTAGTGAATCAAGTCGGAAAAAAGGTTACCGTTAGCGTGTTCTCTTGCAATACATCTTGCCTAAACCATTAAATATGGAACAATATCAAGTTGCAAAGAATATAATACATATAAAATGCTTTCTGTCGGTCTGTCCGTTAGTGCGCTTATCACTTGAGAACCACTTATCCGATTTACGTGTTTTTATAAATTTATACATATGTTCTATAAAATTCGATATAAGCCTAGATAATGGGAGATGAGGTGAGATAATGGGAGATAAATATAAATAATGGGAGATAAGGAGAAATAATGGGAGATAAGCAGAGATAAGTATAGATAATGAGAGTTATGGTGAGATAATGGCAGATAAGAAGAAATAATGGGGGATAAGGAGAAATATTGCGAGATAAGTCGAAATAACCCTAGATAATGGGAGATAAGGTGAGATAATGGGAGATAAGGGGAAATAATGGGAGATAAGGAGAAATAATGGGAGATGAGCAGAGATAAGCCTAAATAATGGAAATTATGTAGAGAAAATGGAAGATAAGGAGAAAGAATGGGAGATAAGGGGAAATAATGGCAGATATTTTATTACGTTAGGTAACATAAGGAATAAGCAGTGACGATAGTAGTGAATCAAGTGCACGAGAGCGAAGCCGCGGGCACTGCTAGTTACATATATATTTAAATTTTATGTTACTATTTTATTTTCCGGATAAATTCAGAGCATGTACCTTAAATTCTTAAGTATTTTGAAAAATTAAAATTACTTGGATAAATATCCACATTGGTTTTCAGAGTGCCATATACACCATATGCATACATACGAGGCTGGATTGATAAGTCTGCAAATTATCTACGAAATAGCGGGACATTTCTTTAAGAGGCTTTGGGGAGCGTAGATCCTGTAATGGTTGTATCCAAAATTTCAAACAGATAAAACGCGCAGTTGTTAGTTGGCAGTTATCGTAAGTGGTTGGTGGTACATGTTTCGTAAAAATGGATAAAGCCGAATATTGTTGCATTTTATTTAGAAATTGGACTGCGATTCAAATAGAACTGCAGAAAGTTTATGAAGACTGCGCCCCAGCACTCAAGACCATTAATTACTGAATAAATTAATTTAAACGTCGTCGTACAAGCCCTGCAGGTGTCCGTTCAGGATACCCGATTGAAGTTTAAAGAAATGGTCTATAAAATTCATGGTATCGAAGTGGACAATCGTCGCATTGAGCATCGTAAGATCATAGGCATCTTATATGAGCGAGTATAAACATCGTGTATAAAATTCTAAAAATGAAAAATTTCAGTGACTGTGTTGGCTCCAGACTATTTTCAAATTGTGTTTGGAAAAGTTGCTGTGTAATCCGAAGGGTCACTAGCGTTATTTTGGTAACTAAACGGAGAACCACCATTATATTCCGGAGACAAGACAAGAGTCAAAATAGTGGGTTTTTCACCAGGACAATGCGCCTACTCACACGTCGACCATTGCAATGGCAAAAGTGTACGAGCTAGGCTTCGATGTAATTCTCCACTGACCCTATTACCCAGATTTGGCCCCTAAGTGATTTTTTTGTTTCTTAAGCTCAAAAGTTGTTTTGGGGAGAAAAAATTTTCGTCGAATGAAGAGGTAATCTGTGATGTAAACGAATAATATGCACACTTCGAAAGAAAGGGAATAAAAAAATTGGAATCTTGCTAAACCAAATGTAGTGAGCTCAATGGAGATTATATTCAGCAATACATTTTTGCTTTTGCAGAGTTATTTTGTTTTTTACAGGACTTTTCACTCATTCTTGTTTGCATACACAAGTGTATGATAAATGCATATATTCCAGAAGACCAATTTGGACAGGTTTCAAGACATAAAACGTGTACTTTTACCTAAAATGAAAACCTGAAAAAATATATGCCAAGCTAGATTTCCCTTTTTATTTGATGCATCTCAAGAGAAATATAACGTAAAGTCTAAAGCACGAGTATAGTGTGAGTATAGTCAGGCTTCACGCTACTACTATAATGCACTATAAAATGGATGATTTTTGTACTACTTTCAGAATTATAAAAAAAGTATTCTTTAATTTAAAAAAAAAAAAAATTTGGGAGCTAAAAGAAATAGATAAATTTTACTTAATTTCTTCTTAAAACAGATGGTAGGGGAGCATTTACCAGCAAGTTGTAATTTTTGAATATTCCAAGTTTTATATTAATCATGCTAAATATAAGCTATATTCCTTGCTAAACTTTAATTGATTGACTGATTGATTATTTTAGTTTGGCGCGTCGATATCGAGGATCATTTGGCGCCATAAGTAGGATGTTTAAATCTTAGAAAATAATTGTGTTTCTTTGAAGAATTTGATCAAATTGGAGATATTTATAACATTTGGAATCAATATTTGATCGAGAGGTTTTAATAGATCTACAGTCCCTGGCCAAATTATTAGACGCACTGCAAAATTTCATGTAAAATATTAATTACCGAGTGATATTGTACCGTTTTATTATTTTAAATTGATTTGTTTTTTATTTTTATATTATCCAATCAATTACCTATTTATTTGACATAAATAAAACAGCATTAATTTAGAAAAGCATAAGTTTATTAAGTTTTAAAGAAAAGTGAAATTAATGTTAGTAAAAGTCAATATTTAGTTGAGCCACCTTTAGCCGCTATCAAAGCTTTAATTCTGTGCAGCATGCTATCAATGCAAGATTGTACTGTCTCCTGCATTTGAGGATGATTATTCCACACATGAATAATCTTTTCTAGGAGCTGGGTTTTGTTGGTAATCACATCTTTAGCCACTTCTCTTTTCATCAGCTCCCACACATTTTCAATGGGGTTCATATCAGGACCAATCCAACAGAGGGATATTTTTTTCTGCCAAAAAAGCTTTAACAGACCGAGCAGTGTGGCAGGGAGCTCCATCTTGCATGAAAGTGAATGGTTCCCCATTTGGAAACCATTCTCTGAGCTGAGGAATCAACCGATTTTGTAATACTTCTTTGTACTGATCTTGCCTCATTATTCCTTTGACGACGTACAGACGTCCAGTGCCCTTGCCGCTGATGACTGACCAAATCATCACTTTGGTGGGATGTTTAACCGTCGGGACGACACAATCAAGATGAAACTTTTCTCCATGACGACGACGCACATACTGAGCTTTATTCTGCAAAATTTCGAATGTGCTTTCGTCACTGAAGCAGACCTGTCAAAAATAGGAAAAATATATAAACTTCCATGTTTATTTTGCTTTATTTAACTGAAAATGATAATAATGGGCGACAGGCCTTAAAATCTAATTCTTTCAATTTTCTTCGAACAGTGCGCTCAGAAGCATTTATGCTAGCATCCTGGAGTTGTGATTTTATTACCTTTGTGGTAGCAAATCTGTTTTCTACACAAATTTTCTTCAAATATCTCTCTGACCGTGGAGTGAAAATTCGTTTTCTACCGCATCTTTTCTTTCTTTTCGGGCTTAATTCCTTCCCTGACTAAATTTTCTTTTTTACGCGTCGTACACTAGCTTCAGAAACCTCCAATCTTCGTGATATTTCTCGGTTTGTAAATGTTTTCGCAATCACAAGGGCCTTCACTTCAGCTTTTTTACGTGGTGAAAGATCGCCTTTTCTACCCATAATGAAAATAGTCCAATTACTTTTTTAAAACACTGCATACAAAATAAACTAATAACTGAGTAGTATAAAACTGTTAAACAAACAATCACAGTCCATAAAGCCACAGAAACACGTCCGTACCTGACTCGATTCCGATCGCGACTGATACAGGTTTGTACTTATTTACGTTCATGTATCACTTTGTCAACACAGTGTTGCCATATGTTAAAAATAAATACAAATATGTAGTCTACAACAATTCTTTTAAATAAAAATCAATAATATTGTAGTTTAAATATACCATTATTGCATAAAAACTCTTAAGAAACATAAAATTACTAAAAAAAATACAGTGCGTCTAATAATTTGGACAGGGACTGTAACCTTGTCTTAATGTCTAAATATTCATTTGAAGTTAAAATATGGTTAATAGTTAGAATATTGTCGCAGATTGGACATCTGGGTGGCGGATCACCTTTCAACAAATAAGAATGAGTGAGGTAGATGTGTCCGATAGCGACCCTTCTCCATATTGTATTCTCTCTACGTGACAGAGCATCGAGCTGAAGGGGTGGAAAAACTAGAGGTTTAATCCCCCACAACTTGCACTAATCCTCCCGCAGGCCCCACTCAAGCTGAAATAGATTATAAAAAGACTGTTTGAAAAAGTTTTTTAGATCTTTTGGAGCAAGGATTGAGTTAATTGGAGTGTCCGAGGTGATGGCAACCCTTGCCTGTAAGTCGGCTCTTTCATTACCTTTGATGTTAATGTGGCTAGGCACCCATAAGAAGGATATAGTGATACCTCTATTGGACGCCATTTGTATAAGATCAGATATGGCTGTGGTGATCGGGTGAAAATGCGTAGAAGAGTTGATTGATTGTAATGAACTCAAGGAGTCTGTTATGATTAAAACTTTAGTATCTAGTTTAATGGATATTAACCATCTTAACGCTTCTTTGATCTCGAATAATTCTGCTGAAAAGATAGAAGTGTAATTGTTTAATTTGAATTTAATGGTAGTGTTATTATGTATGAAAGCGGCCCCCGTTCCCTGGGCAGTCTTAGAGCCATCAGTATAAATATGAGAAGAGTCTTTGTATTTCTAAATTTTGTTTTTTTGTATTGCTAAACTTTAAATCAAATTTTCAATGATCGATCATCTCCACTTTTTTTTTGCACTTTCATGTACGAGGATCGCCGTTTAAGTTTTTACAAACGACCACTAGATGGCGTTATTGAGATGTGACATTACCATTGTTGTAAAATTTGACATCTGTTGTTGTTAAGACAGTGGTAGGGGAAATTTCACGTGAAGGTTTTCGTTGGATGATTTTTTACGATTTTAGTAAAGGCGTAACTCAACGACAATGCCTCGAATTGCTTCGTTCAACTTTTGGTAATGAATCATCATCAGAAAAGATTGTTTACAATTGGTTTGCAGAATTTCATCACAGTCGTGCTTCCGTCAGCGATGAATTTTGTGGAGGTCGACCAAAATCGGTTGTTGATTGTTCCAGAAAACATCGATGCTATGCGCAACATGACTGAAGAGGATCGGCCTGTGACTTACAGTAATATTGAGGCATTCTTAGGCATATCGGAGTTTAGCTCTGAAAAAGATCTGTTCCCGAAGCATTCCGTATAATTTGACAGAAATTCAAAGACAGGCTCAGGTCAATTGGTGTTAAGAAATGCTTAAAAAAATTGACCAAGGACATGCAAAATCCGTATATAACATCGTAACAGCAGACGAAACTTGGTTATATTCGTACGAGCCAGAAATTAAGCCACAATCAATTGCTTGAGTAATTGTATAATTGAGGTGTATGTTACTTTGTGACAGTACATTTTAAATTTCTAAATGAAATGAAACGAATTACTTTGTTATTTGTAACTTATTTTTTTATTTATCTGCTACTGGAGTTTCGTAGGTTTTTTACATTTTCAAGCGTGTTACTACAAAGTAAGGTGGTTTATTTATGATTTATAAAAAATTTCCAGGTACAATTTGGAATTACCCATTTTTAAATTACAATGAACTTAATTTATTACCGAGGGTTAAATGACATTATTGTTTCAAGTTGAAGTAGAAGAAATACTTTTTATAAAAATTCCTTCTTTAAAGATATATCTAAAAAACTTTTTAAATACGCCAAACATGGTTGAATTTTAAATAACTGTTTGATTATTTAATAGGATTGTATCTTTATTTTTATTGTGCTTGTATATCTCTATAGCTTCTAAACTATTTAAGTTTCTTCCTTTTTGTGCTTTATGTAATATTTGTAGATTATTTATTTGATGGAAGTGGTTCGCAAAGTTGGAGTTTCCTTTGCTTAATCTAATAGATGTTTCGTGTTCTTTAAATCTAGTATTGAAATTTCTAATAAAACAAGAAATAATGATGTTGTTCGAGTTGTGCATAGAAGAAATTTTTTTTCAATTCAACAACCAATTTCTGAAACAGAAAAGGGGCCTTGCCATGGGATCCCCACTGAGCCCCTTGATGGCCGAAATTTTTATGTAAGATTTTGAAAACAATTTTCTAGAGTCACAGCAGGCAAAGGATATAGTTTTATGGCGTCGGTATATAGACGACATATTGGTCTGTTTTAAAAGAGACGACGAATTCCTCCAATCTACCCTAAATTCCTTGAATAGAATACATCCGAGTATAAATTTCACATTAGAAATGAATAATAAAATAAACTTCCTAGACCTCTCCATCACCAAAGATAACAATAAACTCTCATTCGCTATTTTTAGAAAGCCCACTTTTACAGACACCACTATTTCCCAATAATTCATGCCATCCCAACTCACATAAACTTCCAGCCTATAGATTAATGTTTCACAGAGCATTCTCCATCCCTTTAAATCAGTGATTCCCGAAGTGGTTCAGGTGGACCCCCAGGGGTCCACGGGAGACTCGACGGGGGTCTACGTTGGCGTGAAAAAAAAAATGGGGGTTCACAAGTTGTAAGTGGGGGTCCACGAAAATTTATCTGGTTTCGATAGTAAAGAACAAAAATGTTGGCTTGGCTTTACCTATCAATGTAGGCAGATAATACACTACTCAAAAAAATTAAGAGAGCAAAAAAAAATTCCAAATTTTTTGGTGATTTTTGACAGGCTGTATTTCGGTGAAAAATGGTCGTATTGAGATTTGAGATTTTTTGGCTAAAATTTTTTAGAAGCTACGGTTCTCATGCAACCCTAACAGATAGCGCGAAAAAATAATATTGTAAATATTTTGCTTTTTTTTGGTCCACGGGCTTGAAAAAAATTTTTTCAGTTAGGCCGGCATATGGATCAGTTAGCCTGTTTATTTAGCATTAATTTCCTTGTTTTAAAACCTCCCTTAATTTTTTTGAGTAGTGTATTTTAAGAAGGTCAGCGACTGTTACTTGTAAAAACTTGCATATTCGATATTCAGTACAACGCGCGTCGAGACTTGCAAAGCGCTGCCCGCCCGCCCGCAACGCAACCCGTTCAGACGTGCAAAGGAACGAAATACGACTTGTGCTGTGCTTGCAATCTTGCATGAACTTGTTTGATTCTTCACCAATATAAATACGAATGCCAAGGACAAACGTTACTCATTTGTTTCCGGAATTGTGAAAAGAAAAGTGTGAGTGAATCGATGTCAGTGTTTGTCAGTGCCGGAAAAAGTAAGTACCTGCCTATTTGTTATTCATACTTTTATTTTATGTTGTAATAATATTATATTTGTTATGTTTGCGTGTAGTAGGTACGTAATAAAAATTAAATACTGAACAGGGCCATTATTCGATACTTCTATAAAAGAACAGAAAGCCGAGAAAGATTGAACTTTTAGTACTTTTTATTATAAAATTATTTATTTACCCGACCGTGGTGATTCACTAAAGGAGAGATATATGATTGGCCTGCATATTTGTACATATTTCAGTGCCCTCGTAGTTGCTAATGCTAAATGACTAAAAATATTTTCACGTACATCAAAGTAATAAATAAATCATTAAAATCGCGGAGTTTTGATGTCAAAATATTCTTTAAAAGTATTTTCTCTCGAATTTACAGAAATGTATCAAAATATAATTAATCAAAAAATATTTTATATTACATTAAAATAGGTTCAGCCGTTTTGTGAAAACCTCTATATGGGTCTTAGCAGTCTTGCTTTTAATAATTAAAATCAGTTTTGCCGCCGGCATTTTGGTTTTTTCATTGCAATAATTAATTAATCCTATTTTATTCTGTTAAAATAGCCATATCCTGTTACAATCGCCTTATGATTACTAAAACAAACATTTTTTTCTTTACAGGTAGGTAACTGATACGAAACATGGCTGAATCTAAGAAGAAATGTCGACAGTACAATATTGATTATTTGAAATTTGGTTTTCTCCCATCAAAGGCAGACAAACGATTGCCCATATGCCTTTTATGCAACAAAGTTTTGAGCAATGACTCTATGAACCCATCGAAGCTCGAAGATCATCTAAGAAGGTGTCATCCTGACAAAATAGGTAAAGATTTAAGATATTTTCAAACATTGAAGGAAAAATATGAAGAGACCCACCGTGCCCAGTATGTTCGCTTCAACGTCTCAAAGTAACGATGATAGCTTGCGGGCATCTTACAATATCTCATTGCTTATAGCGAAATCTGGAAAACCACACACCATCGGAGAATAGTTAATTTTACCCGCTGTTAAAGAGGTTTTAAAAACTGTTCTATACAAACCTCCATTTGACGTACTCAAAAGAATTCTTTTGAGTAACAACACTGTACAAAGACGTATTGATGAAATAAGCTCTGATATTGAAAGCTTCTTGTGTAATTATCTGCAAACAACTCATTTTTCTATTCAACTGGACGAGTCAACTTTACCTGGTAATGAAGCATTATTATTGGCATATGTTCGATTTGTTATGGACGAAGAAATCCATGAAGAGCTGCTATTCGCGAAAACTTTGAAGACGGACACTAAAGGCGAATCAATATTTAATGTCCTGAGTGATTTTTTTAAGGAAAAATCGATTCCATTTACAAACATTATTTCGGTGGCAGCAGATGGAGCTCTTGCCATCTTCAGGCGATATCGTGAGTTTATAAGCCATCTTAAAAGAATTATACCAGGAGTAACTGCAATTCACTGTGTCATCCACCGACAACACCGGGTAGCGAAAAATTTGAGTGATAGATTGCACCAATCGCTTCAATTTGTGATTAAGCAGTTAACAAAATATTCAATGCGTTGAATACCCGTTTATTTGCACAATTGTGCGACGAAAATGATGAAGACTTCCAATGATTGCTCTTACATACTGAAGTACGCTGGTTGTCGAAAGGTGCATGTTTAACAAGATTTTACTCACTTTTTGAATCAGTTTTAGAGTTTCTGGAAAGTAAAGATCCAGATTTAAAAGAAAACCCGATCAAATTGAAAGCAGACATCGTGTATTTGACAGGTTTGTTCAAAAAATTTAATGACATTAACTTTGCAAGGGGACAGCCTAAATTTAATAAAAACAAAGGGTGTAATTTCGGCTAAAATTGAAATTTATGAAGCAAAATATTAGTCGGCGCGAATTCTCCCAGTTTCCAAACTTGTCACAGGCAGAATGTCTTGATGCGGATATTCAGACATACGTTCAACATTTAAATGCCCTGCATGATGACTCTAAAAGTAGATTTGAAGATATTCTGACGATGGAAATACCACCATGGATCATAAATCCATTTGATGAAACGGAAGTGGCGAATGTGGTATTACAAGAGGAGCTACTCGAGCTTAGCACCAATGAGGAGCTGAAGGTGAAATTTAAAAAAGGCTATCAAACATTTTGGCTGCAGGCAGAAATACCCGAAAAATATCCTGGGATGTGGGAAATTGCGAGAAAACTTTTGATAGCGTTTCCCTCGTTATGCCTTGTCGAAAAAAGTTTTAGTGTCGTTATAAACCTATTAACAAAAAAAAAGGAGCAGATTGAACATCACAGAACGGGGAGATTTGTGGTTATTCCTTACAAAATTGAAGCCAAATATTGATAATTTGCTGTCAATCCAACAAGAACATCCCTCCCATTAAAATTATGACTATTTTTTTTTTAATTGTTGATTTGCATTGATAAGTTACGGTACGTTATTAATGCTTAATTTTAATTCTATTAAGTCTGTAATCATATTATTTTAATAAATAGAACATAAGAAAATATATTATTTTTCTTTTTATTTTTACCACTCCGAATTTAGGGTTGGAATTCAGCCACGACGCAAATTTCGACGAGTTTTGGGAATATGATAGAAATGTAGCAGCAGGGGGTCCACCGAAACCAGTAAAATTTTGAAAGTGGTCTACGAGAAAAAAAAGTTTGGGAACCTCTGCTTTAAATAAACAAAATTTAGAGAAAGAATTAGATATCAGCAAGAATATTGTCTACAATAACGGATTTCAGAAAAAAAAACCATAGATAATCTAATTAAAAATAAGCAAAAACAACTAAATTTAAGGCATATTTATACACACGTTAAAAACGATGAAAAAAAGCTTTTTCCCCTTTGACATATTTCGGGCCAATTTCTAATAAAATCGCATATATCGTCCTTACCATGTCAAACTATCGAATACGAAAATGGGTAGTTTTCAGGAGAGCAAAAAAACCACTTTAATAGTGAAGACAAAATTAGCACGTTGCCAAAATTGCAAAGTTTAATACTTTTCCTACACATTTTTTAAACCTTTTTAGGATGTTATCAAGATTTAGTCAGTTTAATCTATTTTTACTTTAAATTAGTTTTTTTTCACATTCGATAGTTTGACAGGGTAGGGAGGATATACTCGCAAAAGACAACATAAATATCGCTTTTAAATCACCCCAAAATCTTTCCTCCCTCTTTTTCAATGTAAAAGACAAAACTCATAAATACACAGATTTTGAATTTTAGAAACTGTCATGTAATGAATGTAAGAGCTGTTATATAGGTCAAACAGGGAGAAATTTCGATACTAGAGTTAAAGAGCACCAAATATCTTTTAGATTAAACAAAGAAAACTTTAACTTTGCTAACCACTTCCATCAAATAAATTATATATTACACAAAGCACAAAAAGGAATAAAATTAAATAATTTAGAAGCTACAGAGATCTACAAGCACAATAAAAATAAAGATACAATCTTATTAAATAATCAAACAGATGTTCAGAATTTAACCCTGTTTGGCGTATTTTAAAAGTTTTTTAGATATATTTTTAAAGAAGGAATTTGTGTTAAAAGTTCTAAGAAAATATTGAAAAGTATTTCTTCAAATTTGAAACAATAATGTCATTTAACCCTCTGTAATAAATTAATTTAATTTCATTGTAATTTAGTTATGGGTAATTCCAAATTGTACCTGGAAATTTGTTATAAATCATAAATAAACCACCTTAGTTTGTAGTATCACGCTTGAAAATGTAAAAAACCTACGAAACTCCAGTAGCAGATAAATAAAAAAATAAGTGACAAATAACAAAGTAATTCGTTTGATTTCATTTAGCAATTGTTTGAGTATTGCAAAATGAACCGAATTCAACAAAAGTGGTTCGTTTGTGAAGCACTGCCAAGAAAATGATCGCTCGACATGTTGCAACCATTGCTTTAGGGGATTGAAGAACAGTTAATGCTGAATGGTATAAAACAGTTTGTTTGCAAGAAGTCATCGATAAAATCAGGAAAAAAAACCGTAAACGTTGCATCATTCTTCATTATGACAGTGCCAGCTCTCAAACTCTCAAACAATTGATTATTTGATGGAGAAAAACCAAACGTCTTTTTGTTCCCGAATGTCAAAAAAAATGTGTGGACAGAGATTTTCCTCATCTCAAGAGGCTGTTGAATCCTTCCAAAATCATGTTTTTGAGGTATCAACTTCAGAGTGGAAAAAATGTTTCGAGAAGTAGTTCGAACGCATGCAAAAGTGTATAAATCTTACAGGCGAATATTTTCAGAAACAATGTACCAAAAATGTTTTTCTTTCATTGTTTTTGTAAAAATTTAAACAGTAAAATGACCACTAAACCACAGAAATCGTAACTGGTCTCCAGATGTGCATTGTAATCTATAGTTAATTCAGGAAAAATTATATTTTAGTTACACACTAAGCCTTTGGTTGTACTCAGAACTTCATCTGAGCCCAAGGCTAGAAAATTCTTGACAAAATAGGACAAATGCACAGTTTTACAAAATACACCAATTAAAAGCTTGTTTGCTCTTGTTAGGCCTTTTTCATTGAGGATTTCCTAGTGTTTAGCCTAGACTATAATCTTAGTTGATCGAAACGCATTAAATGAAAACAAATTATTAAAAAAAGAAGACACATCCTCTCTTCTTCTAAATTACATTGTACAACTAAAATGTGTTTCTATTAACAAAAAAGTTTTTTAAGTTTTAGTTAACAGGTATGCCATTATAGAGGAGTTCTTATTTTCTTTAGGTCCAGTTATTTATCTTACTTTAAATACCAGACATGATCCATGTTGGGTACCGGATTGAATCTGGCCTTATAGATACTATATATGCATATAAAAGGAGAAGGCATAATCACTTCTAATGAATGCATATTTATGTATATTTAACTTCAATATTGGCTACAATCCTTCATTGCGCTATTCACAATTTACCTAGATATGATATACATTTTCTTCTTCAGTAAATACCAGAGCTGATATTTATAATTCAAGTCTTAGCCAGAAGATACTAAAGAATATACGAATAATACGTATACGTAAATTCTATTTAAATAGTTAATGTGTAAAAAGGTCAGATATTTTAAGATAAGCGTTTAAAAATTGGAATGTCTAAAGTTTTCTCATAGTAGGCGATATTTTTAAAATATTATTATATTAATGATGTTAACCTACACAGACTCAGTTGGTACTAGGATGGAAGACCGCCTGGAAAAGCCGAGCGTTAGTGTTAAGCTTATATACAAGTAGATATTTTTGAAATCCTATAATGCCCGTGGCTGTACTACCGCGTTGTTTAAAAACTACTGTGAATTACAAACTTACATTTTGGCCTGAACTACATTGATGAATATCATATTATCATCATCATGATATAACACGCGTTAGTCTCTATTGACAATGGAAGGTGTAGGGTAAAAATATATCATATTGCTGATGTAATATAAAAAATGGACAGTATATATATATATATATATATATATATATATATATATATATATATATATATATATATATATATATGTTTTGACGGATGTTTTCACGGGTGTAATATGATATCTGTGTGTCTCGGGTTTCCCGTGTAGGTTGGATATCCTGAGAAGGATTGCTTAACAGCTGACGTTTCAATGGGATCTCACCCATCTTTTTCAAAGCTTACGTGATGGAATCTCGAAGTAGACTGAGCTCTGCGGTTCGATTGCGTCTGGTTATATGTGCAACAGGGGCTTTCTTATTGATTGGTATATAGCTATCACTACCGATCCAACCACGTACCTGGAAAAAAACTACTAAAACAATAATAAAAGCTTCTCCTGTAGATGACGAAATGAAGAAAATTATCATACCTAGAGAAAAATCGTCGAGATGTCCCAAACTCTATGGCCTTCCAAAGATACATAAACAAGGAGCCCCCCCTAAGACCCTTGTAAACTCTGTCGGTTCACCAACACAAGCCTGAGCCAAATATCTAGTAACAATCCTCCAACCTTTCGTAGAACAGACCGATTCTTATGTAAAAAAACTCTCACCACCTCATTGAAATTATAAAAACTATTAAACTGGATGAGAACGACATTTTGGTGAGCTTTGACGTCACATCTCTTTTCACTCTAGTACCGGTCTTAGAGGTACTATCGATCATAGAAAGAAAACATAATCCGCCCGAACACATAATCAACCTAGCCAAACATTGCCTTAACAATACCTACTTCATTTACGGAAACCAACGATACAAACAAATAGAGGGAGCTCCAATGGGTTCGCCACTTTCACCAGCCCTAGCTAACTTATTCATGGAACATTTTAAAACAACAGCCTTACAAGCAGCAACACTGAAACCAAAAATATGGCTGCGCTATGTCGACGACACCTTGGTGGTCTGGCAATATGGCGAGGAAAATCTAAATCTTTTTCTCAATCACCTTAACCAACACCACGCAAAAATGAAGTTCACTATGGAAAAAGAACAAACAAAACAGCTACCATTCTTCGATGTCCTACTTCAAGGAAAAATAGATGGGTCATTATCGCATACAATTTATCGCAAACCTACACATACAATCACACCACCACCCAGCCCAACTCTCCGATGTAGCCAAATCACTAGTGTTCCGCTCGCAGGCTTTAACGGACGAAGAAAACTTGGAGAAAAAGATGGTTCAGCTCCAACAAGCCTTAACATTAAACGGCTATAAGAAAAATAGTCTACAACAAGCTTTACGAAAGTCACAAAAACGGGAAAAAACTGAGGAGGTAAAGGCTTTCCTTCTCTATGTAAAAGGGACCACAAACAAAATCGGAAAACTCCTTAAGAAACTCAATATCACAACAGTCTTCAAAACAGACCGAAAAATCAAGGATATCCTACCTTCAGCCAAGGATAAAATCCCGTTAGAAGACCAAGGAGTATATGAGATCCCATGCGGCGACTGTAATTTGTCATACGTCGGTCAGGCTAATCGCAGGATAAGTACAAGAAAAGACGAACACATAAATGCAGTTAGACAAAAAACTATAACATATATATATATATATATATATATATATATATATATATATATATATATATATATATATATATATATATATATATATATTTTTATTGGTAATATACGTTAAGTATACTGAGACTGTAATAAACAGCCATTGCGGAGTTATTAAACCATTCCAAGAAACCACCATAAATGAATTACTCGTGCAACCGTACACTCTCATACTCTGGCAAACAAAAATAAAATTTCTAAATATGTATAATTTTTTTTTTTGAAGTGAGCTCTTTGACTTTTCTGTCTGCCAGTGACATAGTATGCCACAAAGGCGAAAAGGTATGTCTGCGGTCTCTGGAATGCTTTTGGAATACTAGCTTTCACGAAATCATATAATTTACGAAACCCTGTCAGGTAATATATTTGGAGTTTGGGTTTTATTACAATTGTTGTGTGAATAAGAAAGTTTGATATCACAGTAAATTATACTACGGCTAATTTTGAACGAAATAAGTTGAACGACAAAAAAATAATCTTGGAATCAGAAAACTCTAATTCTAAAAATAAGAAAAAAAACGTGAGTTTTAATCGTTATTGGAAAAAAAAATGATATCCTTTTACACTGCATATTCGTACCATAATTGAAACCATATTAAAGTATAAACAATTTTTTAATCGGAAATGAAGTGAGTTTAGGAGTTAAATAAAATTTCAATTTTGGATACAAAATTCCTTGTACATATTATTTTCGTTCGTGAATTAAAATATCGTATTTAAAACACTGAACATCAAATATATTATGTTTCTGCAGCATCAGGCACTTCACTAGCTACCAGTTCAAAGTAATATGCTTAAAATAATAATAATAATATTTTTAAAATTTATTATCTTTTCTGTAGATGGAGCGTTAAAACCGTATGGCTAATTTATATAACCAACAATAATAATAATAGCGGTAAATCACTAATATACGGAATATTCCCATAATTCTACCATTAGCAGATATAATACCTAACATCAAACAACAATATGGAATTTGGTATAAGTAAATGCAAAGTGCTCCACATCAACAAAGGGCCACCATGAGATAGAAACCATCAATAACGAAATACTCGATAACATGCTCGACAAAGAAATATACAAATATATAGGCTTCCAACAAAGCACCAAGCTCAACCACACTCACATCAAAACAGAGCTCAGAACCGAATTCCAAAATAGACTCACCAAACTTTTACAAACAAAACTCAACTCCAAAAATCTCACTAAAGCCATCAACAGGTTGGCTGTATCTATACTCACGTATTCATTTGGTATCATCAAATGGTCACAAACAGGCATAGAAAACATTCACGTTATACGTTCTCAAATCACACCACTGCACGCACTGAAAGCAGACAAAAACTGCACACCTCTCGACTTATCCCGGACAGACTACTCAGCAGACACACACAGTCACACCCAATTACAACAGGAAAAGATGAAAACGTGGTCAGAAAAAACACTCCACGGAAAACACAGATACCACATAGAACAAGACTACGTAAAAAAAACATCATCATACACCTTGTTACAAGATAGGCAGCTATTCTCTGAAACAGAAGGCTCGCCATCCAGGATAAAGTCGTATTAACTAGAAACTACCAAAAACATATCATCAAAGACCCAACTATTACAGAAGACAGATGCAGGAATGGCACCAGCAGAAAAAAACGATCGAACACATAACAAGCGATTGTAAAATATTAGCCGGAACGGAATACACAGCAAGACATGTCTCAGCTGCAAAAGTAGTTCACCAAGCACTAGCCACAACATACAAACTCATAGAAAACACAGATCCCTACTAAAAAATACACACCAACATCCATACTTGAAAATAAAGATTACAAGCTCTACTGGGACGTTAGTATCCATACAGATAAAACAGTCCCCGCCAATAGGCCCGATATTACTTTTCAATACAAAAAAAGTAAAGTCACCTATCTAATTGTCTTAGCTGTCACCAACGACACAAACATCCAAACGAAATACACAGAAAAAATCTCCAAATACACAGGCTATGGAGACAAGAAAAAGTCATCATATCAGCCACAGGCCTTACACCAACAACAATCACACTACACTTAGCACAATTAGGACTCGACATAAACGTACACAAAAACATTCAGAAGTGAACACAGGTAACATTGTCAGGTCATTCTTTAATACATAATGGTAATAGCGTCAGCGAAACATGGAACCACACTGACCAAATGTGAGAAAGAAGCACAAAAAGAATAATAATAATAATAACGGTACGTAACACGTTCTCAATTCACCAAATACAGGAAATTACACCCCAACGCATGCAAAGAAAGACTTACCATCGAGAGGAAGGCAGGAGGAAGAGGAATCATAGATATCAGATCACAACACACAAAACAAATACAAGCACTTAGGAAATTTTTTCACAGCAAGCAAACCAGCCTCCACACAGCGACAGTGAAAGCAGACAAAAACTACACACCTCCCGACTTAGCCCGGGCATACCACTCAGCAGACACACACAGTCACGCCCAATTACAACAGGAAAAGATGAAAAAGTGGTCAGAGAACACACTCCACGGAAAACACAGATACCACATAGAACAAGACCACGTAAATAAAAAACAATCAGGTTACAGGATGGGCAGCTATTCCCTGAAACAGAAGGCTTCTTACTTGCCATCCAGGATAAAGTCATATTAACCAGAAACTACCAGAAGCATATCATCAAAGACTCAACTATTACAGAAGACAGAAACAGGAAATGCCACCAGCAGAAAGAAACGATCGAACACATAACAAGCGGTTGTAAAATATTAGCCGAAACGGAATATACAGCCAGACTCGGCTGCAAAAGTAGTTCACCAAGCACTAGCAACAACATACAAACGCATAGAAAACACATAGCCCTACTACAAATTCACACCAACATCCATACTTGAAAATAAAAATTACAAGCTCTCGTCTTAGGGACGAAATACACAGAAAAAAATCTCCAAATACACAGACCTTGCAACAGAAATAAAAAGGCTATGGAGACAAGAAAAAGTCATCATTGTCCCCCTCATCATATCAGCCACAGGCCTTACACCAACAACATTCACACCACAATTAGGACACAAACATACACAAAAACATTCAGAAGTCAGTGATTTTGAAAACATGTAACATTGTCAGGTCATTCCTTAATACACAATGGTAATAGCGTTTGTGCTGACTTGGCTTAGGCCCGTCAGCCAAACATGAAACCACATTGACCAAATGTGAGAAAGAAGAACTTTTTTGTGATAATAATAATAATAACGGTAAATGACCAATATATGGACTATTTCCATAATTATACCATTAGCAGGTGTAATACCTAACATCAAACCTTTCAACCTTAATAAGCACTAGTAAAAGGTCATTAAGAAACTAGTCTTTTTTTGCACCTACACGGATTGTTTTTTTTTTTTTTTTATGGGTCCAGCACACGTGCTACAGGGAAATCCCTAAAGCGCTACAGGAGCGACACGTGTGCGGAGAGAGCGATTCACGTTGTTCTTGAATCGCTGTAGATTGTACTCGATGGGAAACACAGTCCTGGGCAAACCATTCCAAAGGTATGATGTTCTCTGTACAAAAGACTGCTTGAAAAGTGCTGTACGAGGAGTAACAAGCTGAACCTCATACGAATGTGAAGTATTAGCGCGACGTGTACTCCTAACATGCACCGTTCTGGGAGAAATTAAGCAGGCCACATCCTTCGAACACTTTCCATGAAAGTACTTGTAGAATAGGCTCAATTCGCCAACCGTTCTTCGATGTTCCAGCGAATCAAGGCCGTCGGTCAGTTCCGGGTGTCCAATCAGACGAACAGCTCTTCTCTGGATAGAATCCAACAAATGCAGTGTATGTTTGGGAGCGGAGCTCCAAACATGGGAGCAGTATTCCATAGTTGGTCGTATTTGAGCTTTGTAAAGAATTAACAGTTGTTGTGAAGTGTAAAGCTTTCTGGTTCGAAACAATATTCCCAACTTTTGAGAAGCTCTCCTTGCTATGCCTGCAACATGTTCATGCCAGGACATATTTGCTTCCAAATCAACGCCTAACAGATTGAGTAACGATGTTAGAGGGATGGAGTGCCCCGACATAACTATGTCGGGTTCTGCAACGTTAACTTTTTTAGAAAAAACTGCCGCCTGGGTTTTTGTAGCGTTAAATTCCACTTGGTTACTGTCACCCCAAGATAGAATTTCTTCCAGGTCTTTGTTAAGTTGAATCACTTCCTGCTGTCTGCGGATATTCGTCTGAGTAGTCGATGTCCGAGCATTCAAAGTGAATTAAGAGATAAGTGTACTGTCATCTGCAAAGCTGTAGATTGGATTCTCGGTCTTTTCCAGCAGATCGTTAATATAAATAAGGAAGAGAGTAGGAGATAGTATGGAACCTTGGGGCACACCGGCGTTGATAGTGAAGGTGTTAGAAAGAAATCCGTCGACTGCCACTCGTAAAGAACGCTCTCTGAGGAAACATGAGAGCCACAAACAGAACTTTTCAGACATACCATAAGAACGTAACTTAGCCAACAGCCCATCGTGCCAAACACGGTCAAATGCCTTGGATATGTCAAGAGCAACCTCTCGAGATTCTCCAAAGTGTTCAATTGCGTTGTTCCAAACATGTTTTACATAAGTCAGAAGATCTCCTGTTGATCTATTTTTACGAAAGCCATATTGGTGATCACTAATAATGTTGAATCCTTCAAGATATTTTAGAAGATGCTGATTGATAGCCTTTTCCATGACTTTCGATATTATTGAGAGTAGTGCGATTGGTCGGTAGTTATTTGGCAAGGTCTTCTTGCCTTTTTTAGGTATCGGCTGAACTGTGGCACATTTCGAGCAGGAAGGAAATATTCCCTTTCTGTAGGATAGGTTGAAAAGTCTACAGAAAACTGGTGTTAGTTCCCTTGCACAGTTCTTGAGAACTATGGCAAGGTATTCCGTCAGCGCCAGAAGCCTTTTTGGTGTCTAGCTTCATCAAAATACGTTTTATGATACGCTGTCTGAAGACAATATCGGGCATCGTTGACTGCACTATGGGAATAGTAGGTGGTGTTTTTCCTTGGAAATCGATAGTAGAATGTGAAGCAAAGAGTTCAGCCAACAAGTTCGCTTTCTCGACAGGTGTCGTTGCAATAGAATTATCTGGTCGTGTGAGTGGTGGTATGGTAGATTTGGTGAAATTTTGACTAACTGCCTTAGCGACTGACCAAAAGAACCTGGAATTGCCGGGACAAGCGAGAAGTTTGTTTCTAATTCGTTGATTGTGTACCTCCTTGGTTTCGTCGATAATTTCTTTGCATCTGTTCCTGGCACAAACAAAGATGTTACGATTTATGGTGTTAGGATCTTCACGCCACTGTCGGTATGCAAGATGTTTAGAAGCAACAGCTTCTTTGCATTTTAAGTCAAACCAAGGCTTGCCGTTGGAAGGGCATTTCTTCGAAAAAGGGATGTAAGCCTCCATACCGGCCAAAATAACATCGGAAACCTCCCTGGCGCAGTCAGATGGGTCGTCGGATCGAAAACAAACGTCCAACCAAGGGAAAGTTCAAAAATATTCCATGAGATCTTCCCATTTAGCAGATTTGTAGTGCCAAATCTTGCGCGGTTTGGGAGCCTCTCTATCACTGATTGGTAGAATACTCGATGTCGAAAGTAGTCTATGGTCGGAAGAACCTAACGGCGGATTTACGCTGACGGTGTAAATCTCCGCATTGGTGGTTAAGCATATCTGGGTTCAGTTAATGCTTCGGTAGAGAGAGTACGAAAGCCGTGTGGCTAAATCATAATAACAAACCTGTTTTATTATTATTATTACTTTTTAATTATGTTATTAGTTCAAGTTAAAAACATAACCATAAGTACACACCAACATACATAACATCAACATATCAATTTGTGATGTGTAAAATAAAACTAGAAGTTTGGTAAGCGATAAATAGGGATAGCAAAAATATGAAAATAAAAGAACGTAGAATATCGTATAAAAAACAATTAAAATTAAAATAATGTGTCTGCAAATAATAATATAAGAGTTAATTATAAATGTAGGTTCGTTGAAAAATTTCTTATATTTAATTTTCAACCCAACTCAATGTCCGCATATGTTTGGTTTTAATAACTTTTCATATTATTTACTGTAGCGTAACCAAGAGGACCAGGTTGGCATATGCCTTCCCGCTCCTATGGATGTAGAAAATAAGCCCTTTATAAACAAAACTTTTTTATTAATGGTTCTGTTTAGTGAAAAATCTCCCCCCCCCCCGCGATGATTATTTATAATTAATTTCCTCGGCTAGAAATGGTTTAAACTTTTAAAATTTCAGTGCAAGATGATTTTCGTCTGTCTGTTGGTCACACCTAATTATCTTCAAAACAATTTGACATAGAAAGTTGAAATTTGGCACAAATATAGGAATTGATGGCGCAATCAGCCGCGTAGTTTTGACAGTTAAGTTTTGACTTAAGGGGTTAGTCTTGGGGGTGAAAACGGCAGTGAAAGAAAGGTTTTGTAGGGTCATCGAGTGGGGTGTCAATACTTACGTAAAATTTCTTTACATTTCTCTCAAAAAAAAATTGTCAAAAATCACTTTTCCCCACCTTATCTCTAAGAGAACTAATTAAAAAATTTCGAAAAAATTCTAGAATATTCTTCATAAGGAGTAGATTAAATGAAAATTATTACAAGTGCCTTATTTGCGTATTATTACAAGTACTTTTGATAATTTCTCTGTTATATAAGAACAAGGATCGAAAACTAATTTTGTTGAAAACTCATTTGGGGTGTGTTTTGTGAAGTGACTGATCATTTTATACCTCCGTAACAAAAATTTTTATTTTAAAAGCAGTCACGGTACGAAACACTAATTGCGGGAGTCTGACTTGCACTTGGTCTGTTTTTTCAGAGTTTCGCTCTCCGATTATCGTTTGTGGATTGACGTGCCCCTCTATAAGTAGCTCCGCCTCTAATACCCTCTTTCTTTCCTTAGAGAAATGTCCTTTGTATTCATATACTCTCCTTGCTCCCTAAATGTGGCTATACCACTCATTATTTAATATAGCAGCCGAGTATATTAAGAACGAACAACTCTAGAACTGGGATACTCAAACTTTACAAGAACCAAAGATGCCATGGATCCATTTTAACCCACTCGAGAGCCTATAGAAAAGGTATCATTAAAAGAAAATGTTACAGAAGACCCTTCAGGAACATAATTTTTAGTGTTCCGTACGGAACACTTATAAGATGACTTCGGTGTCTGTCTGTCTGTCACGCCCGATTTTCTCCGAAACTATTTGATATAGAAAATTGAAATTTGGTAATAATATAGGAATTGATGGCCTCATCAGAGCCATGTAGTTTTGAAATTTAAATTTTGACTTAAGGGGTTAATTTTGAGGGGTGAAATCGGAAGTGAAAAAAAAAATTACTAGGTCATCGAGTGTGGTGTCAAATGAAAGCTTGTGAAAACACGAGTAAAAAATATATATATAATGTAATACTTTTCTTTGTATTATTTTTAAAAAATCGCAAAAAATCGCTGTCCCCCCGCCTTATCTCGAAATTTTGAAAAAATTCTGGAATATTCTCCACGGGGTGTAAATTGAACGAAAATTATCACGAGTGCATTAATTTTAATAATTTATCTGGTATATAAAAAAAACAAAAATTTTAAGGTCATCAGATTGCAGTAAAGATTGGAAACAAACTTTGTTGAAAACTCATTTGGGTTGTATTTTGTGAAGTCACTGATCATTTTATACCTCTGTAACAAATTTTTTTATTTTAAAAGCAATCAACGTACGGAACACTAATTGCGCAAGTTCAACTTGCACTTGACCGGTTATTTAGTTTTGGGCAGAGTAAATTATGGGGTAAGGCGTCTAACGTCTTGGAGGAGACCAACATTAGCAATCCAACAACACGACCGTCATTGAGGTTCCTTACGATATTGTCCATAACATTCGAGAAAGCAGCAGCGGTGCCGTGCCCTCGTTAACATTTCGGTTGTAAATAATGGCTCATCTTATTCATGGTGCAGTATTCGGAAACCTGAACAGAAATTATTTTTTCCAACCTTTTGAACACCACCGGTAATAAACTCATGGGCTGCACATCACTGTATGCCTCCAGCCTAGAAATTCTTAGCAAGAGTTTAATAAGAGAAAATTTCTAAACTCTCGGAAAATATCCTGTCTCTAAATACACGGTAATAAGGTGGGTCGAAAAAGACAGAATAAAATGTGTTGTTTTGACTTTTCCGCTTTATCTGTTTCACTCGTGTTGCTTGGGGCAGTCCTCCACGTGGCACGTAGCCTTATAGAAAAAGGCAGTTATTTTAATTTATGATTTTAAAGCGAATTTAATTTTCAATATACTTTTCAATATTTTGTATAGTATAATGAAAACGGATTCAAAACTTCCATCGATCTTGTCCCATTTTTAACATCCATTCTTTCTAGCTCTCTTTTTTAGTGTTCCGTACGGAACACTTATTAGATCACTTCGGTGTCTGTCTGTCTGTCTGTCTGTCTGTCTGTCTGTCTATCTGTCTGTCTGTCTGTCTGTCTGTCTGTCTGTCTGTCTGTCTGTCTGTCTGTCTGTCTGTCTGTCTGTCTGTCTGTCTGTCTGTCTGTCTGTCTGTCTGTCTGTCTGTCTGTCTGTCACACCCGATTTTCTCCGAAACTATTTGACATAGAAAGGTGAAATTTGGTAATAATATAGAAATTGATGGCCTCATCAGAGCCATGTAGTTTTGAGAATTAAATTTTGACTTAAGGGGTTAGTTTTGGGGGGTGAAGTCGGAAGTGAAAAAAAATTTTTTTTTACTAGGTCATTGAGTGTAGTGTCAAATGAAAGCTTGTGAAAACACGAGTAAAAAATGTATATATAATATTATACTTGCGCGCACTTTTCTTTGTATTATTTTTAAAAATTCGCGAAAAATCGCTGTCCCGGGCATTATCTCGAAAAGTACTTATCAAAAAATTTCGAAAAAATTCTGGAATATTCTCCACGGGGTGTAGATTGAACGAAAATTATCACGAGTGCATTACCTTTAATAATTTATATGGTACATAAAAAAAAACAAAAATTTCAAGGTCATCAGACTTCAGTAAAGATTGGAAACAAGTTTTGTTGAAAACTCATTTAGGGTGTGTTTTGTGAAGTCACTGATCATTTTATACCACCGTAACATAAATTTTGACTTAAGGGGTTCGTTTTGAGGGGTGAAATCGGAAGTGAAAATATTTTTTTTTACTAGGTCATCGAGTGTGGTGTCAAATGAAAGCTTGTGAAAACACGAGTAAAAAATATATATATAATGTAATACTTGCGCACACTTTTCTTCGTATTACTTTTAAAAAAATCGTTGTCCCCTGCCTTATCTCGAAAAGTACTGATCAAAAAATTTTGAAAAAATTCTGGAATATTCTCCACGGGGTATAGATTGAACGAAAATTATCACGAGTGCATTACCTTTAATAATTTATTTGGTATTTAAAAAAATAATAATAATTTCAAGGTCACCAGTTTTCAGTAAAGATTGAAAAAAAACTTTGTTGAAAACTCATTTGGGGTGTGTTTTGTGAAGTCACTGATCATTTTATACCACCCTAACAAAAATTTTTATTTTAAAAACAATCTACGTACGGAACACTAATTGTGCAAGTTCAACTTGCACTTGACCGGTTTTTTTTTTTCTAAGTTTCCTTTACTTTGGTGATACCCAGTTCATAAATTGTTAGTTTCATTCGTAGCCATATAGCTTCATTTCCAGTTCTATTCTTCATGTTTGTTGATTCTACCCCTACTAGTGGGTATTTTGATCTTTTATACTGTGTGTTCTAGCATTCTCTTTCTGTATTTCTTCTGTAACTTTTGCATTATATATTCCAGATCATCTTTATCATTTGCTACAATAATCTGGTAAAGGCGAAGTTGAGAGATTGTGTATGACCTATGTATGTTTGTCAGGATTTACGTTGTATAAGTTTATAGCTTATACAAAGTAAATCTTGACAAACATACAGAGGTCATACACAATATCCTCATCTTAAAGCAATCATATAAATATTTGCAGAATTTTCGACAACTTCTTAACAGGAACAGTATCATAGGCTCCGTCAACATAATGTTATTTTCATTTATTTTGAACGCTCGAACATTACCTAGTCATGCAAATATCCGCAGACAGCAGTCGTTCAACTTAACAAAGACCTGGAAGTAATCCTATTCAAAAATCTAAACCAAGTGGAATTTAATGCTAAATAATCGGCCAAGTGCTAGTCGAAATTGTGCAATTAGTGCTCCATACGTTGATTGCTTTTAAAATAAAAAATTTTGTTAGGGAGGTATAAAATGATCAATGATTTCACAAAACACACCCCAAATGAGTTTTCAACAAAGTTTTTTTTTTTCAGATCTTTACTGAAAACTGATGACCTTAAAATTTTTGTTTTTTTCATACGCCAGATAAATTATTAAAGGTAATGCACTCGTGATAATTTTCGTTCAATCTACACTCTGTGGAGAATATTCCAGAATTTTTTCAAAATTTTTTGAACAATACTTTTCGAGATAAGGGGTGGACATCGATTTTTCGCAGTTTTTTAAAAATAATACAAAGAAAAGTGTACGCAAGTGTTACGGTATATATGTTTTTAAACTAGAGTTTTTACAACCTTTCATTTAACACACCACTCGATGACCTGGTAATTTTTTTCTTTTACTTCCGATTTCACCCCCCAAAACTAACTCCTTAAGTCATCAAAATATCAAAACTACACGGCTCTGATGAGGTCATCAATCTCTATATTAGTGCCAAATTTCAACTTTCTATGTCAAATAGTCTCGGGAAAATTCGGGTGTGACAGACAGATAGAAAGACATACAGGTAGACAGACGGACGGACACCGATCTTATAAGTGTTCCGCACGGAACACTAAAATTATTAAGAAAGGAATTAAAAACTATAATGTCCAAAATTAGCCATTAATTTTAATCAAAAATAAGAAAATATCAAATATTTCCATTGTTTTTAGGTCATTTTTTTAATGATTTTTAGCTCCTATCACATGCTATTTCTGTTAAGATTGGAAATCAGGAAGACATAACATGTTTCTCCTGAAATCCAAAAACCAGGAAAATATATTATATTCAAAGCAATCTTCTCTAACTATTTTTTTTTCACTTCTGATTTCACCAACCAAAACTAACCGTTTAAGTCAAAATTTAAGTTCTAAAACTACACGGCTCTGATGAGGCCATTAGTTCCCATGTTAGTGCCAAATTTCAACTTTCTACGTCAAATACCTTCAGAGAAAATCGGGTGTGAGCGACGGGCAGGCACACAGGCAAACAGACAGCCAGACAGACACCGAAGTGATCTTATAAGTGTTCCGAACACTAAAAAACGTAGCCTGCAGTTTTTGGTAAAAAAGTTAATGTTGCGGAAACCGGCATCGTTATCGTCACCCTATTTGCTGCAACTATCTCTTGGCATGAACATGATGATGATAGCAAAGAGAGCTTCTCAAGACCTGGGAATATTATTGCCAACTAGAAAGCTTTACAATTCACAACAACTTTTAACTATGAACAAAGATGAAATTCGACCAATGATGGAATACTATTCCCATATTTGAGGCTCTGCTCCCAAACATACTCTCTATTTGTTGGATTCTATTCAGAAGAGGGCTGTTCACCTGATTGGAGACTTAGAACTTATCAGCAATCTTAAATCCTCAGAACCTCGAAGAACGGTTGGCGACTTGAGTGTGTATTTTCAAAGAAAATGCTCGATCGATGTAGCCTGCTTAATTCCTCCCACAGCAGTGCATGCTAGGAATACATGTCACAGTAATATATCACATCCGTATGAGGTTCAGGTTGTCTCGCCTCGTACAATCCTTTTCAAGCAATCTTTTATATAGAGAACCTCATCGCTTTGAAATGATTTGCCAAGGACTGTGTTCTCACCCGAGTACAATTTACAACGATTCGCTTTTTACGCACAGGCGTCGGTCCTGTAGCGCTTTACGGATTTCACCGCAGCGCGAGTGCCATGCCCATAAAAAAAATGGACAGTACTGATCTATTCTCCTTAAACGGCATATCCAATAATACTAAGGTACTTTAGGTAAATATTCCATGAAAAAACTCTCTGCGGAAGGCTTTTACTCCAAAGTGAAAATATAAGTATCATCAATATAATTAAACTTCATACGACCCTGTTTCTTAACTAGCTCAAACAAAAGCTTTCCACTTTAACATTAACTTGGTCATTAGTAAGAAACTTCATAGTTATCAGTATTTGCAGCAATTTAAATTAGATGCGCTAAATTTCAAACTAAAACCACAGAAACTATTAGTACACTTTAATGAATAAACCAGCTAATATATTATCAACTTTTGCAAAAAGATTTATTACCTGAAGTGAAGGCTTGTATAAACAATAAAATTTATATGTTGTGTTGTTTGTATTATCATCTAAAATTCTGTTAACAATTGCAGTTGAATTATTTATCCTCATATCGATTGAAGATATTAATCTCGGCTGTTACCTATGTCTTTAATAGTCTTATCTTTTACTTATTTTAGTTTTTTTCTATTAGATTTATTTATTATATAATACATACATATATATATATATATATATATATATATATATATATATATATATATATATATATATATATATGTATATATATATATAGATATATATATGTATATATATATATATATATATATATATATATATATATATATATATATATATATATATATATATATATATATATATATATATATATATATATATATATATATATATATATATATATATATATATAGATATATATATATATATATATATATATATATATATATATATATATATATATATATATATATATATATATATATATATATAAATAGTTTTATGTATTACAATAAAACCATTATATTTGTTTTTCTTCTTGGTCAATTAGTTTTATACTTCTTAATGAATATTAGAAGAAAATAAAGATAAATGTCGAGTTAACAACACGTAACAGTAAGATAATGAAATGGCAAAATAAGGCCTATAAATACTGGCTTTTGTTTGTGGGGAAAATTGTTTAGGGATTAAGAGCTCCCTCTTTCCCGCGAGTATTTTTTGAGGTCTGCGAATATATAATAGTCGCTGGGGAGCAAATCTGGAGAATAAGGTGGATAAGGAAGCAATTCGAACTTCAATTTATGCAATTTTGTCATCGTAACCATTGACTTGTGACACGGTACATTGTCTTGATGAGAGAACACTTTTTTCTTGTTCATTTCGGGACGTTTCTTTGCGATTTCTGCCTTCGAACGCACAAATGACTTTCCATAATATTGGTTATTGATGGTTTTTCCCTTCTCAGCGTAGTCGATGAAAATTATTCCAAGCGCATCCCAAAATACAGAGGCCAAATCTTCCCAGCCGACTGTTATGTCTTTGGTCGCTTTGGGCGCCTTTCACCAGCTGTTGTCCACTCAGCTGACTGCCGATTTGATTCCGGTGAGCAGTGGTGGATCAATGTTCCATCCATTTTCACATATTGCATGAAACAATCCGTTTTATTGCACTTAAACAGGTCCGAACAGCGCCCAGAATCATTAACACGTTTTTGTTGTTGGTCCGCTACGGTACTCATTCCGAATAGAGCTTTCTCATGCCCAAATGTTCATGCAGAATATGACCAACCTGTTCTTTTCATATCTTTAAGGTGTCAGCTATCGCACGCAATTTCACTTTACGGTCATCCAAAACAATTTTGTGGATTTTTTTGATGTTTTCCGGAGTAACCACCTCATTTGGGCGTTCAGAGCGTTCAGCATCATTTGTGTCTTTACGACCGCGTTTTAATTCAACATACCAGTAAATGATGAGTGGTTTTCCAGGGGCAGAGTCCCCGTAATACTTATCAAGTCATTGCTTAGCTTGAACGGTATTTTTTTCCATCAAAAAACAGCGTTTAATCAACACACGAAATTCGATTTTTTCCATTGTTTTGAAGATATCAAAAGTGGCGTCACTAAAACCACTGTAACTTGTAAACTAATTGTCGAAATGTCATTAAAGTTTGACACGTATCGTTTGAATGATGGTACTTGTGTGTTAGACTAAAAATTTTTCAGACTACGTGTTTATATATATATATATATATATATATATATATATATATATATATATATATATATATATTAGAGTGACCGGATCTCATAGAGAGGGAAAAAAAATGTCGGAATCTTGTTCGTCTGGACCCCACAAAACCATTCCCCTTTCCAGATATTGAGATAGCCGAAATTTGAGCTCAATTAAACGATGTTAACCCGTGCCGCTCGTCGCTCAAAGTTTGAAAAAATCCAAATTTTTGGCCAAAAAGCTGACATATGGAGCTATAACTCCAGAACGGTAAATAATAGAAACACGCTTAATATCTCAAAAGAAAGCTAATGTTGTTCTTCAAAATTTATATTCTATACATAATTGTTGTTATTTTAAGTCAAACCGAGTTACAACAGCCTTTAGCCCCAAAAACGTGACCTGGTACCACTAGGAGCATACTTCGTATATTTTGTTATTAAGTGATAAATTTTGCTTTTTTTTTGGTATATTTTTGAGTTTAAAGTAGAAATATAATAAAAAAAACAAGTAATACTGATAAGTCTAATGACATTTTTTATTTTAAAATATAAAAATTAGGTATATAATACATAAAAAACAGACACAGAAAAGATACAGACGTAGTACCTACATGAGTTGATAATTTTACATAGTTATCTAATCTATTCTAGAGCTTTTGTTAAAGTAGTTTTTGAAACGTCAGGATATAATGCTCGGCATTTACTTACAACTTGCAGGACATATTGCTTTTGGTCTTCATCTTTTGTCAGAAGGTCGTGCCCGCGGCTCCGCTCGCGTGGACTTGATTCACTACTATCGCCACTGCTCATTCCTTATGTTACCTAACGTAATAAAATATCTGCCCTTATTTCCCCTTATCTCCTGTTATTTCTCCTTATCTCCCATTATCTCTACATAATTTCCATTGTCTAAGCTTATCTCTGCTCATCTCCCATTATTTCTCCTTATCTCCCATTATCTCACCTTATCTTCCATTATCTAGGTTTATCTCGACTTATCTCACAATATTTCTCCTTATCTCCCATTTTTTCCTTATCTCTCATTATTTCTCCTTATTTTCCATTATCTCACCATAACTCCCATTACCTAGACTTATCTCTGCTTATTTCCCATTATTTCTCCTTATCTTCCATTATTTATACTTATCCCCAATTATCTCACCTTATCTCCCATTATCTAGGCTTATCTCGACTTATCTTGCAATATTTTTCCTTATTTCCCATTATTTCTCCTTATCTCCCATTATCTCACCATAACTCCCCCATTACTTAGACTTATCTCTGCTTATCTCTCATTATTTCTCCTTATCTCCCATTATCTCTACATAATTTCCATTATCTAGGCTTATCTCTGCTCATCTCCCATTATTTCTCCTTATCTCCCATTATCTCACCTTAACTTATCTCCCATTATTTATACTTATCTCCCATTATCTCACCTTATCTCCCATTATCTAGGCTTATATCGAATTATATAGAACATATCATATGTATAAATTTATGAAAACACGTAAATCGAATAAGTGGTTCTCAAGTGATAAGCGCACTAACCGACAGAGAGATGTTGCATTTTATATATATATATATTGTATTCTTTGCAACATGATATTGTTCCATATTTAATGGTTTAGGCAGTATATTGTAAGAGAACACGCTAACGGTAGCCTTTCTTCCGACTTGATTCACTATTATCGTCACTGCTTATTCTTTATGTTACCTAACCCAATAAAATATATCCTATAACCTGGCCAGAGAACATATGTATGTTTTAAAAAAAAAAAAATGTAACACACTAACGGACGGACAGAGAGACAGACAGACAGAGAGACGTTGCATTTTATATATATTATATATAGATAACCTGGCCAGAGAACATATGAATGTTTTAAAAAAAGCACGTAAATCAGATAAGTGGTTCTCCAATGATAAGCGCACTAACGGATAGACAGACAGAGAGAGAGACGCTGCATTTTATATATATTATAGATATAGATTATTATTATTATTATATAACCTGGCCAAAGAATATATGTATGAATTTAAAAAAGACACATAAATTGGATAAGTGGTTCTCGCGTGATAAACGCACTAATGGACAAACAGACAGACAGAGAGACATTGCCTTTTATATATATTATAGATTAAAGATATTCTCTGCTACATAATATTGTTCCATATTTAATGGTTTAGGCTGTATATAGCAAGGGAACGCGCTAGCAACAAACTTTTTTCCGACTTCACTCACTATTATTGTCACTGCTCATTCCTTATGCTACCTATCGTAATAAAATATAGCCTATAACCTGGCCAGAGAACATAAGTATGTTTTAAAAAAAAAAAAAGTACGGAAATCGGATAAGTGGTTCTCCAGACAGACAGACAGACAGAGAGACGTTGCATTTTATATATATTATAGATATATATATATATATATATATATATATATATATATATATATATATATATATATATATATATATATACATATAAACCGAAGTTCAAAACTTTGATGTAGGGTATTTACAGAAAATTCCAAGCATTCAGTAGGCTAATAAAAAATAATAAAAAAAAATCGGAAAAACATTTTCCATTATGATTGTAGGGTATGCTCACCTGCATTATTAATTACTCTATCGTTGGGAATACGGACGGTTGGTTATTAACTGAGAGCTGATTGACGTCATAACAGGAATATTAAAAGACAGTTGGAGGAATGTATGGTTTATTTAGGTTGATACGCTCTTCATACGGTTTATAAAGAAATCATTGAAATATAAAAAAAAAATTGTTTACATTTTTAAATATATTGTATTTATTCCAAAATTAAGAATAAACAACATTTTTAAAGTGGTGCATTTAAGTGATAACATTAATGTGATGTACAAAATGTTCAGAAATACGAGGTAGGTTAAAATTAAAATTCAACTAGTTGAGTGGTGATATGTTTAGGAATTTCAATGTAGGCTGAAATAAAGCCTCATTTTTATGTACAATGGGGCTTTATTTCAGCCTTGTTTAGGAATATTAGTGAATAATGATACTACAACTGACGATATTAAGGTGTAATTAGCAGGTGGGACATTAATTTTTTAAAATTCAACAAAGTGAATGGAGTTTTTAAAGTTATAGGCAGATAGAGTTATCAAAAGGCTAAGGATATTATGAGGCATTGTAACTATGTCATAGGAGGGAAAATTCAAATAACTTACAACTAGTCACAGTCTTAAATTTCGATTATAGGTTTTCCTTAAACCATAAACTTTGGAAGACACAGATTTTTCAAGTTGTTTGGTCTCCACTTCAGTAATTAGACCTTTTTTTTTCGTAAATTCGAAATAAATGAGTTTGCCTTTCTTTTGGATTTTCTTGTAGGGTTATTACCAATAGGTCTGTATGTCGTATTGTCTTGCAATAGGCAAGATATTCTTGTTGGTAGCGTTATTACCCTTAGTTGATTTACCTATAATGATTTCTGTGTGCTATTTAAGGATTTTTTTGTTTCATTATACCAGTTGTACAAGTATGAAATGCAGATTTCAGGAAACAGATGGTGCACCAATGCAGTTTGTGCTATAAAGATTTGACACTGCGCCATTTTGTTGTGTCATTAACAAGTGTCAGACGCGCATGAGGGATAAATTGGAAAAGTGTGTACATAGTGTTGTGTTGTTGTGTTCAATATGTCAAAATTTATACCGAACAAAGAGCATTCGTGGACAGCATTAATTTTTTGTTTTCATTTGAAGAAAACTGCTGTTGAATCATACCGATTACTTATGGTGAACCCGCTCCATCGCAAGATACGTGTGAACGATGGTTTCGGCGTTTCAAAATTGCTGACTTCGATGTTGCAGACAAGGAACGTGAAAACCGCCAAAAAAAAACGAAGATGTGGAATTGCAAGCATTGTTGGACGAAGATGATTCGCAAACACAAAAATAACTCGCCGAGCAATTGGGCGTTAGTCAACAAGCTGTTTCTAACGGGCTACGAGAGATGGGAACGATTCAGAAGACCGGTAGATGGGTACCACATGAGAGTTGAACGACAGGCAAAGGGAAAAGCGCAAAAACACGTGTGACATTTTGAGAATCCCAAGCGCAAAAAATCATTGGTAGACCCAGGCGCACCATCCACACATCGATCGCAAGACCGAATCGCTTTGGCAGAAAGACGATGCTCTGTGTTTGGTGGGACCAGAGGGGCGTGGTCTATTATGAGCTGTTAAAACCTGGAGAAACGGTTAATACTAAAAGTTACCAACAACAATTGACCAATTTGAACCGTTCGCTGCTTGAAAAAAAGCTAGAATACCGAAAGAGGCAACATAAAGTAATTTTTCTGCATGACAATGCTGCATCACATACGGCAAAACCAGTTCGCGACACGTTGGAAGCACTCAGCTGGGAAGTTCTACCCCATGCAGCTTACTCACCAGACTTCCGATTACCACTTCTTTGCACCGATGGGTCAGCAATTGCTGAGCAGCGCTTTGTTTCGTACGAAGATATGAAAAAATAGCTCGATGAATATGGTTCGCAGCAAAAGGGGAAGGATTTTTATTGGCGTGGTATTCACAAATTGCCCGAAAGATGGGAAAAATGTATAACAAGCAATGGAGCATATTTTGAATAAAGCACTTTTTATCATTCTTCCAAATTTAACATGTTTTTTTAGAAAAAAAAGTCCGCATTTCATACTTGTTCACCAGGTATTGTTTCAAAATTATTATTATTTTACATTATAATATCTGAATCGTCGTATAATATAAGACTTTATATTTTTGCTTGATAAAGAGTCAAATAAGGAATCGAAACGTCGCGAAACACACAGAGCATCTTTTATTGTCGTCCTCATTCCCACTACCTTCTACCAAATATCTCCACGTTAAGGACGCTTCTCCCCATGAATAAGTTTTATCTTTAAATACCACTGGTCATGATTTTAGTTTGTATATCTATAGGTGATAAGAGATGTTGATGATGATGTGTGATAGTTACCGGAACTTTTAATTTTCCTGTGCATCTTTAAACTTCCGTATATCATTTATAGATCTTTTACCTTTTTCTTTGACATCGAACCTGTTAAAGACGTTTTTACTTCTTATCGTGATCTAATTTTTTAACTAGATTACTGTAAAAATTAGGATCAGATTGTTTGATTGAATGATAAAGACGATCTGGAATTTATCTCGCGGATATTTTAGACAGAATCACAAAGTCTATTAGAAACAAAAAAAATATTTTTTGTTTGTTTGT
This sequence comes from Pachyrhynchus sulphureomaculatus, assembly GCA_019049505.1. NCBI lineage: Eukaryota > Metazoa > Arthropoda > Insecta > Coleoptera > Curculionidae > Pachyrhynchus > Pachyrhynchus sulphureomaculatus. The sequence continues at coordinate 5,425,886 of CM032456.1, read as the reverse complement.
TTGTCTAATTATACCGACCTAGGAGAAGACTTTAATACAACAGGAATATGATAGAGAGATTAATAAAAGACTAACATTGGCAATTAAAATCACTGGCTATTTAAATGGAATATCTATAAAATCAATCTATCTATAACGATTTGATGATTTATGGTATCAAGATATGAGGAAAACAACTGGAGGAACTTTGAGGTATGGAAATGGATTTGTTTAGATGATCAATGAAGATATGCAACGAATGAAAGTGGACGCTTCTCTGATAACGGATATTGAAACAAAGCAAAAACGAGTTATTAAATGAATGCCACCAAATCGAAAGAAATTGGGAAGATTAAAATAGACCTGAGTGGAGGAAATGTCTAGAATATTAAATTGAAGGCAATTCAACGAGCGGAAATGGAATGAGACAAAGGTTTGGTCATGCTTCGCTGCAAATTGTATTCGGTGGGAAACACAGTCCTGGGTAATTAATTCCGACGGAATGATATTTTTCACATAAAAGAATTATTGAAAAGTTTGATATAAGGAATGACAAGCTGAATATCATAAAAGTTGAATGTATTAGGGAGACGTGTATTTTTAGCATGTACCACCCTTCGAGAAATTAAGCTGGTTACATCAACCAAACACTTTTCAGGAAAGTACTTAGAGAATACACTCAAGTTGCTAACCGTTCTTTGATGTTCTAAAGAATTACAGTTGCCAGTGACTTCTGGGTCTTCAATCAGGAGAACCGCTCTTTTTTTCAATAGAATCGAACAAATGTTTAGGAGTAGAGTGCCAAAAATAGGAACAATATTTAATCGTTGGATAAATTTTGGGTTTTAAAATATTTCAAGGATAGGTTATGGCCATCGGCATGTCCTGGGAAAATGAAAAATCTAAGACGTAGGCTGAAAAGTTTTTGGTCCGACACATAGATGACGGCCTTTTTAAAAAATCGATAATTTTTAGGAAGTATCAACCTTCAAATGATATGTGTCAAAATTTCTTGACATTTCGACGATTAGCTTACAAGTTACAATGATTTCAGTAACGCTATTTTTGATATTTTCAAAACAATGAAAAAAAAAAAAATCGAATTGCGTGTGTTAAACACTGTTTTTTGATGGGGAAAAATACCGTTCAAGCAAAGCAATGACTTCATAAGTGTTACGGGGACTCTGCCCCTGGAAAATCACTCATCATTTACTGGTATGCTGAATTTAAAGGCGGTCGTACAGACTCGAATGATGCTAAACGCTCTGGACGCCCAAACGAGGTGGTTACACCACATCAAAAAAAATTCACAAAATTATTTTGGATGATCGTAAAGTGAATTGCGTGAGATAGCTGACACCCTAAACATATCAAAAGAATGTGTTGATCATATTTTGCATGAACATTTGGGCATGAGAAAACTCTGTTCGAAATGGGTACCGCGTTTGCTCATAGTAGACCAAAAATAACAACGTGTTGATGATTCTGAGTGCTGTTTGGACCTGTTTAAGCACAACAAAAAGGATTTTTTCATCCGATAGACAATAGACAATAGACAATTTATTCATCTTTTCAGCTTCAAAAGTTGTAGATAAGACATGTAACCAAAGGGATATATGATCCCATCTTAGGTAATATCAAAAATAATTTATATAAAAAAAAAATAAGAAATCTTACTAATAAACACATTAATACACAGTAAATACTAGATATAACAAAAAACATAACATACATATTTATAAATATATAATAAAAGACTGTTTTTAGTCAATTTCCACTGGTTTATTTAAATTGCGATGACGCGTTTCGCTGTCGATGCAGCCTTTTCAGATCTACATTTTACACTGTCAAGTTAGGTTTAATATTCACAGTTTTATATAATTTCTTAATTATAATATTACAACTAATTAAATTACATTGATAGTATTGGAAAATCCACACAGATTTGGAGTTAAGAGAATAAATTCAATAATGGTGAATTGCTTAAATCTACCTGGTCGTTGAGTAAAGTACCTGTAGTCCTTAATCGATTTATTTGCATTGTCTCTAAAAGGTTTAGTTTTAAACCTTTTTGTTGGGTGTGTAAAATTTTGAAATTCTTGTTAAATGTGTGCTTTTCTGTTAAAAGATGATTAGCATATGTTGAATTAGATTTTCTATGGACAATTCAGAGTAAAGCAAAACAAAATGATGTAATCTTTACCAAAGCAAACAGAGGTAACACAGTAATAGCAATAGACAAAATCGAATATATTAATAAAACGTTAGATTTTTTCAAAACAGGAAAGTACGAAATTTTAAATAAAGATCCAACAAATATTTTTCAAAAAGAAATAAAACAACAAATTGAACAGGCTAAAAGTATCATTCATGATAAAGATAAAATTAAATTGATAAATATGAATCCCCAAATCCCACAACTTTATTCACTCATAAAACTACACAAACTTGACCACCCAATCAGACCAGTTGTTTCCTACATGTTTGCTCCAGCATATAACACGTCATCCTTTTTAATTGATTTAATCAAATATCATACCAAATTTGAACCTAAATACTCATACGAACTCGTGAATAAAGTTAAGAATATAACAATACCAGATAATTCTAAATTAGTCTCTTTCGATGTCAAAAACTTATTTCCAAGTGTTCCTCCAGACGAAACAATAATTTTAATAGAGAACCTATTAACAAAAAACAAAATAAATGAAGTTATAAAAAATGGACATAATTAATTTATTAAGAACTTGCCTAAGACAAAATTATTTTTCATTTAACAATACATTCTACAATAGTAAGGAAGGGTTAATTATGGGGAGTCCATTAAGTCCATTACTTGCCGAAATTTTCATGGACAGTATTGAAACAATGATATTTAACAACCATAAGAACAACAGTAATAATTGTCTATACTGGTATCGATACGTAGACGATATAATTCTATGCTTTACAGGTACGGACAGACAATTAACTCACTTTTTACAGTATATTAATTCTTTACATAGAAATATCAGTTTTACAATGGAAGAAGAAGTCGAAGGGAAAATCAATTTCCTAGACTTAACAATCAGTAAAGCCATGAAAAAACATGAATTTGCAATATATCACAAACCTTGTCATACAGATACCACAATTCACAATAGTTCTCACCACCCTAACCATCATAAACTTGCCGCTTATCATAGTTTTATACATAGACTAACTAATATCCCCTTATCAGAAGAAAATTTTACTATAGAATTAAACTACATGAAACAAGTAGCCGTTAACAACGGTTATTCGGTTACTTTAATCAATAGTATTGTTAAGAAAAAACTTAGAAACAAGGCAATCTCAGAAATATACCCACGTTTTAAGGACAGAAATACCACTGTTAAATGCTTAACCTATTTCGGCAAGCCAACGGAAAAAAACTGGGGAAATTTTTAAATCAAAAAAATATCAACATAGCTTACAAGACTAACAATACTATAGGGAAATATCTTAAAAACTACAAACCACAAATCAATAAAGACAATAAATCAGGGGTTTATCAATTAACATGTGGGTCATGTCCTAAAACATACATCGGACAAACTGGACGTACATTTAGACAAAGAATTACAGAACACGAAAAAAGTTTCATCCATAGAAAATCTAATTTAACATATGCTAATCATCTTTTAACAGAAAATCACACAGAATTTCAAAATTTTACACACCCAACAAAAAGGTTTAAAACTAAACCTTTTAGAGACAATGCAAATAAATCGATTAAGGACTACAGGTACTTTACTCAACGACCAGGTAGATTTAAGCAATTCACCATTATTGAATTTATTCTCTTAACTCCAAATCTGTGTGGATTTTCCAATACTATCAATGTAATTTAATTAGTTGTAATATTATAATTAAGAAATTATATAAAACTGTGAATATTAAATCTAACTTGACAGTGTAAAATGTAGATCTGAAGAAGCTACATCGACAGCGAAACGCGTCATCGTAATTTAAATAAACCAGTGGAAATTGACTAAAAACAGTCTTTTATTATATATTTATAATGAATTTCCATCAAGTAGAAGCTACAACAATCCAAAATACATATTTATAACAAACAAAATACATACTGAAGATGCTTTAATTAAATAAGGATGTTATAAAGAATAACATTCACACTCTGCCCAGCAGATAACTTTCAAATTCAGTTACAAAATAAAAAGTTTTACTTAATAGTATAGTTTTTATTTGTTTTTTAAAACGTGCTATAGATTCAATCCTTTTTACATTTTCCGGCAGTAAGTTAGACAGTCTGCAACCTAAGTAATGACTAGTTTTTTAACATATTTATGATTGTGTTTTTCAATATAAACATTTTCTCTGTTTCGAGTCGGATAACGATGAAAAGATCTATGCGACATGAAGCTATCTTGATTTTGATAGATATACATTAAGAGTTTACATATATAAATACTTGTAACTGTTAATATTTTTCTATTCTTAAAGATTTCCCTACAGGATGCGTTATATGGCATACTAAAAATTACTCTGATGATTCGTTTTTGCATTACCAGCACTCTGTCCAGTTCCTGCGCACTTCCCCAAACCGCCAGACCATAGGACATGGCTGGGTACGCATTAGCGTAATAGACAGTTATGAGATTGAGAACACTTAATGAGTTTTTTAAAGATTTTATCATAAAAACATTTATTTAGTCTTGAGCAAACGTCATCTATGTGCAAACTCCATTGGAGGTTAGAATCTATTATGATTCCTAAAAACTTTGAACTATGGCTTACAGGCAAATTCATATTATTAAATACAATATTTAGGTTATTGGTTTGCGCATTTTTGTCTTAAATTCCATAGACACGGTCTTTGATACATTTATTATAAGGTTATTCTTTTTACACCAGTTTGAGAACTCAGTCAATATTATTTTAATTTTTTTCTCCAAAAGTTCCTCATCTTTGGCTGAGATGACTATGTGACAATGGATAGAACATAGATCCACTATTACACCCCGGAATCAAATCGGCAGTTAGCTGAGTGAGCAGCAGCCAGTGAAAGCCGTTGGAAGCGACCCAAGACACAACAGTTAACTGGGAAGGTTTTGGCCTCTGTATTTTGGGATACGCATGGAATAATTTTCATCTAATATGCTGAGAAGGGAAAAATCATCAATAGCGAATATTATATAAAGTTATTGGTGCGTTTGAAGGTAGAAATCGCAAAGGAACGGCCCTAAATCAACAAGAAAAAAGTGCTTATCATCAAGACGATGTCAAAATTGCATGAATCGAAGTTCGAATTACTTCCTCATCCACCGTATTCTCCAGATTTGGCCCCCAGCGACTATTATCTATTGGCAGACCTCAAAAAAATGGTCGCGGGAAAGAGATTTGGCTCCCATAAAGAAGTTATCGCTGAAACTGAGACCTATTTTGAAGGCAAAAACAAATCTTTCTACAAGAAAGGTATAGAAATGTTAGAAAAAAGTTGGACTGATTGTATTGCTCTTGACGAATAAAGTTGAATTTTGCAAAAAAAAAAAAATGTGTTTTAAGTAGTTAAACCAAAAACTTTTTAGTCTACGTGTTATTTTTGTCGTAGTAAACAACTAAAATGAATAACTTACAGTCGCGATAATACTTTACATATTTAAATGTAGAATGAAAAATTTAGTTATCGATTTTTTTTACATTAGTACAAATTTAAATATATAACCTCATAAACGCAATGTTAAAAAATTAGTAGTAGAACCAAAAGAAAAACAGATCAAAAATGGAATTAAAGGTATAGAAAACAGTAAATTATACAACTGGCTGGTGTTGGGGTGAGTAACTAACTTAAAATTATTGCTATAAAAAACTATACAGCAGTTTTACTCTAAAATAAAACCGGCCAAGTGCAAGTCGGACTTGCGCAATTAGTGTTCCGTACGATGATTGCTTTTAAAATAAAAAATTTTTTGTTACCCTTTATGAGTTTTCAACAAAGTTTGTTTCCGATCTTTGTTGAAAACCTATGATCTGGGAATTTTTGTTTTTTTTTTTATATACTAGATGAATTATCAAAGATAATTAACTCGTGATATTTTTCGTTCAATCTGCACCTAGTGGAGAATATTCCAGAATTTCAAAATTTTTTGACCAGTACTTTTTGAGATAAAGTGATTTTCTGCAATTTTTTAAAGATAATACGATGACCTGGTAATTTTTTTCACTCCCGATTTCACCCCCCAAGTCAAAATTTAACTTTCAAAACTACACGGCTCTAATGAGGCCATCAATTCCTATATATTCAGAGAAAATCGAGTGTGACAGACGGACAGATGGATAGATACTGAAGTGATCTTATAAGTGTTCCGTACAGAACACTACATAGTTATTGTTACAGAACCCAATAGAGTTATGTGGGGTAACTTTATTTCATTAACAGCGTCACTGTATTCCGTCACTCAATTTTCTAGGCGCGTCTTTAAAACTTTTATACAAAAAAACCTGTTTAATCCACAACCGCCTTAATCTTTTATTGTAAATAAACACACTGTAAAAAAATTATAACCTTAGGCCGATTTTTAATAATTGATATACGGATATGTGGAATATATTACACCAAAATATGTAAGAAAGACCATATATTTATGTAAAATTACACTGTTCGCAGAAATATTTTACATAAATATATGCAATTATATAAAAACAACACTATGTTTTAAATTTCCAATATATTTAAAATGACTTGACCATTGTTAGTGTTCCATACAGAACACTTATAAGATCACTTCGGTGTCTGAGCGTCTGTCTGTCCGTCTGTTACACCCGATTTTCTCGAAACTATTTGTCATAGAAAGTTGAAATTTGGTAATAATATAGGAATTAATGGTCTCATCAGAGCCATGTAGTTTTGAAAGTTAAATTTTGACTTAAGGGGTTAGTTTTGGGGGGTGAAATCGGAAGTGAAAAAAAAAATTTTTACTAGGTAATCGAGTGTGGTGTCAAATGAAAGCTTGTGAAAACTCGAGTAAAAAATATATATAATGTAATACTTGCGCGCACTTTTCTTTTTATTATTTTTTACAAAATCGCGAAAAATCGCTGTCCACCCGCCTTATCTAGAAAAGTACTTATCAAAAAATTATGAAAAAATTCTAGAATATTCTCTACGGGGTGTAGATTGAACGAAAATTATCACGAGTGCTTTACCTGTAATAATTTATCTGGTATATAAAAAAACAGAAATTTTAAGGTCATCAATTTTTACTAAAGATTGGAAATAAACTTTGTTGAAAACTCATTTGGGGTGTGTTTTGTGAAGTCATTGATCATTTTATACTTCCGTTACAACATTTTTTATTTTAAAAGCAATCAAGGTACGGAATACTAATTGCGCAAGTTCAACTTGCACTTGACCGGTTATTTTATTTTACCATAGAATGGCTTCTTCAGAAGTGATTTAGAAAGAAAAATGTTTGGTAATAATACTGGTTATATAGTGCTTAAAACTATCTTAATTACATAGGATTATGTTAATCATTTTATTACATTATTTACTAACAAAGTTATTTTAAAGATGCAAATCTGTGGTACTATTTCAGAGAACTAAGTTATTTATTTATTTATTTATCATACATGCCTTACAGGTTACAAGACCCAACTACAAGGCCGAAGATACAGATAAAAGCCACTATACATAGAAATGTAATACAATAATAGAGTATTAAGCAGATACAAATTCTAATCACAATAATATAATAATAAAAACAATTAGATACGAAAACAATAAGAAAAGAAAGATGCCACAGCCCCTCAGTGTTTCAATATTTTACCCATCGCTAACATAGATGTGTTGAAAAAGTCGGGGCTTATTTCATATATACTACACATTGAAAAATTATACATACTACACATTGAAAAAAGTGGGGAAAATTTTAATATATTTGTTCTTGGAATAGGTAGATAAAAAGTGTAATATTGTCTGCTAGTTATCAGCGGCACAGTAAAATCTAATCTAATCTAATAAAGATTAAGTAAGGGTGAATGGTTTAAAGTAATAATAGATTGGAGTTTTTCCGTTTGTTAATTTCAAGATATTCAAGCATATTTAATTTTTTAGATTTATTTTCTACATGTAGAATTTTGAACGTATTATTAAAATTATGGGATTCGTTTGTTATATGGGTTGCGTAATGTGAATTGTTCTTATTTTTTAAAAAACTATGTTTATGTTCTTTAGTGCGAGTTTCAAAAGATTTACTAGTTTGTACTACATAACTTTTAGTATACGACCGCAATTTATTAAATAAATCCTGATTTTAAGGATTTATTAGATTTGGTTTTGTTATTCAAAATTATATTCCCCAAGGCAGGGGTGCTCAAACGGTCGATCGCGAGTGCTTTTTGAGTCGATCTCGAGAAAAAAATTCCGATATAGAACTATTTACAGATTTTGTTTTAGGTAACTAAAACAAAATGTAATGAATAAACTACTAAAATTTATTCGATCCACAATTAGACCAGAATAACCCCCTCATCATTTTCTTTTATCGTAATAACCCCCTGCTAGCGGCAAAAGGCGGCTTTAACAAAGGAACGCGCGGTACTTGTCAAAGAAAAGCCGCGTTTTTGATTCCCGCCGATTTTTCTAGGAACTTCGGGCGGCGTGTTTGACGGGAACATTCGAGACTTCGTTCGCGCCGATATAAGTGTTGCGCCTGCAGGAATAGGAGTCAGTCTGAGTTGTAACTTGAAGGCAACACATCGATACAAAGTTTATTAATAAATAGTCCAAAATGAGTGCGGCGAAGAAAAAAAGTAAAAAACTTATCATTTTAATAACGATTGGGAGGAAGATTTTTTCTTTTGTATGGTAAAGGATAAGTGCATTTGTCTCATTTGCCGTGCGTCAGTTGCAATACCTAAGCGTGGGAACTTAGAGAGGCATCATAAAACGGTTCATAAAAACTATGAAAAGGATTTTCCGTCACAGAGTGAATTAAGAAAACGAAAAGTACGTGATTTGATAACTTGTTTGAAAAAAGAACAAACCATGTTCACAAGACCAGCCAAACAATCAAAAGCTGCAACGATCGCGTCATTTAAAATATCTCATATATTGGCGAAACACAAGAAACCATTTGATGATGGATTAGTTGTGAAGGAAGCATTTATTGAAGCGGGTGAGACTTTATTTAGAAATTTTAAAAATAAAACAGAGATTATATCTGCTATTAGAGAACTTCAGTTATCTCGTCCGACTGTCACAAGGCGTGTTGAAGTCATGAGTCAGGACATGGCAGATAAACTAAAACATGATATCATGGAATGTACATACTTTTCTTTACAGTTCGACGAATCCACCGATATGACAGTCACTGCCCAGCTGTGTATTTTTATTCGAATGGTATTTAATAACATGTCGGCTAAGGAAGAGTTTCTGACAATGATTCCTCTGAAAGGAAAGACCCGTGGCGAAGATATATATGACGTTTTCTTCAATTTTTGTAACAAACTACAAGCTACCAATATATAAACTAGTGTGCATTACAACCGATGGAGCACCAGCAATGACTGGAAACAAAAACGGTTTTGTGGCATTGTGTCGAGCTAATGATGATTTCCCTTCATTTTTCTCCTTCCATTGCATTATACATCAACAAGTTTTGTGTTCAAAAGTTCTAAACATGGAGGAAATTATGGGCATTGCAATAAAAATTATGAATTCTCTCCGTGCACGTAGCTTATAACTACGGCTCTTTAAATTGCAGTTGGAAGATAGTGAGTCAGCTGAACACACTGATTTAGTTCTTCACACGAGCGTCAGGTGGTTGAGTCGCCGAAAATTCCTAGAAAGGTTTCAAGAATTATTGCCCGAAATAACAGCTTTTCTGGACGAAAGAGGTGATGACACTCAGATGCTGAAAAACGGAAAATGGCTGACTGATTTGGCATTTTTGACAGACATCACAATGCATTTAAACACCATTAATTTGGAGCTTCAAGGTAAAGGAAAAACTATTATTGAGATGATTAGAGCAATAAACGCATTCAAAAGTAAATTGCAACTTATGATAGATCAACTGAAAAGAAAGGATCTGAAAAATTTTCCGTCTTTGAAAGCAAGGATTCCTCAGTTGAATTATGATATTTATGAGGCAGAATTATCAAATATTTTGGGCCAATTCGAAAGAAGTTTTTATGATTTCAGTAAATTGGCAAATATCGCATCATTTATGAGTTATCCTTTTTCGTGTAAAAACATTGAGGAATTAGCTACTGAAATAGCAAGTCAGTTTAACATGGACTCATGTTCTGTTGAAAATGAGTTAGTGCAGATTATATCAGATATACATCTCAAAGCCACAGCATCTGATACAAAATTCTGGTGTTTTATATCTGAAGGTAAATATCCGAATCTAAGGCAAATCGCCCTTCAACTGACGGGTCAACTTACTTGTGCGAGTCTGCATTTTCTGAAATGAAGATAATTAAGTCAAAATATCGCAATCGACTAACTGACAAACATATGTCATCATGCTTGCGATTAGCACTCGGTAATTACGTACCATCTTATGAAAAGTATGCTGAGGACATGCAGTGCCACGCTTCAACATCCAAAGTCACTCTTTAGTTAAGTTTAGACACTAGAACTCGTTTGTTTTGTAAGAACCAATAAACTCGCAATTATGAATAATTATGAGTTTTTTCATTGACATTTTAGAGCAGACCTACACTTAGCTTGACTAAAAAAATGCATATTGTGCGGAAAACTAATATCTATGCCACGATACACCCTACCTAGACGACAATTCTGCATCACCCATACTTGCAGCCTCTCAGGGTCGATCGATCGTAGTCTAACAATATTGAGGTAGATCGCCAGCATTTCAAGTTTGAGCACCCCTGCCCTAAGGTATTATTGGTTTTAAATGCTATTTTATTGTTCTTTTTTGTTAAATGTTTTGAAATTATTCTAATTATTTTCCCTGTGTATGTGAGTGTGCCAAATTTTTCTTTTTTGTCATTACTGGTGGGTAAAATTAGAGAGATTGCCTGTTTAAACGATTTTATCTATAATGCTAGGGTCATATCCATTATTAATTGCTATTCTAATTTAGAACTAAAAATTCATCAAGACGCGGTAAGCAAAAATATGTTTACTGGTATAGATATGTTGATGATATCATTTCCTGTTACACGGGAACAGATAGACAACTAACAATCTTCCTTAACTTTCTAAATAATTTGCATCCTAACATTAAATTCACCTTAGAATTAGAAACCAATAACTCTATAAATTTCTTAGACATATCTATATCAAAAGTGAACAATAAACATGATTTCTCGATTTTCCACAAGCCTTCACATAATGACACAGTCATACACAATAGTTCATCCCACCCTTATACTCACAAAATTGCAGCTTTTAACTCTTTCATACATAGACTGTTACATATTTCTATGACTAAAACTAATTTTAACAAAGAATTAAACATAATCCAACAAATAGCAATTAATAATGCATATGATCCTAGCATTATAGACAATATTTTGAATAAAAAATCGTTTTAAACAGGCAATCTCTCTAATTTTTCCTACCATTAATGATAAAAAAGCAAAATATAGCAAGAGATAAATATATGAAAATTTTGCTTTAAAAATTGTGTGACCAAATTTAGAGATGGAACAATAAAAAGACAACAGAAATAACGGTGAAGTTCTTTGTTAACACCAAATTCAACCTAAAAATAAGATATAACTACAAACTACGTAAAAAGAAATCTTTAATTCAAAACATCTCATTCAGACTAATGGATTAAGTTTCGCAACTTCAGCGCATACGCAGCGCAGTTGGTATGGCGATTTAAAAATTTCAATGCAACTGGTGTGCAGTGTCTACAAAAAAAAATAAGCGAAATTTCATTGGATCCGACATAGTAGTTAGGGCTATACTGACTAACCATTGGGTTTATATAAACATGAAGTTGTATAGAATTGTCGTAGGGTTGCTATTAACTGCTTACTAGCAATTAAACACTAGGCGTCTATTTTAATGTAACCAATACCTTTTCGTATTTGCTATTCCTATTACCGAGTACCTTACAACAGGGTATACGTTTCAAGGTAAACACGTAAAATTGGAGGCTTGAAATTAAATAAACGTGTACGTATTTAATTATATTAGGGGAAACTAGAGTTTCAAATTGTACTTGCTTCACTTGATTGTTGCACTGATTCTGGGTCAAATGTTAAGATCCACGTCTTACTACCAGTAGTTAATGCGTTTCAAAGTAAAGTCATGAAATGAAAGGATGTCTTTGATAATTTTAATATGACGATGTTTTTCAAGAAAATACAGTTGTTTAAAAACAAGACGAGACAACACATGAGATAAGCCCAAATCCATGATCCCACAATTCAGATCTTCTTCTTCGAATCGACTCGCGTAAACGCCGCACAACGCCTAAAAAAATTGCTTAACTATTTGGCTACTTGGCAGGAACTCCTAGTGCACCACCCTGGGATAATCGAAAAAATCAGTTATCACGACCTTGATGTTTTACCTATTTTCACTTGTTTTTCGGTTTTGGTACACCTTTTGCATAATATGTGATAATGCACTGTTGACTGTTGTGCTGTTCCTGGCTCATATGAATAGATTCACGTTTTATCACAAGTAATTAGGCATTTCAATTTAAGGATTTGCAAACAAGACGAGATACAGTCTGTCAAGTAAGTAGATACAATTCTAGTAATTCAACAAAAAAATCACTAGAGATAACCTTTGCCTACGGCGCAATTTAATAAAAGTATCAGTCGATTCCGAACTTTCGTTGAACTCACGTAAAATCCAAAATAAGTCACAGTGTTTCTTTGTTTCCATCCAAAGGGACCTAAAATGACACATTCCCCTGCCGCTAAATATATTAAAAAGTCGGTATCGTTTGTGAAGAAATATGTAAGTCGTTTTAACGAGACGAAACATGTCCCTAATTTGCCAAAACGTGGCTCAGTAGGCAAGGTCACTCTGAATGTCGAAAAACGAATCATATCTTTGTTTTCGCGGGATCCGCAATTGACGCTGCCTCAAAGAGAGGCAAAATTAAAAAAATATGGTTTGTATGGGGCCCATTAGTCCAATCGACAACATCTTCGTGCTCATGATGTCAAATTCAGAAACACGTTGAAGAAACCTTTACTGGGCGAAAATTACGTCGCAAAGCGGCTCGCTTGGTTCCACAACAGGATACTAGAGTCGCCCTCACAATCACCGGACACCAACCCCATTGAAAAAGTTTGGTCCCTTGTAAAGCTCAGAGGAAAGACTCCGACGACTTGGAATCAGTTTTCTCACGAGATACAAAAAATTTGGAGATCATTGCCCGAGTATACAGAAAATCTCGTCGACAGCATGCTTCAAAGATGCCAGGCGATTATTGATGCAGGAGGCGATTGGACAACTTACTAAGGTAATTGCGCCGTTATTAGCACACCAAAGAATACGTTGATTGCAAAAAATTTTCTCGAAACACCTTTTTTCAAGAATACGAGCAGATATGTTCTTACTTGAGAGACTGTAGCATAAAAAACAAGTCTAAATCATTTTTTAAAGTCGATTTCATTAAACCAAGATATTTCAATAAAGTGTACAAGATCTCTAATATCTAAATGGCGATTACTAAATAAAAGATCTTTGATTTTGTGGAAATTGTCTTCTTGGGTTATGGTTTATTGTCTTAGAGAATGTAGTTTTGGTCCATCTTCAACTGCTTGTCTGCACACTTTAAACTATTTGTACTCCCTAAAAACTTATTATTCTGGTAAACATTCATCACTGTTAGCACTTTTGTAATATTTTTAACCTGCAAGAAATTTGGCTATTAAGACACAATTTAATGCAAATTCTTTGCTCAATAAATATAGTTATTCAGTTTCAGTTTTCGTTTCATTTCAGTTCGGAAGGAGGTTTGTTTTTACACCGTCCGTTTAGTTCTCAGTCCGAGTTACACTTTTAAAGTATTATGTGTGTTTCGCGTTCAAACACATGTTGTCAGACTGTCCCAAAGTGTACATGTGTAAAATAACTCATATATGAAGACTGTCTCACTGCAGTAGCCTTAGCTCTGGCGTTGAAGAAACGGTGAAAGAAAAGAACCCCATACCGTCAGGTGTCAGTCTCCATTTCAGTTGTGTTTTCATTTTTTCCTTTTTACACATAAGAAAAACGGACAGTTCGACTGAAACTGAACTGAGGACTGATATGACTGTGTAAAAGGACCATTATACTTTATTAACTTAATAAAGTAACTAAGTTGGAAATGTAGAATCTATGGCACAATGATACTACTCAGTATATATCACCACTACACCAAACACTTTGTTTTTACACTCGACGCGCGTTTCGCTAACCATGTTAGCTTCATCAGGAGCGATGATTGACTAAAGCTAAACTACAAATCTACCCTATTTATACTTAGCCTAACCCTTGAATTACTCAGGCGGAACTAATGGCATAGGCAAGGCCATCAGTTTCGGTCAATTAACCAGTAGAAGGGACTATAAGGAATAGGCCCTCTGTCTTTATTTAAACTACTTTTACATTTTATAATTCCCAACTTTCGTATGCGTTCAACAATCTCCTATCAGATACATTTTTTATTAATCTTAAATTATCTAATGTTACAGTATGATCAGCTTCAAGGGCATGTTCGGCAATGCTAAACTTTTCTGTTCTACTGAATTTTAAGTGTGCTAAATGTTCTTTAAATCGTGTTTTAATTGACCTTTTAGTTTGCCCAATATACTTTTTGTCACAATCATTACAACTAATTTCATAAATTCCACTTTTCTCACAATTAGGAATCTTATCTTTGGGATTTCCTAAGATATTCCTCAGGTTGTCTGATGACTTATAGACTAAGGTGAGGCCTACCTTATTAAATACCTTATTGAGTCCCTTGCTATATTTCAGATTATATGGTATGGAGACATACTTGGTGTTATTTTATTCGCGTGTAAAAAAGGTGGAATTCTGAATATTAAACCTAAACTTATGTCTATTTATTAGCTTATTTACTAAGTCATCTTTATAACCATTAACTCTAGTTATATTTCTAATACGATTCCTTTCTTTATTAAAGTTTACTCTATTCAGAGGGAAAGTGACCAAACGATGAACTAAAAAATGTAATGAGGCTAATTTGTGTTGTTTGCAATGAAATGAATCATTAGGAATATATCTATCTGTTACTGTGTCCTTCCTATAAATATCAAATTCTAATCTATTATTATTTTTAATAATTAAAATATCTAGAAAAGGCAATTGTCCTTTGTTCTCAACTTCGTAAGTGAATTTAATGGAATCATACCGGCTATTTAATTTAGAAACAAAATCATCAATATTTGCTTTCTTTGTATCTAAAATCGCGAAAATATCATCCACATACCTATACCATACCCTTGGGAAATATTCGAATTCTTGACTGGCTCCGATTTCAGTCAATCATCGCTCCTGATGAAGCTAACATGGTTAGCGAAACGCGCGTCGAGTGTAAAAACAAAGTGGTTGGTGTAGTGGTGATATATACTGAGTAGTTAATAAAGTAAATGACATAAGAATTTTTGTAAAATGTTAGTACCAGTTCTCCCAAATATGGTCAAAAAAAACAAATACTTTATTAGCATGCGTATTTTGGAAAAAATTACACTGGCCAACGATGGAAAAACTTTTTCAATAATTTTACCTGATTCCTATGTTGTGTATAAAAATGTCGTATCACCCACCAATTTTTCACATTTTAATATTCAAAATGTGAAAAGTTTATTTTTTATCATTCGAATGTTATTAGGTTGGCAATAAAATCAGAATTTTATAAGATTGGCAGTAAAATCAAATGTTATTAGGTTGGCAGTTCCAATAAATGTCACAGCTGTTTGTTTCCTTCCAGTTAATATAACCTCGCATTGCAGTGTTTAACCCATGTGCTTTAATTCACACCCAAAGTATGGCTAATGGTGGTTGTAAAAACTCTCCTAACACTTTTTGTTATACGAGGCTGGTTTGAAAAGTCCGTTCAAAGAGAGATGGCACCACCGGCGCGTATCGAGGTCATGTTTAGTTAGTAGCATCTCTTGAATGAACGCACACCAAGTTTCAGCCATATTGGTCTATTTCTTTGTGTTTGGCATTCGTGTGAATCAAGGAAGTCGAGTGATTTTCAAGAAATGGACGAAAAAGAATTTCGTGTGGTGATTAAACATTACTTTATGAAAGGCAAAACGCCTCAGGAGACTAAAGAGAAGCTTGATAAACATTATGGTGACTCTGCACCTTCGATTAGAACAGTTTATAAGTGGTTTCAAAATTTTCGGACTGGCCATATGGGCACAAGTGACGCTGAACGTTCTGGACGGCCTGTGGAGGTTACGACTCCAGAAATCATTGATCAAATCCATGATATGGTGATGGATGACAGAAGAGTTAAGGTGCGTGGGATTGCTAGTGCTGTGGGCATCTCGACTGAACGGGTACATAATATTTTGCATAAACATTTGGACATGAGAAAGCTATCCGCAAGAT
This sequence comes from Pachyrhynchus sulphureomaculatus, assembly GCA_019049505.1. Classification (NCBI taxonomy): domain Eukaryota; kingdom Metazoa; phylum Arthropoda; class Insecta; order Coleoptera; family Curculionidae; genus Pachyrhynchus; species Pachyrhynchus sulphureomaculatus. Next base: position 5,409,346 of record CM032456.1, on the reverse strand, counting down.
GGGTGCCGCGATTGCTCACGCTTGACCAAAAACGGAATCGTGTGAAGTGTTGCAAGGATGGTTTGCAGCTGTTCCAGAAGAAGCCGGAGGACTTTAAGCGTCGTTTCGTCACTGTGGATGAAACATGGATTCATTACTATACTCCTGATACCAAACAACAATCTAAACAATGGGTTACCAAGGGGGAATCTGCACCAAAAAAGGCGAAGACCGTTCCTTCGGCCTGAAAGATTATGACGACTGTCTTTTGGGATTCGCAAGGGATAATCCTTATCGACTATCTGAAAAAGGGTTAAACTATTACAGGTGAATATTATTCATCGTTATTGGACCGTTTGAAAACCGAGCTGCAAGAAAAACGCCCGCGATTGGCCCACGGGAAAGTCCTTTTCCATCACGACCAGTACACACCTCAGCAGTTGTGGTCGCAAAATTAATGGAAATAGGATTCCAACTCGTTTCACATCCCCCCTATTCTCCAGACTTGGCTCCCTCGGACTACTATTTGTTCCCCAATTTGAAGAAATGGCTGGCGGGACAAAGATTTTATTCAAACGAGGAGGTGATTGCAGACACTAATGGATATTTTGCAGACTTGGACAAATCCTATTATTCGGAAGGGATCAACAAACTAGAACATCGTTGGACGAAGTGTATAAGCCTAAAAGGAGACTATGTCGAAAAATAAAAAAGGTTTACCCCAAACACATAAGTAGTTTTTATTTTTGCACGGACTTTTCAAACCAGCCTCGTATATGTGGTGAGCTTGTAGTTAAAAAACATCAAAGAAACATTACTGACTTTGTAAAAAAGTATACTTGGCATATTTTGGTGTAGAAATCGGTAATCAAGAAAAATGTTGGGCTTCTTACAAAGCTTTTAGATTTGCAGTACCCATGGTATGGAGAGAGCAAGAAAATCATTCAAATGATTGTTATTTTTGCAGCGTTGATGTTTCTGCATATAACTCCAAAAATAAGAAAGTAATTGTCTATCCTAACTTCACTTCAGCTAATCGGGGACTTCCTGTCCCTGAGCCACCTCAGTCTATTGCTGAGGTTTTACAGTCCAGTTCCAAATTTAATGAAAGTCGACCGGGTGATGATGAGTTTCAATGTTCTCTAGAAAATTTAAAACCACGGTTGTTTACACAAGCTGAGTTAAATGATTTAGTGAGAGATTTGGGTTCGACTAAAGAAAAAGCAGATTTGCTTGGTTCTAGGCTGAAACAAAAACATTTATTGGAATCTGGAACATCTATTTACCATTATAGAACAAGAGATCAAAATTGAAGCTTAATCAAATAAAAGTACGGCCTAAGTTTTTATTTTTTATGTACCAAATTTTCCCTATTTTGAAATTTAATCGATGTCATATTGTGAGAGAACTGTGGGTGATACAAAAAAACTGATACCAGATAAGGTTTCAGCACCCAAAAAATACATAACACTTAGATGTATTGGTTTAAAAAAGTTTTTACAAATATTTTTTTTGTTGGCCTGTGTTATTCCTTCTTATTTTTGAACATAGTAGAACAATATATGGAAGAGAAGTTGGAAAGGAGTATTATGAAAAATACTTGTATTGACGATTTTTGAGGTAGAGGAATTCAGAGCCCATATTATCTGTTCAGTATTTTTATTTTCAAATTAAGTAGTAAACATCAAACTCCTCACTCATCGCTATATGTTAGTTAAGCACCTTTTTCACTAACACTGCCAATTGGTATAAGCAGACTTTAGCATTTACTGAAGCTCTTTTAGTTCTAGATTCAAAATTTTTAAAATTCTTATGAAACTGCTCCGGTATAAGTACACAGTAATACATACAATTAGAAATAATTGCTCAGAAACAAAAATATCTTATCATTGTTGTTTAAATTAAAATCTTATCTGTTTTTAATTAAACATAAAATATATAGCTTTGTGTTTAAAACTAGTCGCTGTACTTCCACTTTTAAAATAATAGTAATCAAATGGTGGTCTTGTTAGCTGTTGGTCTACTATATGTATTTAAAAAAGTAATAAATAAATTCAGAATGTAAGTAAGTTTTTATTTTTATAAATAACGTAATCGCGTTTGTGCCAGTAAACAATAAAACTACATTATCTTTACAACATATTTTAAAAACCAAACAATTAAACAAAATCTTTTGAATTGGTTTGTTATGACTTAAGAAACATATATTATACATTATAACTGCTTTTATCAATAATTTGGTTTAGGAAGTTTAGAAGGGCGCAGGTAATTTCCACACCACTAATCCGTTTATGATCTAGACATATTTAAGGGATTGTAATTGCAGAAGTAAATTCCACACCGAGTACTTTCAGGTAGAGGATGAGGGTTGATAAATGGGTGGTGGTACGCACCGGCCTGTTCAACTAAATCATTATTAAACCCTTCTACATATCAGTTTAGTACATATTATTAATTTGTGATTATTACTTGGTTGTGCGTATATTTTTTAAAGTGTTGCTAATATGGAAGCAAAGTTAATAAAAAGCAATCGAGGAAAGGACATGTTATGTGTGAATTACTACACTTACTTTTGACAAAGGTGCTAAAATGTGGAGAAACATTTTGGAGATGTTCAAAAAAAGATTGCAAATCAATAGTCTTCACCGTTGGGCCCGAGAATTTAGTTACCAGAAGTGAAGGACTCCATACACACGAAGCCGACACCAAGAAGCTGAATCGGCAAATAACTAGCAATTCCTGCAAAAGAAAAGCCGGAGAGCATATGAGTGAAAGGCTATCTAAAATTATCCGACAAGAACTACAAAACACGCTGCCTGAAACAGCAACAGAAAAAGATGTCGAATATATTAGAAAAAACATTTATAACCATAGACGAAAATTTTTGCCAGGACGTAATCCAAGAAGTGCTGAGGAGGTGCATAGTGTTTTAGAGACATTTGAAATCAAAACTAGCAAGGGTGAGAATTTTCTATATATCAATGAACTCGAAAGTGGCATTATTGTTTTTTCTTGCACTACAAATGTCAATATGTTGTGTAAAATATCCAATATATATATATGGACGGCACCTTTTCATACTGCACTAAATATTTTACACAGTTATTTACAGTGCATGGTTTTGCAAAGGGTCATTACATTCCATTATTATTTTGTTTATTGCGTGATAAGAGAGCTGAAATATATAAAAACCTCCTCACATTATTAAAATGTAAGATTTATTCAACAGATACATTGTATTTCAATCCAGAGAAAATTACTATTGACTTCGAAAAATCTATTCATAAGGCAGTATCTGAAGTTTGGCCAAATGCTAAAGTGTTAGGATGTAGATTTCATTTACACCAATCTTGATTTCGCAAGATAAAGAATCTAGGTCTAGCTAAAGAATATTGCGACAAAAATTCTGAAATTGGTCGTTGGTTAAAGTATTGTTTCGGCTTGTCCTATTTAGCACCCGAAGAATTAGGTGACAGTTTTGTATACGATTTATACTCTATAAAACCTGAGGATGAACGTTTAAATAAATTTTGTGATTACCTACTAGAAACGTATATAGAGGAAGGAGCCGATTTTCCAGTTGAAATATGGGCAGAATCGAGTCCATCTTTAACTCGAACGACTAACTGTTGTGAGTCCTTCCATTCCCATCTAAATAATTCTTTTTATTCTACACATCCGTCTCTGTATACTTTTATCGATAGGTTGAAAGAATTTCAAATTATCGTATATATAAAAATACAATGTATCGACGAGTCTAAAATAAGTAATAATCATAATAATCAAAAATTAAAACTTTTAAAAAATCTTTATGAACAAAGACAATTAGGAAATATTAATCGTTTCCATTTTTTAAAATAACACATGGGCTGAAAAGTCCCGGGCCTAACAAAGAAACACGATTTTTTTGGTTCAAAATTAGCTTTATTCATCAACGTAATCTTCATCAAGAGCAACGCAATCATTCCAGTGCCGCTCTAACATTTCAATACCACTTTTGTAGAACGATTTATCTTTTGCCTCAAAATAGGCCTCAGTTTCAGCGATAACCTCTTCATTCGTGCGAAATTTTCTTACCGGCGAGCATTTTTTTCAGGTCTGCGAACAGCCAGTAGTCGCTGGGAGCCAAATCTGGCGAATACGGTGGATGTGGGAGCAATTCGAAGTTCAATTCATGTAGTTTTGCCATTGTTTTGATTGACTTGTGGCACGGTGCGTTGTCTTGATGAAACAAAATTTTTTTCTTTGCCATATGCGGTCGTTTCTTTGCAATTTCGGCCTTCAAACGCTCCAATAACGCTATATAATATTCACTGTTGATGGTATTTCCTTTCTCAAGATAGTCGATGAATGTTACACCACGCACATCCCAAAATACCGAGGCCATAACCTTTCCAGCCGATTGTTGTGCTTTCGGGCGCTTTGGACGAGGTTCACCAGTTGCTGTCCACTCAGATGACGATCGTTTTGATTCCGGAGTGAAGTGATGGATCCATGTTTCATCCATTGTCACATATCGACGCAAAAATTCCGGTTTGTTACGTTTAAACATGGCCAAACACTGCTCAGAATCATCAACACGTTCTTGTTTTTGATCAACAGTGAGCAAACGCGGCACCCACTTTGAACAGAGCTTTCTCATAGTCAAATGCTCATGCAATATAAAGCCAACACGTTCTTTTGATATCTTTACGATGTCAGCTAACTCACGCAACTTCACTTTTCGATCATTCAAAACGATTTTATGGATTTTTTTGATGTTTTCTGGTGTTACCGCCTCATTTGGACGTCCACTGCGTTCTGCATCATCGGTGTCTCTACGACCACGTTTGAAGTCAGCAAACCAACGTTTTATTGTTGTTTCTGATGGAGCGGAGTCCCCATAACACTTTTCAAGCCATTGCTTCGCTTGAACGGTATTTTTTCCCCATCAAGAAGCAGTGTAAAATTAAAACACGAAATTGTTTTTGATCCATTGTTTTGAAAATAACAAAAGTAGCGTCACTCTTAGCACAATAACTCACAAACTAATGAATAGAATATCATGAAATTTTAACAGCTGTCTTTTGAAGGTTAGTATTAACTGAAAAAAAGGTGACTGCAATAAAACTACCGCCATCTATGTGTTAGGCCCGGGACTTTTCAGCCCATGTGTTATGTCTCCTATTTTTCTCAACCTGTTTTGTAAATATATATAAATAGATAACATATGTATAGGTTTGTAGCATTATCTAGTATATGTAAGGAAATTTGTCCAATTATATTTTATGTATTTAGGAAAAACTTCATGTTTTATCAATATTATTCTACTATGAAATAAAAACATATATTTTTGCAAATATCTAAAATTTTCAATAAAAACTGATTTAAAGAAATCCGTCCAATTTTATTTAGATGAATGAAGCATAATTATATTTGCTTGCTGTGGAAATTACCTGTAAGATTTAAGCACCCTTATAAGGTTAGTGTGGAATTTATCTGTTGTATTAAGGGCGCAGGTAGTCTTGGTGTGAAATTTACTAACGCCGGTTTAGAAACTTGCACTACAATTCACTCATTTGCAGCACAAAAATCTCCAAAAATTCAATACAATAATGTTACAGGCTTCCTCAGATGGTTCAGATGGTTTGACAAACTTTCTATGGGAGAGGGTGTGTTATTGTCCAGTCTACAAAAGTTGCCAAATAAAATGACCACTGGGCATGATCTTATTTCACGTTTTATACTCAGAGACTGTGGTCAAATGTATAGCCTTTCACTCTTAAGGATTCAGAATTTACAAAGCTTAGGGAGTCTGCTCAATTATAAAATCAGGCATTTCACAGAATATATACAAATAGAGACCAAGCCTTTAGGTGGTAAAATCTTTTTTAGAAGAAAGAGTTCTTTTTTGGAGCTTTCCCCCGACCCTATAATCAATTTTTGAGCTGACAGTTATCAATAACTATTGATATATCGACTATCAATAGGTAAAATCTACTATCGTCCATCCCTAGTCACAAAATTTGCAATGAATAACTCCCAAATGTCGTAAAATTGTATTTATTAAAATGTTTATTTTTTAGGTCAACAAAGGAAGAAATAATTGAAATTATAACAGCGATTCTACATGGATTATACTTTTTGTTTGTTTTACTCCCATATTTCCACTTGGAAAGACTGTATGAGCTAATATTTGTGAAAAAAACGCCAAAATCTGTCAAAGGGGAAATTGTATTGGTAAGTCAGAAAATCAGTTCTTTTTTTTTTTTTTTTTTTTTTATTGGTCTAGCACACGTGCTGCAGGGAAGTCCCTAAAGCGCTCCAGGAGCGGCACGAGTGCGGAAAAAGCGATTCACGTTGTTCTTGAATCGCTGTAAATTGTACTCGGTGGGAAACACAGCGCTGGGCAAATTATTCCAAAGGGATGACGTTCTCCATATAAAAGATTGCTTGAAAAGCGTTGTACGCGGAGTAACAAGCTGAACCTCATACGGATGCGAAGCACCAGCGCGACGTGTATTTCTAACATGCACCGCTTTGGGAGGAATTAAGCGGGCTACATCCTTCGAACACTTTCCATGAAAATACTTGTAGAACAGACTCAAGTCGCCAACCGTTCTTCGATGTTCCAGCGAATCAAGGCCGCCGGTCAATTCCGGGTCCTCAATCAGACGGCCAGCTCTTCTCTGAACAGAATCCAACAAATGCAGTGTATGTTTGGGAGCGGAGCCCCAAACGTGGGAGCAGTATTCCATAGTTGGTCGAATTTGGGCTTTGTAAAGAATTAACAGTTGTTGTGGGGTGTAAAGCTTTCTGGTTCTAAATAATATTCCCAACTTTTGAGAAGCTCTCCTTGCTATGCCTGCAACATGTTCATGCCAAGACATATTTGCTCCCAAACTGACGCCCAACAAATTGAGCGACGATGCTAGGGGAATGGAGTGCCCCGACGTAACTATGTCGGGTTCAGCAACGTTAACTTTTTTAGAAAAAACTGCCGCTTGGGTTTTTGTAGCGTTAAATTCCACTTGGTTACTGTCACCCCAAGATAGAATCTCTTCCAGGTCTTTGTTAAGTTGAACGACCTCCTGCTGTCTGCGGATATTCGCCTGAGCAGCCGATGTCCGAGCGTTCAAGGTGAATGAAGAGACAAGCGTACTGTCATCTGCAAAGCTATAGATTGGATTCCCGGTCTTTTCCAGCAGATCGTTAATGTAAATGAGAAAGAGAGTAGGAGACAGTATGGAGCCCTGGGGCACACCGGCGTTGATAGTGAGGGTGTTAGAAAGAAATCCGTCGACCGCCACTCGTAAAGAACGCTCTCTGAGGAAACATGAGAGCCACAAACAGAACCTTTCAGACATACCATAAGAGCGCAACTTAGCCAACAGTCCATCGTGCCAAACACGGTCGAATGCCTTGGATATGTCAAGAGCAACCGCTCGAGATTCTCCAAAGTGTTCAATTGCGTTGTTCCAAACATGTGTTACATAAGTCAGAAGATCTCCTGTTGATCTATGTTTACGAAAACCATATTGGTGATCGCTACGTACGTAATACACCGGAGGAAGAATTTTTCATGAACATGGTTATGTGTAGCATTAAACTTACTTAATTATAGATATCCTTTGTTTTAAAGGAGCGGGTGCCCATATTACCAAGAACTTAGTATTTAATGGCAGTAATCAGAATAACGATATGGGAATAGTTTTACAAATCTCATATCTGAAGCAATTTGAAGTCGATTGAAATAGTAAATTTAGATATCTTCAGTTTAAAACTACTTACAGATAAATGTTGCACAATGTTAAAATGTTGTTTGAAACATTTGAAATAGATAAATTTTATAAGTACCTCGAACTACTTGAACCCGCATCCAAAGGTTAACTTAAAAATAAATGAAATAATCAATGTAGAAAATATAGGTAAATATTTATTATCAAGGATCCTATTATTTGTTGAAGGACTCTAAATGTCGCCATTACACAAAATATTCATTACTTGAAAAATAGTGTTTTTTGCATATTTACTGATTTATATGAGTTATCACTAAGGACACCCAAATATGCAAAGCGCATATATTGCATATTTTGCATATTATATGCATTTTTCTAAATATTTGCATAAATGCTTTAAAAATAGCATATATGTGCATATTTGAAGGAATTTATAATAATGTAGGTCTTTGCCAGGCGTTTTTATTCATTTTTCGTTAATGTTTAGGCCGCCGCACAGTGTGTCGCGTAGAACATGCTAGGTGGACAAAATTCATGTTATGATTTCCAGGAAATCTTATTTGCAAAACGTAAACAACACCACCAAACCCCGAATTCCGAGAAAAGGTTGTTTATCAAATTTGCAAGTGGCGAGTCATAAGCGTCAGAAGTCAGGTAATGAGTTTAATGCAGCTCTTTCAATCAATCAGTTGCAATTTCGCGACACTTTCGTGCACATCTTATAGTGACATATTGTAATATTGTGAAAGTTTTTGTGATAAATATTAATACTGAGGGTAAGTACTATTTTTTAATGTATTTTTTTTAATCAGAATCTATTAATTTGAATTTTTAGTATTTTTTTTAAATAGCCTATATATTTTAGCGGGTTTTTTTAAAAAAAAATACTTTGAAAGTTCAGAATATACAGACATTCACCTCTATCCGGGCTAGTTTTTAGATATTACACAGAAATAACTTTATTCTTCGTAAAAATACACATATTGTTTAGCACACTTCAGTACAACATTTTTTTTTTTCTTTTTTTCCAGAACACGTTTACTCTATTTCAAGGGTAGCCTTTTTTGAGGAGTGGTTGAAACACACGAAGACTGAAAAAAACTCGCGTGTATATGACTTCTTTCTTCAAAATTTCACTTTGGTGACATTACTGAAAGCAGCCAAAAAGAAATAAAGTTGAAGATATCCAACTTGTCTAATAAGTTTGGTGCTAAATGGTTGGCTTCAGGAAAGTCGAAGGAGCGTTTTTTAATTAAAATAAGAATTGGTTGGATGATGCAGACATACAGTTTACTGCGAGTTCTTTTGCGCCACAACCTTCAACATCAAGTGAGAATGTGACTCCTGCAGGAAGACCTCGCAAAGATTTCGAGGAATCGTCGTTTAAGACGAAGAAACGTCGCGTCGTGGATCTCGTAGAATCCCGAAGTGTCAGTGAATTGGTGACTGCTGCCGAAATTGCTGTGCGTTCAGCAGGGCAAAGGAAAATTGCCAATGTGATTAGAGACATTAGTGAGAGCCCAGATAATATTATTAAGTCTAAAAATACCAGTTCCGTTAATCCTAGGCAATTAAGTAGTGACGAAGCCTTAACTTACTATATAGATTCTAAGTCAACAACGCATTCTTACAAACAAACTAGGAAGTGGTCCATGAAGGCGGGGCATAATGTGTTTCCGTCATATTTTAGTTTAAAAAAGTCCAAACAGGCCTGTTACCCTGCAGAGGAGCACATTGCTATAACAGAAACTCGTGCTGAAATAAATTTGCAAGCCTTATTAAATAAAACATAAAACATAAACAAACACAAAAATAATATTTTGTTTTTCCTTTGTTATTGCGCTTTTTTACCGAAAAAAAAATAATGAATTTTACACGAAAAATTTTTTTTTCTCTCCATTAATTTCTAAATAACTCCAAAACGATAAAAGATAGAATAAAATAATATTCCATCAACTTTAATAAAATTTTGTTATGCATTTTTTAATGTTTTATTTATAAAAATCTGACAAGTTGTTCCCGAGTTATCGTTAAATATGTCTGCGTAGCTGACTAATTTAGGGGAAAAAATTAGCCACGCCCATAAAAAAAAACCAACGCGATGAATTTTTTCTTAAAATAACTTAATATGCCTAGAATATACATAAACAATTGAAATAAGTGAAAAAATAATTTTGTCCAGCTAACTTGTACTAGTCGACACACTGTGCGCCGCCGCCGCCGCGCCGCAACATTTTTTTATTGCGACAACTTCTGTCAACTAGATGGTCTAATTGCAGAATTTTCAGACGAATCTTCCCAATCCCTTACAGAACAAGGAGATAAAACAACAGCTTTCCTTTCTTAAAACAAATTATAACTTTGTTTCTAAAACCATAACTCAAATGGAGGAATCTAATTTGCCATTAACCCGAAGTGTTCAACTAATAAAACAATGTGAGGTCGCTTTTGAAAATGTCGCAGGTAAAATTGGGAGCAAATTTTTTTTAAAATTTCGGAATGTTATGGAAAAAAATAGTGGGTTTCAATTTGTCAGCCAAGTAGCTAATGTTTTAAAGGGGGATTTTACTGATTCCATTGATTTAGATTCTATGATATTAAATAATTTTAAAAATGCCTACATCAGTCGATGTAGAAAGGAGTTTCTCAATTTATAAATTTTTATACAACGATAGAAGACAAAACTTTTTAATGGAGAATTTTGAGAAACATTTGTAGTAGTTTATTGTTTTTATAACTAACGGCAACCGTGCCTTTTGCAATATTTGCATATTTTCCGCTGACTTAGTTGCATCACCCTGTATGTTTCAAATTTAAAATGTATGTTTTATTATGCTGTTTTACTACGTATATAAATTTTTATAATATGTACCTACATTATTATTATTATTAGATGTTCATCTTTAAGTAAAGTAATAAAATATATTAATATTTATATTTATTTTTTACTTTGTATAATATTATATTTAGATTTAGTTCATTCGCCCTGTATGTTGAAAATTTAAAATGGGTTTTTTATTGCTACATTTGTATAGTACTCGTATCATGTAATGTGAAACAATAAATTTACATTTTTCAAGTCTATTTCGATTTTTTTTTTTACTGCATATTTACAACATGTATGTGCATATTTTGAGAAAATTATTTGTATATTTATGCGCATTTTAAATTTTTCACTTGCATATTTGGGTTTCCTTAGTTATCACTATTATAAGACTTATTGACTGCTATTCATTTTTTTTCTAATTAAAACATATCACTTTAAAGGCTATGTTAATCTTATGAATCATTGTATATATATTTAGAATTTACTGATATCTACACACAACAGTTATCACCGTTAGACCAAACACTTCACATTTACAGACAGAACGTACATGCCCATACTAATTAATAATATCAAAAGCCTATTGCACTAGGGCATAAATACTGGTAATAATAAATTTATAAGAATGGGGGACTGACGAACCTAGTTGAATTTACATAAAATTTTTCGGAAAATTTTATTTAGATTCATGACACGTATTTCCTGTTCGGTAAAAATATTAGAAGCATACTACTCAGTATACATCACCACTACACCAAACACATTATTTTTGTACTCGATAAGAGTGTTTCTAACCATGCTGCTTCATTAGGGGCGATGATTGGCTGCTTAATCAATCATCGTTCCTGATGAAGCTAACATGGTTAGCGACATGCTGAGTAGTGTCGTTGTGCCAAAGATTCCAAATTCCCAACATAGTTTTCAGTTACGCATAAAAAAGCATAGATACTCAAACTAGTTGATTATATCAGGAACCAATTCCACAAAGATACAAGTTTAGGCGATAACTGTTTGTAAGAATGGATGTGCTTGTAATTACTAGTTGTTACGAATAAGTGTAATGGATAAGCATGAACAGGAGTTAGCTGCAAGTAATTCAGGCTCGGAACCTTTTCTTGTACCTATTTGGCTTAAGTTTGTTGATTGTTTGTGTAGAATATTTTCAGGTAATGAAACAATTTGGAGAAATTTGATTTGGATACTGCATACAGAACGTTTTTAATATCTACCAACTTGATTTATTCCCTTCGTGCACCTTTCATGATACGATACCTTTTACCAGGTGTGTGAAATGCAATTTTTTTTTCTAAAAAAATATGTTAAATTCGGAAGAATGATAAAAAGTGCTTTATTCAAAGTATGCGCCATCGCTTGTTATACATTTTTCCCATCTTTCGGGCAATTTGTGAATACCACGCCAGTAAAAATCTTCCCCTTTTGCTGCGAACCATTCATCGAGCCATTTTTCACATCTTCGTACGAACCAAAGCGCTGCTCAGCAAGTGCGTGAGCCATCGATGCAAACAAGTGGTAATCGGAAGGAGCCAAGTCTGGTGAGTAAGCCTCATGAGGTAGAACTTCCCAGCTAAGTGCTTCTAACGTGTCGCGAAACTGGTTTTGCCGTGTGTGATGGAGCATTGTCATGAAGAAAAATGACTTTGTGTTGCCTCTTTCTGTATTCTGGCCTTTTTTCAAGCAGCGAACAGTTCAAATCAGTCAATTGTTGTTGGTAACGTTTAGTATTAACCGTTTCCCCCCAGGTTTTAACAGCTCATAATAAACCACGGCCCGCCGGTCCCACCAGACACAGAGCATCGTCTTTCTGCCACAGCGATTCGGTCTTGTGGTCGATGTGGATGGTGCACCTGGGTCTACCCATGATTTTTTGCGCTTGGGGTTCTCAAAATAAATCCACTTTTCATCCCCTGTAACTATACGATGCAAAAACGACTTCTTTTTGTACCGAGCGAGCAAAAATATCATACGTGTTTTTGCGCTTTTTCATTTGCCTGTCGTTCAACTCATGTGGTACCCATCTATCGGTCTTCTGAATCTTTCCCATCTCTCGTAGCCGATTGGAAACAGCTTCTTGACTAACGCCCAATTGCTCGGCGAGTTGTTTTTGTGTTTGCGAATCATCTTCGTCCAACAATGCTTGCAATTCCACATCTTCCTATTTTTTTGGTGGTTTTCCACGTTCCTTGTCTGCAACATCGAAGTCACCACTTTTGAAATGCCGAAACCTTCGTTCACACGTATCTTGCGATGGAGCATGTTCATCATAAGCTTCTCGAAGTAATCGGTATGATTCAACAGCAGTTTTCTTCAAATGAAAACAAAAAATTAATGCTGTCCGCGAATGCTCTTTGTTCGGTATAAATTTCGATATAATGAACACAACAACACAACACTATGCACACACTTTTCCAACTTATCACTCATGAGCATCTGACACTTGTTGATGACACAACAAAATGGCGCAGTGTCAAATATTTATAGCACAAACTGCATTGGCGCACCATCTGTTGTCTGAAATCCGCATTTCATACTTGTACACCTAGTAGGTTAGGTGGAAGAAAGTAAAAAACAAGTGACTACAAAAATGTCGTTGACTTCACTTGTGAGATACAAGTAAATTGATAGTTCATAACAAATAATTTACTGGTAATAATGCAAAAGTTCGCTTGTTATTATGAGTCTGTAATTGTACCTATGTAGAACATCAATAACATCAGACCAGGTTAAGGATTACATGTTACTTAGTTGTAGTTTTATAAAATATGTCGCTAAAGTTAAGTAAACTATCGAAGGTCCTATTCTAACCATAAAATATTATCAGAAGATAAAAGGCAACCTCCAGATAAAAGGCAATTGAGAGCAAAAAGGGTAATAATCTTTTCCGGTTCACATAAATATTTAAGAGAGACAATGGTAACTGATTAGGGGTTTTTTACAAGTATCCGCGTGATTTCTTTACTGCTCCACTTCAACATATAAAAATAATTTATTATCTTTATGTTATGAATCTAAAATACCGCACGATATCTTAGAATTTTACGCTCTTATGGTATGTCTGAAAAGTTCTGTTTGTGGCTCTTAGGTTTCCTCAGAGAGCGTTCTTTACGAGTCGCAGTCGACGGATTTCTTTCTAACACCTTTACTGTTAACGCCGGTGTGCCCCAAGGCTCCATACTGTCTCCTACTCTCTTTCTCATTTACATTAACGATCTGCTGGAAAAGACCGAGAATCCAGTCTACAGCTTTGCAGATGACAGTACGCTTATCTCTTCATTCGCTTTCAACGCTCGGACATCGGCTGCTCAGGCGAATATCCGCAGACAGCAGGAAATCATTCAACTTAACAAAGACGTGGAGGAAATTCTATCTTGGGGGGTGTGACAGTAACCAAGTGGAATTTAACGCTACGAAAACCCAGGCGGCAGTGTTTTCTAAAAGAGTTAACGTTGCTGAACCCGACATAGTTATGTCGGGGCACTCCATTTCCCTAGCATCAATTTGTTGGGCGTTAATTTGGGAGCAAATATGTCCTGGCATGAACATGTTGCAGGCATAGCAAAGAGAGCTTCTCAAAAGTTGGGAATATTATTTCGAACCAGAAAGCTTTACACTCCACAACAACTGTTAATTCTTTACAAAGCTCAAATTCGACCAACTATGGAATACTGCTCCCATGTTTGGGGCTCCGCTCCCAAACATACACTGCATTTGTTGGATTCTGTTCAGAGAAGGGCTGTTCGTCTGATTGGAGACCCAGAACTGACCGCGGCGGCCTTGATTCTCTGGAACATCGAAGAACGGTTGGTGACTTGAGTCTATTCTACAAGTATTTTCATGGAGAGTGTTCGAAGGATGTAGCCCGCTTAATTCCTCCCAGAGCGGTGCATGTTAGAAGTACACGTCGCGATGATACTTCACATCCGTATGAGGTTCAGCTTGTTACTCCTCGTACAACGCTTTTCAAGCAGTCTTTTATATGGAGAACATCATCCCTTTGGAATAATTTGCCCAGGGCTGTGTTTTCCACCGAGTACAATTTACAGCAATTCAAGAACAACGTAAATCGCTTTTTCCGCACACGTGTCGCTCCTGTATCGCTTTAGGGACTTCCCTGCAGCACGTGTGCTAGACCCATAAAAAAAATGTCTTAAATATACATTTAGTAGTTGCTATGTATAATAGTTACATTTTGTTATTGTTTTAGATAACAGGTACAGGTCATGGATGGGAAAATTATTAGCAAAAAAATATGCTCAAGAAGGAGCTACAATCATAGCATGGGATGTTAACGAAGAACTTAACAACCAAACAATCCAAGAACTTAAGAAAATGGGTTACCAAAAAGTATATGGCTACAAGTATGTTTTTTCTTTAATTTTATAGCTGACATATTATGGCTTTATTAAGCCAGTTAAAGAATTTAGGGTGAGTGGTGGTGAGTTTAATTAATAACATGCACTTTAACTTTGATAGAGTGTGAAATATGGACACATTTCATCAAGAGAATTCAGTTACTTTAAAAAGGTTACATTTTAGAATTAAAAATGAAAATACACATTTTCCTTTATCCTTGGAACAAAGATAATTAATATACTCTAAAAACTGATTTTGGAAGCTTTAAAAAAATTCGGATAAGTTTTAGTTCTATTAATTTGTCTTAGTTCATTTCACTCTAATATTTGTATTAGAAATAAAAATGAATATGTAGTGTTCTTTTTTAGAGTGGATGTATCAAACAGAGAAAATGTTATGACAGTAGCAGAACAAGTAAGAAAAGATGTCGGTGATGTTACAATTTTGATAAATAATGCTGGTATTATGCCCCATCATTCATTTTTGGAACATACCGAAAAAGAAATTAGAAGAATTATGGATATTAATGTTATGGGACATTTTTGGGTAAAATAAATATTTCATGTTTGAACTAATTACTCTAATGTATAAATTTGGTTGAGATAACTTGAACTGGTAACATTGCGATCAGATCGAACACTTACTTTTAATAAAAAACATGTATATATAGATATATATATATATATATATATATATATATATATATATATATATATATATATATATATATATATATATATATATATATATATATATATACAGGGTTACAGGGAAAGTCGTCCTAGATAATTAAGGACGTTATAGTTTAGGTCGTTTCTGCCCGATTTGACTCTATGACATGATGTCCTAAACTTAACCGTTTTCGAGATATTGAAGTTTAAAGATTTTCTAAAAAAACATGTTTTTATATCGATTTTTTTTTTTATTAGAGGTTCTCGAGTGCGATTTTTTGGTTATTTTTAGTTAGTCTGTATGTCAAGTATCAAAAATCATCAAAAAAATTTGAACTAGTTACTAACAGTTTCAAATGGCGGCTTGTTAATGGTTCTAAATTACGAATTTTTACCAAGTGTTTCCTACTTTAAATCAATAAAGAGAAAAAAAAATGTATGGAAGTTATTCTGCAAATTATTTTAAAAACTTTTACGTCTTTTTAGCTATCTAAAACGGTATAATATCTACTGGATCTATTGAAAATTCTAAGAAAATGAGATTTCAATAGGCCCAAATGTAGAGTAACATAATAATAGAATTTAGATACCAATTACCGGTTTACTACCTGCACCTTCAAACAATAAAAAGGGTTGGGTAAGCATTTTTTCCGGTCGGGGTACTCTCTGTGCGAGTGACATTTTCTGTTCACTAAACATTATTGAATGATTTTTAGTCTGCTCATGCGATTCGTCCGTGGTAGATGTGCTATACCGTGCTTTTCAAATATATCTGTGTTTCATCTTCTGACTGTGTGAATTGGCTCGTAACTGGATTTTGATCTCTGCTTGTGAATATGGCAACGTATACCACGAGGAATATGCTGACATCCTAATATCTTACGGATTTTGCGAAGGAGTGTCGTCGCGTGCACGTGATGAATACATACTGCGATATCCTACTCGTCGTGTACCTGATATTAGCGTATTTGATGGAACTTATCGAAGACTACGAGAAACTGGTTCCGTACAAAGACGGCGGATTGACATGGGCCGACCACGTATCTTTGACGAAGACGAAGAAAACGAAATACGACGTCTCTTTGAGGTGGACCGAACCACATCTACAAATGTTGTCGCACAACAGCTTGGTATTTCGCAGTGGAAGGTATGGTTTGTAATGCATACTGTTGGGCAACACCCTTACCACTATACGCCCGTGCAACTCATTGAAGAAGGGGATCCGTTGCGACGATTAGAATTCTGCAGATTTATGCTCAATACCGATGTCGAAGATGCATCTTTTTTTAAGAAAATACTATGGACTGACGAGTCGAAATTCGACAAAGACGGTCTTACAAACTACCACAATGCCCACTATTGGGCTTCTAAAGAGGAAGGCAACCCAAACAAAAAAAGAACGAAAGGATCACAAACAAGATTCAGCTTAAATGTGTGGATGGGTATAATTTCAAATTATTTGGTTGGGCCATTCTTCCTGCCAGATAATTTGAATGGCGAAGAATACGACAATTTTTTGCGGAACGATTTACCTAATTTGATGGAAGACCTACCTATTGGTTTCAGACAAAACACGTACTTTCAACACGATGGCTGCCCAGCTCACTACAGAGAAAGTGTTCGTGCATGGCTCAATGACAATTATCCCAACAAATTGATTGGAAGAGGCGGACCCATACCTTGGTCGGCGAGAAGCCCAGACCTAACACCGATGGATTTTTATGTGTGGGGTCACATGAAAAGTCTCGTATACGACCAGATGACTCGAAAACGTGGATGTCCTAAGACAAAAAATAATTGATGCGGCTGATGAAATGAGGCGGCACCTCACAACCAGCGTTATGAAAACTAATTTAAGAAAAAGAATGAGAATTTGTATTAGAAATAGGGGCGACCATATAGAACATGAATTATAATTAATAAACAATATTAAATTGCAAGGTTTTTTGTTTTATTTGTGTATTTTTCGTATTTTCACCTAGAACTAAAAATTTACCTTTTGCTACCCGAGCCCGCTTTAGGTGTCATTCTGTGTACAGTTTTCCTATTAAACTCCTAGTATTATACCTTTTTTGATAGCTAAAAGGACGTAAAAGTTTTTAAAATAATTTGCAGAATAACTTCCATACATTTTTTTTTCTCTTTATTGATTTAAAGTACGAAACACTTGGTAAAAATTCGTAATTTAGAAACATTAACAAGCCGCCATTTGAAACTGTTAGTAACTAAATTTTTTTGATGATATTTGATACTTGACATACAGACTAACTAAAAATAACCAAAAAATCACACTCGAGAACCTCTAATAAAAAAAAATCGATATAAAAGCAAAAAAAACATGTTTTTTTTTAGAAAATCTTTAAACTTCAATATCTCGAAAACGGTTAAGTTTAGGACATCATGTCATAGAATCAAATGGCTAAGAAACGACCTAAACTATAACGTCCTTAATTATCTAGGACGACTTTCCCTGTAACTCTGTATATACATATATATATATATATATATATATATATATATATATATATATATATATATATATATATATGTATATATATATATATATATATATATATATATATATATATATATATATATATATATATATATATTCCTTTCATTTTAGACTTTACAAGCCTTTTTACCAGCAATGAGAAAAAAACAATCACGGACATGTAGTGTGTTTATCTTCAATGGCTGGCTTGTTGGGTCTTGTCAACTTAGTACCTTACAATGCTTCTAAATTTGCTGCAAGAGGTCTTATGGAGGGTTTACATGAGGAATTTCGGTAAATATTTCAGCAAATGCTCAGAATGAGAAATGCTTTGAATATAGTACATTTTTCTGGTTTTTGGATTTCAGGAGAAACATGTTATTTCTTCATTTTTTCCAATCTTAACAGAAATAATATGTGCCAAGAGCTAAAGCATGATTACCAAAATAACCTAAAAACAATGGATATTTTCTTATTTTTGATTAAGATTAATGGCTAATTTAGGGCAATATATTTTTAATTTTTTTTTTAATAATTATTATCAAGTTATCTACCTAGCTATAAAGGAAAACTCGCAGAGCTCAAAACAAAAAATTCTACATAACTAACGTCTACACTACTATACCTAGTCCAGTGGATTTCAAGTCTGACGGGAAGAAATGAAACACACATATATTATTACCACTATATTGCACAATTTCGCTACTGCAGTGTCGACCTATTCGGTCATTATTAAGCTTATGAAGTAAATTGAGTTACATAGACGAGGCATACTGAAATGTAACTTGATAAACTACCACATAGTAACGGCCACGACGATCAAGGATTTCGAGGCGTTTCACGACGACGCTACGGCGGCTTTCAACTCATCATTTGAAGGCAATGAGAAAATCTTCATAATCTCGATTTTCAATAGACAGGAAAGGCTGAATATTTATTTCACAATTTTCGTTAGTCAGAGAAGTAGTGGGTAAATACCTTTACCAATTTCCTCTGTAGAAAGTTTATTTAGTTAAAATACAAACTCTACTGGTAACTTGCCTCAGATTATGTAATATTATTCTAAATGGTTATTTTTTAAGTAGTATACTATTCTCTAGTATAGTCAAATTCCAAATTTAACAAAAAAATACGTTACTAAAACATTTTATAAACGTATTGGATCTGTGAACTAATTTTGAGGGATTTTTCGGCAAAAATATCGCTTTATTGTAAAGAAATGGTTACAAATTGATTATTCAAAAGATTATCCTTCGTTAGTCGCTACTTTCTTCCATCTTTGTGGCAGCATATGAATATCACCTTGAAAGAACGACTCATCTTTTAAGGCTATCTACGAATCGACCTATTTTTTGGTATCCTGATAAGAATGGAAACGCTGTTCAGACAGGACGTGCGTCATCAACCGAAACAAGTGACAATCAGAAGGAGTAATATCTGATCAGTACGCCGGTTGAGGTAGGACATTCAATCTAAGCGCTTCTATCGTTTCCTTGAAGGATTTTGCAACATGTAGCCCAGCGTTGTCACGTTGAAAAATCGCTTTATCGTGTCTTTTTGTATATTGGGGTCGTTTTCCCTTTAAAGCTCGGCTCAATTGGATCAACTGTTGTCGGTAACATTCCCCAATAATAATTTCGTTTGGTTGGAGCAGCTCATAATACACCACACCCAGCTGATCCCACCAGATAAACAGCATAAGCTTGGAGCCATAAATATTTGGCTTTGGCGAAGATATTGATGGGCTTCACCCATGATTTTTTGCGCTTTAGAATATCGTAGCGTATCCATTTTCGCCTTTCAACGTCTCTTGGTTTAAATTCCTACGGCATCTAATTTCCTTCCTTTTGAATCATTCCCAGTGCACGTAAGCGCTTGGAAATGGTTGTGCGATCAACTACTAATGATTTTACAAATTATTTTTCCATTTGGCACAGGTCTACATCGACTAATGCCTCCAATTCTTCATCTTTAAACTTTTTCGGCTAGCCTGGACCTTCTTTGCCTTCCGTGTAGAAATCACCACTTTTAAAGCGTCGAATCCAGTGCCCATATGTTCTTATCGATGGAATATAATCACGATAGGTTTCCAACAGCAATTGATGAATTTTAGCAGCACATTTTTTCGAATTAAACAAGAAAAATGGGTGCTTCACCATGAATATAGCAACTGTATGCTCCGATGCGATATAATTACACGTAGGCTGAAAAGTTTTTGGTCTAGCTACTTAAAAACATTTTTTTTACAAAATTCCACTTTATTCATCAACATAGTCTCCCTCACGAGTGATATAATCAGTCCAACACTTTTCTAACATTTCTATAACTTTCTTGCAGAAGGATTTGTATTTGCCTTCAAAATAGGCCTCAGTTTCGGCGATAACTTCTTCATTGGAGCTAAATCTCTTTCCGCGAGCATTTTTTTTAAAGTCTGCAAATAGATAATAGTCGCTGAGAGGCAAATCTTGAGAATACGGTGGATTAGGAAACAATTGGAACTTCACTTCATTCAACTTTGACATCGTAACCATCTTTCACGATTTCTGCCTTCAAACCCACCAATGAATTTACATAATATTCGCTATTGATGGTTTTTCCCTTCTTAACATAGTCGATGAAAATTATTCCATGCGCATCCCAAAATACAGAGGCCAAAACTTTTCCAGCTGACTCTTGTGTCTTTGGTCGCTTCGAGCGACTTTCACCGGCTGCTGTCCACTCACCTGACTACCGATTTGATTCCGGCGTGTAGTGGTGAATCCATGTTCATCCATTGTCACATATCGCATAAAAAAATCCTTTTTATTGCGTTTAAACGGGTCAAACAGTGCTCAGAATCATGGAGTAGAATGTTAGGAATGTGGAATCTTTGGCACAATGACTTTACTCAGTATATATCGTCACTACACCAAACACTTTATTTTTGCATTCGACGCGCGTTTCGCTAATCAAATTAGCTTCATCAGGAGCGATGATTGTCTACACAACACGTTGTTGTTTTTAGTCCATTGTGAGCAAACGCGTATAGAGCTTTCTCAGTCCAAATGTTCATGCAAAATATGCGATGATTGTCTACACAATACGTTCTTTTGACATCTCTAGGGTGTCAGCTATCTCAAGCAATTTCACTTTTCGGGTTATCCAGAACAATTTTGTGGATTTTTTTATGTTTTCCTGTGTAACCACCTTATTAAGGTGACCAGAGCGTTCAGCATCATTTGTACGACCGCATTTAAATTCATCATATCAGTAAATGATGAGTGATTTTCCGGAGACAGAGTCCCCGTAACACTTATCAAGTCATTACTTTGCTTGAACGGTATTTTTTCCCATCAAAAAACAGTGTTTAATCAACACACGAAATTTGATTTTCTCCCTCGTTTGGAAAATATCAAAAGTAGCGTCACTAAAACCACTGTAATTTGTAAAATAATCGTCGAAATGTCATTAAATTCTGACACTTATCGTTCGAAGGTTGGTACTTCCGAAAAATCATATGGATTTTTTGAAAAGGACGACATTTATGTGTCAGACCAAAAACTTCTCAGCCTACGTGTTAGAAGTTACGCCCTCTCTTAGAAAATTAATTTACATTCCTTATAAGATGAAATGCCTATTATATCTCTAAGATGTCTCTAGGATCTAATTTTGATTCATTCAATATTACTATGATGATTCCAGAAATATTCGACAGTTTGTTTGTAAATTTATCCAAAAACACTAATTGAGTACCGTATTCTACTAAAAATAGTCATTTTAAATTAGATACACACCATTTTATTTACTCTAATATTATAATCTAATTGAACTTATCTCTCAAGGAAAACTATCTTTACAAATGGACTAAAATACATAGTTATAAAATTTTTGATTTATTTTGCCTTTCTATATGGTGTTTAAAAATATATTTCCATTTACAAGGTAGCAAAAATACTTTGCGAAAACTGGACCAACCGTACGGAACACTTATAAGATCACTTCGGTGTCTGTCTGTCTGTCTATCACACCCGATTTTCTCCGAATCTATTTGACACAGGAAGTTGAAATTTCGCACTAATATAGGAATTAATGGCCACATAAGAACCGTGTAGTTTTGAAAGTTAAATTCTGACTTAAGGGATTAGTTTTGGGGGGTGAAATCGGAAATGAAAAAAAAATTACCAAGTCATTGAGTGGGGTGTCAAATGAAAGCTTGTAAAAACACGACCTCATAAATATATATAATGTAATACGCACACTTTTCTTTGTATAATTTTTAAAAAATTGCCAAAAATCGCTGTTCCTCCCTTATCTCGAAAAATACTGACCAAACAATTTGGAAAAAATTCTGAAATATTCTCCACAGAGTGTAGATTGAACAAAAATTATCACGAGTGCATTACAAACTTTGTTGAAACCTCAGTTGGAGTGTGTTTTGTGAAGCCATTGATCATTTTATACCTCCGTAACAAAAATTTTTATTTTAAAAGCCATCCACGTACGGAACACTAATTGCGCAAATCCGACTTGCACTTGGCCGATATTTTATTTATAATTTTTTAAAATTATAGTTTTCACAAAAAGTTCGAACTTCAGGACAAATCATAAAAAATTTTTTTTTTTTCTCGTTCTATTTAATATGCTGAATCATTCTTCTGAGATTATCAGATAAGTATAGGAAACCCTAAGAGCTTGGTCGACTCAATCACAAAATGCAAAGATTATGATTCAATATACTTGTAATGTACCATGGATGAAACTTCTAACTTGACTGGGTGCAACTGACTCTTTTTGGTGGTGGCGCTAATAAGCTTCAAAATTACATAAAGCTGAGGAAGCTTTCTTTTATTTGCTTCTATTTTAATCTAAAAAACTTTTTAATTTTTAGGAGGTATCCAAATAACCAAGTTCAGTTTACTACCATCTGCCCATATATGGTCGACACAGGTCTTTGTTCAAGATACGATATTACATATCCAACCGTGACTCCACTTTTAAAAGCTGAAGATGTTGTTGGTGTCATTTTTGAAGCTCAAACTAATAACAGAAGGATTGCTAAAGTGCCTGAGGATATTGGTTTCCTATTAACTCTTAAGACAGTGTAAGTGCACTATAGCCTTATATATTTACTCTGTACGTGAAACCGCGATTCTCCCACAGACTGACTAATTTCGATGGTGCAATCCTTGCATGAGCATTAATAAAATCGGTGTAGGGTTAAGCTTCGGTCATATCTAAGGATTATGTTGGGAATGTGAAATCTTTGACACTATTCAGTATATATCACCACTACATCAAACACTTTATTTTTGCACTTCGACACGCGTTTCGCTAACCATATTAACTTCATCAGGAGCGATGATTGGCTAAAGCTAAACTACAAATTTATCCTATTTATACTTAGCCTAACTCCTGAATTACTCAAGCGGAAGTAATGGCATAGGCGAGGCCATCAGTTCCGGTCAAGTCACCAGTAGGGGGGACCATAAGGAATAGGCCCTCTGTCTTGATTTAAACTACTTTTTCATTTTATACTTTCCATACTTTCGTATATGCTCTTAGATTATCTAATATTACAGTATGATCAGCTTCAAGGGCATGTTCGGCAATGCTAGACTTTTCTATTTTACTGTATTTTAAAATGTGCTAAATGTTCTTTAAATCGTGTTTTAATTGTGGTTTTAGTTTGCCCAACATACTTTTTGTCGCAATCATTACAACTAATTTCATAAATTCCATTTTTCTCACAATTAGGAATCTTGTCTTTCCTAAGATAGTCCTCAAATTGTCGGATGACTTGTAAACTACGGTGAGGCCTACCTTATTAGATACCTTATTGAGTCAGATGCTATATTTCGGATTATATGGTATGGAGATATACTTGGTGTTATTTGCTTCGCGTGTAAAAAAAGTGGAATTCTGAATATTTAACCTGGACTTATGTCTATTTATTAACTTGTTTACTAAGTCATCGTCATAACCATTAACTCTAGTTATATTCCTAGTACAATTCCTTTCATTACTGAAGTTTATTTTATTCAGAGGAAAAGTGACGATGAACTAAAAAATGTAATGTAATAATTATGTCGTTTGTAATGAAGAAAATCATTAGGAATATACCTATTTGTTACTGTGACTTCTATATCTTAGAATTGGCAGTTGTTTTTTGTTCTAAATTTTCTAAGTAAATTTAATGGAATCATTTTAAATTTCTAAATGAAATGAAACAAATTACTTTGCTATTTGTCACTTATTTTTTGTTTATCTACTACTGCAGTTTCGTAGGTTTTCTACATTTTCAAGCGTGATATTACAAACTGCGGTGGTTTATTTATGATTTATAACAAATTTCCAGGTACAATTTGGAATTACCCATCATTAAATTACAATGAACATAAATTAATTTATTACAGAGGATTAAGTGACATTATTGTTTAAAATTTGAAAAAATACTTTTCAACATTTTCTCAGAACTTTTTACAAAAATTCCTTCTTTAAAGATATATCTAAAAAACTTTTAAAATACGCCAAATAGGGTTGAATTCTAAACATCTGTTTCATTATTTAATAGTTTGTATTATATCTTTATTTTTATTGTGCTTGTAGATCTCTATAGTTACTAAAATACTTAATTTTCTTCCTTTTTGTGCTTTATGTAATATTTGAAGATTATTTATGCCTGGAAAAATATGATTTGTTTGATGGAAGTAGTTAGCAAAGTTGGAGTTTTCTTTGTTTAATCTAAAAGATGTTTGGTGTTCTTTAAATCTAGTATCGAAATTTATCCCTGTTTGGCCTACATAACAGCTATTACATTCATTACATGACCGTTTAAAAACTCCAGAGTCTTTGTATTTATGAGTTTTGTCTTTTACATTGAAAAAGAGAGAGGAATGTTTTTGGAGTGAAGCGATATTTATGTTGTCTTTTGCGAGTATATATGCAATTTTATTAGAAGTTGGTCCGAAATATGTCAATGAGGAAAAAATTAGTTTTTCATCGTTTTTAACGTGTGGCTAAATATGTCTTAAATTTAGTTGTTTTTGTGTATTTTTAATTAGGTTATCTATGTTTTTTTTCTGAAATCCGTTATTGTGGGCAATATTCTTAATTATATCTAATTTTTTTCTCTAAATTTTGTTTATTTAAAAGGATGGAGAATGCTCTGTGAGGATCTATAGGCTGCGAGTTTATGTGAGTTGGGGTAGTATGAATTATTGAGAATAGTGGTGTCTGTAAAAGTGGGCTTTCTAAAAATATCGCATGACAGTTTCTTGTTATCTTTGGAGATGGAGAGGTCTAGAAAGTTTATTTTATTATTTATTTCTGTTTCTAATGTGAATTTTATACTCGGATGTATTCTATTCAAGGAATTTAGAGTGGATTGGAGGGATTCGTCCAACTTTGCTAACCACGTCATCAAACAAATTATATTTTTCCAGACATAAATAATCTAAAAATATTACATGAAACACGAGAAGGAAGAAAATAAAATATTTTAGAAGCTATATAGATCTACAAGCACAATAAAAATAAAGATGCAATCCTATTAAATAATCACACAGATCTTCAGAATTCAACCCTGTTTGGCGTATTTTAAAAGTTTTTTAGATATATCTTTAAAGAAGGAATTTTTGTAAAAAGTTCCAAGAAAATATTGAAAAGTATTTCTTCAAATTTAAAACAATAATGTCATTTAATCCTCTGTAATAAATTAATTTAAGTTTATTATAATTTAATGATTCTTAACTGGCTTCGGTTTCAAACTTACTCATGAATAAATTAGCTATAAAAGGTGATATACTGAGTAATATCTAAGGATATTTGGTCCTTATCCAAATTTTTAACATAAAAAAAACATGCTCCTATTAAAACTAGATATTTGTATCATTATTATTTATGCTCATCATATATATAAAGCATCAAATTATCATTGTTCCAACTGAAAACATATTTATTTATCGATAACCTTTTAACCCTGCATTTTTTACCATATATCTTATTACAAAAGAAATGTAATGAAATTTTGATAATAATTTTAATGCATTTCTTATCAAGGTCTGTACATATTTTTAGACAAGTACACTTAAAGTCAATGGCCCCAGTTCAAGAATAATTCAAATATGTGGAATTTTAGATTTCACGGAGGGGGATTTCCTTACAATATAGGATCGCGAAATTGAGGGCACAAGTAAAAAAAAAAAGGATCACGTTTTGCGTCTCTGGAACAAGAATAATAGGGTTGTAGTAAATATATAACCATTTTTATGTTGTAATAAAGTTAAAAGTTATAAAAAATAATATAATTTTCAGATCCTTCGACTCAAAGAACCCTGAAATGGACGTACCTTATAATATATCCCAGCTACTCTTCTAACCCCTTCCCCCTAGCTTTAGCTGTATATATCTTTGATAGTGAATAGTTATGCTAAAATTGTGTTCAGTAACTCAATAAAAAACCAGGTACAATATTATTGAAACTATACAATATTTGACAATTCTCAAACCTATTACTCCCGTGTTAGGACAGGAAATAAGAAAAATAATAAAATTTTCAGACTCCTCCATTTCAGGACGACTGAAAAGGACGTATAAATATTGAGATCCCCTCCTCTTTAACTCCTGCCTTCACTGTTTTCACTTCTTATATGTTTAACTATTTTATATTATATGCTTCAAATTTTTTCTATCATCATAAACAAAATT
The DNA here is from genome assembly GCA_019049505.1 of Pachyrhynchus sulphureomaculatus. Lineage (NCBI taxonomy): Eukaryota > Metazoa > Arthropoda > Insecta > Coleoptera > Curculionidae > Pachyrhynchus > Pachyrhynchus sulphureomaculatus. Next base: position 5,382,601 of record CM032456.1, on the reverse strand, counting down.
TCTCATAATACTACTGAAACTACACAATATTTAACGACTTCCACTTCTGTCACCCAACTGCCCTGTTAAAATTGGAAATAATGAAAAAATAATATAAAGTTCAGAATCCTCGACTCCAAGAACCTTGAAAAAGACCTAGAATACGAAATATGCGAACTAACTCCTTTAACCTCCTCCACCAGCGCTGTAGCTCCTTGGAGATTTTTCTATATATAATTATATATAAAACTTGTTTATTACCGCAACAAAAAACCGGAAAAAACAACCATAAAACAGTACAAAATTTATCGACAGCAACCGCTTTCATTCCCTTTATCTGAAGCGATACCGCAAAGGGTTTCATCCCTACTTCTAATATTATGTGTGTACCAAATTTCAAATTGACAACTTAATTCGTTCGAGAGTTATCGTGCAGACCAATATACAGAGCGCCGAAAACATGAAACTATGTTATTAGTGAACTAAAAACCGTAACATATGCAGAAAAGGTGATGATGATGTTTTGGGTCTTGGACGCATCGACAACTAGGTCATTTAACGCCCCGCAGTGGTGTTTAGACTTAGATTTTGAAGTTGATGTCCTTAAGGAATTCTCTTATGTTGTTTTTATGGGTAATAAAATTTGTGATTATAGACTGAAGACTAGATGGGAGGAAATAGCGAAGTTATTGGTGACAGTTGGGTTCAAAAATATGGCGGATCGTGAGTAGGGAATCGTAGCCAGCGCAAGTAGGTGCCGGGTTTTTTTTAGTAGGTGTATGTGTGTAGTGTATGAATGTCCTACGGCTAGTCTGCGCCCTGTTACGTTTTCACGCCTAGTAAGTTGAGTGGAGTGAATTGGAGGATGGAATGTGGGTTTGACGTGCCAGAGTTTATTATCAGTGTTTATTAGGTCCCAGTTCAGCTGTGATAGTTGATTAAAAATGTCTTTAAGGTAGTGATTGAAGACTCTAAGATGGTTTTCACTGTGGGCGGAGGAGCCCTGTACGATCGCTCGTTTTGTATAATACTCAGCGAGATCATTTCCGGGGTTATTGATGTGACTCTGTAACGAGCAGAAGTGGATGGTCTTATTCTTGATTGTTGCAACATATTATAGATCGTAAATCTGAAGGATATAATTTTGGGAAAGATTCTTTGATTTGATGGCGGAAAGGGCACTGCGGGAATCTGAGACAATAAGGAAGCTGGTGTGGGATGGGAGAGAGAGGGCCAATCGGCCTCCTTCTTTGATGGCATATAATTCCGCAGTGAAAATGGAAAAATGGGGGGGTAGTTTAAACAATTTAGAGATGTGTGAATAGCTACTTCCACGCCAGTGTTGTTTTTTGATCCATCGGTGTAGATTGGGAGGGATTGGGGGTATCTGGTGACTTTCAAACTTAAAAAGTATTTATTTAGGGTGATTGTGGAGAAGGATGATTTGTTGTAATTTCCCATGGATATGCCTATGTGGGGTCGGGGGGAAAGCCATGGTGGAAATGTTGAGTGAAGGGGGTAATCGAATGTGGGCGGCCTAATAGAGTGTAGTGAAAAGAGTGCTTTCAATCTTTCGGGGATGAAGTTTGGAGGATAGGGATGGTTTTGCTAATGTATATTGGAGAGATTTAAAGAAACTTTGATGTGGGGACGATATAGTGTAGTGGTGTTATATTTTAGAAGGGATAATTGTCTAGTAAGGGCTAAAGGGGGAATGGAGGAGACACTCTGGAGAGTCGGGATAGGGGAGGTCCGGAACGCACCCCAGATTATTCGAAGGGCCCGGTTTTTTATGGGTTCAATCAGTGATTTGTGGTTGGAAAAGAAAAATTTTCACAAATATGATAGTAATAGGAGTAAAAAAAGGGTTAGGTTAAAAATTATAGGCAATGATATGTCTACAACTCACATTCTAACCTTTCTTTCTTATAAAATTTGAAATTTTCCAATAAAACGTAATAAAATAAATCAAAATAACATTGGAAATTGAGTCGAACCAACTTTTTTTAATATGTGTCCATTGGGTCAACATAATTATCTTATAAATGGGTATGGGTCCCATGCGTAAAATCTGAGATACAATGCATTTAAATTCGCCAATAATTTTCTAAACTTATCCAAAATAGAAATATAAATATTAGATTGCATAATAATATATTTCTATACGCTAGTCCTCATGATTCTCAATACTAATTTTAATAATAATAATAAAGGCCTTTATTTATAATATAAAAAAATATTAATTACAAGAGTACAGTAATTCAAACGAGTTTCGGTAAAAGTATAAATCGCTACTGCAAAAAAAACTCATGCCTGTAAAGGTATACCTGACTAAAACAAAAAACTCAGATTGAAACATTACTGGATTACTGGAGATTAGTTAATTTATTAACATATAACTTCTTCTTCGAGTGTCACTCCTATCGGAGATTAGAAATCATCACAGCTACTCTCACTTTATTTGCTGCTCTTCTAAACAGTTCAACTGAGCTGCAGCCAAACCAGTCGCGCAAATTACGCAACCACGATATTCTTCTTCGTCCAACATTTCTCTTCCCTTTAATTTTGCCCTGCATAATATTCCGCAACAGTGAATACCTTTCTCCCTTCAACACATGTCCCAAATATTCCAGCTTCCTTTTTTTAATAGTGTTCATTAGTTCTGGGGCTTTGTTTAATCTTTGGGGAATCTCGTTATTGGTTACCCTATCAATCCATGACACTTCAGAATGCGCCGATAACACCACATCTCAAAAGCTTCAATACTTTTAGTATTGTTCTGCCTTAAAGTCCATGCTTCCACTCCATAAAGAAGCGTTGAGAAGACATAACAACGCAACATTCGTAACGCAGTACCAGGCTTAGATCTCGATTGCAAAAGAGTTTTCTCATCTAGTAAAGCTTGATCTTGATATCTCTATTCGGGTTTTAATCTCCTTTGTCTGATCTGTGTTCTCGTTCAGCCATGCTCCCTAGTATTTGTAGCAATTGACTTTCTCAACACTTGTGTTATTAACCAGAAGACGATCCTGGTTATTTTGAGATTTTGCCATCACCATAAATTTTGTTATCTTTAGATTTATCTTTAGACCAACTTTATTGCAGCTGTTACTTAACCGCTCAACAAGATGTAGGTCTTCTAAACTTTCTGCTAGCAGAACTGTGTCATCGGCGTATCTTACATTATTCAGGGTTTCACCGTTTACCGTTATGCCCTCGTCCGCCTCAGACAGAGCTTCCTGACATACACTCTTGCTATAGATGTTAAACAAAAGGGGTGACAGTATGCAGCCCTGACGTACCCCCCGGCGGATCTCTATCGCTTCCGTAATCATGTTCTCCACTTTTACTCTCGCTGTCTGGTTCCAATACAGATTGCATATGATGCGGATATCTAGATCAGCGATATTTTTATTTTTGAGGATTCTCTTTAATTGATCATGTCGAACTTTATCGAATGCCTTTTCAAAGTCTTCAGGTGCTGCTTTGCGGTCTCTCTTACTGACTGTTTAAAGTTCTTCCATTGTAGATGGACGTCATTTGAGCCTTCGTTGGCCTGTTTTATGCTATCTATGTTTTTGTTTAATGAATTTGCTGTTTTAAATTTCGTTTGTGGATCTCTCAATCTGTATGTGTCAGTTTCCTTTTTGTTAGTTGTTTTTATCTTCTTGTACTTCATTTTATATACTAGCGCATACGGGATTGTGGTCAGACCCAATGTCAGCTCCAAGGTATGTTTGCGCTGAGATAATCGAATTTCGAAAGCACCGTCTGACCAGTATGAAGTCAATTTGATTCCTGACCACTTTATCCTTTCTATCCATAGGTGACTTCCATGTATATAGTCTACGGTGAGGTAGTTTGAAAAAGATGTTTATAATTACAAGGTCCAATCCAAGACCAATCGGTCTCCTCGTTCATTTCTCTCTCCTAGACTGTATTTTCCCACAATTGGGTCCACAGAGTCCTGCCCTACTTTAAAGTCGCCCATTATAATGGTTAAATGATATATATATATATATATATATATATATATATATATATATATATATATATATATATATATAATGATATATAATGATATATAACTATATGCCAAGTTGGGATGATAAAAAAGAGGGAATTAATATACAAAGAAAAATAACAAAAGTAGCGTATAACAAAAAATGAATAGAAAGAAATAACGGAAGTATGTAGAAAATACACACAAATTTAGATAACCAGAGCGCTAAATTTTCTTTTTGGAATTGGGTATATTATATATTGAAGATTGAATTAATTTAGGCATTACGCTAAGAACTTTAACAGTTTCAGGGAGTAGAGTTTTTTTTCAAAAAAGGTCATAAATATTGTCAACATCGAAACCTGAACTTAATGAAAATATGGCTCAATTTTTGGCACATTACTGAAAAACAGCTGGCAAACAGAGTGCTCAAATATCTGATTTTCTCTAGCTTGTAACTGATAAAGCCAACGTTTGTCATATCACATATTAATCGTAAACAAGAGTTTTACAATTTCTTACTACGCCTAGCATCCTAGAGAGTGACACATGAGCCAGCTCAGTAATTGAGGTGTGAAAGTATCAAGTTGTCATTTAGTTAGTTTTAAGTTTCCTATTAAGAAAATGGTTTCAATCCTTGCGTGACACTAAGTAATGATCCAAATATAAACCAAGATTTTTAGCGTTTTTAATTAGAGGCTCGTTTTTAAAGTAGGTACCGTTTTGTTATTAAAATTTTTTTTTTAACAATGTTATTTTTACATGAACACCCGGACCTTTCTCTATTTTTCAACATAATTAGCACCCATATTAAGGCACTTGTTATATTGTAAGATCAGCTTCTGTATTCCATCCTCATAGAAATCTGCCGCCTTGTTTGCTAATCATTGCAGAGAAAACACATTAGTTAATGATGAAATCGTAAAGCGTCTATTTCCTCGAACTTCTTCATCAACTTTCCCAACCAGGTCATTATTAATAAGGGACGGTTAGTCACTTCATCGTGCACGTTTGTATTGCCATCTTTAAATGATCTAACCTATTTTCTTACCATTAGATCGATCATAGTGTTTTCGCCATACATTTTACTAATCAGCCGATGAATTTGAACCGTTTTCACGTCCCTTGCGTTTAAGAAACGAATTACAGTGCGTATTTCATAATCCGCGGGATTTTCAATCGCCTGAGGCATTTTAAACTCGCACCAACAAACGCAAACCAAGACAAATGCTTCCGTGATGGCGTCTGTGGCTTCCCAATTGATGCAGGCACTCAGTTCGCATACGCGGAACGGTGACCGCAATGCTACCGCAGCCATAGTTCAAACACTTACTTAAAAAATACGCCTTGTAAAATATATGTTCGCATTATTTACCTTGGTAAGTTGTCTATAAATTATAACAAAGATTTCTCTCTGTCTTTTTGCAGTTGTTTCTTGAGGATTTAAGTTTAAGGAATAACTGATAATAAGTTGATCTGAACATGAGCTAACCTAACCTAATAACAGATGCAATTTACTTAATTTTTTTAGGTTTTGGCCAGAAAGAGCTGTAGACTATGTAACAGATAACTTTAAAGCCGATCTTCTATCTGACTTGGAAGGGCAGAAGAATGGAGTTAGTAGATAAAAATAGAGATTATGTTTATCTTCTCTATATGAAGAAATTAACATTTTTTATATTTAAATAATAAAGCTTTGTTAGAATTAAGCTGAACAAATAAACTACTTAAAAAATACATTCAATGGCATTCAAATAAAATAATAATAAATAGTAAGCGTACAGTAAACGTGGCGAAGATAATAATATAATGTGAAATGATAAACAATTAAATAAATAGTAAGAGATTGTTCTAATAAAACGATATTAAAGTAGCATCTTCACAATGCAAGTACGAAATAAAAGTCTTAAAGCTTGTAACAATACGATGCAGGAAATGAATGTTCGCTCTTGTTTCCGAGAAGAAACTACAAAAACAAAAAGTGTAACATCACGAATATGCTGAAATTTTTTAAACTGGGATCTGATCAAAACAACATAATTTTTTCTAAATACGTAAAATATTGGGTATTTACACTATAATCTTGTCTTCTGCATCATTTTCACTTACCTAAAACAACAGTTATTAAAATTTATATTGATTCTTTCAAGAATATTATTTTCTGAACGTTTATAACAGCAAGCGAAAGATGAGATCTGAGAAATGCCTGAGAAAAACTAACCTGGATCAAAAATCTACGTACAGGAAAAATAAATTAAATCTAAAAAATGCTCAATACTAATATTTTGTCTTTCTTGGTAAAAGTAACACAAAAAAAAGTTGGTGCTACCTCGTTTATAAATAAATACCACATTCTTGATTTTGCTTAATTTCAAGAACTAAGTTCATCCTTTTTAAGAATTTACTTGACCATAAAGCCGAAAATTCAACCGAACCGAACTATCTAAAAATAGAAGATAATAGTAGCGTCGGCTAATTACCGTCAAAGTGTCTATATCATCGACAAATCAATATGGAATTCACTTACTATTAAGTGATATAATATATATATATATATATATATATATATATATATATATATATATATATATATATATATATATATATATATATATATATATATATATATATATGTATATACAGTCGACACTGTTTATAGTGAAACTCTCTATAGTGAAAAACTCTTTTTAGTGCAATTTTTTCAAGACCTATAACATTAGCACGAATTCTATTTTTATGACGCATTCTTTTGAAAAGGTTCTTAACGCGTTTATAACGCCTAATGGCAGGCAATAAATCAGGTAGATTTCTGTGAGAAACCTGGGGAATAACCCATTTTATAGAAACCCAGGGAAAAATCCAGGGTCGAGGCCTAGTAATTCGCAAATTCAGGTTCAGTTTCTTAAAACAAGTAAAGAAAGGGTGACACTTATGGTTGGAGCAAACATGGATGGCTCATAGGTAAAAGCAAAAATCCCCGTTGTTTAAAAGGAGTTAAATCTCTGGAATTAGATTACGCCAATAATAAAAAGGCATGAATGACTTCTGAGATTTTTGAAAGGTGGATCAAAAAACTGGACACGAAAATGAAAAGCCAAAAGCGAAAGATTGTGATGTTTATAGACAATTGTCCTGCACATCCAGTTACTGTAAGTAAAAAATTAAGGAATATTGAATTGATCTTTTTTTCCACCAAACATGACCTCCAAATTGCAACCTATGGACCAGGGTATTATAAAAAACATAAAACATCATTACCGAAATAGAATTGGTCACAAAATTGTTAATGCGATTGATAACAACCATCCAGTCCAAAAATTCATTACCCTTAAAGAGTGTAAAACCGAAGTCGCTAAAGTATGGAGCGAAAATATTTCTCAGAAAACTATCAAAAACTGCTTTTTTAAAGCAGGTTTTACTGAAAAAATTGACGAATGGGAAGAAGAAGACGAAATGGATCTCGTTACCTTAAAAAGGCAATGGGGTATTCTACAAAAAACTGCTACCGTCGACGCAGATTTTTTACTTGAAGATTTCTTAGAAATCGACAATGATGTTGGCACGACAGATCTCCCAACTGACCAAGACATAATGGACGATATAAAAAGTATAGAAGATCATGAAGAAGAAACTGAAACCGGGGAATGTCCTGCTAAATTTAGTGAAAATGAAATAAGAAATGCGTTTGACATTGTGCGAACTACTCTCAGGGGCCAGGAAAGGGTACCTGATCAAATCTTTATGCATTTGAATAAATGTGAGAATTTTGTTCAGCAACAATTATTTTTCAAAAGTAATGTTCAAAAGAAAATAATTGATTATTTTTCCTATTACGTATGTACTTAGTATGTACATATGTATTAACAGATTTTGTATTTTTCTTTTTATTTCGTTTGTAGTACATACATACATAAAGTCCGTACGTTATATCTTTACACGTGCGTCATAGTTTTCAGGCAATATCCCAAACGACTATTATATTTTTTGTCTCTTTTTACCAATACCTACGATTTATTGGTGAAAAGAGACAAATAATATAGTAGTCGTGTGTTATATGGCCTCACAACTATGACGCACGAGTAAAGATATAACGTACGGACTTTATGTATGTATTTAGCCCTGTACATGCTATGTACTATTTAAGCTTTCAAATGTTTAATAAAATCTTTTCTAATAATTCAATTTTGCAATTTTTTTTGTTGCTTGTACCTTATAAAATACAAGAGGCTTACATCCCTTTTTCGAAGAAATGCCCTTCCAACGGCAAGCCTTGGTTTGACCGAAAATGCAAAGAAGCTGTTGCTTCTAAACATCTTGCATACCGACAATGGCGCGAAAATCCTAACACCATAAATCGTAACACATTTGTTCGTGCCAGGAACAGATGCAAAGAACTTATCGACGAAACCAAGGAGGTACACAATCAACGGATTAGAAACAAACTTCTCGCCTGTACCGGCAATTCAAGGTTCTTTTGGTCGGTCGCTAAGGCAGTTAATCAAAATTTCACCAAATCCACCATACCACCACTCACACGGCCAGATAATTCGATTGCAACGACACCTGTTGAGAAAGCGAACTTGTTGGCTGAACTCTTTGCTTCACATTCTACTGTCGATTTCCAAGGAAAAACACCACCTACTATTCCCATAGTGCAGTCAAGGATGCCCGATGTTGTCTTCAGACAGCGTATTATAAAGCGTATTCTGATGAAGCTAGACACCAAAAAGGCTTCTGGCGCTGACGGAATACCTGCCATAGTTCTTAAAATCTGTGCGAGGGAACTAACACCAGTTTTCTGTAGACTTTTCAACCTATCCTACAGAAAGGGAATATTTCATTCCTGCTGGAGATGCGCTACGGTTCAGCCGATACCTAAAAAAGGCAAGAAGACCTTGCCAAATAACTACCGACCAATCGCACTGCTTTCAATAATATCGAAAGTCATGGAAAAGGCTACCAATCAGCATCTTCTAAAATATCTTGAAGGATTCAACATTATTAGCGATCACCAATATGGCTTTCGTAAAAATAGATCAACAGGAGATCTTCTAACTTATATAACACATGTTTGGAACAATGCAATTGAACACTTTGGAGAATCTCAAGCGGTTGCTCTGGACATATCCAAGGCATTCGACCGTGTTTGGCACGATGGGCTGTTGGCTAGGCTACGTTCTTATGGTATGTCGGAAAAGTTCTGTTTGTGGCTCTCATGTTTCCTCAGAGAGCGTTCTTTACGAGTGGCAGTCGACGGATTTCTTTCTAACACCTTCACTATCAACGCCGGTGTACCTCAAGGCTCCATACTGTCTCCTACTCTTTTTCTCATTTACATTAACGATCTGCTGGAAAAGACCGAGAATCCAATCAACAGCTTTGCAGATGACAGTACACTTATCTCTTCATTCACTTTGAACGCTCGGACATCGGCTACTCAGACGAATATCCGCAGACAGCAGGAAGTCGTTCAACTTAACAAAGACCTGGAAGAAATTCTATCTTGGGGTGACAGTAACCAAGTGGAATTTAACGCTACAAAAACCCAGGCGGCAGTTTTTTCTAAAAAAGTTAACGTTGCTGAACCCGTTATGTCGGGGCACTCCATTCCTCTAACATCGTCACTCAATTTGTTGGGCATTAATTTGGGAGCAAATATGTCCTGGCATGAACATGTTGCAGGCATAGCAAGGAGAGCTTCTCAAAAGTTGGGAATATTATTTCGAATCAGAAAGCTTTACACTCCACAACAACTGTTAATTCTTTACAAAGCTCAAATTCGACCAACTATGGAATACTGCTCCCACGTTTGGAGCTCCGCTCCCAAACATACACTGCATTTGTTGGATTCTATTCAGAGAAGAGCTGTTCGTCTGATTGGAGACCCGGAACTGACCGTCGGCCTTGATTCGTTGGAACATCGAAGAACGGTTGGCGACTTGAGCCTATTCTACAAGTACTTTCATGGAAAGTGTTCGAAGGAGGTGGCCCGCTTAATTCCTCCCAGAGCGGTGCATGTTAGAAGTACACGTCGCGCTAATTCTTCACATCCGTATGAGGTTCAGCTTGTTACTCCCCGTACAACACTTTTCAAGCAGTCTTTTATATGGAGAACATCATCCCTTTGAAATAATTTGCCCAGGACTGTGTTTCCCACCGAGTACAATCTACAGCGATTCAAGAACAACGTGAATAGCCTTCTCCGCGCACGTGTTGCTCCTGTAGCGCTTTAAGGACTTCCCTGTAGCACGTGTGCTAGACCCATAAAAAAAAAAAAAAAAAAAAAAGTAAATGATTACCAATATAAAATACATATATAGCAATATATACGGATTTTTTCTTTATATAGTGAAAAACTTTCTGTAGTGAAATTTCGGTCAACATTTTGGTCTTTCACTATATAGAGTGTCGACTGTATATATATATATATATATATATATATATATATATATATATATATATATATATATTCCCATTCCTAGTCACCCCTAGTCGTAAGACGACGAAAAGACTAGCCATCCAAAAACTGGACAACAAAGAAAACATTCAAATAGTGTATGATTTTAAAAGTCCGCCCTTAAGCTTGATTAAAGGTGAACAGGGGGTTCCAAAAATAACTGTGCACAACCCTTTAACAGGTCGTAAATTGTGGCGTCTCTAAAAAGGGGCATACGTTCTCCTGCAACTATGAATGTAAAACGAGTGTCCTTTAGAAACTGGGCGTTTTTATTGGAGATTCTTTTTGTGAAAATCTTCACCCTTAGTCACCGACTTTTACGCTGGGTTTAAATTTTCAAAATTACATTATATGAAAGGATTTTATTTAGTGACAAATTTTCCACTTGCCAATCATTGGTGTTTAAATGGTATCTAACATTTTAAACTTCCGCTACATAAAAGAGTTCTTTTTGATTTGTACTTTACTGATAAATGTTTGTTTTTAAAACTACTTGGTTTTTTCAAATGCAACAAATATCAAATGAACATGAATAAATTTTAAACTTCCGCTACATGAAAGAGTTCTTTTTGGTAAAAGTCTTCACCCTCTAGGAATTGATTTTTAGTTTACTATGTTGGAGACCGTTTTAGTACAAGAGGTTTATTTTTCAATAAGGTGCTTCATTCTACGGTTGTTCGTGTTCCGCCTATAAGTCGCTGTGCCTGTAGTGTGTCCTTTTGTCCCTCGGTGTTCTTTCTTATGACCAAACATCAAGGACCACAACTTCTTTGAAATGATCATTACTGGAATAGAATGCAGTTTCGCTGGGATATTGTGAACAAAATGTGCGTAATAGATCACTCGTCGTGTTTATCTGACGTTCTTTCAGTTGCGAGCTGTAATGTAGTCGGTTTATATATACCAGGTGTACAATTATGAAATGCGAATTTTTTTTCTAAAAAAACATGTTAAATTCGGAAGAATGGTAAGTGGTTTATTCAAAGTATGTTCCATCGCTCGTTATCCATGTTTCCCATCTTTTGGGCAGTTTGTGAATACCACACCAGTAAAAATCTTCCCCTTTTGCTGCTAACCATTCATCGAGCCATTTTTTTACATCTTCGTACGAACCAAAGCGCTGCTCAGCAAGTGCGTGACCCATCGATGCAAACAAGTGGTAATCGGAAGGAGCCAAGTCTGGCGAGTAAGCCGCATGGGGAAGAACTTCCCAGCTGAGTGCTTCCAACGTGTCGCGAACTGGTTTTGCCGTATGGGATGGAGCATTGTCATGAAGAAAAAGACTTTGTGTTGCCTCTTTCGGTATTCTGGCCTTTTTTCAAGCAGCGAACAGTTCAAATCGATCAATTGTTGTTGGTAACGTTTAGTATTAACCGTTTCCCCAGGTTTTAACAGCTCATAATAGACCACGCCCCTCCGGTCCCACCAAACACAGAGCATCGTCTTTCTGCCAAAGCGATTCGGTCTTGCGTTCGATATGGATGGTGCGCCTGGGTCTATCCATGATTTTTTGGGCTTGGGATTCTCAAAATAAATCCAGTTTTCATTCCCTATAACTATACGATGCAAAAACGACTTCCTTTTGTACCGACCGAGCAAAATGTCACACGTGATTTTGCGCTTTTCCATTTTCCTGTCGTTCAACTCACGTGGTACCCATCTACCGGTCTTCTGAATCTTTTCCGTCTCTCGTAGCCGATTGAAAACAGCTCGTTGACTAACGCCCAATTGCTCGGCGAGTTGTTTTTGTGTTTGCGAATCATCTTCGTCCAACAATGCTTGCAATTCCACATTAGTGATTTAACCTCATCAACTTTGAAGAGATTAATTGAAAAATTCAGGGAGACTGGATCAATTAGTAACCTTAAACGCTCTGACCGTCCTTCAACAAGTCATTCGACACAAAACATTGAAGCAGATCGTGAGAGTGTTGCTGAGACTCCAAGAACATCAATTCTGCACCGTGGTCAAGAATTGGACATTTCGAGAAGCTCTCTACAGCGTATTCTCACGAAAGATTTGCATCTTCATGCTTACAAAATTTAATTGACTCAGGAACTGAAGCCTACTGACCACGCACAACGAAGAGAATTCATTGAAGGGATATGGAACAACAAGTGGATTTTTCGAAGAAAATCATCTTCAGCGATGAGGCTCATTTCCATCTGGATGGCTTTTTTTGCCGGTTTTCCACGTTTTTTGTCTGCAACATCGAAGTCACCACTTTTGGAAACGCCGAAACCATCGTTCACACGTATCTTGCGATGGAGCATGTACACCATAAGCTTCTCGAGGTAATTGGTATGATTCAACAGCAGTTTTCTTCAAATGAAAACAAAAAATTAATGCTATCCGCGAATGCTCTTTATTCGGTATAAATTTTGACATATTGAACACAACAACACAACACTATGCACACATTTTTCCAATTCATCACTCGTGCGCGTCTAACACTTGTTGATGACACAACAAAATGGCGCAGTGTCAAATCTTTATAGCGCAAACTGCATTCGTGCAGCATCTGTTGTCTAACATCCCCATTTCATACGTGTACACCTGGTAAAGAACTAAAGGTATGTATCTATATCTTTTATGCCCCCCTCCTAAATAGTTTTTATTCTATTACAAAACCCTTTACTAAGATTAGGTATACCGACTTTATCATCAAAATCCATGCTGCTTGACAGGAGTAATTAAATAACAAAATACTAAATTGAATTGAAATATAAAATGAGAAATTTGTTTAGCCCATTTTCAAACTAAATTTATAATTAACGACACTTTCCCTTCCTTGATTTCATTATTAATTATTTCTAATAAGATAGAAGCTTCTGGATGGCTTATTTGCTGGTTTATCTCCCATAAGAAATTTATTTTTACATAAATTTAACTGTTCCATATGCCTTTTGTGAACATTAAATCTAGCAAAAATATAAACGAGAAAAAGTCAGCAAAATTCTCTTTCATCAGTTGCTTTCCCCAAAAAAAGAGTCGAAACATAATATGGTACCAAGTTTTGTTCCAATTTTCAATACGAAAAAGGAGACGTGGAACAAATGACAAAAATTTAACACAATTACAAAGCTAATAATCTAAAATAAGAAACATTCCAAGTAAAATCTTGACGATTTTTATGTACTAAATTGGTTTCAGGAATTAAATTCTGGAATATTTTAATTTTATGGTACTCTACAGCGCAAGATTTATACTTGTGCTGAAATTGTGTATGTTAACGAGAAATACTCTACGAATATGATTTATAAACCAAATAAACGAAATCATACCAGTCGCTTCAGACACTTAACATGTAGGCTGAAAAGTTTTTGGTCTGACACGTATGTAGATGTCGCCCTTTTTAAAAAATCCATATGATTTTAGGAAGTGCCAACCTTCAAACGATACGTGTCAAAATTTTATGTCATTTCGACGATTAGTTTAGAAGTTCCAGTGATTTTAGTCACGCTACTTTTGGTATTTTCAAAACAATGGAAAAAATCGAACTTCATGTGTTGATTAAACATTGCTTTTAGAGGGGAAAAAATACCGTTCAAGCAAAGTAATGGCTTGATAAGTGTTACGGGGACTCTGCCCCTAGAAAATCACTCATCATTTACTGGTATGCTGAATTTAATCGCGGTCGTACAGACACAAATGATGCTGAACGCTCTGGACCTCCAAATGAGGTGGTTACATCAAAAAATCCACGAAATTATTTTGGATGACCGTAAAGTGAAATTGCGTGAGATAGCTAACATTCTACAGATATCAAAAGAACGTGTTGGTCATATTTTGCATGAACATTTGGGCATGGGAAAGCTCTGTTCGCAATGGGTACCGCGTTTGCTCACAGTGGACCAAAAACAATAACGTTGATGATTCTGAGCGCTTTTTGGACCTGTTCAAGCGCAATAAAAAGGATATTTTCATCCGATATGTGACAATGGATGAAACATGGATCTACCACTACATACTGGAATCAAATCGGCAGGCAGCTGAATGGACAGCAGCCGGTGAAAGCCGCCCGAAGCGATCAAAGACACAACAGGCGGCTGGGAAGGTTTTGGCCTCTGTATTTTGGCATGCGCATGGAATAATTTTCATCGACTGTGCTGAGAAGGGAAAAATCATCAATAGCGAATGTTACATAAAATTATCGGTGTGTTTGAAGGCAGAAATCGCAAAGAAACGGCCCCAAATGAACAAGAAAAAAGTACTCATTCATCAAGATGCACCGTGTCACAAGTCAATGATTACGATGACAAAATTGCATAAATTAAAGTTCGAGTTGCTTCCTCATCCGCTGTATTCTCCAGATTTGGCCCCCAGCGGCAAGGCCAAGGTATGGCAACTGTTTTTTCGGATTCAGAGAGTGTCATCCTGATTGGTCATTTGGAAGAAGGTAAAACAGTGAATGGGTCTTATTAAGCAACGTTATTGTACCCTTTGGATAGTGAGGTGAGGCAGAGGCAACCAGGGGGAAGAAATCGCTCCTTCACCAGGACAATGCGTCTGCTGACGTATCGGCTGTTGCAATGGCAAAAGTACACGAGCTGCGCTTCGAAATAGTTTCTCACTCACTCTTTTCCCCCAGACTTGGACCAAAGTGATTTTTTTTTTATTCTCTAACCTCAGAAATTCGCTTGGGGGAAGATACTTTCCTCAAATAAAGAAGTTATCTATGCTGTAAACGAGTATTATGCACAGCTTGAAATATATATATATATATATATATATATATATATATATATGAGTATATATATATATATATATATATATATATATATATATATATATATACATGTATATATATATATATATATATATATATATATATATATATGTATATATATATATATATATATATATATATATATATATATATATATATATATATATATATATACACATATATATATATATATATATATATATATTATATATATATATATATATACATATATATATATATATATATATATATATATATATATATATATATATATATGTATATATATATATATATATATATATATATATATATATATATATATATATATAAATTTTGTTTTTTTGGCAAAAAAAAAACCTATTTACTTTGTTTTTTACAAGATCCAATCCACCCCGTATATATATTTATATTTAATCGCTACTTGGTTTTTCCAAATGCAACAAATATCAAATGAATATGAGATGCAAGTGTGTGATAAATTTATTTATTCGACAAGACAAATCTTAACAGGTTACAAGACAGAGAGCATGTACTTTTACCTAAAATGAAACCCTGAAAAATATATGTTACACTAGATTTTCCCCCCTATTCGAGACGTCTCAAGAGAAATATAACGTAAAGTTTTTCTGCTTTCTTTAAAACCTGAATCTGTGATAGAGGTTTAAAAATAGTGAACGGGCTATGTATGGACGGTTTTTAGGATTATAAATAAAAGTAAATTTTTAAGATTATTATGTGATACGACGGTAGTCTAAATACAAGTACAAAAGTGGATTGATATCTGGTAATTTTTTGTAAAAGTAAAAGTAATCCCCGTAACAGTTAAAAAAGCCTTTTATCGTGCAGTGATCAAACATTTTTAGTGGTCTTTAGGGAACACTTATAAGATCACTTCAGTGTTTGTCCGTCCGTCTGTCTGTTCTTCTGTCACACCCGATTTTCTCCGAAACTATTTGACTCATCAGAGTCATGTAGTTTTGAAAGTTAAATTTTGAATAAAGGGTTAGTTTTGGGGGGTGAAATCGGAAGTGAAAAAAAATTTTTTCATTCAAAAATATAACTTCGAAAATATTATTTTCACAGTTCGAAGTAGACGTATTTAAAGGCTATATTAATTATTTAACATTTTAAAAAACTGTTCTCAGTATCACACTCCGCACCCAAGTTTACAATCATGCTACTCTCTCACTAACATTGTAAATAAGTATAATCTCATTTAATTCTTAGGTTTAACGTATTTTTATATTATGTACACATAAAATATAATATACAAGATAATAACTTAAATAATACCTCTAATATAACAATTACACAACAATTAAACAAAAATAGGAATAAGTAAAAAAAATCTCCAAAAGAAAATTTGGCACATGACAGCTCTTTATTTAGGTCTAGGTTCTAGTTTTTAAAAGTGAAATAGAACTCTGCTCTTACATATGCAAAAAATTATATATAGTATTGTTAGCTGATGGTGTAGTATACTTAAAAAAAATAATAATCTAAAAAAATTGATAATTTCCATTATTATTAGTAGAAATAACTAAATATTTCCTATATTTCTGCTTAAATAACTTTTTTCACTGAGCAACAAAATTATATATTCTAAAACCACAAAAAAACTCTTTAATTATATTGCTGCCAGTTAAGAGCCGTATATAAATTTGTAACAATTATTAAATTACTGAACTTGATTTTCTCACACTAAAGTTTTAATCCCAGCATTAGATGTAACGTAATATATTGGACCCTACCTTCCATCATCCCCTTCTTAAACCTTATATCGGTTTAAAACTAGATCTTCTCCTAACCATTATCAAAGTGTAATGCGATACAATATAATGAAAAGATTGGTAAAAGTATTTACGAGAGTTATGACTGAATATATACAGTCCCTGGCCAAATTATTAGACGCACTGCAAGATTTCATGTAAAATGTGTGTGAGTGATATTGTACCGTTTTATTATTTTAAATTGATTTGTTTTTTATTTTTATATTATCTAATCAATTACCTATTTATTTGACATAAATAAAACAGCATTAATTTAGAAAAGCATAAGTTTATTAAGTTTTAAAGAAAAGTGAAATTAATATTAGTAAAAGTCAATATTTAGTTGAGCCACCTTTAGCCGCTATCAAAGCTTTAATTCTGCGCGGCATGCTATCAATGCAAGATTGTACTGTCTCCTGCATTTGAGGATGATGATTCCACACATGAATAATCTTTTCTAGGAGCTGGGTTTTGTTGGTAATCACATCTTTAGCCACTTCTCTTTTCATCAGCTCCCACACATTTTCAATGGGGTTCATATCAGGGCCAATCCAACAGAGGGATTTTTTTTTTCTGCCAAAAAAGCTTTAACAGACCGAGCAGTGTGGCAGGGAGCTCCATCTTGCATGAAAGTGAATGGTTCCCCATTTGGAAACCATTCTCTGAGCTGCGGAATCAACCGATTTTGTAATACTTCTTTGTACTGATCTTGCCTCATTATTCCTTTGACGACGTACAGACGTCCAGTGTCCTTGCCGCTGATGACTGACCAAATCATCACTTTGGTGGGATGTTTAACCGTAGGGACGACACAATCAGGATGAAACTTTTCTCGATGACGACGACGCACATACTGAGCTTTATTCTGCAAAATTTCAAATGTGCTTTCGTCACTGAAGCAGACCTGTCAAAAATAGGAAAAATATATAAACTTCCATGTTTATTTGCTTTATTAACTGAAAATGATAATAATGTATCAATTATTAATTAAATTGCTGTATCTTACCGATCTCCAGAAGTCCACATCTTTGTCTTGCCATTGTTTGGCCCACTTCAGGCGCTTTGCTTTCATTGCAGCTGTTAACTTGGGCTTCCTGGCGGGGCGACAGGCCTTAAAATCTAATTCTTTCAATTTTCTTCGAACAGTGCGCTCAGAAGCATTTACGCTAGCATCCTGGAGTTGTGATTTTATTACCTTTGTGGTAGCAAATCTGTTTTCTACACAAATTTTCTTCAAACATCTCTCTGACCGTGGAGTGAAAATTGGTTTTCTACCGCATCTTTTCTTTCTTTTCGGGCTTAATTCCTTCCCTGACTCAATTTTCTTTTTTATGCGTCGTACACTAGCTTCAGAAACCTCCAATCTTCGTGATATTTCTCGGTTTGTAAATGTTTTCGCAATCACAAGGGCCTTCACTTCAGCTTTTTTACGTGGTGAAAGATCGCCTTTTCTACCCATAATGAAAATAGTCCAATTACTTTTTTAAAACACTGCATACAAAATAAACTAATAACTGAGTAGTATAAAACTGTTAAACAAACACGCCCGTATCTGACTCGATTCCGATCGCGACTGATACAGGTTTGTACTTATTTACGTTCATGTATCACTTTGTCAACACAGTGTTGCCATATGTTAAAAATAAATACAAATATGTAGTCTACAACAATTCTTTTAAATAAAAAATCAATAATATTGTAGTTTAAATATACCATTATTGCATAAAAACTCTTAAGAAACATAAAATTACTAAAAAAATACAGTGCGTCTAATAATTTGGCCAGGGACTGTAGTATAAGATGTAAAAAAATGTATAAGACAATATATCTGAGGTCACCTCACTAACTCCTCTCACTTACCTTTAACCCATTGTATGTGTGACTACAAATATTGTTGCTTATATATTACTAGCCGTGCCCGCAGCTCCGCTCGCTGAAGTTGATTCACTATTATCGCCACTGCTTATTCCTTATGTTACCTAACATAATAAAATATATCCTATAACCTGACCAGAGAACCTGTGTACGAATTAAAAAAAAAAACACGTAAATTGGATAAGTGGTTCTCGAATGATAAGCACAGTAACGGACAGACAGACAGACAGAAAGACGTTGCGCTTTTTATGTATTATGTATATTATTATTATATAACCTGGCCAAAGAACATATGTATGAATTAAAGAATAACATGTAAATCGAATAAGTGATTCTCGCGTGATAAGCGCACTAACGGACAGACAGACATTGCATTATATATATATATATATATATATATATATATATATATATATATATATATACATATATATATATATATATATATATATATATATATATATATATATATATATATATATATATATATATATATTGTATTCTTTGCTACATGATATTGTTCCATATTTAACGGTTTAGACAGCGTATTTCAAGAGAGCGCGCTAGCGACAAACTTTTTTCCGACTTGATTCACTATTACCGTCACAACTTATTTCTTATGTTACCTAATGTAATAAAATGTATATCCATAACCTGATCAGAGAACATATGAATTAAAAAAAATCACGTAAATCGGATAAGTGGTTTTCGAGGGATAAACGCACTAACGGACAGACAGACAGACAGAGAGACGTTGCATTTTATATATATATATAATATATATAGATTATTATTATTATTATTATTATATAACCTGGCGAAAAAACATATAAAGTCCCTGGCCAAATTATTAGACGCACTGCAAGATTTCATGTAAAATATTAATTACCGAGTGATATTGTACCGTTTTATTATTTTAAATTGATTTGTTTTTTATTTTTATATTATCCAATCAATTACCTATTTATTTGACATAAATAAAACAGCATTAATTTAGAAAAGCATAAGTTTATTAAGTTTTAAAGAAAAGTGAAATTAATGTTAGTAAAAGTTAATATTTAGTTGAGCCACCTTTAGCCGCTATCAAAGCTTTAATTCTGCGCGGCATGCTATCAATGTAAGATTGTACTGTGTCCTGCATTTGAGGATGATGATTCCACACATGAATAATCTTTTCTAGGAGCTGAGTTTTGTTGGTAATCACATCTTTAGCCACTTCTCTTTTCATCAGCTCCCACACATTTTCAATGGGGGCTATTACCCGGCCAATCCAACAGAGGGATATTTTTTTCTGCCAAAAAAGCTTTAACAGACCGAGCAGTGTGGCAGGGAGCTCCATCTTGCATGAAAGTGAATGGTTCCCCATTTGGAAACCATTCTCTGAGCTGCGGAATCAACCGATTTTGTAATACTTCTTTTGCCTCATTATTCCTTTGACGACGTACAGACGTCCAGTGCCCTTGCCGCTGATGACTGACCAAATCATCACTTTGGTGGGATGTTTAACCGTCGGGACGACACAATCAGGATGAAACTTTTCTCCATGACGACGACGCACATACTGAGCTTTATTCTGCAAAATTTCGAATGTGCTTTCGTCACTGAAGCAGACCTGTCAAAAATAGGAAAAATATATAAACTTCCATGTTTATTTGCTTTATTTAACTGAAAATGATAATAATGTATCAATTATTGATTAAATTGCTGTATCTTATCGATCTCCAGAAGTCCACATCTTTGTCTTGCCATTGTTTGGCCCACTTCAGGCGCTTTGCTTTCATTGCAGCTGTTAACTTGGGCTTCCTGGCGGGGCGACAGCCTTAAAATCTAATTCTTTCAATTTTCTTCGAACAGTGCGCTCAGAAGTATTTACGCTAGCATCCTGGAGTTGTGATTTTATTACCTTTGTGGTAGCAAATCTGTTTTCTACACAAATTTTCTTCAAACATCTCTCTGACCGTGGAGTGAAAATTGGTTTTCTACCGCATCCTTTCTTTATTTTCGGGCTTAATTCCTTCCCTGACTCAATTTTCTTTTTTATGCGTCGTACACTAGCTTCAGAATCCTCCAATCTTCGTGATATTTCTCGGTTTGTAAATGTTTTCGCAATCACAAGGGCCTTCACTTCAGCTTTTTTACGTGGTGAAAGATCGCCTTTTCTACCCATAATGAAAATAGTCCAATTACTTTTTTAAAACATTGCATACAAAATAAACTAATAACTGAGTAGTATAAAACTGTTAAACAAACAATCACAGTCCATAAAGCCACAGAAACACGTCCGTACCTGACTCGATTCCGATCGCGACTGATACAGGTTTGTACCTATTTACGTTCATGTATCACTTTGTCAACACAGTGTTGCCATATGTTAAAAATAAATACAAATATGTAGTATACAACAATTCTTTAAATAAAAATCAATAATATTGTAGTTTAAATATACCATTATTGCATAAAAACTCTTAAGAAACATAAAATTACTAAAGAAAATACAGTGCCTCTAATAATTTGGCCAGGGACTGTATATGAATTTAAAAAAAGACACGTAAATCGGATAAGTAGTTTTCGCATGATAAGCGCACTAACGGGCAGACAGACAGACAGAGAGACGTTGCATTTTATACATATTATATTCTTTACTACATAATACGGTTCCATATTTAATAGTTTAGGCAGCGTATTGCAAGAGAGTGCGCTAGCGGCAAACTTTTTCCGACTTGATTCACTATTATTGTCACTACTTATTCCTTATGTTACCTAACATAATAATATATATCTTATAACCTGGCCAGAGAACATATGTACGAATGAAAAAAAAATCACGTAAATCAGATAAGTGGTTATCGAGTGATAAGCGCTCTAACGGGCAGACGACAGACAGACATAGAGACGTTGCATTTTATATATTATAGATTATAGATTATAGATATTCTCTGCTACATAATTATGTTCTATATTTAATGGTTTAGGCTGTGTATTGCAAGGGAACGCGCTAGCGCCAAACTTTTTTCCGACTTGATTCACTATTATCGTCACTGCTCATTCCTTATGCTACCTAACGTAATAAAATATAGCTTATAACCTGGCCTGAGAACATATGTATGTTTAATAAAAAAAGTACGTAAATCGGATGTGGCTCTCCAGTGATAAGCGCACTAACGGACAGGCAGACAGACAGACGTTGCATTTTATATATATTATAGATATACCAAAAACCTGGAAAAGTTGTTACAATACCATTAAAACTACACAAAATTTGTCAACCCCATCTCCATCTACAAAAGTAAATTTATGTATTTTATTATATTTTTTTATTTCTACTTTAAGTATTATATATTTGAAATTTATATATTTTGTTTGGTTCCAGAGTTATCGTGCCAACAGACCTACAGAGAGAAATAGATAGACCAATAGACTTCCAGACAATCGGACCGACGGAAATTGGAGACCATATTTTTAGTAACATAGGGATCCTGAAATGTAGAAAAATGCAAAAGCTTCGGAATGTGTTAAAATTTCAGTTGTTTTCAAAATTCTACAAAAATATATTAATTTTAGAAACAGCAAACAAATATTTACAGATCTATTGTCCATTATTTATCACGTATCATCATCAAGTGTTCTATACATTGAGATAAGTTTTGAAAGAACTTTGCCTCTGGGTAAAAGGTGAACTTGTTGTATAAAATAATCAATTGTACTTAAAGTGAAATGTATGGAAATATTTATTATTTATTAACGATCAAGTATCTTATTATTTGTAGAGGACTGTACATGGTCCACAAATCTGAAAAATAGAAAAACACTGATTACATGGAGATAATTACATTTTTTGAATTTGTATCTTCTTCGAGTTTGATGAACATTAATATCTACTAATACGTAGGCTGAAAAGTTTTTAGTCTAACACATAGATGTTGCCCTTTTCATAAAACTTGGGCGTCGTGAAGCGCATTCCCAAAAAAGATTTTTCCACAAGAAATATGGGCACTGTTTTAGTAACGATATTTATGTTAGTATAAATTAAAAAGTGTATCCTCACCCCTAATCTGTTTAAGGTTCCGTGTTGACATCTCATACTTGTAAAATATTCCTTCAAATTTCTCCTTTCTCGCACTTTGGTACAGGTATTGACTATTGATTTTTCAACTACTAAGTCAAAAATTTCTAACCTGAACTAAATATTAGTCGATAAATCAAACGTCTTTACAAATAGAGAATAAATTAAAATATCGTTAATTTTTACAAAATGCAATTATCTAAATGTGATTTGGCGTTCCATTACATATATATCCATTCCTAAACTAAATATCTCTTCGATATAATAGGAAAAAACCTCTTGCATCTTTTTCTAAAGATTATCATCTCACAAGAGGTAAACCAACTCCAAACGTTTCTCCAGTATGAAAGTTGAATTTATGAAATGGAAATTTTAGCTGATAACACAGGGCAACAAAAAAATATTTTTGTTTTGGTGCCTGGGATTTTAGAGCTGATTTTAACTATATTTGGGACGCTAAATCTATACATGCAATCCGTTTTTCTCTATCAGCTCTACTTTTTTAGATACATCAACTTATCTACCAATGTGGTTTTTATTCAGTATATTCATTTATGAGAGTTCTAAAATTATTATATATTCATTAATGCAGGTACAATGGTTTTATTGTCAGTCTGTAATTGAGTAAATTCCAGGTAAATCTATAAATAGTGGAACCATTGCCTATCAGGTACCTGAACTGACCCTTTTAATCACCTAACTCGGGTAAGTCTCGTCAGTTTGTGCGTTCTTACTAATGAGACTAGATCGAATTCGGCGTGTTATTTTATGTTAAGAAAAGAGTGTTTTTGTGTTATTGAACAGAATTAAAATGAGTTCAGGTTCCAGTTCAAGAAGAAGTTATGTAAATCAACCTGATGTGTTTTGCTATATATGCGGAGAATACATGTTTCAACAAAACAGACAAACTATTACTGACTTTGTAAAGCGAGCGTATCTTGGATACTTTGGAGTTAAGCTTGGTGATCAGGACAAAACGTGGGCCCCGCATCTCGTATGTAAAACTTGTACAGAGCATTTACGGCAGTGGACTACCGGGAACAGAAAATGTCTAAAATTCGGCGTACCAATGGTTTGGAGAGAACCAAAAAACCACTTCAAATGATTGTTATTTCTGTTTAGTAAATACTAATGGAATCAATCGAAATAACCGCAGTAAGTGGACTTATCCCAATTTAGACTCGGCAATACGCCCTATCCCGCACTCAGATGAAATACCGATTCCAACATTTCATCAGCTACCACATATCTCTGATGACGAATATTTTCCCTCTGATCGCTCTTCTGATGCTAATAAAAGTTCTGATGCTAATGAAACTAACAGTGACTATGAGGGAACGTCATCAGTTCCTCAACACTTCAATCAAAATGAATTAAATGATCTCATCAGGGATCTCAATTTATCGAAAAAAGCTTCTGAAGTACTGGCTTCTAGGTTGAACGACAAAAATTTACTGGAACAAGGAACCAAAATTACCTTTTACCGTACAAGAGAAAAAGATTTGCTACCATTCTTTTCTCAAGAAGACAATCTTGTATTTTGTCACGAAATTAGAGGACTCATGAAAGAAATGGGACTTTCTGAATATATTCCAGATGATTGGCGCCTATTTATTGACAGTTCAAATCGAAGTTTAAAATGTGTCCTTCTATATAATGGGAATAAATATGGTTCAATACCACTAGCTCACTCAACGAAACTGAAAGAAGAATATAATACCATAGCTTTGGTCTTGCAGAAGATAAAGTATTACGAACATCAATGGATGATTTGTGTAGACTTAAAAATGGTAAACTTTCTTCTTGGGCAGCAAAGTGGTTACACGAAATATCCGTGTTTTTTGTGCCTTGGATAGTAGGGACAAAACACACCACTGGGTTAGAAAAGATTGGCCTCAGAGAGAAAACATGGACGTTGGGGAAAAGAATGTCATTAACGACGCTTTGGTTGAAAGAGAAAAAATCATACTTCCTCCGTTACATATAAAGTTGGGTTTAATGAAGCAATTTGTAAAGGCTCTTGATAAGAATGGGTCTTGTTTTGCATATATAGGGATAAAAATGCATCAGTTGAGCACAGAAAAACTCAAAGCAGGGATATTTGACGGCCCACAAATAAGACAATTAATTAAGGATCCTGCTTTCATAAATTCAATGAATCAAGTTGAACGAGAAGCTTGGACATCATTTGTTGCAGTTGTAGAAAATTTTCTAGGCAAACATAAAGCTCAAAACTATGTTGAAATGGTTAACAAGATGCTTAATAGTTTCAAATCCTTAGGGTGCAATATGAGTATTAAAATACACAATTTACACAGCCACTTAGACCGTTTTCCAGAAAATTTAGGAGACATGAGTGAGGAACAAGGTGAAAGATTTCACCAAGATATTAAAGTTATGGAGGACCGCTACCAAGGAAGATGGGACATGCACATGATGGCAGATTACTGCTGGAGTTTAAAAAGGGACTGTTTAAAAAAACATTCAAGAATGTCGCGGAAAAGAAGCTTTCCAAGTGTTGAGTGACTATTTCATTTCTTCAATGTTTTTTTGTTTGTAAGTACGACATAATATTGTATTTTGTATAACTAAAATAAAAATTTCGTATCTACTTTTGTTTACTACACTTACGGATTTGAGTTACAATAATGTAACTTATATTTCTCTAAAATTGTATATTTTAAAAATTTGAGCTCCTAGGTACAAATGAATACGTTATTTGAATCCAGGACATCAAATTGATATAGAATCAGCTCAAAAAACCTCGACACCAAAACAGCTGTTCCCCTGTGTAATTTAAAGAAGAGTCTATAGAGATATTATTTATCTTTGCTTTAAGGCAGAATAGCATTTTAAAGGATTGTAAATACACAGGTTGGTAATCACCACTCTACGATCCCGGCACAAGACAGGTCTACTTCAGGGTCGCGACCTCCAAATACGAGAAAAATCATCTCCTAACCTACATATATCCTACCCAAATCCGCAACACCTTACCCACTTCCTTTCCCACTCACCAACAGCCGGCGGCGTGGTGAGTTATGAGCAAATACCCCCACCCAAACCATATGGCGAGTTTTAAAACGAAACGGATTGGTCACCAGGTGGGTGATAAATCCCACACCTTTGATAAGGTCAGCGTCATGGAATGAACCCCCAACATATCCACGGAATGTATATAGCTACGCTCAACATAAGAATGATGATATCAATGGACCGCATAGTCGAATTGGAGGAAGAACTGAATCAAATCAATTGGGATATATTTGAACTATGCGAAACTTGACTACCTGACGAAAGGTCCACATCACTACAATATATATGGTCGTCAAACCAATACACATACAGGAGGAGTGACCATCTTGAATAACAAGCGCCTAAAACACGAAGTAATAAAGATGAACTCGATATCAAGGAGAGTAATCGACACAGTATTGAAAATATCAAAGAGATATAAACTAAAAATAATCCAAGTCTATGCTCCCACGAGTACATCGGAAAATTCGAAAATTGAGCAACTATATGAAGAAAACTCATCGGCCAAGAGGAAAGAAAACTCTCACTTCGTAATCGTTATGGGAGATTTTAATGCCAAACTTGGCAGCAAAAATGAAGACGAAATACCCAATTGAGGACAATTTGGGCTTGGCATACCCAATGAAAAAGGAGAGATGCTGTTAAACTATATTCAAAAGGAACAACTATTTTGTATGAGCTCCTTCTTTCAAAAACCCCTCAAACGTAGATGAACTTGACAAAGTCCATGTTTAAAAACTAAGAACGAGATCGACTATACACTGTCCAATCAAAAATGTATTGTGAAAGACGTCCCTGTGCTGACTAAAGTTGATGTAGGTAGCGACCACAGACTCGTAAGAGCGACCATTGTGTTAGTTCATATGTCTGAACGAAGCAAATTAATAAGAAAACAGAGATTTCCCACCCTACATCAAATGAGAAATAACCAAAAACAGTACCAAGAAGAACTCTAAATACAGTTCAGACACTAAACATCGATCATCTTGAAGAGAAAATAAAAATAGATATACATACAGCAACGAAAAAACTATGTGCGAAAGCACCACCACAAAAAATTAAAATCCAACTAGAAACTCCAAACTCATGCAGAAGAGATGGATAAAAGGTCACCACAGTATGCATAATTAAATAAAACAGTCCAGAAGAAAATTAGACAAGATATACGGAATCACAACACAGAAACTATTGAGACCGTGATTGAAAATATCGTCAAAATGCAGGCCACAAATATTCCAACTGAAAAACTACAAAGGTGAAGTTAAAAGAGATAAAAAAGAAATAACAGAAATAATCTAATCATATACAGATTTATATTCATCAACAAATCCACCATCAGCTGATGTAATCTCAAAAGGCATCACAAGTGTGGGGTCTAAAGAAATGCCGGATATTACATTCGAGGAACTAAAAAACGCCTTGGCCCTGATAGAACCCTAGGAGAAGATGGAATAACCTCCGAAATGCTGAAAACGGACGGGACGACTCTGTTACAAGCAGTGCGAATGTTACTCGATAAATGTCTTCATTAAGGAAAAATCCGTGACAGCTGGAATAATGCTTAAATCACATTGATTCACAAAAAGGGTGCCAAATTAGATATAAATAACTACAGGCTTATCAGCCGACTACCATATCCGTACAAACTGTTAACCAAGATTATAACAAATAGATTATTAAACAAATTTGACAACTATCAACCTCCTGAACGAGCTGGATTTCGGAAGGGATATAGCACAACCGAACATCTTCAGACTATTCGTATTCTAATAGAGAAATGTCACGAGTACAACGTACCTCTGCATATAGCGCCTACAGCAAAGTATTTGATTCGGTGCAAGAATTAATTCAAAACACAAGAAAATTCTTGATATATATATATACATATATATATATATATATATATATATATATATATATATATATATATATATATATATATCTATAATCTATAATATATAAAATGTAACGTCTCTCTGTCTGTCTGTCTGTCTGTCCGTTAGTGACCTTATAACTGGAGAACCACTTATCCGATTTACGTACTTTTTTTTTTAAAACATACTTATGTTCTCTGGCCAGGTTATAGGCTATATTTTATTACGATAGGTAGCATAAGGAATGAGCAGTGACAATAATAGCGAGTGAAGTCGGAAAAAAGTTTGCTGCTAGCGCGTTCCCTTGCAATATACAGCCTAAACCATTAAATATGGAACAATAATATGTAGCAGAGAATATCTTTAATCTATAATCTATAATATATATAAAATGCAATGTCTCTCTGTCTGTCTGTCTGTCCATTAGTGCGTTTATCACGCGAGAACCACTTATCCAATTTATGTGTCTTTTTTAAATTCATACATATATTCTTTGGCCAGGTTATATAATAATAATAATAATCTATACCTATAATATATATATAATGCAATGTCTCTCTGTCTGTCCGTTAGTGCGCTTATCATTGGAGAACTACTTATCTGATTTATGTGCTTTTTTTTAAAACATTCATATGTTCTCTGGCCAGGTTATAGGATATATTTATTGCGTTAGGTAACATAAAGAATAAGCAGTGACGATAATAGTGAATCAAGTCGGAAGAAAGGCTACCGTTAGCGTGTTCTCTTACAATATACTGCCTAAACCATTAAATATGGAACAATATCATGTTGCAAAGAATACAATATATATATATAAAATGTAACGTCTCTCTGTCTGTCTGTCCGTTAGTGCGCTTATCACTTGAGAACCACTTATTTGATTTACGTGTTTTTATAAATTTATACATATGATATGTTCTATATAATTCGATATAAGCCTAGATAATGGGAGATAAGGTGAGATAATGGGAAATAAGTATAAATAATGGGAGATAAGCAGAGATAAGTCTAGGTAATGTAAGTTATGGTGAGATAATGGGAGATAAGGAGAAATAATGGGAGATGAGCAGAGATAAGCCTAGATAATGGAAATTATGTAGAGATAATGGGAGATAAGGAGAAATAATGAGAGATAAGCAGAGATAAGTCTATGTAATGGGAGTTATGGTGAGATAATGGGAGATAAGGAGAAATAATGGGAGATAAGGAAAAATATTGCGAGATAAGTCGAGATAAGCCTAGATAATGGGAGATAAGGTGAGATAATTGGGGATAAGTATAAATAATGGGAGATAAGGAGAAATAATGGAAAATAAGCAGAGATAAGTCTAGGTAATGGGAGTTATGGTGAGATAATGGGAGATAAGGAGAAATAATGGGAGATAAGGAAAAAAATGGGAGATAAGGAGAAATATTGCGAGATAAGTCGAGATAAACCTAGATAATGGGAGATAAGGTGAGATAATGGGAGATAAGGAGAAATAATGGGAGATGAGCAGAGATAAGCTTAGATAACGGAAATTATGTAGAGATAATGGGAGATAAGGAGAAATAATAGGAGATAAGGGGAAATAAGGGCAGATATTTTATTACGTTAGGTAACATAAGGAATGAGCAGTGGCGATAGTAGTGAATCAAGTCCACGCGAGCGAAGCCGCGGGCACGGCTAGTATATATATATATATATATACATATATATATATATATATATATATATATATATATATATATATATATATATATATATATATATATATATCTATATATATTTATATATATATATATATATATATATATATATATATATATATATATATATATATATATATATATATAGATATATATTCGAGAATTTTCTTGTATTTTGAATATGATTTTAGGAAGCACTAACCTTCAAATGATACGTGTCCAAATTTTATGACATCTTGAAGATTAGTTTACAAGTTACAGTGGTTTTAGTGACGCTACCTTTGATATTTTCAAAACAATGGAAAAAATCAAATTTCGTGTGTTGGGACTCTGGCCCTGGAAAATCACTCATCATTTACTGGTATGCTGAATTTAAACGCGGTCGTACAGACACAAATGATACTGAACGCTCTGGACGCCCAAATGAGGTGGTTATCCCGGAAAACATTAAAAAAATCCACAAAATTGTTTTGGATGATCGTACAGTGAAATTGTGTGAGATAGCTGACACCCTAAAGATATCAAAAGAATGTTTTAGTCATATTTTGCATGAACATTTGGACATAAGAAAGCTCTTTTTGAAATGGGTACCGCCTTTGCTCACAGTGGATCAAAAACAACAACGTGTTGATGATTCTGAACGCTGTTTGGACCTGTTTAAGAGTGACAAAAAGAATTTTTTCATGCGATATGTCGGCAGTCAGCTGAGTGGACAGCAGCCGGCTGGATAGGTTTTGGCCTCTGCTTTTTGGAATGCGCATGGAATAATTTTCATCGACTATGCTGAGAAAGGAAAAACCATCAATAGCGAATATTATATATAATTACTGGTGCATTCGAAGGTAGAAATCGCAAAGAAACAGCCCCAAATGAACAAGAAAAAAGTGCTCTTTCATCAATGGCAAAATTGCATGAATTGAAGTTCAAATTGCTTCCGATTCTCCATATTAGGCCCCCAGCGACCTCAAAAAAATGCTCGCGGGAAAGAGATTTGGCTCCAATGAAGAAGTTATCGCCGAAACTGAAGGCAAAGGCAAATCCTTCTACGAGAAAGGTATAGAAATGTTAGAAAAGCGTTGCACTGATTGTATCGCTCTTGAAGGACACCATATTGATGAATAAGGTCGAATTTTGCAAAGAAAATGGGTTTTAAGTAGCTAAACAAAAAACTTTTCAGCCTACGTGTTATATGGAGTAAAAAGTCCAGAAATTCTTAAAGGCAAAACAGTTTTTGCCAAAAATCCAACATCTGGATACCTTTCAGCTTCCTATTCGATTTCCTTATTTGTGCCAGATTTCTTTTCTTGGAGCCACTTTTTCAAATTTAGAAAGATGTAATAATCGCTGGGGGCCAGATCTGGTGAATACGGCGGGTAGCTCAACTGGTCCAACTTCACCATCGATTTTATGGGGGTTGTAGGCTGGTGCATTATCTTGATGACACAACACTTTCTTATTCGTTAAATGAGGCCCTTTTTCCCATCCATATGGTGCAATGAACCAACGTAATAATCTCCGGGAATTATTAACCTGTTCTCAAGATAGTCAATCAGTATTATTTCATACGCATCCCAAAAAATACTTGCCAAAACCTTTTCAGCTAATATTTGTGTTTTTGGGAGCTTCGGTCGGCTTTTATGCGATTTCAATCACTCTGCGGACTGACTGTTGACTCTGGCGTGTAGTGGTGAATCCATGTTTCATCCATTGTTACAAATCAATGCAAAAAGTCCTTTGGATTACACCGAAACAGTGCCAAACAGCGTTCTGAATCTTCGACAGTTTGCTGTGTTTGATTAATCGTGAGAGTGCGCGACATCCATCGGGCACATAGCTTTTTCATAAGCAAATATTCATGCAAAATATGCCTAACGCGTTCTGTTGATATCTTCACGATGTCAGCTATCTCTCTCAGAGAGCAGATGTGTCATAACACTTCTCTAGCCATTTTTGAGTTCTGGCTGTATTTTCTCCTATCAAAAAGAAATTCTTTTTGTTCCATCGTTTTGCAAAAAACAAAGGTAGCATCACTCAAAGAGCTGTAATCCGCAAACTAACAGACAAATTTCGTGGAAATTTTGCACGAATCTTCTTCACTGAAATCATATGGATTTGTTATTTATGCTGCCATCACTCGAAAAGTCTTGGGACTTTCCACGCATGTAGTATGTGGGTTAAAATAATGCTCCAACTTTAAAAAACGCCCTGTATAATCTATACATAGAAAAAGTACTGATGTCACAAGTCAATGGTTACGATGGCAAAATCGCATGAATGGAAGTTCGAATTGCTTCCTCGTCCTCCGTATTCTCCAGATTTGGCCTCCAGCGACTATTATCTATTCGCACACCTCAAGAAGGCGTCCTTCTACAAGAAAGGTGTAGAAATGTTAGAAAAGCGTTGGACTGATTGTATCGTCCTTGAAGGAGACCATGTTGATGAATAAAGTCAAATTTTGCAACAAAAATGTGTTTTAGTAGCTAGACCAAAAACCTACGTGTTACTTTGGTCAAGCAGAATTTCAGGACGTGGAGAAAACTAGTTTTCATCAACCTGTTTTTATCTTCGTCTGCACTGAAAATAAACCGGGTGAAATCTGAAGAGGTGGAAATCTTATTTCTCTATAAGATGACCATCTTACTAGAAAGTAAGATATAACTAGCATATTTTTAAGTTGAACTTGCGCAATTAGTGTTCCGTACGTTGATTGCTTTTAAAATAACAAATGTTGTAACGGAAGTATAAAATGATCAGTGACTTTACAAAATACACCCCAAATGAGTTTTCAACAAAGTTTATTTCCAATCTTTACTGAAAATTGATGACCTTGAAATTTCTGTTTTTTTTTTTATATACCAGATAAATTATTACGTGATAATTTTCGTTCAATCTACATCCCGTGGAGAATATTCCAGAATTTTTTCAAAATTTTTTGATAAGTACTTTTCGAGATAAGGCGGGTGGACAGCGATTTTTCGCGATTTTTTAAAAATAATACAAAGAAAAGTGCGCGCAAGTGTTACATTATATATATATTTTTTACTCGTGTTTTCACAAGCTTTCATTTGACACCACACTCGATTACCTAGTAAAAAAATTTTTTTTACTTCCGATTTCACCCCCCAAAACTAACCTCTTAGTCAAAATTTAACTTTCAAAACTACATGGCTCTGATGAGGCCATCAATTCCTATATTATTTCCAAGTTTCAACTTTCTATGACAAATAGTTTCGGAGAAAATCGGGTGTGATAGACGGACAGACAGACAGACAGACAGACAGACGGACAGACAGACACCGAAGTAATCTTATAAGTGTTCCATACGGAACAATAAAAAACAATTTGTTTTTGTTTATGTCTAAAATTCCAAAAATCTTTTTATAAGTAATTGTACGAAAAAGTCTAACAAATAAATCACCATTAATTGTCGCTTTTTAAAAAATAAAATTGAATAGTTGTTATTACTTTCTTATCAAAAAAAAATAACTAATTTTTTAATTGATTTATGTTCCAATCTCTACTCTAAAAATATTTCAGTTCCCTCCTAGTGTTCCATCTCTCAAAATTATAGTGAACCAAGCTTTTAAATCGTTACAACGAATCATCGATTCCTGCGTTGCATGATAGAAATATTTTTCTGCTACGCCGTATGAGTTAGGCTAGATCTTGCTAGATGGCAGCAGCTGTAGAGTTCGAAAATATGCAGGAATCGGAAACTAAATTGGATATTTTTTCTGCAGAAGTGACTTCACTTTTAAACTGTGCTAGATCATATTAAAAATCGATACTCCTATACAACATGGCCTTTATTGTCTGATCAATTTCATACTTTATATTAAAACTTGGTATGATCAAAGTATGATATATAGCTACTGTGAATAAACTTGGGGATTAGTTTAATGCCCTTTCAAACAATGGTAATCTTTGTGGAACGTCAATAGTGTAACGTCAATAGAGCAACTTGCCGACAAAACTGTACACTTTTCCAGCGGATAAATTGCTGTACTACTAATTTGTTCAGTACAGTTTTTGTAAGGCAGGTTCCATTAAAGAGTCTAATGTTATTAAACAATTTGAAACAATATTTTTCGAGTTTATGTTGTTTCGGACAATTATTCAGCGATTTTTTTTATGTAAAAGTCGTGATTAATTACTGGATAAACTTGATATTGCGTCATATTTAAAATAATTATTTCCAATTACAAGAGCAGAAAAAAACGTTTACATAGTACAGGGTGAGTAAACGAGAGAGTAAATTCATTATCTTATTTGTTTCGGGAATGATGAAAAAATGTTAAAAACAATAGTTTTAGGGCATGTTAACGTGCACAGTTTAAAATTATTTTTGAGTTTACAGGGTACTTCAAAAAAGTGTGGCCGATATAACATATGTTTTTTTAAATAGAACATCCTATCTAATTTATTTTCAAATTCAGCGTAAAGTTTTTCTAATATTTCAATTTTTTTTTAGAAAAATACTAGTTTTCAGTTTCGTAAAAAATTGCCAGTAGCGCCATTGTTTCTGAAGGTGGAATAATCATAATTGGTACGAGCGTTCTATAGAGATGAAAAAAAAGATATATCTAAAGAAATTTCAGTTAGATGCTACAGGGTTATCAAAATAAATTTATGCATTTCGACTATTAAATTGGAAAGTCTCAAATTTTTTAAATGGCACACCCTGTATATTATCATTTTTTCTGATAGATTTTACAAAACCCTGCAACTTTTATTAAGTATGTCATTTAAGCTTTTTTTATTCGGGATTGCGCAGCTGTGTTGTCCAAGCCTCTCACGTTTCTTTTCAATCTGTGTTTAAACTCATCGTCCTTTCCCCAAATCTGGAAGAAGTCTAAAATATGTCCCGTATTCAAAAAGGGTGATAAGAACCACATTGAAAATTACAGACCTGTGGTAATATTGAACAACTTTTCAAAGGTTTTCGAAATTGTGCTATATGACATTATATTTAATCATGTTAAACTTTTCATAACTGAAAGCCAACATGGATTCTTTCCAGGGCATTCAACCATTACCAATTTAGTTACAATTACTCAATTTATTTCGGAAAGTATGGACAATGGAGGACAAGTCGATGTAGTTTATACAGACTTCTCAAAGGCTTTTGACCGGCTTGACCATGGTATTTTGCTTGAAAAACTTTCAAACTGTGGAGTTAATGGCAATTTATTAAACCTGCTGAAATCTTATTTAATTGGTCGTCAACTGATAGTAAATTATCGTGGTTTTGAGTCGGTCATGATTAATGCTACCTCTGGTGTTCCTCAAGGGTCTGTCCTAGGACCGTTATTGTTTAACATATTTATAAATGACATCACCCGAGGCCTTACCTCGTCCTCTTTGCTTTATGCTGACGATCTGAAAATATACCGATGCATAGACTCTCTCCATGATTGTGTAACTCTTCAGGATGATCTAGATACTTTAAATCGTTGGTGTATTCGTAATAACTTATATTTGAACACAAAGAAATGTTTTTTCTATGTCTTTCACTCGAAAGAAATTACCAGTAAATTTTTTATGTAATTTAAACCATAATGATCTTGAAAAATGTTATCGTTTCAAAGATCTTGGTGTAATGTTTGATACTAAACTCAGTTGTGTGGATCATATAAATGAGATCATTGCTTCTTCTTATAAGTGTATGGGTTTCATTATGAGGAATTCTAGAGACCTTTCAAACATTGAAACCCTCAACACTTTATTTAATGCTTTGGTTCGTTCTAAACTGGAATATGGTTCAGTTATCTGGTACCCAACATATGAGATCCACATTAATCATATTGAAAAAATCCAAAGACGATTTGTGAAGTTCCTCTGGTTTAAATTAGATGGTATTTATCCACCATTGGGTTTCCCTAATGATGTTCTATTAAGAAGATTCAATATTGTTAGCCTTTCTCGGCGTAGAGAATATGCTACAATCTTGTTTTTATATAAAATCTTGAACAACAGAATTGAATGCCCTTGCACCCTCTCAAGTATTAGGTTCCGTGTGCCATCTCCACACGCTCGCCTAAACCATTCCTTTTTCTACATGCCTGTTCCAAGAACAAACTTGTTGATGTACTCGCCGAGATACGTTATGTGCATGAATTATGAAAGGGTAAAACATATAGTTGATATTTTCTGTTGCAGTATGACATCTCTACGTAGGTCATGTTTAACTGTGGATTAGGTCTGTCTCTTTTTATTTTTGTTTTTCTTTAGCTTGTAGTGTAGTTATTAGAATTATTAAAATACTAATTTGATAAATACTTATCTATTTGTACATGTTATATTTGAATGTTCCTATCCTATAATTGGATTGTTCTGTAGGATAGTTGTATTAAATAAATAAATAAAATAAATAAATAAATAAATAAATATACCTATTTCTAATAGTTTTCGATTTATTTTGAATTCTGCAATTTTTACCCTTGTTTTTAATACACTTACGCTATAACATCATAGTTGCCAAGACAAAACAAAAATGTAGGCATTGTCAAATTTTGACATGTCTATTAAGCAATTAAAAATAGTTTAATTTGCTGTAGTAAGTGACGTATAAAGGTAATAGTTTTCCTAGATTTTCCTAAAAATGAATTAATTGATATGGTATATATACTGAGCAAGGTGGGAAAAAATTGTCTTTTGTCAGTAAGGCTTTACGGAGCGAAGTACCCTAATAGACGTTTACTATCTAGAAAAACTTTTCAGTGCTTAATGGAGCGGTTTGATGATAGTGGTAGCGTTGAGTATACGAAACGGAAAGTGGTAAACCAGAATGCTACCAATGAGGAAAAAAAAATGGAGATTTTACTTCATGTTGATGATAATCCCTCGGTCAGCAGCCGTCAACTAGCTGACTTATCTGACACATCCCAATCTACGGCTAATCGCATCACGAGAAAATACAAGTATCATCCCTTTCATATGGAACTACACCAAGAACTTCAAGACCGTGATTTTGAACCACGAATAAACTTTTGTACCACCATGAATGGAGCGGAGCAA
Source organism: Pachyrhynchus sulphureomaculatus (assembly GCA_019049505.1). NCBI lineage: Eukaryota > Metazoa > Arthropoda > Insecta > Coleoptera > Curculionidae > Pachyrhynchus > Pachyrhynchus sulphureomaculatus. The sequence continues at coordinate 5,346,110 of CM032456.1, read as the reverse complement.
TAGAGGCTGATCCAAAATTTTTATCCAAAATAATGTTTTCTGATGAAGCTACTTTTCGCAGTAATGGAGCAGTTAACAGCCATAACATGCATTATTATTCAACATTTAATCTATTTTCGGTCCGGGAAGATCAAAACGAAAACCATTGGTTGCTTAATGTATGGTGTGGAATATTAAATTTTCGAATAATTGGTCCATATTTTTTCCGCGAAACGCTTAATGGGCTTAGATATTTAAATTTTTTGCAAAACGAATTACACAAGCTTCTTCAGGAAGTTGATAACATTGAAAGGGAACAATTGTGGATTCAACAAGACGGAGCTCCTGCCTATTACCACCGGGAAGTTTGGGAATTTTTAAACGATAGTTACCCACAAAAATGGATCGGTAGGGATGGATTCATTCAGTGGCCCCCTCGATCATGTGACTTAACACCTTTAGACTTCTTTTTGTAGGGCTTTCCCAATAGCGTAAGTGTATTAAAAACAAGGGTAAAAATTGAAAAATTCAAAATAAATCGAAAACTATTAGAAATAGGTATATGACACACTGAATAAAAGTTGGAGGGTTTTGTAAAATCTATCAGAAAAAATAATAATATACAGGGAGTGCCATTTAAAAAATTTGATATTTTTCCATTTAAAATAATCGAAATTTATAAATTTATTTTGAACACCTTGTAGCATCTAACTCAAATTTCTATACATATATCTTTTTTCATCTCTATAGAACGCTCGTACCAATTATGAATATTCCACCTTCAGAAACAATGGCGTTACTGGCAATTTTTTACAGAACTGAAAACTAGTATTTTTTAAAAAAAAATTGAAATAATAGAAAAACTACCAGGTTTAGGTATATAACATTATTAATAAAAAAAGTTATAAAATTTTATGCAGAATTTAAAAATAAATTAGAAAATAGGATGTTCCATTTAAAAAACTTATTATATCTGCCACACTTTTTTGAAGTACCCTGTATACTCAAAAATAATTTTAAACTGAGCACTTTAACATTCCCTAAAACATTTTTAACATTTTTTCTTCATTCCCGAAACAAATGAGATAATGAACTTTACTTTATCGTTGACTCATCCTGTACACTGCAAAAATTAAATGTTTCTTTTTCTTAATAAAAGCTAAGCTTTTTCCTAGTTTCTAACAAAATGTGACAAACAAATGTCAGATATAGTTTACAGCGATTAAATTCTGGAGGTGAAAAATAAATAAATTAATAAATAAAGCAACACTGTCAATTATAAACGCTTACTTATTATTAACTAATTTAACGAGAATAACAACTAAAACATTAAGAGGTATGTTCTTTCCTCAGAGTATACTTTTCCAGAAGTTTTTGGTGCGCTCAATCCGAATCTGATCTCAGAATTGCTCCATCATATTAGGTTTAATAGATATCATAACTTTAAAATGCAAAAAAACACTGTTTTTCGCTATATTCAGGATTTTATTACACCGCGAATTAATTTTTCCTCATAAAACTCGTTGCAGCACATGAAAGTATTACTCTTTCCCATCAAGATACATTTTGAATTTTTCAGATATCTTATTTCTTCTCAAAGAAATCATCGTTTTAGTAGCAACATTGTTTATTTGTGATCATACACAGCGTCCCATTTTAATGTACCAGACTTCTTAATTTTTTTTATGTCAATTTTTAGTGAAAATAGTTTCAGACAAAAGCTAAAGGGTTTTGAAGGGGCGATAAAATGATATAATTGTGATAATCTGGGAAGATCATTTTGAGGGCCATTTCAAGGTCAACTTTAATTTTCTTAAATGGGGTCCCATATTTTTTTATGAGGGCGTCACGTTTCTCCACCAAAAATACACAACTTTTGTTCAAAAAATGTTTCTCGATTGTAATTTAGACTTTCAGAATTTCAACCAGTTATATCGGATCCGTCATTTTGAATTTCTTAAGGATAGGGACAAACCACGACTCGATGGGGTTAAACCGACAACGAATTCCGATTCAGTTCCCAAAAATCATATAATTACACTACTCTTGCCTGTCGGATCAACTTTTTTGTTGGTGAGGTTGTAACGAAAGCCTCAATTTCAACGGATAGTTTCTCCGACAATAAATAAAATATCTGAAAAATTCAATGCATTTTGAAGTGGAGTAGTACTTTCAGATGACGCAGAGTTTTGTGAAAAAAAATTAATTCACGGATTAATATAATCCCAAATATAGCGAAAAACCGTGTTTTTGCATTTTTAGGTTAGGATATCTCGAAAACCCGATGTGATGGAGCAATTCTGAGGTCAGATTTAGATTCGGTGCACCAAAAACCTTCGAAAAAGTATAGTCTGATGTCAGGTTTTGAAAAATGTTGGCCTGTGTTATTCATGTTGTAGATCAAGAATTTGGTTTTCGAAATATATCCGTTTTTTTTTTATGGGTCTAGCGCAAGTGTTACAGGGAAGTCCCTAGAGCGCTCCAGGAGCGATGTGTATACGGAAAAAGCAATTCACGTCGTTGTTGAATCGCTGTAAATTGTACTTGTGTGTGGGGAAACACAGCCTTGGGCAAATTGTTCTCCATATAAAAGTCTGCTTGTAAAGCGTTGTGCGCGGAGTAACAAGCTAAACCTCTTACGGATGTGAAGTATTAGCGCGACGTGCACCGCTCTGGGAGAAATTAAGCGGGCTACATCCTACGAACACTTTGCATGAAAATACTTGTAGAACAGACTCAAATCGTCAACCGTTCTTCGATGTACCAGTGAATTAGGGCCACCGGTCAGTTCCGGGTCTCCAATCAGAAGAACAGCTCTTCTCTGAACAGAATCCAACAAATGTAGTGTGTGTTCGGGACCGGAGCCCCAAACAAGGGAGCAGTATTCCATAGTTGGTCGAGTTTGAGCTTTGTAAAGAATTAACAGTTGTTGTGGAGTGTAAAGCTTTCTGGTTCGAAATAATATTCCCAATTTTTGACAAGCTCTCCTTGCTATGCCTGGCATGAACATGCCAGGACATATTTGCTCCCAAATTAACGCCCAACAACGTGAGTGACGATGTTAGAGGGATGGAGTGCCCCGATACAACTATATCGGGTTCAGCAACGTTAACTTTTTTAGAAAAAACTGCCGCCTGGGTTTTTGTAGCGTTAAATTTCACTTGGTTACTGTCATCCCAGGATAGAATTTGTTCCAGGTGTTTGTTCAGTTGAATAACTTCCTGCTGTCTTACCCATTGAGTTGTCTTCAATTTTCATAAGATCTGGCACTAGAGTATAGAAGAGGTCGTTGAGCGGAGTGTAAGTTAGGATATTACCATTTATTTCGATTTCCAGAATTTATGCCGTTAATATTTATGAAGTAAAAATAGCAGTCGTCATGGTGAATTTGAGGTTCCTGCCAAATCATCGGTGTTTTAAATCTGATAGCACTTCTTTTTCCATTTGACCATTGCCGCAGACACACAATACAATTCTGGTACATAAAAAAAAATGGCGCCCCACGTTGGGCGCCATTTTTTGCGGCCTCAAATTTTCTTTCTTTTCTTTTCTTATGATTTCTGACAATGGATTGAGTGGTTATTAATATTAAAAGAACTAAAGAAATTGAACATACACTAGCTCAGTTTTTTCTTGGTAGAGTAATATGGGTAAGAGATAATTTTTGTACGTCTTTTTGAAAATAGTCTCTATAGTTGTTTAAAATTTTTGGTTGTACGGATTTTGGGCACCATTCATTTTGAAATAAAAAGGATCTAACTTCAGCTAAAAAAATGAAAAAAAAAACTATGTAGTTGTTAAGAATAATTTTGATATGGCACAACCGTTTTGTCCTAAAAAGTAAAATAGGTAATTCAGTGAAACACTAGCCTTAAATAAGGGAAAAAAGGTTTATTAATGACAAAATTAAAAGTTCTAACTTTGTCACTCTATTATTACTCTTATTACAAAAAAAACCTTAGTCTAATAGGTGGTATTATTAAACAGAGTCTTTAAATCAGGATTTTTAATTAAAACTTCGTTACACACGATGTAGAAGGTTCGTGAGGTTCACTTCACGAATTACCAGTTCGATACGATGTAAAACGCACTTGTCAACGTGAAGCTAAGTCTACGAATTGATATACTGATGACTTACGGTTTTTCTATGAGTTTTTGGCCTGTCCTGGTGAGATATTCATAACACTGATGTCTCCTCTTGGCTACTCCAGCTCCCTTTGGGCTACTAAACTTTTCTTGGCCCCTAAAAGTCTGGGGAATAAACAGGGTATTTCAAGGAAAAAGGCCTTGAACACTAAAGCCGTTTTTGCACTACTACATCCCTAATTTATCAGTACGGCAACTTGATAAAAAAAGCCTACTGGGCGGCTTTCTGAAGAAAAAAGCCCTTACATTCGCTTCACAAAATATCTGCACTACTTCATCTTGGCTGGGAAAAAAGACCAAGATCCATGCCATCCGGACCCTTAAATATCTTTCTCCCTTCCATATAAATCACGTCTTCACGATGGCTACTTCCCGGATACAAATATATAGCCAATCGATGCATTCGAAACAAATTAAATAAATCCAGTAGATAACCCGCAATGTACACTGTAATATAAACGGCTCAAAAATTCGGGTTAACTACACTGCTTAAAAGTTAGTAAACACTGCAATAAATATAAAAATGGAAAAAAATATAAAATTATAGGGAGAAAAACAGTGACGTAACATGATCCCAAAATCTAGGAAAAAAGGGTGTTACAATGTATTCGCCACAAATATAACAAAAACAATCTGGATTATGTAAACAACGTCTACGTGTCGAAGCCATATCTGAAATTAAAAAAATAATTATTCTGAGTCGGGTAGATCTTAAAAAACTGCGTGTGTCATCTAAGTTAGGGTAGATCATTTGACACCCCACTCGATGACCTGGTAAAAAAAAAATTCAATTCCGATTTCACACCTCAAAACTAACCACTTACGTCAAAATTTAACTCTCAAAACTTTACGGCTCTGACGAGGCCATCAATTCCTGTATTAGTTGTAAATTTCAACTTTCTGTATCAAATAGTTTCGGAGAAAATCGGGTGTGACAGAGGGACAGACACCAAAGTAATCTTATAAGTGTTCCATACGGAACACTAAAAAGAATAAAGCTTAAAAACAAGCTACATTTCATTATTATTAATTAACTTTTACTTCTTATGTGACAGCACAGTCTACCATTTTTTTCTCAAAATTTTGACTATTGCCCCGATAATTTGTTAAGAATGTGAACAAATCCAGTGTAAGCCTTAAAAGGTTATCAAGGATTAAATTTGCCCAAAATTTTCTTTATTTCCTTTTGTTCCTTTTTTTCCCAGGGCTCTACGTACAGTACACATGCATTTTATGTGTACGTATAGGTTTTGTTAACAGTTAATTAAAACTTTTATTGGCTTATTACGTTGTATGTTGTTGTTTGTTAATTCTCGTACGGCAATTAAAATGATTACTCAGTGTATACATAGACTATTGTCAACTGAATATATTCAAGCATAAAAAAAATAATGCATTTTAATTAAGGCAGAGTTTGTTTATAGTTTATGAAAAATTTAATGATATAAAATTAAAATTATATAAAAACAACACTATGTTTTAATTTCCATTGACTTGACAATTGTTTCACCATACAATGGCTTCTTCAGAAGTGAATTAGAAAGAAAAATGTTTGCTAATAATACTTGTTATATAGTGCTTAAAACTATCCTAATTACATAAGATTATGTTAATCATTTTATTATATTATTTACTGACAAAGTTATTTTAAAGATGCAAATCTGTGGTACTATTTCCGAGAACTAATAAAGATTAAGTAAGGGTGAATGATTTAAGTCTACCTGTTCGTTCAATAATAAATTGGAGTTTTTCGGTTTATTAATTTTAAGACATTCAAGCATATTTAATTTTTTAGATTTATTTTCTACATGCAGGATTTTGAAAGTATCATCTAAATTGTGCGATTCGTTTTTTATAGGGGTTGCGTAATGTGAATTGTTCTTGTTTTTTTAAATAACTATGTTTATGTTAAGTTTCAAAAGATCTACCAGTTTTTCCTACGTAGGTTTTAGTAGATTTGGTTTTGATATTCAAAATTATATTCCCTAAGGTATTACTGGTTTTAAATGCTATTTTATTGCTCTTTTTTGTTAAATGTTTTGAAGTCGTTCTAGCTATTTTCCCTGTATACATAAACATGCTAAATTTTCCTTTTTTGTCATTAATGGTGGGATAAATTAGAGAGATTGCTTGTTTAAACGATTTTTTATTTAATTTATTATCTATAATGCTAGGGTTATATTTATTATTAATTGCCATTTGTTTGATTATGTTGAATTCTTTGCTAAAATTAGTTTTAGTCATAGGAATATGTAATAGTCTATGTATGAAAGAGTTAAAAGCTGCCATTTTGTGAGGATAAGGGTAGGATGAATTATTGTGTATAACTGTGTCAATATGTGAAGGCTTGTGAAAAATCGAGAGATCGTGTTTTTTGTTCACTTTTGATAAAGATATGTCTAAGAAATTTATAGAGTGTTTCTAATTCTAAGGTGAATTTAATGTTAGGATGCAAATTATTTAAGAAGTTAAAGAAGATTGTTAATTTTCTATCTGTTCCCGTGAAATAGGAAATGATATCATCAACATATCTATGCTAGTAAACAATACTTTTGCTTACTGCGTTTTGATGAATTTTTAGTTCTAAATGATCCATGAAAATTTCCGCTAGTAAAGGGCTTAACAGGTTGACTGCCGACCACTCCGATCGGAGCGCGTCGGGTCTCTTCGCCAACGCCGTCTACTCCGATCGGAGTTCGACATGCGTTCTTACGAAACGTTTTAGTATTCCATCGGCGTTGTATATGAAACGTGTTTCTAGTGGTGGCGTTGCTTAAAAACGCAAGTTCTAACAGGTGCTTAAGTGGTTCCGTGGATTTGGTTGTAATCTGCCGTACAATATGGACAATCAACCTGGGCCTTCTGGTATTAAAAAAAGACATTGTAGTGATGAAAAAAAGGTATATGATAAGAAAAAGAAGCTAACTGACACTGAATTATTGCAGCTATTGGAAGAAAGCGGAGGTAGTAGTGACGAACATTACGTACCAGACACAGACGATAGTGATGTAAATTCAAGCTCCGAGTCCGAAGAAGAGAATTTTATAGACCCTATTCGGCCACATCAAACACTTCCTAGCCTTGATGAGATAAAATGGAACGACAGAGGTGCGTTAAAACAAATTTTGTTCCAGAAAACCCAGGAATTATTGGTGCAAATTCCAGGACAGGGTGCCCCTATCGATTTTTTCGAAATGATCATTGATGATGATTTTTTACAAACTATTGTAGAACGAACGAACTCTTACGCAGTCGAGGTTTTGCTGCGCCCAGAAACAAGTACAAAATCACGTATTACTAATTTTAAAGATCTTACTCTTGACGAACTAAAAATTTTTTTGGCCCTGTTACTTCACACTGGCACAATATCTTTGAGCCGTCTTAACGATTATTGGAAAACTGATCCGCTATTTAATCTACCTGTTTTTAGAAAATATATGTCAAGGAATAGATTTTTGCCTATCTTGAGGGGTTTGCATTTTACATCTCCAGATATGGATCCGGCAGATCGGCTAGGAAAGATTAGATTTGTGACAGATTTTTTTAACAACAAGATGGGAGAAATTTACTATCCTGGAAGAGAGTTGTCTTTGGATGAAGCTATGGTACTTTATCGGGGTCGTCTCCAGTTTAAACAGTATATCAAGAATAAGCGTCATAAGTATGGTATGAAGTTATACATGCTGACAGAGCCTAATGGACTTATTTTGAAATTTCGTGTCTACGAAGGTGCGACAGATGTTTATGGTGGAAGCGGACATACTGAAAAGATTGTTTTACATTTATTGGAGGAAAAATTGGGTGTGGGACATGCTGTTTATCTAGACAATTTTTACAATAGTGTTAATTTAGCTAGGAAATTACTTCAACAAAATACATACTGCACTGGTACGCTGAGAGCTGAGAGGAAAGATAATCCGAAAGAGGTAATGAGTGCAAACTTAAAACGTGGTGAGAATAAATCTATGTTTTGCAATGGAGTGCATGTCGGAAAATGGCGCGATAAACGCAATGTTCAATACATTTCAACAGAATTTGGAAGCGAAATGGGCATTTTTAAAAACAAAAGAAATCAAGAATCTGAAAAACCTTCCGCAATCATTGGATATAATGCTTTTATGTCCGGTATAGATAGACAGGATCAAATGATGGCATATTATCCTTGCAGCCGTAAAACCATTCGGTGGTACAAAAAGTTATTCATGCATGTGCTGCAAATGAGCATGATAATCGCCTATTTTTTGTACAATAAATATTCGCGGTCTGACCAGTTACGATTATATGACTTCCGATTGGATGTCATAAGAAATTTACTAGCCAGACGACTAATTACTAATTTGCCGCAAATTCCTCCAGGCCAAATAAATGTCCACAGCATTAGCAAAGTAGAAAAAATTGTTAGTGAAAAAAAAGGAACTAAAGAAACAAAACGGGTAAGCAGAAAGGAATGCAAAGAATGCAGGAAAAATAAAATAAGAAAGCAAACAGTGTATGAATGCAAAATGTGCCCTGGACAACCAGGTTTTTGCCTTAATTGCTTTGAGGATTACCATAAAAATGTACAAAAATGATTTAGAAATAAATGTTTTGAGTTCATGAGTTCGATTTATTATTTCTTTACTTATTTAATTGGACACTCCGATCGGAGTGTTCGGCATCTAGTAAAAATTTTCACTTGCAATGCCGATTACTCCGATCGGAGTGAAATTTTTTTTTTGTAATATTTTGAATGGCACATAAAAAAAAAACACATCCAAGACTCATTTTAATTCATATTTACCACAATAAAATAAAAATATTTGGAAAAATCTTACCGGCGTCAACCACAAACTCAAAAATATAGATCGGCAGTCAACCTGTTAAAGGATTATTCATTATTAGACCAAAATCGTTTTGATCCAAGCACGTCAAAAGTAAATCCCGTTTAATAATTTCGTTTACTTTATTCTTGATTAAGAGTCTATCTACTAATTCTATAACTTCATATGGTGGGATACTAGTACTTGTACATCAAATGGGATAATTCTAGAACTTTCTGGTAAGTTAATGTTTTTAATTTTATCTATTAGTTTATAAGTGTTGGATATACTATATTTCGGTGTAAATTTGCAATGTTGTCGTAGTAAAGGGATGAGTTTTTCTAATAATTTCATTGATGGCGCCGTACCAAAAGATACAACTGGTCTAATAGGGAAATCCTTTTTATCTAATTTAATTAGGAAATATAATTTTGGAGCTTGTGGGTTCATTATTGTTAAAGTACTTTTTTTCGAAATCATTAAAAATTGTGATTGTGAAAACTGGAGTTGATTGTCATGACGGTCTGTAGGACAAACGTCCAAAATGGTTCGTATTGCACTTTGGTTAATGCGATGAAACTTGGTATAGATATTTCTGGTACTAACTAGCATCAGCACATGAATGCGCCAAAGAAAATTTCCAGTTAACGACATTTAAAAACCTTCTTTTAAAAAAGAAATGGCGGAGCATTTTATTCACAGAGGAGTCTGTTTTGTATGGTTTAAAGGTGAGGAATCGAATAACACCATTATTAACTGGATAAGGGAGACCGAGAACACATAAATTAGTCTTTATAGATTGTAGTGCAGTGCTCTGTGCATGTCGACTAAGGTTTCATACGTGAGGTTCTATGAGGTGCTAAATTGACTATTAAACTTGGAAGAGTAACTACAAAAGTCATATATGACCTAGACGCTTAATATAGTTTGGTAAAATATTATTGCTCTGACCTAAAATCAATTCGTAAACAAGTACCTTCACAAGATTTTTTGATCGCTTCTGATGGTTGCCAATAATGTAAATATTGAGAACAGGAAGACAAAAAGGTAATTTGATGATAACACTATGTCATCTGCATGACGACTGTGAACCTGTCATTGCTCGAGACCCATCGCTTCCGGCAAAGGTGGAGCCTGTTCTTGTCGAGATAAAACATCCTTATGGCTGTTATTTCAGCAGGTAACAAAAATATTTCAAGAAAGTAATGAAAGACTAATATTGTCAAATTTCCACTTTATTTAGTTTCACTGAAACTGTATGATGCGTTTCGCTATACTATAGCTTCTTCTGATACAAAATGATATCATTTTGTATCAGAAGAAGCTATAGTATAGCGAAACGCGTCATACAGTTTCAGTGAAACTAAATAAAGTGGAAATTTGACAATATTAGTCTTTCATTACATTCGTTATGAATTTCCATCAAATAACAGCCACAACTGAATCATTCTCAATCAGTTGTGGCTTAACTCAGCTTATTGACGAACCAACACGGATCCCTGATCGAGACGGGGAGTTCGCCAGTCTTCTTGATCTGTTTTTAACCACCAATCCGGAGATTTACACGGTCACCGTAAATCCGCCGTTAGGTTCTTCCGACCATAAACTGCTTTCGACATCGAGTATCCTGCCAATCAGTGACAGAGAGGCGCCTAGGCCGCGCAAGATTTGGCACTACAAATCTGCTAAATGGGAAGATCTCATGGAATACTTTCGAACTTTCCCTTGGATGGACGTTTGTTTTCGATTCGATAACCCATCTGACTGCGCCAGGGAGGTCTCCGATGTTATTTTGGCTGGTATGGAAGCTTACATCCCTTTTTCGAAGAAATGCTCCTCCAACGGCAAGCCTTGGTTCGACCGAAAATGCAAAGAAGCTGTTGCTTCTAAACATATTGCCTACCGACAATGGCGTGAAAATCCTAACACCGTAAATCGAAACATCTTTGTTCATGCCCAGAACAGATGCAAGGGAATTATCGACGAAACCAAGGAGGCACACAATCAACGAATTAGAAACAAACTTCTCGCTTGTCCCAACAATTCCAGGTCCTTTTGGGCAGTCGCTAAGGCAGTTAGTCAAAATTTTACCAAATCCACCATACCACCACTCACACGGCCAAATAATTCCATTGCAACCACACCTGTTGAGAGAGCGAACTTGTTGGCTGAACTTTTTGTTTCACATTCTACTGTCGATTTCCAAGGAAAAACACCACCTACTATTCCCATATTGCAGTCAAGGATGCCCGATGTTGTCTTCAGACAGCGCATCATAAAGCGTATTTTAATGAAGCTAGACACCAAGAAGGCTTCTGGCGCTGACGGAATACCTGCCACAGTTCTCAAAAACTGTGCAAGCGAACTAACACCAGTTTTCTGTAGACTTTTTAACCTATCCTACAGAAAAGGAATATTTCCGTCCTGCTGGAAATGTGCCACGGTTCAGCAGATACCTAAAAAAGGTAAGAAGACCTTGCCAAATAACTACCGACCAGTTGCACTGCTTTCAATAATATCGAAAGTCATGGAAAAGGTTATCAATGAGCATCTTCTAAAATATCTTGAACGATTCAATATTATTAGCGATCACCAATATGGTTTTCGTAAACATAGATCAACAGGAGATCTTCTGACTTATGTAACACATGTTTGGAACAACGCAATTGAATACTTTGGAGAATCTCGAGCGGTTTGCTCTTGACATATCCAAGGCATTCGACCGCGTTTGGCACGATGGACTGTTGGTTAAGTTGCGCTCTTGTGGCATGTCTGAAAGGTTCTGTTTGTGGCTCTCATGTTTCCTCAGAGAGCGTTCTTTACGAGTGACGGTCGACGGATTTCTTTCTAACACCCTCACTATCAACGCTGGTGTGCCCCAGGGCTCCATACTGTCTCCTACTCTCTTTCTCATTTACATTAACGATCTGCTGGAAAAGACCGGGAATCCAATCTATAGCTTTGCAGATGACAGTACGCTTGTCTCTTCATTCACTTTGAACGCTCGGACATCGGCTGCTCAGGCGAATGTCCGCAGACAGCAGGGGGGTCGTTCAACTCAACAAAGACCTGGAAGAAATTCTAACTTGGGGTGACAGTAACCAAGTGGAATTTAACGCTACAAAAACCCAAGCGGCAGTTTTTTCTAAAAAAGTTAACGTTGCTGAACCCGACATAGTTATGTCGGGGCACTCCATTCCCCTAGCATCGTCGCTCAATTTGTTGGGCGTTAGTTTGGGTGCAAATATGTCTTGGCATGAACATGTTGCAGGCATAGCAAGGAGAGCTTCTCAAAAGTTGGGAATATTATTTAGAACCAGAAAGCTTTACACCCCACAACAACTGTTGATTCTTTACAAAGCCCAAATTCGACCAACTATGGAATACTGCTCCCACGTTTGGGGCTCCGCTCCCAAACATACACTGCATTTGTTGGATTCTGTTCAAAGAAGAGCGGTCCGTCTGATTGGGGACCCGGAATTGACCGGCGGCCTTGATTCGCTGGAACATCGAAGAAGGTTGGCGACTTGAGTCTGTTCTACAAGTATTTTCATGGAAAGTGTTCGAAGGATGTAGCCCGCTTAATTCCTCCCAAAGCGGTGCATGTTAGAAATACACGTCGCGCTGGTGCTTCGCATCCGTATGAGGTTCAGCTTGTTACTCCGCGTACAACGCTTTTCAAGCAATCTTTTATATGGAGAACGTCATCCCTTTGGAATAATTTACCCAGCGCTGTGTTTCCCACCGAGTACAATTTACAGCGATTTAAGAACAACGTGAATCGCTTTTTTCCGCACTCGTGCCGCTCCTGGAGCGCTTTAGGGACTTCCCTGCAGCACGTGTGCTAGACCAATAAAAAAAAAAAAAAAAATTCAAAATTTCAAGAAATATCTTTCTCCAATTTATAGATAAGGAAATGACAACAAATGTGATGAAGACGAAGAAGAGTGGATATGCCCGACTTCTTCAATTATTTAACGACTAACACATTACAAAGTTAGGTCAACCATTATTTTCTATTTACAGCTTTTTTATGGCCAACGCTAATGTTGTCACCATAAAATGTATATGCTGTACATGATTCACAGTTAATGTATTCACGCCTTTTGCTTTATATGATTGCACTTGTCATTTTTATGAAGTTATAAATAAGTTGCATAATATTATCACTTTACGTTGAAAAGAAAGTAGAATTTTAGAGACATTATCATGAAATTATTTAGCAGTCGACATCAGAATCGACCCAGAAAGTTGGTATATGTATTTGTTACTATAGTTTTTTCAAAAGAGAAAAATGAGTTTATGACAACACAATACTCAACATGAAGGCACTTGAGGTTACTCTTACGAGTTTAATGAGGCTACGAGTTTAATGAGGCTACGAGTTAACTTAGCACCCTAAAAACGTTAAGAAGAATATTTTAGTCAAAAGGCTCAGAGCATTGGTAAAAGTTTTTCATACACAGCACTGTAATCCAGAATGGAGGAATTATAGATTTGCGGTATCCAATATTAAGTTGATAATAATTTCATTCGCTTTCGCATTTTCTTTGCAGTTAAACATACATAACACATATAAAATTGTGAAAATGTAGATGACTCATCAGTCACCAAGTGATACCAATTTTCGAACACTTTTCCTTCTCTTGCAGACACCATCGATCATTTACAAATTAACTATCCAAGTGCCGAAATTGCCATCCTGGGCGACTTTAATGTCCACAATATCAACTGGCTTAAATATTCAAATACTACCGACGAACAAGGTCGTGAAGCTGAATCATTCTCAATCGGTTATGGCTTAACTCAGCTTATTGACGAACCAACATGGATCCCTGATCGAGACGGGGAGTTCGCCAGTCTTCTTGATCTGTTTTTTAACCACCAATCCGGAGATTTACACGGTCACCGTAAATCCGCCGTTAGGTTCTTCCGACCATAAACTGTTTTCGACATCGAGTATCCTGTCAATCAGTGACAGAGAGGCGCCTAGGCCGCGCAAGATTTGGCACTACAAATCTGCTAAATGGGAAGATCTCATGGAATACTTTCGAACTTTCCCTTGGATGGACGTTTGTTTTCGATCCAATAACCCATCTGACTGCGCCAGGGAGGTCTCCGATGTTATTTTAGCTGGTATGGAAGCTTACATCCCTTTTTCGAAGAAATGCTCCTCCAACGGCAAGCCTTGGTTCGACCGAAAATGCAAAGAAGCTGTTGCTTCTAAACATATTGCCTACCGACAATGGCGTGAAAATCCTAATACCCTAAATCGTAACACATCTTTGTTCGTGCCCGGAACAGATACAAGGGAATTATCGACGAAACCAAGGAGGCACACAATCAACGAATTAGAAACAAACTTCTCGCTTGTCCCAACAATTCCAGGTCCTTTTGGACAGTCGCTAAGGCAGTTAGTCAAAATTTTACCAAATCCCCACACCACCACCACTCACACGGCCAGATAATTCCATTGCAACTACACCTGTTGAGAGCGAAATTGTTGGCTGAACTCTTTGCTTCACATTCTACTGTCGATGTCCAAGAAAAACACCATCTACTATTCCCATATTGCACTCAAGGATGCCCGATGTTGTCTTCAGACAGCGTATTATAAAGCATATTTTAATGAAGCTAGACACCAAGAAGGCTTCTGGCGCTGACGGAATACCTGCCATAGTTCTCAAAAACTGTGGAAGGGAACTAACACCAGTTTTCTGTAGACTGTTTAACCTATCCTACAGAAAGGGAATATATCCGTCCTGCTGGAAATGTGCCACGGTTCAGCCGATACCTAAAAAAGGCAAGAAGACCTTGCCAAATAACTACCGACCAGTTGCACTGCTTTCAATAATATCGAAAGTCATGGAAAAGGTGATCAATGAGCATCTTCTAAAATATCTTGAACGATTCAATATTATTAGCGATCACCATATTTTTCGTAAACACAGATCAACAGGAGATCTTCTAACTTATGTAACACATGTTTGGAACAACGCAATTGAACACTTTGGAGAACCTCGAGCGGTTGCTCTTGACATATCCAAGGCATTCGACCGTGTTTGGCACGATGGACTGTTGGCTAAGTTACGCTCTTATGGTATGTCTGAAAGGTTCTGTTTGTGGCTCTCATGTTTCCTCAGAGAGCGTTCTTTGCGAGTGGTGGTCGACGGATTTCTTTCTAACACCCTCACTATCAACGCCGGTGTGCCCCAGGGCTTCATACTGTCTCCATGCTCTTTCCCATTTACATTAACGATCTGCTAGAAAAGACCGGGAATCCAATCTACAGCTTTGCAGATGACAGTACGCTTGTCTCTTCATTTACCTTGAACCTTCGGACATCGGCTGCTCAGGCGAATATCCGCAGACAGCAGGAGGTCGTTCAACTTAACAAAGACCTGCAAGAAATTCTATCTCGGGGTGGCAGTAATCAAGTGGAATATAACGCTACAAAAACCCAGGCGGCAGTTTTTTCTAAAAAAGTTAACGTTGCTGAACCCGACATAGTTATGTCGGGGCACTCTATTCCCCTAGCATCGTCGCTCAATTTGTTGGGCGTTAGTTTGGGAGCAAATATGTCCTGGCATGAACATGTTGCAGGCATAGCAAGGAGAGCTTCTCAAAAGTTAGGAATATTATTTAGAACCAGAAACCTTT
The DNA here is from genome assembly GCA_019049505.1 of Pachyrhynchus sulphureomaculatus. Lineage (NCBI taxonomy): Eukaryota > Metazoa > Arthropoda > Insecta > Coleoptera > Curculionidae > Pachyrhynchus > Pachyrhynchus sulphureomaculatus. The sequence goes on along the minus strand of CM032456.1, from coordinate 5,330,526 downwards.
ACACCCCACAACAACTGTTAATTTTTTAAAAAGCCCAAATTCGACCAACTATGGAATACTGCTCCCACGTTTGGGGCTCCGCTCCCAAACATACACTGCATTTGTTCAATTCTGTTCAGAGAAGAGCGTTCCATCTGATTGGGGACCTGGAATTGACCGGCGGCCTTGATTCGCTGGAACATCGAAGAACGCTTGGCGACTTGAGTCTGTTCTACAAGTATTTTCATGGAAAAGTGTTCGAAGAATGTAGCCCGCTTAATTCCTCCCAAAGCGGTGCATGTTAGAAATACACGTCGCGCTGGTGCTTCACATCTGTATGAGGTTCAGCTTGTTACTCCGCGTACAACGCCTTTCAAGCAATCTTTTATATGGAGAACGTCATCCCTTTGGAATAATTTGTCCAGCGCTGTGTTTCCCACCGGGTACAATTTACAGCGATTCAAGAACAACGTGAATAGCTTTTTCCGCACTCATGCCGCTCCTGGAGCGCCTTAGGGATTTCCCTGCAGCACGTGTGCTAGACCCATAAAAAAAAAGTCAAAATTGTTCTGAAAAGTGCAGTATTCTTAACTCTACCTGACGTGACATACCTCTTTAGATTCCTTTAAGTATTAGCCGAGGTGGAGTGCAACTGGTGTCAGTAGGAAGTATTGCACCAAAAATCTGGTAATAATACACTCATGCAGTTTTTAAAAAGGATAACATGTATTATATCTGGGCCAGAGGTTTTTTTGGTAACGGGCTTGATGAAGAGGTGTTTGAATATGATTTCCGACATTACGGTGATGTTTTAACATTTTTAAAGTGATTTATCTAGTATTTTCCTTACAAACATATAGTTCTAAAATAATTATATCATTTCGTTCGAGTATTATGATGCCAATATACCGACAAACCGTCAGCCTGACAGTCGGATGGATAGAGTTGTGGAAATGAGAATATATATTTTTCGCGATCTAAGAACACAGAATCGTAAAGAAAAGGAAAACAATGCAGGGGGTAATTCTTTCCCTTTAGTAAGGGACGTAAACACAATAATTTACGTACTGTGTCAGAGGTAAGTAACTTTCGACTAATTTAACTGTTATTTTTAAAACTTTTTCTATAATCAACGGTAGGTTACTCTGTAACCAGATCTTGATTCCTTCTATTTCTGTTAAAATTGAGAATAATGAAAAACAAAAACACTGAAATACAAGCATATTGATAATGATATATGCCCAATCACCTTTCTAATCCTCTACCCCATTTGTTTTTCTTTATATATTTTGTTCTTAAAATTTTTTAAAATATCCCAATTAAAAACTAGGTAAAATTCTTTTGTATTTTAAAACTATACAATATTTAATTATTCCTACTCATTTCACCCTTGTCGAAAGCCTTCAAGGCTGTTTTCACACATCTTGGTTCCCCTCCAGGGACGCGGATGACCAACTGTCCTTCCATCTTTTGGGCGGACGTCCCGGCGGTCGCCTCGAGTCCGGTTTCCAGTTTCTCGCAACCTTTGTCATTCTTTCGTCACCCATCCTTGACACGTGTTCATTCCATCCTCTTCTGCGTGCCCTGATCCATCTAACTACGTCCTCCGTCCGGCTCTCCTAGCGTATGTCATTGCTTCTTCTATGGTCTAGCAATATATTACTCGTTATCGCTCTTAAGACTCTCATCTCATTGGTCCGGCAAATTCTTTTGGACCTCCGAGGTTCCCTCGCATTTACCATCGCTTTTGTTTCGTTTGTTGAGATCTCCATTCTGACTGCTTCGGATTCCTTTCTGAAAATTACAACTAGTCGCTCAAGGTCGTCCTTATTTTGGGCGATCAGGACTGCGAGCTGCGTAACAAACGATGTTGATTTGCTTATTTCCCAGCTTATAGCCATAATTCGATTCACGCACTTTCTTGATTATTCTGTCTGTTACGAGGCTGAACAATAATGGACTTGGGCTATCCTCTTTACTTTAGCTGCTGTGTCACCAGTTTCTGGTTTTTATTACCGTTATATTTTCCGAGTTGAGCTTCACGATAATGTCTATGATATTTGGATGAACCTACGTAAACGGACCCTGTCGAATGCCTTTGTCAGGTCGATAAAGCATAAATAGATTGGTTTGTCAAATTCTAATGCCTTCTCTGATCAATAAGATCGCATTTATGGTGGCGCAGTTTTTTTTGGAATCGCTGCTACTCTTCGTTCATTACAATAACATCGGAGAGGATGTGGCCCAGGATTCGAGTGAACAACTTCACTGAACTATTTAGGGGTGTAATTCCCCGATAGTTCTCGGGGTCCGAGGTGCTTCCTCTCTTAAATAGTGGTATGGTGATGCTTTGGCTCCATCCTTTCGGTGTTGTTTTGTCCTGTATGATTCTGTTGAATAGCTCCGCGAGTTTTTTCGTGAGGCACTTTAACAGTTCCTTGGTTGCTTTTCCATTCTTCAGCTGTTTTAGTTGTAGCTGTGCTTCTGCTGTCGTTATACATTCGGGATCAATTCATCCATTTCTTAGCCGAGATGTTGCTTATTTGAATTGTGCCACTTATTTCCTTTCTCAAGGCCTTAAGTATTTGCCATATCCGGTTTTGAGTGCCGTACATCTCATATTCCATCTCCTGCTGAAGTTGTTCCAATGTTCTCTTTTTATCTCTCGCTAGTCGCTCTGTTTCTGATCTCTATGTACATAGTGTAGTCTCCAAGTGACTTACAAATATGTGTACATAAAATTTGTTTATTACAGTCTGTTAAGTAAGAACATTTTCGCCATAACTCATGCTGGGTAGATGCGAGTCTAGTGAGTCAATAAAAAATCGTTAGAGGGAACCTTTATCTACGACGCATTTTAGTAAAAGTACCAGTTGATTCCGAACTTTCGTCGAAATCACATAAAATCCAAAATGAATCATCCCATCCAAAGAGGCCTAAAATGATACATTGCTCAGCCGTTATATATATATATATATATATATATATATATATATATATATATATATATATATATATATATATAAAAAGTAATACTTTTCTTTAGCAGGGCAAGTAAAAAAGAGGCTTTTATATAATTAATAACCCTGTACCATTGGGAACTGGTTATTTGCTAGAAATATTGAGTTTTCAAACAATCTTTAAAATTAAGCACAAAATTATAATACTTTTCATTGAAACGCATTTTTTATGTAAAAAAGAACATTAAAGATATAAAATTTAGATTACGACCTACCTCTTGCTCTCGCGTATTTTAATCAGCGAACTTTTTAAACAGTTTAAGTAGAGACTTTTCAAAAATTAAACATCCAAGCGCCGTGAAAATTTATTACGTTCAAGTTAAAACGTTTTTGGAAAAGTTATTAAAGGAGGCGTGGTATACGAGTAATTTGCATAAGTGTTTTTGAAAGTGTTTAGAATTCCGAAACGGGAATCCCGTTAAAAAAATTAAAATTCCAAACAGGTGTGATTCTAATAACTGAGCAAAGGACTGCTGTTAGATATTATTTATGCATTAAGTATAAACGTAGAATTAAAAGCTGCCAAGGTATCAAATATAGATTTCATTACTGTTGTGATGTGAGTAATTAAATGCGTTTACAGCTTGAATTGGCAACCAGTCTATGTTTTCATTACCACATGTCCGCGATCCGTATAAAAGTCGGAAAAAATATTCAACTGATTCATAAAAACTTCCCTTCACTAATTTGTTAGTTTAGTACCTTTTTTATAGGGTATTTTTTGATTCTTGTATGTATGCGGGTAACGGGTAGATACTCTCATAGTCCCAGTGCAGTATTTTTCACGATCTAAGATATTGACCCATTCAAAATTCGCTCAAACAAAAATGCTGAGCCTATTAAGACCTTGGCTCCCTAATTACCAATACCGGAGAGTGTGACTCAGAAATAAGTAGGAGACTCTGAATTGCTCGCTCTGCAACCACAGAATTAATCAAAATATGAAAAGACTCAACAATCTCGCGATCGACTAAGTCAAGACTGGCAAGAACGCTCATATTTGCGATTGCAACATATGCATCGGAAACATGGATAATACAGAAAGCGGATAGAAATAGAATTGCTGCATTTGAGATGTAGGAGTATCACCGAATTCTCAAGATAGCGTGGGTGGAACATCGAACTAATCAGTCTATCTTGCAAGAACTAAAAATCATTAAAAGATTTAACTCGCTTATAAACCAGACATACTTAAGGTGTTTCAGCCACTTTAGCAGAGGACATTAGTTAGAATCACTGGTCATACAGGGAAAGGTTGAAGGCAAGCTATGCAGGGATAGATCGACTTCAGGTCGGATGGATCAAATGAAACAGTTAACCGAGAAGTCATGAAGCATCAGAGTATGTACAGAACCGAAAACAATGGGAGATCATAATTTAATCCATTTATTGAGCACAGAAGACGATGTATTTAGAAAAACTGACCGTACTGTTTAGGAGATGAGCATGTCAACTCAATACGCATGTGATAAATCATAAAAATTAAATTCAGTCAAAATTACATATTGATAAAGCAATTAAATATACAAGTTCAGTTCTATTAATATTATTGATCTGTTTACGTATCGAAAGTCTTCAAATAAACTACGCCTCTTCAGGGTTTTAAATCAATCAGGATCCCGCGTTAAGGATGCTAGATACGACCATACTTTTTTGTAATAAATACTAAGCTTTTTTTGGAACATATGATTTGTGGCCAACACTTTGTTCACTGCGAAGTACGATTTTAATAGCCACATTAATTCAAAATTACTGTGAAAGTACAAAACGCAATTTTGTGTTAATATGAACATAAATCTGTCCCAAATAATAACAGTATAAATAGCTATTTATAGAGAAATTAGCCAAACTTATAAAACGTATTTCAGAAAAAAGTTTTAAACAAAATTAGTTACAGTTTTAAACTAGTATGTTTTTTGCATGGGGTATGTAAAATTTGTGCATTTCTGACATGTGACAAGATACGCATGCACTTAACGGGATTCTTAACGATTTAGGCGTAACTTTGGAATCTGTCTTTTTGTCAGAAGCGACCTCTCTTGTCAACGAGAAGAAGCTCTGGAGCCCCCAAACTTTGATGTTATGTGGTTAAAAATAAAGACTCAACAAACCACAAGGTTTATCTATATCCTGTATCGACCCACCAAGTGATACCAATTTTCGAACACTTTTCGCTTCTCTTGCAGACACCATCGATCATTAACAAAGTAACTATCCAAGTGCCGAAATTGCCATCCTGGGCGACTTTAATGTCCACAATATCAACTGGCTCAAATATTCAAATACTACCGACGAACAAGGTCGTGAAGCTGAATCATTCTCAATCAGTTGTGGCTTAACTCAGCTTATTGACGAACCAACACGGATCCCTGATCGAGACGGGGAGTTCGCCAGTCTTCTTGATCTGTTTTTAACCACCAATCCGGAGATTTACACGGTCACCGTAAATCCGCCGTTAGGTTCTTCCGACCATAAACTGCTTTCGACATCGAGTATCCTGCCAATCAGTGACAGAGAGGCGCCTAGGCCGCGCAAGATTTGGCACTACAAATCTGCTAAATGGGAAGATCTCATGGAATACTTTCGAACTTTCCCTTGGATGGACGTTTGTTTTCGATCCGATAACCCATCTGACTGCGCCAGGGAGGTCTCCGATGTTATTTTGGCTGGTATGGAAGCTTACATCCCTTTTTCGAAGAAATGCTCCTCCAACGGCAAGCCTTGGTTCGACCGAAAATGCAAAGAAGCTGTTGCTTCTAAACATATTGCCTACCGACAATGGCGTGAAAATCCTAACACCGTAAATCGAAACATCTTTGTTCATGCCCGGAACAGATGCAAGGGAAATATCGATGAAACCAAGGAGGCACACAATCAACGAATTAGAAACAAACTTCTCGCTTGTCCCAACAATTCCAGGTCCTTTTGGGCAGTCGCTAAGGCAGTTAGTCAAAATTTTACCAAATCCACCATACCACCACTCACACGGCCAGATAATTCCATTGCAACCACACCTGTTCAGAGAGCGAACTTGTTAGCTGAACCCTTTGCTTCACATTCTACTGTCGATTTCCAAGGAAAAAACACCACCTACTATTCCCATATTGCAGTCAAGGATGCCCGATGTTGTCTTCAGACAGCGCATCATAAAGCGTATTTAAATGAAGCTAGACACCAAGAAGGCTTCTGGCGCTGACGGAATACCTGCCATAGTTCTCAAAAAAACTGTGCAAGGGAACTAACACCAGTTTTCTGTAGACTTTTTAACCTATCCTACAGAAAGGGAATATTTCCGTCCTGCTGGAAATGTGCCACGGTTCAGCCGATACCTAAAAAAGGTAAGAAGACCTTGCCAAATAACTACCGACCAGTTGAACTGCTTTCAATAATATCGAAAGTCATGGAAAAGGTTATCAATGAGCATCTTCTAAAATATCTTGAACGATTCAATATTATTAGCGATCACCAATATGGTTTTCGTAAACATAGATCCACAGGAGATCTTCTGACTTATGTAACACATGTTTGGAACAACGCAATCGAACACTTTGGAGAATCTCGAGCGGTTGCTCTTGACATATCCAAGGCATTCGACCGTGTTTGGCACGATGGACTGTTGGCTAAGTTGCGCTCTTATGGTATGTCTGAAAGGTTTTGTTTGTGGCTCTCATGTTTCCTCAGAGAGCGTTCTTTACGAGTGGCGGTCGACGGATTTCTTTCTAACACCCTCACTATCAACGCTGGTGTGCCCCAGGGCTCCATACTGTCTCCTGCTCTCTTTCTCATTTACATTAACGATCTGCTGGAAAAGACCGGGAATCCAATCTATAGCTTTGCAGATGACAGTACGCTTGTCTCTTCATTCACCTTGAACGCTCGGACATCGGCTGCTCAGAGGAATATCCGCAGACAGCAGGAGGTCTTTCAACTGAACAAAGACCTGGAAGAAATTCTATCTTGGGGTGACAGTAACAAAGTGGAATTTAACGCTACAAAAACCCAAGCGGCAGTTTTTTCTAAAAAAGTTAACGTTGCTGAACCCGATATAGTTATGTCGGGGCACTCCATCCATTCCCCTAGCATCGTCGCTCAATTTGTTGGGCGTTAGTTTGGGAGCAAATATGTCTTGGCATGAACATGTTGCAGGCATAGCAAGGAGAGCTTCTCAAAAGTTGGGAATATTATTTAGAACCAGAAAGCTTTACACCCCACAACAACTGTTAATTCTTTACAAAGCCCAAATTCGACCAACTATGGAATACTGCTCCCACGTTTGGGGCTCCGCTCCCAAACATACAATGCATTTGTTGGATTCTGTTCAGAGAAGAGCGGTCCGTCTGATTGGGGACCCGGAATTGACCGGCGGCCTAGATTCGCTGGAACATCGAAGAACGGTTGGCGACTTGAGTCTATTCTACAAGTATTTTCATGGAAAGTGTTCGAAGGATGTAGCCCGCTTAATTCCTCCCAAAGCGGTGCATGTTAGAAATACACGTCGCGCTGGTGCTTCGCATCCGTATGAGGTTCAGCTTGTTACTCCGCGTACAACGCTTTTCAAGGAATCTTTTATATGGAGAACGTCATCCCTTTGGAATAATTTGCCTAGCGCTGTGTTTCCCACCGAGTACAATTTACAGCGATTCAAGAACAACGTGAATCGCTTTTTCCGCACTCGTGCCGCTCCTGGAGCGCTTTAGGGAATTCCATGCAGCACGTGTGCTAGACCAATAAACAAAAAAAAAAAAAAAAAAAAAAACGTGGCGAGAAAATCGAAGTACTTTTCATTTAAACATTAATATATTTGTATGTATAAAATCGAGGAGACTCTTAATTTTTTTAACCTATCTCGGATAATCAATAATAATAATAATAAAATACAGAACTGCCTCATCGATAAAAAGAAAATTTAAATAATAAAGATTAGTAATTGTCTACTTACGGAAATATTTTAGAAAACCAAAAGCTTCAACTTACCTGAAAAAAAAAGAAAAGAGGTAGTAAATAAAAATTTATATTAAATTATTGATCATTCTTGCTAAAAATACCTGTACTGCAATAAGCTAGAATAAAGTTAGTGATAAAATTTTAAGATGTTTCATTGAAACTGCATTAATTTATTTCCACTTTTTGCTAAAACCGAAAGAATTTTTACGGGTAATGAAGAACGTAGTCCCTATCTGAATAATCCTTACTCGGGTATTGATAAATTTTAACTGGTTTTGTAATCTTTCATTTATAATCGGTTAATGAATAATTATTTCTGTGATTTTTTTTCCTGTGAAAATTAATATTTTGTACACCTTTTTTTTGAAAAAAATACTTGACACTGTTTAGTTCATTAAAATGAGTATCGATAATCATATACCAAGTGTACAAGTATGAAATGCGGATTTTTTTTCCAAAAAAACATGTTAAATTCGGAAGAATGAGAAAAAGTGCTTTATTCAAAGTATGCTCCATCGCTTGTTATACATTTTTCCCATCTTTCGGGCAATTTGTGAAAACCACGCCAGTAAAAATCTTCCCCTTTTGTTGCGAACCGTTCATCGAGCCATTTTTTCACATCTTCGTACGAACCAAAGCGCTGCTCAGCAAGTGCGTGACCCATCGATGCAAACAAGTGGTAATCGGAAGGAGCCAAGTCTAGTGAGTAAGCCGCACAGGATAGAACTTCCCAGCTGAGTGCTTCCAACGTGTCGCAAACTGGTTTTGTCGTATATGATGGAGCACTGTCATGAAGAAAAAAATGACTCTGTGTTGCCTCTTTCGGTATTTTGGCCTTTTTTCAAGCAGCGAACGGTTCAAATCGGTCAATTGTTGATAACGTTTGGTATTTACCGCTTCCCCAGGTTTTAATAGCTTATAATAGACCATGCCCCTCTGGTCCCACCAAACACAGAGCATCGTCTTTCTGCCAAAGCGATTCGGTCTTGCGATCGATGTGGATGGTGCGCCTGGGTCTACCCATGATTTTTTGTGCTTGAGATTCTTAAAATAAAACCACTTTTCATTCCTGTAACTGTACAAACCAAAAACGACTTCCTTTTGTACCGAGCGAGCAAAATGTCACACATGTTTTTGCGCTTTTCTATTTGCCTGTCGTTTAACTTATGTGGTACCTATCTACCGGTCTTCTGAATCTTTTCCATCTCTCGTAGGCGATTGGAAACAGCTTCTTGACTTACGCCCAATTGCTCGGCAAGTTGTTTTTGTGTTTGCGAATCATCTTCGTCTAACAATGCTTGCAATTTCACATCTTTTGAAACGCCGAAACCATCGTTCACACGTATCTTGCGATGGAGCATGTTCACCATAAGCTTCTCGAAGTAATCGGTATGATTCAACAGCAGTTTTCTTCAAATGAAAACAAAAAATTAATGCTGTCCGCGAATGCTCTTTTTTCGGTATAAACTTCGACATATTGAACACAATAACACAACAGTATGCGCACAAATTATCACTCGTGCGCGTCTGACACTTGTTGATGACACAACAAAATGGCGCAGTGTCAAATCTTTACAGCACAAACTGCATTGGTGCACCATCTATTGTCTGAAATCCGCATTTCATACTTGTACACCTGGTACATATTCGTCATATAATGTTCTACCATTACCAAAAAAGATGGAAAGAGTCGCAGTTATTTTACGATCTCAACTTGTTTGGTTGCTTTAAATCTGGCTATATAAGCTTGAAGGATAAGGTAGGAAAAGGGCGGCCATCGATTTTTGACGACCGAGCACTTTTGGCGCCTATGAAAGGCGAGAAAATATTGACAACCCGAATGTAAGTCGAAGAATTCAATAGTGAATATTCCAGAATTGCTCACTGTCTCAGACAGCTCCGTAAGGTGTGCAAGCAGCAGTACACAAATAACAATAACGCCAACCGAGTTCGAATATTTACCGACCTATTTTAGAGAAATGAACAATGGTTATCCTTAAATATCGTTACTGGAGATAAAACTTGACTACTTTATATTTATATATATATATATATATATATATATATATATATATATATATATATATATATATATATATATATATATATATGTAGTAATGGTTTTTTTGGGTATCCCGTGTTAGCTTGAAGTCCCTTGATGGACGGTTTCGCTGACGTTTCGATGGAATCTCATCCATCTTTTTCAAAGCGTTGATCACTGGTCGGTGTCTTGGCGTTGAATGTCGAGACTGGCCCTGAGTGCGCCGGTTTTATGTACTCGGGGGTGTTTCTATTGGTCGGACGGATCCGGCCAATAGAGGCTCGGCTTTGGCTGCGCGTTGTCGGTCCTGTGGTTCTTTGTAATGTTTGTGTTGGTGAAGTAACATATGGTTGAATTATTGTTTCTCTTGGTTGGACTTGGTACTGGGATAGAATATGTTTCCAAGAGTTCGGTAAACGTTGGCTATCATGCCGATTATTTAAGTTGTTGGGCCTCTTTTCTATTTCTATGGCTTCTTTGATTACCCTAGTGGATAGGTTATTACTTTTTTGTAGGGTTCTGGTTTTGTCAAATCGATTTTGTGGCCGGTATTGTGTGCATGTTGTGCTAGAGAGGAGGTGGTGGATTTTTGTTTTACGGCGTTTTTGTGCTCGTCTCTTCTGGCACTAATTTTCCTGTTTGTTTGGCCTATGTATGAAAGACCGCAGTCCTGACACGGAATTTCATATACGCCTTGGTCTTCGAAGGCTATAATGTCTTTTGGTGTAGGTAGAATATCTTTAATTTTTTGGTTGGTTGTGTAAATGGTCTCAATTTGGTATTTTCCTAGAAGTCTTCCTATTTTGTCTGTGATGCCTTTTACATATGGGAGAATGTAGTATATGTCTTTCTTTCCTGTTTGTGTTGTTTATTTAGGGCCCGCTGGATCGTGTTTTGACTATATCCATTTGAAAGTAAAACGTTTCGAAGGAGCTTGGTTTCTTGTTGCAAATGTTCCTTGTCTGTTAGGGTTTCTGATCGGTGAGCTAAGGATTTGGCAATGGAGAAGAGTTGGGCTGGGTGATGATGTGAGCTGGCATTTAAGTATCTGTTTGTATGTGTCGGTTTTCTATATACTGAGTGAGACAAAGAACCATCTAATTTTCTTTGAAGCAAGACATCTAGGAATGGTAGTTGTTCTGCTGCCTCCTTTTCCATTGTAAATTTAATGTTTGGATGTATATTGTTAAGGTGTTCCAGGAACTTGTTTAAGTTGTCTTCACCGTGTTGCCATACCACAAAAGTGTGACTCTGCAACCTCATGTGGAAAAAGCCGCATCATACGTGAAAAATTCACAACATTTTATTCAAATCATAAAAAACATGCAGCTAGAGAAAAATGATTTACTTGTCAGTTTTGATGTCGTATCCCTTTTCACGCAAGTACCAGTTACCGAAGCACTGTCCATCATAGAGACAAAATACAACCTGCCCGAATACGTCATCAGTCTATCAAAACACTGCCTCGCTAATACATACTTCGTCTATTCAGGCCAAAAATATAAACAAATAGAAGGTGCACCCATGGGCTCTCCATTGTCACCAGCACTAGCTAATCTATACATGGAGCATTTCGAAACACTAGCTCTAGAAACTGCTCCACATAAACCGAAAACATGGCTTCGATACGTAGATGACACTTTTGTGGTATGGCAACACGGTGAAGACAACTTAAACAAGTTCCGGGAACACCTTAACAACATACATCCAAACATTAAATTTACAACGGAAAGGGAGGCAGCAGAACAACTACCATTCCTAGATGTCTTGCTTCAAAGAAAATTAGATGGTTCTTTGTCTCACTCACTCAGTATATAGAAAACCGACACATACAAACAGATACTTAAATGCCAGCTCACATCATCACCCAGCCCAACTCTTCTCCGTTGCCAAATCCTTAGCTCACCGATCAGAAACCCTAACAGACAAGGAACATTTGCAACAAGAAACCAAGCTCCTTCGAAACGTTTTACTTTCAAATGGATATAGTCAAAACACGATCCAGCTGGCCCTAAATAAACAACACAAACAGGAAAGAAAGACATATACTACAAAAGCATTTCTCCCACATGTAAAAGGCATCACAGACAAAATAGGAAGACTTCTAGGAAAACACCAAATTGAGACCATTTACACAACCAACCAAAAAATTAAAGATATTCTACCTACACCAAAAGACATTATAGCCTTAGAAGACCAAGGCGTATATGAAATTCCGTGTCAGGACTGCGGTCTTTCATACATAGGCCAAACAAACAGGAAAATTAGTGCCAGAAGAGACGAGCACAAAAACGCCGTAAAACAAAAATCCACCACCTCCTCTCTAGCACAACATGCACACAATACCGGCCACAAAATCGATTTTGACAAAACCAGAACCCTACAAAAAAGTAATAACCTATCCACTAGGGTAATCAAAGAAGCCATAGAAATAGAAAAGAGGCCCAACAACTTAAATAATCGGGATGATAGCCAACGTTTACCGAACTCTTGGAAACATATTCTATCCCAGTACCAAGTCCAACCAAGAGAAACAATAATTCAACCATATGTTACTTCACCAACACAAACATTACAAAGAACCACAGGACCGACAACGCGCAGCCAAAGCCGAGCCTCTATTGGCCGGATCCGTCCGACCAATAGAAACACCCCCGAGTACATAAAACCGGCGCACTCAGGGCCAGTCTCGACATTCAACGCCAAGACACCGACCAGTGATCAACGCTTTGAAAAAGATGGATGAGATTCCATCGAAACGTCAGCGAAACCGTCCATCAAGGGACTTCAAGCTAACACGGGATACCCGAAAAACCATTACTACATTTCACACCCGTGAGAACATTCGTCAAAACATATATATATATATATATATATATATATATATATATATATATATATATATATATATATATATATATATATATATGTTTTGACGAATGTTCTCACGGGTGTGAAATGTAGTAATGGTTTTTCGGGTATCCCGTGTTAGCTTGAAGTCCCTTGATGGACGGTTTCGCTGACGTTTCGATGGAATCTCATCCATCTTTTTCAAAGCGTTGATCACTGGTCGGTGTCTTGGCGTTGAATGTCGAGACTGGCCCTGAGTGCGCCGGTTTTATGTACTCTGTTATATATATATATATATATGTATATATATATATATATATGTATATATATATATATATATATATATATGTATATATATATATATATATATATATGTATATATATATATATATATATATATATATGTATATATATATATATATATATATATATATGTATATATATATATATATATATATATATATGTATATATATATATATATATATATATATGTATATATATATATATATATATATATATATGTATATATATATATATATGTATATATATATATATATATATGTATATATATATATATATATATATATATATGTATATATATATATATATATATATATATATATATATATATATATATATATATATATATATATATATATATATATATATATATATATATATATATATATATATATATATATACATATACATATATATATATATATATATATATATATATATATACATATACATATATATATATATTTATATATATATATATATATATATATATATATATATATATATATATATATATATATATATATATATATATATTTTATATATATATATATATTATTATATATATATATATATATATATATATATATATATATATATATATATATAAGGGTCTGTTACAGCTGACGCTGTCTCCCTTTTCTCAACTTCGCGTTCCATTATCTTCGATCTTCCCAGTCTCCTTCCTGTAACCCTCTGTTTTCCATTGCCTCATCGACGTCATCCCGCCATGAGCGCCTAGGTCTTCCCCTCTTTCTTCTGCCAACTGGACTCCATTCAGTGATTTTCTTAATCCACCTTCTGTCGTCGCTTCTCTTTACGTGACCATACCATTTCAATCGTTTTTCTTCTATGGCATGTACTGCGCCTTTTGTTATTCCCATTCGCGCTTTTATTTCCTCGTTCCTAATCCTATCAGTCCGGGTCACCCTACAACACCTTCTCCAACATTCCATCTCTACCACGTTTATTTTTGATTTATATTTCTTATTAATGGTCCATGTTTCTGACCCGTATGTCATGATACTTTCAATGATTATTCTGTATATTCTGACTTTGTTTGCTTTCGTTATGTGCTTATCCCATAATATTGAGTTTAAATGTCTGATGCAGGTTTTCGTTTGTCCCAGTCTTGATTTCACTTCTTCGGATGTTGCTTCTCTTGTTATTATGGTGCCTAGGTATTTAAATTTTCCAGTTCGTTTAATTGTTTACGTTCACTTCAATTTCTAGATCTTCTATTTCTCGTGTTATAGTTGTTAGGTATTCCGTCTTATTAAAGTTTATGTCTAGTCCAGCTTTGTCATACTCTTCCTTCTCACTTACTTTTTAAAAACGTTTCTCCAGAATAAACACCGAAATACGTCCTAAAAGGTGTTCATTGCAAAAAGGCACTGTGGTGGACAGAAGCAGAACCACTCACTCCTCTAATGGTTACTGCTATTGATGGAACGACAACGCTCAGTGTCGGGAATGACAAGTCCAGGACAAAAATCGCAAAAGGCAATTCAACATGGATATCAATATCTATCTGGCCCAGCTCGACTGTTTTATAAAGCTATAAATGTTAATCGACCACGTCAAAAGAAGCGAATCGTCTTCAATCATGTCAACTTATGTCCCATCTCGCGTAGTCGAATTTACTACTGATGAAAGATGGAATTTGCTTCCTTATCCCTTTTTTCGTCCGTGGGGTTGATCGTCTGTAGGCGGTGAGTATGCTTCAATGTGATCTATTAAACATGTTTGGAATGTATCTTTATGTTTCATTTACCTTCTCCTTCTTCTTCTTGTGCCGACCAGTTATCGAATATTGGCGATCATCCTTGCTATTACGACTTTGTTTACAGCTGCCCGGAATAGTGCCGTTGGTGTTGTTGAGAACCATGTTCGCAGGTTTTTCAGCAACGAAACACGTCTCCTGCCTGATCCTCTTCTTCCGTCCATCTTGCCCTGCAGTATCAGTTGGAGTATATCATTTCTTTCCTCTTTTCTCATGATGTGGCCCAGAAATTCGAGTTTTCTTCTTTTAATTGTATTTAACAATTTCCCGGTCTTTGTTCAAGAGTTCTGGCACTCTTTTGTTGGTAGTGTGCTCTGTCCAAGGTATTCTAAGCATGTCCTTATAGAGTCACGTCTCGGATGCTTCCAACCTTTTACGGGTTGATACCGAGTTACGGTAAAGATCAGTGAAAGGTAATATAAAGTTCCGAGTTGCGGTACACACCTTTTTCGAACCCAAAACTGACGGCCGAGTTGCGATCCATCACAGGCAGGTATAGAGCTATAAGTATGCAAGTTATGTGTGAAAATTAAAGCAAAAGACATATTTCAGTAATTACTATATTTGAAGGACATGCATTTGACAAACGTTACAGCATCAATTTCTTTATGTACATATTGAATTATCTTATTTTCTAAAAATGCTGAATGGTACCTAGTAGTTGAATACCTTGGTGCACTGGCTTGTACAGCGTTGATTATCGCGTATGTTTCAGTCTGGAAACCCCTGATGACCTCTAAAAAATCATGAAAATTCGGATGAGGCGAAGGACTATCCTTTGCAAATTTTGAATGAAAAGCCTCAATCCCGTTATTAGTTCTCCAAACGCTGGCGTCGAGCGTGGCACCAAGGGTTGTAGGGAACGGAGCACTATCATCGATGTAGTTTTCAGCTACGTAGTCAGCTTGTATGTCTAACAATTAGACGAAAACATCTCCCACGTGATCGACAGAGAGAAAAGTTAGCCGGAATATGTGGTGAACCCATTTTCCAATGAGAGAATTTTTATCTTTGTATTCTCTAGTTAATCCTAGATTTTGAATTTTTCTCCAGCAGGATTGTCCTAAATGGAATCTGCATCCCACAAGCGTTATCAATAGAAATTCGGTTGAAACCGAACCGCCTACGAAGCGCATTCAAAATCTGACACAACCTTTGTAGGCGAGAAGACACATTGCTGGCATTTGGACTTTACCATGCCAGAATAGTAAACATTTCTAGAAAAAACTTCACACAAAATGCAAATGTACCGTTCACCATCACAATTTCCGCCGCGCACAGGAATTCTAAATTACTTTTACAGAAAAATATCACACCAACCTGGACATCATTAAACATCAGGAAATCTTCATGCCTGGCGGTTTCGACCGATATTGAACTGAGATATTCATGAACTTTCTCGCGAGACTTTGGCAACTTTGGATAGCACTGCGGTCTGGCTCGGTTCAAATTCTTTCCTATTCTTGTCATATCGGAGTCGATGAAGGTGTTCAGCACATTCGTACCTGCAGCCACCTCCGGCCGAATCATCTTTCTTGATCTCTTGTTGTAATGTACCTCGTTGGCTGTCTTCTTCACTGCGTTGTTAATTTTTTGACGATTCAGTACTTGTTCATTAGCGTGTTGATGTTGATGATTGCCAGTTTGTCTTGAAAATATGTCGTCTGGTCCAATGGTATTATAAACTTTGGCAGTACAGTTCTTGTTTGTGCAGACCCAGTACATCTCTTCTGTCGATTTTAAACGGCGATATTGTCGAAATTTGTAATTAGTGTTCCGTACGGAACACTTATAAGATCACTTCGGTGTCTGTCTGTCTGTCTGTCTGTCACACCCGATTTTCTCCGAAACTATTTGACATAGAAAGGTGAAATTTGGTAATAATATAGGAATTGATGGCCTCATCACAGCCATGAGTTTGAGACTTAAGGGGCTAGTTTTGGGGGGTGAAGTCGGAAGTGAAAAAAAATTTTTTTTACTAGGTCATCGAGTGTGGTGTCAAATGAAAGCTTGTGAAAACACGAGTAAAAAATATATATATAATATTATACTTGCGCGCACTTTTCCTTGTATTATTTTTAAAAATTCGCGAAAAATCGCTGTCCCGGGCCTTATCTCGAAAAGTACTTATCAAAAAATTTCGAAAAAATTCTGGAATATTCTCCACGGGATGTAGATTGAACGAAAATTATCACGAGTGCATTACCTTTAATAATTTATATGGTATATAAAAAAAACAAAAATTTCAAGGTCATCAATTTTCAGTAAAGATTGGAAACAAACTTTGTTTTGTGAAGTCACTGATCATTTCATACCACCGTAACATAAATTTTGACTTAAGGGGTTCGTTTTGAGGGGTGAAATCAGAAGTGAAAAAAAATTTTTTTTACTAGGTCATCGAGTGTGATGTCAAATGAAAGCTTGTAAAAAACATGAGTAGAAAATATATATATAATGTAATACTTGCGCACATTTTTCTTCGTATTACTTTTGAAAAATCGCTGTCCCCTACCTTATCTCGAAAAGTACTGATCAAAAAATTTTGAAAAAATTCTGGAATATTCTCCACGGGGTATAGATTGAACGAAAATTATCACGAGTGCATTATCTTTAATAATTTTATTTGGTATATAAAAAAAAACAAAATTTCAAGGTCACCAGTTTTCAGTAAAGATTGGAAACAAACTTTGTCGAAAACTTATTTGGGGTGTGTTTTGTGAAGTCACTGATCATTTTATACCACCCTAACAAACATTTTTATTTTAAAAACAATCAACGTACGGAACACTAATTGTGCAAGTTCAACTTGCACTTGACCGGTTTTTTTCCAATAGGATCAAAGTTTTGCTTTTCTCGCTCGACATCCTCTGTAATAAGACCATGTTGACTTAAAAAATTTTAAACGTAAACTAGTAAATTTCAAAAATTCCCTTACGTTTTATACTTTTATCTAATTTAGGTTAACCCTAATTGAACGTAATAATATTTAAGAATTAATAATATTTGATAATTTAACCCTACCTAACTGCCGATTTGTCGATTACTTCAACTCGGATGAAAGGCAGATTAAAATATTTATATTTACAACCTTCTTAAGGCCATTAGGCGGACCGCAACTCGGTATCTACGCTTTTACGTGATGCCGTAGTTACAGTTCAAGACTCCGCCTTATACAGAAGCACCGGAAAGACGTAGCATTTGAGAAGTCTTATTTTGATTTTTAAACTGAGATCATGACTTCTAAATACTTTGGCCATTTTTATGTAGGCTGCTCTCGCTTTTTCTATTCTGCATCGAATCTCCAGTGAGTGGTCCCATTCTTCACTTACTGTGGTAACCAAGTAGCAGAAGGTATTCACTCTATCAAACTTTTGGTTGCTAATACGGAGTTGCCCGTATATGATCTTGAGTTTAGTCTTTTTTGTATTTATGTCTATTCTGTATTCTCGACTGACATGTGTTACTCTGTCCATTAGCATTTGTTGCTTACCTTAAAAAATAATATTTAAAAATGTTGGATATATCCGCACCAACTTAACACAAACAGAAGATTGATGGAAAAAGTTAGGTCTCTTTAACATTAATGGCTAGTCCAGTAATGGAAATGTGCCAAGTATTACCAAGTTTCCTTACAACAGCGTTTCTCAATCTGTGGGGCGCGCTTTCCTAGGGAGGGAATAATTACACTACTGAGGGGGCGCGAGCGTATCAAAAAGAAATTATTATTAAAAACTTTTATTAAAAACATTTAATATAATTTATTTGAAAGAAAAGCAAAACAAAATACATTCTGACATAATAAAAAATAAAATACACATTTACACTGATATAATACACCTATAAATAAGATTGTATTAGTACTTCATAATGTATTTACCTAATAATTAACATATCAATACTAAATTAAAAAAAAAACAAAACTCATCATTCACCCCTGCCCAAAATTCAAAGAGTGATTTATTATTAAATTGTCTTTTGATTTCGCCACTTGCCGTGAAATCTATGAAGATTTCTTCTTCGGAAGTTGAGAGCCCTTCGGGAGTATATTGAAATGGATCCCTAACCCACTCGTAACTTGCTACCAAGTTGTTGTCAGTAAGAAAATACTTCCTAAAATTCTTTGTCAACATGGTTAGATGATTTTCAATGGTTACTAAAACAACTTTCACATGTTGTTCTTCAGCCTTGTATGTGTTAACACATTCACCCATATTTGCAAACATTTCTAGGGTTTTTTGCTTTACATTTCTGCTCCACAAGTCCTATTTTCTACAAAAAGCATTAATTTTATCACTTGTATCGAATATATGTGTATCTGTTCCTTGGAGTTGAAGATTTAAGGTATTTAGTTTTTCGAATATATCGACCAAGTAGCTCAATTTCATCACAAATAAACTATTTCGAAACGTCTCGGCTTCCGGTCGGTTTTCCTCTTCTAGAAAAATGATGATTTCATTTCTTATTTCACAAACACGTTGCAAACATTTCCCACGTGATAACCATCTTGCCTCGTAATAAAATAGTAACGCTGAATGTTCGGAACCCATGTCTTTATAAAGTGCAGAAAAAATTCTAGTTTTTAGGGGTCTCATTTTAATATAATTTACTACGGTTACAACTGTAGTGAGTACAATATTCAGAGCAGGACTCATTCCTGTGGAAGCCAGAGCTTCTCTGTGGTTCATACAATGTGTCCACACACACAGTAGAGATTTTTGTTTCACAAGTGCTTGTACACTTTGAAATCTTCCAGACATTGAATGAGCACCAACGGTACATATTCCGACGCAATTTTTCCACTTCATATTCCTCGTTTATAACATATGCAAGTGATGTTGCTTTGAGTTCTATTGGTTTGCGGAAAAATAGTTCTTCTACTGCTGACATACCATCACAAAATCGAACATAGGCAATGAAATGAGCATCTTTATTGCTATCTGTTGCCTCAACAAGCTAAATTGAAAACAATTTGTCACGCAGTGCTAATGCTCGCTTACGCCCACTTAAAAAATTATCCATGATTCTGTATACATTTACTGCCGTGAATACTTATTATCTCGAATTTCAATTAACACGTAAATTACAACATACTCATTCACGATAAATCCGATAGCAGTAGAAGGATCAACTCGACTGAGACGGGCTGTAATTGAACGAGGTGCAGCATTTATACACTTTTGGGCAGACTTTCCGAATATTCGAGACAACTCGGAACTTCTCGCGAAGCCGCTACCGATATGGTGGACGTGACAGAGAGCAATAGAGAGGTATCGATTCTAGTTTTGTCAACGCAGCAAATATGTGTTGCCAAATATGAATAAATTTACTTATTCTTGGTAGTTTGTAAGGTTTGTAATTAAGGTCATAGTGTAGCTTTAGCATCAAAATACTGAAAATACATTATTATTGCATGCATTGTTATTGTATGAGAGGGGCAGAGGCACGATGAAAATTATGTTTGAAAATTGGGTTGCAAATACTGAAAGGTTGAGAAGCGCTGCCTTATAAGCACTTAAAATGGTGCGAATGCTAGATATTTAAATAAGCTGGCTATTTTATATGTGGCCATGTAGTATAAAGCCACTATAATTTGACAGGGTTCAATAACACGGACTACAATTTTTAAGTTAACTTTTGTTAAAAAGAATATTCTAATTTCAAACTATTTCTACTGCTAGTGCAATAAAGTCATTATTAGCAAGTAAATATAAGTTTCGAATAACAGTTTCGAATTTCTCCGCTGAAATTAAATCCAAAAATAAACAAACTTAAACCCGTTATACAAACATAAACAAAAATGTGCTGCATTTCTGATACCACTGGCTGTTGGACGGAAATATGTAATTGGCAATTGAGTATATTCACTATAAAAATATTTTGTTAACAGGATAGAATCCGCATTTTAAAAGAAAAATGCTGATTTAAAAATACATCGTTATTGTCAAGGCATTTCTTACGAGTTTATTTTTTTGGGTCTAGCACACGTGCTACAGGGAAGTCTCTAAAGCGCTACAGGAGCGACACGTGTGCGGAGAAAGCGATTCACGTTGTTCTTGAATCGCTGTAAATTGTACTCGGTGGGAAACACAGTCCTGGGCAAATTTTTCCAAAGGGATGATGTTCTCCATATAAAAAACTGCTTGAAAAGCGTTGTACGAGGAGTAACAAGCTGAACCTCATACGGATGTGAAGTATTAGCGCGATGTGTACTTCTAACATGCACCGCTCTGGGAGGAATTAAGCGGGCCACATCCTTCGAACACTTTCCATGAAAATACTTGTAGAATAGGCTCAAGTCGCCAACCGTTCTTCGATGTTCCAGCGAATCTAGACCGCAGGTCAGTTCCGGGTCTCCAATCAGACGAACAGCTCTTCTCTGAATAGAATCCAACAAATGCAGTGTATGTTTGGGAGTGGAGCTCCAAACATGGGAGCAGTATTCCATAGTTGGTGGAATTTGAGCTTTGTAAAGAATTAACAGTTGTTGTGGAGGGTAAAGTTTTCTGGTTCGAAATAATATTCCCAACCTTTGAGAAGCTCTCCTTGCTATGCCTGCAACATGTACATGCCATGCTCCCAAATTAACGCCCAACAAATTGAGTGACGATGTTAGAGGAATGGAGTGCCCCGACATAACTATGTCGGGTTCAGCAACGTTAACTTTTTTAGAAAATACTGCCGCCTGGGTTTTTGTAGCGTTAAATTCCACTTGGTTACTATCACTCCAAGATAGAATTTCTTCCAGGTCTTTGTTAATTTGAATGACTTCCTGCTGTTTGCGGATATTCGTCTGAGTAGCCGATGTCCGAGCATTCAAAGAGTAACTGTTAAAAGTAGTTTTGCTTGAAATTTTGAGAAGTAATAGATTTTTTAGCATCATACATTCACTGCTTCGATATAATGATGGTTTACCACGCTGTATGGCCATCATTAATTGTAAAAATTTCAGATATTTAACACGTAAAAGACACAAATCCACACTTTTTCTTCGATCAAAAGCATGCATTTTTTACAATTTTTGATGTCGTATATCAGCGTTTCTCAACCTTTCAGTATTTGCGACCCAATTTTCAAACATAATTCTCATCGCCCCCCCCCTCCCGCTCATCATAACAATAATAATGTATTTTCAGTATTTTGATGCTAAAGCTACACTATGACCTTAATTACAAACCTTACTTGAACTACTAAAAATAAGTAAATTTATTCATATTTGGCAACACATATCTGCTGCGTTGACAAAACTAGAATCGATGCCTCTCTATTGCTGCTCTGTCACATCCACCATATCGGTAGCGACTTCGCGAGAAGTTCCGAGTTGTCTCGAAGATTCGGAAAGTCTGCCCAAAAGTGTATAAATGCTGCACCTCGTTCAATTACAGCCCGTCTTAGCCGAGTTGATCCTTCTACTGCTATCGGATTTATCGTGAATGTGTATGTTGTAATTTAGGTGTTAATTGAAATTCAAGGTATTAAGTATTCACGGTAGTAAATTTATACAGAATCATGGATAAATTTTTAAGTGGGCGTAAGCGAGCATTAGATGATAGTAAAGCATCAACAAGTGCACAGACGAGCGTGGTTCCGAAAATAATATCACGAAAATATTCTCAAGAATACTTAAATTTAGGATTTACCAGTATTGAAGTTAATGAAGAAGAAACGCCCCTGTGTGTTATTTGCTTAAAAATCTCGACAGCAGACAGCATGAAACCAAATAAACTTAAACGACATTTGGAAACGCTTCATAGTGAGTACCTCAACAAATCCCGAGAATTCTTCGAATTAAAATTAAAATCATATGTAAAGCAAAAATCATTTTTTAAAAAAACTTTTTCTGTGAATGAAAAAGCTTTACTTGCCTCTTACAAAGTTTCATATAAAATAGCCAGATGTAAAAAGCCTCACACCATTGGTGAAGAGCTTGTTTTGCCAGCCGCAATTGAGATTGTAGAAACTATGTTTGGAGATAATTTTGCCAAACAATTGCTATCCATACCTATGTCGAATGATACTGTTGCCCGTCGATTTGGTGATATAGCTGAAGATGTACAGCATTAGCTTTTCGGGAAGTTGCGTGACAAATTGTTTTCAATTCAACTTGATGAGGTAACAGATAGCAATAAAGATGCTCATTTCATTGCCTATGTTCGATTTTGTGATGGTATGTCAGCAGTAGAAGAACTATTTTTCTGCAAACCAATAGAACTCAAAGCAACATCACTTGCGTTAGTAGCTATCTCAAATGATTTTATAAACGAGGCAAATATGGAGTGGAAAAATTGCGTCGGAATATGTACCGATGGTGCTCATTCAATGTCTGGAAGATTTCAAAGTGTACAAGCACTTGTGAAACAAAAATCTCCACTGTATATGTGAACACATTGTATGATCCACAGAAAAGCTCTGGCTTCCAGAGAAATGAGTCCTGCTCTGAATATTGTGCTCAGTACAGTTTCGTGGATATACCTCTTAAAAACGGTTTTCAGGTGACGTTATATATTACGTAAAACTTTAACACGTCTAAAAGCCCTAAAAATTCTATAATTTTTTTTGGAACTAAAGATATTTAGTAGGTAGTTTATAAACTTGATTAGAACGCAATTTTAATTACAATATGACTTTAAATATACTTTGAACAGGGTGGAAGAAGGACTACGTCACTGCCTTAATCCTTTTGGTGACTATGAAATAGTCAAAAAATTTACCTTATTAAATTTATTTTTGATCTTATATTATAGCCAACGTGTTGAATAGTTACATTTATTGTTTCCTTATCACAATTTAGCCAAAGGTACGGTATCCTAAGTTTTTTATTTAGCCAAAGTCGTGGTACGTGGAGTGGTATTTTGCGTATAGTCCCTCTTAATTCATTGGTTAAACCAATATAAAAATCATTCATTAAGTTTTCATTTCATATTTGAACCGCAGATGTTATTCGCGTTTTATGATTGGAATAACAATTCATAAGTCATAAATCAATGAATATAATCGTGACTTTAAATTTTAATTCGGATTTATACGCTCAAGTGTAGACTTGGTAAACACAAACGATAATAATTTCCATGCAAAGTTTGTTTTATATCTTCAGATTTGTTTATATGTTATTCTAGAAGATTTTTAAACTGAAAAGTTATATATATATATATATATATATATATATATATATATATATATATATATATATATATATATATATATAGAGAGAGAGAGAGAGAGAGAGAGAGACTTTAAAAATTTCGATGAAAGATAATTCTACAGCGATCTTTTGGAGATACTTTTTGAGAATATATTTTATATACAAAATATAAACGAAGTGACGCTACTTTTGTTATTTTCAAAACAATGGATCAAAAACAATTTCGTGTTTTAATTTTACACTGCTTCTTGATGGGAAAAAAAATACCGTTCAAGCGAAGCAATGGCTTGAAAAGTGTTATGGGGACTCCGCTCCATCAGAAACAACAATAAAACGTTGGTTTGCTGACTTCAAACGTGGTCGTAGAGACACCGATGATGCAGAACGCAGTGGACGTCCAAATGAGGCGGTAACACCAGAAAACATCAAAAAAATCCATAAAATCGTTTTGAATGATCGAAAAGTGAAGTTGCGTGAGTTAGCTGACATCATAAAGATATCAAAAGAACGTGTTGGCTTTATATTGCATGAGCATTTGACTATGAGAAAGCTCTGTTCAAAGTGGGTGCCGCGTTTGCTCACTGTTGATCAAAAACAAGAACGTGTTGATGATTCTGAGCAGTGTTTGGCCATGTTTAAACGTAACAAACCGGAATTTTTGCGTCGATATGTGACAATGGATGAAACATGGATCCATCACTTCACTCCGGAATCAAAACGATCGTCATCTGAGTGGACAGCAACTGGTGAACCTCGTCCAAAGCGCCCGAAAGCACAACAATCGGCTGGAAAGGTTATGGCCTCGGTATTTTGGGATGTGCGTGGTGTAATATTCATCGACTATCTTGAGAAAGGAAATACCATCAACAGTGAATATTATATAGCGTTATTAGAGCGTTTGAAGGCCGAAATTGCAAAGAAACGACCGCATATGGCAAAGAAAAAAATTTTGTTTCATCAAGACAACGCACCGTGTCACAAGTCAATCAAAACAATGGCAAAACTACATGAATTGAACTTCGAATTGCTCCCACATCCACCGTATTCGCCAGATTTGGCTCCCAGCGACTACTGGCTGTTCGCAGACCTGAAAAAAAATGCTCGCCGGTAAGAAATTTCGCACGAATGAAGAGGTTATCGCTGAAACTGAGGCCTATTTTGAGGCAAAAGATAAATCGTTCTACAAAAGTGGTATTGAAATGTTAGAGCGGCGCTGGAATGATTGCGTTACTCTTGATGGAGATTACGTTGATGAATAAAGCTAATTTTGAACCAAAAAAACCGTGTTTTCTTTGTTAGGCCCGGGACTTTTCACCCCTTGTGTTAGCAACGGAAAATAAAAAGAAGAATATTCGTAATTTCGGTCTAGTAATCCAAAAAATAATTAGAAATTGTTGAGGGATCTGGATATTTCTTCTAAAGTATCTAGTTGTGTTCCTGAACATTTGGGGAATGTAGAAGATATTAACACATTTTTTGTTGCTGCTGCTGGCTCTTTGGCTCCAGATCCAGAAACCTTAAACTTTTATTTACAAAATAAAAAACAGGCCACAAGTACATTTCATTTTAGAGTAGCAATAACTGGTGAGATTGAACAGGCACTTTCTTCTATTGGCTCTAGGGCGGTGGGTACTGATGGAATTGGTATAACTATGTTGTTGAACTGTTGTCTACGCATAATTCCTTTTATTGTACATTTAGTTAACTTATGCATTGAAACTAACTGTTTCCCTGACATTTGGAAAAGCTCTTCCGATTCCTAAGGTGACCTTCCCTAAGGATCAGAAGGATCTTAGGCCCATAAGCATATTGCCAACGCTGTCAAAGGTCACTGAGAGAGTGATGGAGCGGCAAATGCGGGAGCATATTGAGCGGTACGGGCTCCTACCAGATTTCCAATCTGGCTGTCGCAGGGAAAAACAGCTTTGCTACTGCACTTCTCAAAGTTACGGACGATATTCTGTCGGCGGCGGACCGTAGTAAGCTCACTGCCTTGGTGCTCTTGGACTACTCGAAAGCTTTTGATTGGATAAATCGTACTTTGCTTTTGGCCATTCTTGATTTTGGAGGGGATGCTTGTGGGCTTATTAAGAGCTATATCGAGAACAGAACACAGTGTGTAAAACTTAATCGTAAACAATCCAGTCACGTAGTCGCTAAGTGTGGTGTGCCTCAGGGGTCAATCCTTGGGCCTCTGCTTTTCACACTGTACACTTCTCAACTTACTGTTAAAATGAAGAACGTCTCAACGCACCTATATGGAGATGACACATAGATTTACATGTCATTTCGAACCGAACAAATTCTGGAGGCGAATGATAAACTTTCGAATGAGCTTGAGCATCTTCGGAAAGTTCCACTAAACCATTGTCTTGAATTGAATCCTAAAAAACGTCAGTTACTTTCATTTGGACGAGAGCAATGTAGGGATCAATATCAGGATCTGATACATGTCAGTAGAAATAATGACACAGTAAAGGTTTCCAATGTTGCCAGGAATTTCGGTTTATTGCTGGACGTTAAATTGAGATTCTTGGAACATATTAGCGGCTGTTTCAAAAAAGCATTTGCAAATTTAAAACTGATTTTTAACCAACGACACCTTTTGAATGCCACTCTGAAAAAATCCTCGTGCGAATCATGCTGTGCTGTCGCACTTTGCTTTCTGCGAAACTGTGTATGGACTCCGTCTTGTGGAGCGCGATGGACGTATACAACGTATGCAGAACTGTTGTGTGCGTCTAATTGATTGCATAAGAAAGTATGAGGGGGAACTGAGTGCTGGAATGAGAGAGATTGGGTGGCTAATTAGGAGCGAAAGAAGGCACTTACATGGTTTGGTTCTATTTTATAAAATAATTTTCAAAAAAATTCCTAATTATTTGTATCAGAAAATTAAATTTAGATATGAAGCTCATGCCTTAGATTTGAGGCATAAATTTACCATCACTCCTCCTTATCATAGGACATTTTTGTTTAGACGATCATTTAGCTATCACATATCAGTGTCTTACAATAAGTTGCCTGCAGACTTAAAACAATTAGAACCCCACGCGTTTAAACATAGGGCACGCAAGATATTGATAACCTTGCCGTCCCGTGCATGATTTGCCTTCTGTTTTGCTTCGGTCTCTTATGTCTCCGTTGCGTCAAAATGTAGTATTATTGTGTTTTCACCATGTCTCGAACAACATTTGTGTCACAGTTATATTTATATATTAGTTTTTAGTTCGTATATATAAATTTAGTTATTATTATTGAATCAACTGTATAGATTAAATGAGGAAGCCTGGTTTCAATTTCGCCTTTTGTATATTACCTTGTAAATTACAATAAAGATATTATTATTATTATTATTATTTATATATATATATATATATATATATATATATATATATATATATAAATTAAATCTTTAAAATAAAAAATTAATCTGTGTTTAGTGACTAAAATGTGAATGTTTTAAAATTGCTTTGTTCACTAATGTTTTTAAACTTTTAATTATGACGAAATCCCCTTTTTAGGATAAGTAAATAATACTGATGAAGTATTAACTGTTACTTGTGTTGCGGGCGGCGGGGGAGCGCGTTGGGGGTAAAGTCAATTCGTTGCAGCATGAACTAACCTGAACCAAACTGAGCTCACCTGAACTAACAGGAGCTTATGTCTTAAGGAGGTTCTGTGTACATCATATCTTTTCTTTATTCAAAATTAACAATATTAAGATTTTCAACTGTCTATAGAAAGAATGTGTAGGGAAATGAAAATAGAGATATCGTTGGTTTTATTTGTAAAAGAAAGACCTACTTTTTTTTACTTTAAAAAAACATTACTTTAAGCTAGTTATTATCATAACGTATTGACTCTCCTCCCACTACGCCCCCTCGTCACCTGCAATACATACAGTTCATGCCTATTGTTTTCAATATCTATTATACATATTACCGGCTATACGTTAGGTATTCTATAGAATGCCTAGGCAAAGTATAAAATAAATGATTATATATATATATATATATATATATATATATATATATATATATATATATATATACATACATACATACATACATTCATACATACATATATATAT
Organism: Pachyrhynchus sulphureomaculatus; assembly: GCA_019049505.1. Taxonomy (NCBI): domain Eukaryota; kingdom Metazoa; phylum Arthropoda; class Insecta; order Coleoptera; family Curculionidae; genus Pachyrhynchus; species Pachyrhynchus sulphureomaculatus. The sequence goes on along the minus strand of CM032456.1, from coordinate 5,302,376 downwards.
ATATATATATATATATATATATATATATATATATATATATATATATATATATACGAGGCTGGTTTGAAAAGTCCGTGCAAAAACCTTTTTTATTTTTCGACATAGTCTCCTTTTAGGCTTATACATTTCGTCCAACAATGTTCTAGTTTGTTGATCCCTTCCGAATAATAGGATTTGTCCAAGTCTGCAAAATATCCATTAGTGTCTGCAATCACCTCCTCGTTTGAATAAAATCTTTGTCCCGCCAGCCATTTCTTCAAATTGGGGAACAAATAGTAGTCCGAGGGAGCCAAGTCTGGAGAATAGGGGGGATGTGAAACGAGTTGGAATCCTATTTCCATTAATTCTGCGACCACAACTGCTGAGGTATGTGCTGGTGCGTTGTCGTGATGGAAAAGGACATTCTTGTGGGCCAATCGCGGGCGTTTTTCTTGCAGCTCGGTTTTCAAACGGTCCAATAACGATGAATAATATGCACCTGTAATAGTTTTACCCTTTTCCAGATAGTCGATGAGGATTATCCCTTGCGAATCCCAAAAGACAGTCGCCATAACCTTTCCGGCCGAAGGAACGGTCTTCGCCTTTTTTGGTGCAGATTCCCCCTTGGTAACCCATTGTTTAGATTGTTGTTTGGTCTCAGGAGTACAGTAATGTATTCATGTTTCATCCACAGTGACGAAACGACGCTTAAAGTCCTCCGGATTCTTCTGGAACAGCTGCAAACCATCCTTGCAACACTTCACACGATTCCGTTTTTGGTCAAGCGTGAGCAATCGCGGCACCCATCTTGCGAATAGCTTTCTCATGTCCAAATGTTTATGCAAAATATTATGTACCCGTTCAGTCGAGATGCTCACAGCACTAGCAATCTCACGCACCTTAACTCTTCTGTCATCCATCACCATATCATGGATTTGATCAATGATTTCTGGAGTTGTAACCTCCACAGGCCGTCCAGAACGTTCAGCGTCACTTGTGCCCATGTGGCCAGTCCGAAAATTTTGAAACCCCTGTTCTAATCGAAGGTGCAGAGTCACCATAATGTTTATCAAGCTTCTCTTTAGTCTCCTGAGGCGTTTTGCCTTTCATAAAGTAATGTTTAATCACCACACGAAATTCTTTTTCGTCCATCTCTTGAAAATCACTCGACTTCCTTGATTCACACGAATGCCAAACACAAAGAAATAGACCAATATGGCTGAAACTTGGTGTGCGTTCATTCAAGAGATGCTACTAACTAAACATGACCTCGATACGCGCCGGTGTCATCAAATCTGAAGCAAGTCTATTTGGGTGAGAACTTAATCTTGTGGAATAATTTTTCGAGTAGTCTCTTATTTCTGACTTCACTGAGTTGACTTGAAGAACATGTACTATGATGCTGTTTGGAACGAACCACGGCGCGTTTACTACAGTTCGTAGCACTTTGGAGTGAAACCTTTCCAATATTTCAATGTTTGATGTGGATGCTGTACCCCAGAGTTGAATGCCGTAGGTCCAAATTGGTTTGAGGATCGCTTTGTAGACCAAAAGCTTGTTGTTTGTTGAAAGCGCAGATTGGCGACCAATTATCCAGTGCAGCTGTCTAAACTTAAGACCAAGTTACTTTCTTTTTGTAAAAATATGTTTTCTCCCTGTCAAACGTCTGTTTACATGCATCCCAAGATATTTAGCTTCGTCTCGCTGGGGCAGTTGGTGGCTATTAAGTGTGACTGGAGGGCAATCGCCTTATTTATTAATTTACTTAAGTATATTTGGCCTGGCCAGATACATAGGTAGTAGTTGTTCGCAGAAATGTAATAACGTCCGAGGCAGCACTATGGCGTTGTCTAAAAAAAGGTGCTGTGAAATACAAAAATGTATGTTTCGGCACTTGGACAACGTTGATGGGTATTATGACATCTTCGCCGATTTTCTTAGGATATAGAAAAGGATAAATCCCGACTCAGGAGGGGAGATGAAAGATAATATATATATATATATATATATATATATATATATATATATATATATATATATATATATATATATATATATATAATGAGAAGGCTGTTGTTTGTTAGGGAGAAGGAAGGCACCGTCATAATATTCAATAATCTACCTCGAGGCTCTTTGTATTTCATATGTTAAACGCTCCGAGCTAGTCTTTTCTGACCCACAAACACTTTGTTAGCGTATCTTGTGTGTAGTACCAGAGTATAATAGTGTATGACATGCTCCGGAGACTTGCAAAATAGAATTATCTTATTGCAGCTAAACTAATTTGATCTCTCAAGTGCATGATGACATAGGTAGCCGATATTATTTTTTACAAAACAAAATCTACCTTACCACTAAACTGTAAACTGTTATCTACTAGAAATCTTAAAATTGTAATGTTTATTTTTAAATTTGATCTTTAATTTCCCTATGATTTTTCTTTTTAAGCTAAAGATAACCTGTAACTGGACGTCCTAAAAAAATAAAATTTTATAGGAATATTTCTGGACAAAAGTTTTTTTTTTATTTTTTGGCAAGTTTAGAAGAAAAAAAAATTGCATATACTTTTAAAACCGTCTATAAAATTTTGTAAATAAATGCATGTGTAAATTCAATAATATATTAAAAACAGCAAATATATCGTGCAGTGTTTTACCGCACAAAGATTAGAAAATATTAAAAAAAAAACATTTTTAAGCATTTTATTTGAATTTTATGGTATATATATATATATATATATATATATATATATATATATATAATACATTAAAATTCCAGGTTTCAGTTCGTTCGTCTAACAATGAACTTGCACGACGTTTCACCAAAATTTCATTTGGCATTTTCAAGTGCTCTTGCTGCTGCTGCCTTTCGATCACAGCATCGAGAGGCAACAGCAACAAGAGCACTTGAAAATGCCAAATAAGATTTTGGTGAAACGTCATGAATGTTCATTGTTAGACGAACGGATTGAAACCCGGAACTTTAATGGATTACATTCCACCATCCGTGAAAACCTCTTTTGTAACATATATATGTATATATATATATATATATATATATATATATATATATATATATATATATATATATATATATATATTTCTTGCTTTTTCATTTTAGCACTAAAAAACTTTAGATTTGGAACAAGAAAATCATTTCAGTATTAATCTTGGAAATGTTATTAGAACCTTTTTAAAATCTGTTTTTAATTTGCTTAAATAAATAAAGTTAACGCAAACGCCAGCTGTTAAGTGGCAATGACTCAAATATATTTGCTATCGCGTTACCGAGGGAACTCTTTTAAAATAATAGATAATAAATCTTCTTCTATTATTTTTACAATACAATATATGATTTTTTACTCAGCTAAAACAGAAACAATCAGGTTGGTGACATACAACACAATTTATATTCTAGCCACCAAGTGTGTCAATTAAACTGCGATTATTTATCCAGGAAAATATATTGAAGCTAGGGATTTTTCTTTGCTTTCTATAAAGTTCTATATATTTTCTCTATCTTTTCGTTGTCCTTGCCTTTTTCATGATCACTTTCATTAAATCTTTATATATATCCCGTTTATCGGTCTTCGAAGAAAAATAACATTTTTTATTAACACTTAGTTCTAAATTATTACTATCAAAATTCATAACATAAACACATATTATTGTCAATTTGCATTATTGTCAAACGTCCATACGTATTTTGGGTAAAGCTAGAAAAAGATTTTTTTTAGAATACCGCCATAAAAATATATATATACTAACTTTTCTAAAATTAGAAGCTCCCCAAAAGTGAAAAATTAAATACAAAACTTTCCATTTTAAAAGTTTGACATATAATACGTTTGTATTATATGTCAAAACGCGATGCACGATTTTTTCTGTTTTATCTCCGGAATAAAAATTCGTTAAAGCACTACTACTTCTGTTGTGTTGGAAATGTGGAATATTTAGCCCAATAAAACTACTCAGTATATATGTCACCACTACAGCAAACACTTTATTTTTGCACTCGACGTGCGTTTCGTTTACCATGTTAGTCAATCATCGCTCCTGATGAAGCTAACATGGTTAGCAAAACGGGCGTCGAATTTAAAAATGAAGTGTGTGGTATAGTGGTGATATATACTGAGTACGACTACTGCTGTACTTTTCCCTAACTCTTCAAATAGGCGAGTTGAAAGGGTGATCACTTTATAATCAATAACCACGTTCATGACAAATCTGTTCTTAACCTTATATGTATGTAAGGTAATAATCTGGAAGGTATTTAAATTTTTAAGTGTTTTCGGAGAGATTTTTTTTGTTGGTGACCAATGATGAAAGCGTTGAGAGCAAAGCAGTCAAGTAATGTGTTCTGACAAATTTTTATTTCTTGTGGTCTGTGCAGGCGAAATAGCGGGCCAGTGTTTACAGTCATAAATGTTAAACACTTTATTTTAAAGTAAAAAAAAAATAAAATAAAATAAAAAAATTTATTAACGGATCAGCCATTTACAGATAAGGGAAACAAAACTAAAAAGAAAATCATAACATTTACATAACATTTACATATTACTAAAAACATCCGAAGCACCATCACAAAACCTGTCTAGTCTTATTTTTTGTGGATTGAATGTTATCACTAAATAAATCTATATTGGAGACTCTATTAATAGCATTAGCCCCAGCACACGATCTAGTCAATGCTGATGATAAACCGTAGTTTGTTCGGTGAAATGGTAAATGAAGCAAATTTGTTATACGTAGTATTCTTTGATGAGTATTAAGTCCAATCTTCTCCAGAAGTTCTGGGCAGTCAATTGCAGAATTTAAAACTTTATGTAGTGTGCAAATATCGGTTAACCTTCTCCTGTCTTCAAGGCTAGGTAAATTTAACAAATTCATTATTTCCTCGTATACAATATTTTCTACTGTTATTCCCATTCCTATTGGTCTCTGAAAGCCAAGGCTTCTATTTAGCTTTGCACCCTTTTAATCCAGCTTCTGTTAGTCTTCTGCTTGCCGCTCGAGAACTAATCGGCATCCTAATCTCTTCCGACAGAGTTGCAGCAAGCTTAGATAATGTTTTTTTTTTCGATTTTTAATAGACTCGCGGATGGGTTTTCTGCCCTATCGCTCATTAGTCTTACGATTTCAGCCCGTTCTCATTTTGTTGGCATGGGACCCAGTCTCCACAAACCTTTTAATAGCACATTGCAATGCGTACCGAGAACATTTCACTAACTTGGGACTTGCCTTGTTCATGTAGGTTTTGAATTTTAATTCGTTTTTCGATACCAAGCTCACTTTTCTAAGGCATTTCTCAAATATAAGAATGTCCAGTTCACAAATAAAACACGCACAGAAGCGTCTTGACACTATAAGTAGTAAAAAGAGACTGATAAAACATTAAAAATATTTTTCAAAAAACCTCATTATCGCAATTTTGTGGGCCAGGTGTTTTATGGACCTGTAAAAGAGATTATCTATTGTTTAAGTTAGCTTTTGACAGCGCCGCCTATAGTATTGTTAAAACAATTGTTTTTTTTTTTAAATATTTTATGAGTTTCATGTGTTTATTAGGAGTGCCTAATACTTTTGGCCAAGGCTGTATATACATATATATATATATATATATATATATATATATATATATATATATATATATATATATATATATATATATATATATATATATAGATATATACACTCGGTAAACAAACGCCCGTCGCTATCACACTATGACACGAAAGCTCAAAAATCACGCAAAGTTACAGTTGGCAACGCCAGAATATACTTTATATTGAACCATTTAAAAAATATTACCCTTTCGGAAATTCAGTTCCAATGACCACTGTCCATCCACGTCTTCTTCTTAAAACTCGTTGCTCAAAAGCAGCAAAATCATCGTTTTTCCTCCTTAGCATATTTTGGGATATTATTAGAACTGCACTAGCACAAACACCTTCGTAAGATTTTTAATAAGTTAGTCACTACTTTAATTGAGTCACATCCTTCAACTTACAGGCATTTATAAATATATTTACGGCAGAGCTAATTTAATTTTTTTCAAAATTTCTGTCAAATCTTTGTGAATATGTTGGCACCTGAACGAAAAACATAAAATTTATATAAAATAATTTTGGAATATTTTTAGTTTTCCTCAAGGATTGCCTAATATTTCATGATTTTCTCATAATTTATTGAATTTTATTACTCAATAAAAATAAGTTAGTAAGTTTAACTATTTTTAGTGACCTGAAAACTTCTAAAATTCCCGATTCTTTTAGTAGTTACAATATATTTATAGTAACTGTTATTTTATTTTAAACATTAAATACTAAATCTGATTATTTTATTTCAAATTAAAGCAGAAAGTAAAATCATAATAATAATTTCAATTTCAATTTTTTTAGAGCTACAAAATACAACCAGTAAACAACACCTTGATCTCAAGATTTTTCCGCGTAACTGGCAAAACTAATAGACAAAAAGGGATAATCAGTACCGCAAAAATATTGAAACAAACGGATACAGCATCCAGCCAATCAAGAAATCAGCAAAATAGCCAACAAGCAAAACCTCAAAAACCACCTGAAAACAAACTTACAATCACACTTCCCTATCACAAAGAAACAACAGACCACATCGCAGGACAAAAGCATCATTACTCAGGAATCTAAAGGACAAAATAAGGCTAGAAAATCAGGGTTAGTATAACCTTCTTTATGGCAATTACAATGATGTCTAAATAGGACAAACTAATAGAAGAATATCCGCAGGGCTTGAAGAACACAAACTTAGCATCCGTAACAAGTGAACTACATTAGCGCCAGCCAGCGACAGGCTACAAAATCTATTTTAACAGTTGCAAGCAAATAGCTATCTTACAATACCACAAAACAAGAATGATCCAAAAAGCCATCGAAATTGAGAAAAAATCCCAACTTAAATAAAGGAGATGATACTCTTAATGTCCCAGTAGCATGGAAATGCATAATAACACAAAGCATCAAGGTACTAGTCCACCAATATCTCCCTGAAAAATGTCAAGTCCTTCTAAGTCAGTCCAGAGAGGGCAACACAGACCAAGAAGAGCTACAACCTCAAGTCCCAACAGCATATGATCAGCATACAGAACTCTCAACCTTTCAGTTTACCGATCAGTAATCATCGATAATGCCAAATGGGACTATGGCTACACGTCTGCATTTATCAAGTTAGAATAACACTGATCAACAGATGTACTCTCGAGCCTACAGGAAAACACATTTCTCCATCCGTGAATCCCTACACATTAACATATCTACGAGGCTGGTTTGAAAAGTCCGTGCAAAAATAAAAACTACTTATGTGTTTGGGGTAAACCTTTTTTATTTTTCGACATAGTCTCCTTTTAGGCTTATACACTTCGTCCAACGATGTTCTAGTTTGTTGATCCCTTCCGAATAATAGGATTTGTCCAAGTCTGCAAAATATCCATTAGTGTCTGCAATCACCTCCTCGTTTGAATAAAATCTTTGTCCCGCCAGCCATTTCTTCAAATTGGGGAACAAATAGTAGTTCGAGGGAGCCAAGTTTGGAGAATAGGGGGGATGTGAAACGAGTTGGAATCCTATTTCAATTAATTTTGCGACCACAACTGCTGAGGTGTGTGCTGGTGCGTTGTCGTGATGGAAAAGGACTTTCTTGTGGGCCAATCGCGGGCGTTTTTCTTGCAGCTCGGTTTTCAACCGGTCCAATAACGATGAATAATATTCACATGTAATAGTTTTACCCTTTTCCAGATAGTAGATGAGGATTATCCCTTGCGAATCCCAAAAGACAGTCGCCATAACCTTTCCGGCCGAAAGAACGGTCTTCGCCTTTTTTGGTGCAGATTCCCCCTTGGTAACCCATTGTTTAGATTGTTGTTTGGTCTCAGGAGTATAGTAATGTATCCATGTTTCATCCACAGTGACGAAACGATGCTTAAAGTCCTCCGGATTCTTCTGGAACAGCTGCAAACCATCCTTGCAACACTTCACACGATTCTGTTTTTAGTCAAGCGTGAGCAATCGCGGCACCCATCTTGCGGATAGCTTTCTCATGTCCAAATGTTTATGCAAAATATTATGTACCCGTTCAGTCGAGATGCCCACAGCACTAGCAATCACACGCACCTTAACTCTTCTGTCATCCATCACCATATCATGGATTTGGTGACGTTCAGCGTCACTTGTGCCCATATGGCCAGTCCGAAAATTTTGAAACCACTTATAAACTGTTCTAATCGAAGGTGCAGAGTCACCATAATGTTTATCAAGCTTCTGTTTAGTCTCCTGAGGCGTTTTGCCTTTCATAAAGTAATGTTTAATCACCACACGAAATTCTTTTTCGTCCATTTCTTGAAAATCACTCGACTTCCTTGATTCACACGAATGCCAAACACAAAGAAATAGACCAATATGGCTGAAACTTGGTGTGCGTTCATTCAAGAGATGCTACTAACTAAACATGACCTCGATACGCGCCGGTGGTGCCATCTCTCGGACTTTGCACGGACTTTTCAAACCAGCCTCTTATAATATATATAAAATGCAACGTCTCTCTGTCTCTCTGCCTTTCTGTCCGTTAGTGCGCTTATCACTGGAGAACCACTTATCCGATTTACGCGCTTTTTTTTTAAACATACATATGTTGTCTGGCCATGTTATAGGATATATTTTATTGCGTTAGGTAACATAAAAAATAAGCAGTAGCGATAATAGTGAATCAAGTCGGAAAAAAAAGGTTACCGTTAGCGCGTTCTCTTGCAATACACTGCCTAAACCATTAAATATGGAACAATATCATGTTGCAAAGAATATAATATATATAAAATGCAACGACTCTCTCTCTGTCTGTCTGTCCGTTAGTGCGCTTATCGCTGAGAACCACTTATCCGATTTACATGTTTTTATAAATTTATACATATGTTCTATATAATTCGATATAAGCCTAGATAATGGGAGATAAGGTGAGATAATGGGAGAGATAAGTATAAATAATGGGAGATAAGAAGAAATAATGGGAGATAAGCAGAGATAATGGTGAGAATTATGGTGAGATAATGGGAGATAAGGAGAAATAATCGGAGATAAGGAGAAATATTGCGAGATAAGTCGAGATAAGCCTAGATAATGGGAGATAAGGGGAGATAATGGGAGATAAGGAGAAATAATGGGAGATAAGGAGAAATAATGGCAGATATTTTATTACGTTAGGTAACATAAGGGATAAGCCGTGATGATAGTAGTGAATCAAGTCCACGCGAGCGGAGCCGCGGGCACGGCTAGTATAGGTATATGTGTAAGATTATCTAATAGACAAGGCGAAATCGGCGCCATCGTTGGAAAAAATTTTCTAATTGAATTCTTTTTCATAACCTTCTCCAGGAGATGCCCCTGAAAGAGGATCAACATGTTGCCGGGCGGTAACCTGGTCCGAATTTGTTTAAACAAATTTTTTTTAAACAAAGTCCAAAAATTGAAATTTTTAGGTAAATTGGACCATTTTGAACAAAAAATGTCTCTTGTGAATTTTCTCTAAAATGCGCCGTTTTCGAGATATCGGCGATTTTAGGTGCGAGAAAACGCGAAAATGGCCACTTTCACCTCCCAATATCGGAGTCAAAAATTAAAATTTTCAATGTTGCCAAGTGTCCAAATTAAAGTTTGAGATCTCCTCTACAAATTACCGTAGGAAATATTGCAATATCTTCATTTTTAAATATTGTTTTTTAACAGTTAACAAATTGCGTTCGAGCGCCCGCGGCTGCATCGAAACTGTATACATAGATATATACGCAACGCCCGTACGTAGGCGCACGGAACTGTATACGCACTGCGATGCTCTATAAAGCTTTGTTTCTTGATTTCTTATTAAAATTAATATATTTGAAAAGTATGTAAAAAATATTTATTTATTAAAGAGTAATTGTTATATCAAATTTAATTATTATAACAAATGAATATAAATAAAAATTCAATATTCGATTAGGATGGTAGAAGAATTAAAACAATTTTATGAAATATAACTTATATATATTTAATAGAATTTTCGCAAATATTTAAATTACACCCACACATGAGTATACAACTTACGTTGTTGCTTTTGCAATTACATGCATTAGTTTTACAATTTTTTGTACATTTACATTGCCTAATTAACGAATCTGGTATCGAATTTTTTAACATGAATTTGGGTAACAATTCACCTGTTTCTATAGTGTAACCAAATTCTGTTGCATCTAAATGTCGATACCGAGAATACAATGACATTTTCCATATGTACGTTTGTAGTGAAGCTCGTGAAATGTGCAATTTTAAAGCATCGGATGTACATGGAATTTTTCCAAAATTAATACCCATCCCACAAGAACGTTCTAAAATTATTTGTCTAGCATTATCTGCTGTTTCTCCAGCTTTATTCAAAATTTTCAAATACAATTTTTCTAATGCATTGAATTCCATGGCATTTAATTGTAAGCCAGTACCAAGTGGGGTTAATGCATTTTGAGTATCTAAATCAAAGACTAAATCTAAAGCTTTATTTTTAGTACCTACTTTACTAGTAGTATCACAGCCTGTAAACGCATGTAAAGCAGGCAAAACTTGACAAACTTGACTAGTTAAATATTCAGCAGCTACATTACAAGACAATAATCTTGGCTTCTGACCAACTACTTTAAAATACAATCCTGTACAACCAATTAATTTGAAAAAGCTCCAATAATGAATTGCTAATATAAAAACGTCGGTATCAACGGAATGAATTATTATTTCAGAATTATAAGGTAACATATATCGAGCATGACAAAATATCCTTGTATCAGCCTCTAAGTGATTGTTTTCTAACTCAATAATTTCATGTATATTATTTCCCTGTATACAATAGCACTTTTCAATGTTATAGAATCCACCTGATATTATTAATTGTTGAGTGTGACTTAATGCAACGTAATTTACAGCATTATTAGATAAATATTGAACCAATTGAAACTTATTATTTGTATTCATCATTAAAGTTTTAATATTTTTTGGAATTTTTGTATCACAGTTTTGAATAAATATATTCGCGCCTACGTACGGGCGTTGCGTATATATCTATGTATACAGTTTCGATGCGGCCGCGGGCGCTCGAACGCAATTTGTTAACTGTTAAAAAACAATGTTTAAAAATAAAGATATTCCAATATTTCCTACGGTAATTTGTAGAAGAGATCTCAAACTTTAATTTGGACACTTGGCAACATTGAAAATTTTAATTTTTGACCCCAATATTGGGAGGTGAAAGTGGCCATTTTCGCGTTTTCTCGCACCTAAAATCGCCGATATCTCGAAAACGGCGCATTTTAGAGAAAATTCACAAGAGACATTTTTTGTTCAAAATGGTCCAATTTACCTAAAAAAACTTGTTCCGGGGCGAAAATTTCAATTTTTGGACTTTGTTTAAAAAAAATTTGTTTAAACAAATTCGGACCAGGTTACCGCCCGGCAACATGTTGATCCTCTTTCAGGGGCATCTCCTGGAGAAGGTTATGAAAAAAAATTCAATTAGAAAATTTTTTCCAACGATGGCGCCGATTTCGCCTTGTCTATAATATTTGCATGAGTAGCCGATGTTTGAGCGTTCAAAGTGAATGAAGAAATAAGTATACTGTAAACTGCAAAGCTGTAGATTGGATTCCTGGGTCCTTCCAGCAATTCGTAATGTAGATGAGAAAGAAAGTAGGAGACACTATGGAGCCTTGGGACACATCGGCGTTGGTAGTGAAGCTGTTAGAAAGAAATCCGTCGACTATCACTCGTAAAGAATGCTCCTTGAGAAAACACGAGAGCCATAGAAACAAGTCTTCAGACATACCATAAGAGCTTAGCAACAATCCATCGTGCCAAATACGGTCGAATGCCTTGGATATACCAAGTGCAACCGCTCGAAATTCGAAAGTGTTCAATTCTGTTGTTTCAAACATATGTTACATAAGTTAAAAGATCTCCTGTCTCCACTAATAATAATCAATCCTTCAAGATATTTTAGGAGATGCTAATTGGTAGTCCTTTCCACGACCTTCAATACTATTGAAAGCAGTGCGACTGATCGGTAGTTGTTTGGCATAGTCTTCTTGCTTTTTTTTGGTATCGGCTGAATTGTAGCGCGTTTCCAGCAGGAAGGAGATTTTTCATCTTTGTACGATAGGTTGAAAAGTATATAGAAAACTGATGCTAGTTCTCTGGCGCATTTTTTTGAGTACTATAGCTGGTATTTCGTCAGTACCAGAAGCTTTTTTGGTGTCTAGGTCCATTAAAATACGTTTTATATATCTGGAGGCGAATGATAAACTTTCGAATGAGCTTGAGCATCTTCGGAAAGTTTCGCTAAACTATTGTCTTGAATTGAATCCTAAAAAAAAGTCAGTTACTTTTATTTGGACGAGAGCAATGTAGGGATCAATATCAGGATCTGGTTCATGTCAGTATAAATAATGACACAGTACAGGTTTCCAATGTTGTCAGGAACTTGGGATTATTGCTGGATGTTAAATTGAGATTCTCAGAACATATTAACGGCTGTATCAGGAAAGCATTTGCAAATTTAAAACTTATTTTTAACCATCGACACCTTTTGAATGCCGCTCTGAAAAAATCCCTGTGCAAATCATTGGTGCTGTCGCACACTGCTTTCTGCAACACTATGTATGGACCCTGTCTTGTGGAGCGGGATGTCAGACGTATACAGCGTATGCAGAACTGTTGTGTGCGTCTAAGCGTCTAATTGGTGGCATAAGAAAGTATGAGAGAGGACCGAGTGTTGGAATGAAAGAGATTGGGTGGCTAATTATGACCGAAAGAAGGCATTTACATAGTTTGGTTCTATTTAATAGGATAATTTTCAAAAAAATTCCCAATTATTTGTATCAGAAAATTAAATTTAGATATGATGCTCATGCTTTAGATTTGAGGCATAAATTTACCATTACTCCTCCTTATCATAGAACAGCTTTATTTGAACGATCATTTAGTTATCAGATATCAATGTCTTACAACAAGTTGCCTGCAGACTTAAGACAATTAAAACCTGCCGCGTTTAAACATAGGGCACGCAACATGTTGATAACATTGGCGTCCCGTGCATGATTTGCCTTCTGTTTGATCTGGTCTTTTATGTCACCGTTGCGTCGAAATGTAGTATTATTGTGTTTTTACCAGGTCTCAAACAACATTTGTGTCACAGTTATATTTATGTCTTAGTTTTTAGTTCACAATAAAGACATTATTATTATTATTATTATTAATACGTTGTCTGAAGATAATATCAGATATTCTTGACTGCATTATGAGAATAGTTGGTGGTATTTTTCCTTGGAAATCGACAGTAGAATATGAAGCCAAAAATTCAGCTAAGAAATTGGTTTTCTCCACTGCTGTTGTATTATCTAGCCGTGTGAGTGGTGATAGTATGTAGCGAATTTTGAATAAAGTTTTGCATTTGCACGAATACAAAATTCAATTGACACAAGAATTTAAAGAATTTGCAAATTTTGCTGATTGCGTTTTGCTTTTGGTCGATGTGTACTTTCGGGAAATAGTGATGTCAACTGGCCACAAAGATCAGGTGAATTAATACCGTTAACGTTTTTTTTGTGGGGCTATCTTAAAAGTAAAGTTTATATCCGCAAACCATTTTATGAATTAAAAAACAACATCGGAGTCGAAACTGCTGAAATTAACGCTGTAATGACATTGAAAATTACAATTCTAAAAGTGATGATTGTACACGTAGTTTTGTAAACAAATGGAGATTTTTTAGTGTTCCGTATGGAACACTTATAAGATCACTTCGATGACTGTCCGTCTCTCTGTTTGTCAGTCTGTCTGTCAACCCGATTTTCTCCGAAACTATTCGACATAGAAAATTAAAATTTGGCACTAATATAGGAATTGATGGTCTCATCAGAGCCGTTTAGCTTTGAAAGTTAAATTTTTTTACCTGGTCATCGAGTGGGGGGTTTGAAAAACATGAGATCAAAAATATATATAATGTAATACTTGTGCACACTTTTCTTTGTATTATTTTTATAAGATCACGAAAAATTGCTGTCTATCCCCCTTATCTCGAAGAGTACTAATCAAAAAATTTTGAAAAAATTATGGAAAATTTTCCACAGGGTGTAGATTAACCGAAAATTATCACCTTTAATAATTTATCTAGTATATAAAAAATAACCGGTCAAGTGCAAGTTGAACTTGCGCAACTAGTGTTCCGTACGTTGATTGCTTTTAAAATACAAAAAATTTTGTTACAGATGTTTAAAATGATCAGTGACTTCACAAAACACACCCCAAATGAGTTTTCAAAAAAATTTGTTTCCACTCTTTACTGAAATCTGATGACCTTGAAATTTTTGTTTTTTTTAAATACCAGAAAAATTATTAAAGATAATGCACTCGTGATAATTTTCGTTCAATCTACACCCCGTGGAGAATATTCTGGAATTTTTTCAAAATTTTTTGATAAGTACTTTTCGAGATAAGGCGCGGGACAGCGATTTTTCGCGATTTTTTAAAAATAATACAAAGAAAAGTGCGCGCAAGTATTACATTAAATATGCATTTTTTACTCGTGTTTTCACAAGCTTTCATTTAACACCACACTCCATGACCTAGTAAAAAATTTTTTTTTTACTTCCGATTTCACCCCCCAAAACTAACCCCTTAAGTCAAAATCTAACTCTCAAAACTATATGGCTCTGATGAGGCCATCAATTCCAATATTATTACCAAATTTCAACTTTCTATGTCAAATAGTTTCGGAGAAAATCGGGTGTGACAGACAGACAGACAGACAGACACCGAAGTAATCTTATAAGTGTTCCGTACGGAACACTAAAAATATTTCCAGGTCATCAATTTTCAGTAAAGATCGGAAAAAAAACTTTTTTGAAAACTTATTTGGGATGTGCTTTGTGAAGTCATTGATCATTTTATACTTCCGTAGAAAAAATTTTATTTTAAAAGCACTCATTGCGCAAATCCATCTTGCTCTTGACCAGTTACTTTTATCTCTCGTTGGTTGAGTTCCTAAAGATAAAAGTGGAGAGAATTCTTCAATCTTGGCAACTACCACTGAAGAAATTCTATAAACAGCTAACGTTGACACTGATTAATGAAAATGGGGTGATGAAAACTCGTATTTCAGTTTTTTAGAAGTAGACCGTGAACGTCGAGATTTGCAAAGCACAAACATAACAAGGCCAAAAATAAACTCAAATATGATTTATTGTCAATGAATGAATGGTCAGTAAAGAGTACTTAGGTAGTCGAAAAACAAAAATCAGTTAATAAAAGTCCGTTATGTGACGCCAAACGTAACAGCTGTTCAGTGACGCTCGTTGGAAAGTGGTGATGGAATAACGTGCTAAAATTCGGCGTAAAATTTAATAAAACTCTAACCAAAACTTTAAAGTTTTTAAAATAACTATATGTCAAACATAGATTACGGATGAAAATGTCGAAAAAGTGTATGAAATATCACAGGCGAATTTTATTTTGGTATTATGGAACGACTTTCGGGCAAATTTTATGTATACACAGGGAATCGCGCTAAAAAATGTATTTTAACCCTTGACTATCCACCTTATTCATTGGACACGACTCTCTGTGTCCATTTTTTGTTTCCGAAATTAAAAGTTTCCATGAAATGGACTGGATATGACTATATTTCCCCTACTGAGCCCGCTGTAAACACCGTTCTGAACAATATACTAAAACAGGAGTTGAAAAATTCTTTTGAAAGGTTAATCATTAGGAGCGTTTTGTTGATCGTAAAAGATTTTGGATAAAGAAAAGCATTTTTAAAAATATTTCTTGTTAGTTTTTCCTACAGCAAAAGTTTTACAGGTGTAATTAGATTTAGTAGACGATATGGTTAAAATTGCAACAATTTAACATACTGTGACGTAATTATAGCTCACTATTAGAAAGAGTAAACCAGATGATCCAGGCTTAATACTATGTATAAATTACTAACGAAAATACTGATAAATAGACTAACTACCAAGCTCGACAGCTACCAGACAAGAGAACAAGCTGGATTTAGAAGGGATTTCGGCACTTACGATCACCTTTTGACAATGGAAATATTAATTGAAAAAGCCACAGAATACCAAATTCCACTGTATATGGCATTCATCGACTTCGAAAAGGCCTTCGATAGTGTAGAACACTGGGCAGTCAAATATGCAACACAGAATGGCAGAATTGACTACAGATTATTTTGAACGATTCAATATTATTAGCGATCGCCAATATGGTTTTCGTAAACATAGATCAACAGGAGATCTTCTGACTTATGTAACACATGTTTGGAACAACGCAATTGAACACTTTGGAGAATCTCGAGCGGTTGCTCTTGACATATCGAAGGCATTCGACCGTGTTTGGCACGATGGACTGTTGGCTAAGTTGCGCTCTTATGGTATGTCTGAAAGGTTCTGTTTGTGGCTCTCATGTTTCCTCAGAGAGCGTTCTTTACGAGTGGCGGTCGACGGATTTCTTTCTAACACCCTCACTATCAACGCCGGTGTGCCCCAGGGCTCCATACTGTCTCCTACTCTCTTTCTCATTTACATTAACGATCTGCTGGAAAAGACCGGGAATCCAATCTATAGCTTTGCAGATGACAGTACGCTTGTCTCTTCATTCACCTTGAATGCTCGGACATCGGCTGCTCAGGCGAATATCCGCAGACAGCAGGAGGTCGTTCAACTTAACAAAGACCTGGAAGAAATTCTATCTTGGGGGGACAGTAACCAAGTGGAATTTAACGCTACAAAAACCCAAGCGGCAGTTTTTTCTAAAAAAGTTAACGTTGCTGAACCCGACATGGTTATGTCGGGGCACTCCATTCCCCTAGCATCGTCGCTCAATTTGTTGGGCGTTAGTTTGGGAGCAAATATGTCTTGGCATGAATATGTTGCAGGCATAGCAAGGAGAGCTTCTCAAAAGTTGGGAATATTATTTAGAACCAGAAAGCTTTACACCCCACAGCAACTGTTAATTCTTTACAAAGCCCAAATTCGACCAACTATGGAATACTGCTCCCACGTTTGGGGCTCCACTCCCAAACATACACTGCATTTGTTGGATTCTATTCAGAGAAGAGCGGTCCGTCTGATTGGGGACCCGGAATTGACAGGCGGCCTTGATTCGCTGGAACATCGAAGAACGGTTGGCGACTTGAGTCTGTTCTACAAGTATTTTCATGGAAAGTGTTCGAAGGATGTAGCCCGCTTAATTCCTCCCAAAGCGGTACATGTTAGAAATACACGTCGCGCTGGTGCTTCGCATCCGTATGAGGTTCAGCTTGTTACTCCGCGTACGACGCTTTTCAAGCAATCTTTTATATGGAGAACGTCATCCCTTTGGCATAATTTGCCCAGCGCTGTGTTTCCCACCGAGTACAATTTACAGCGATTCAAGAACAACGTGAATCGCTTTTTCCGCACTCGTGCCGCTCCTGGAGCGCTTTAGGGACTTCCCTGCAGCACGTGTGCTAGACCAATAAAAAAAAAAAAAAAAAAAAAGATATACAGATCTAATAACAAACATATATATCAATGCAAGTTACACCCATTAAAATATCAGAAGATCACGTTACTAAACCAATAAAAGTGGCAAGAGGAGTCAGACAGAGAGTTAAAATGTCGCCAAAGCTGTTTAACCAGGCCCTGGATGACACCTTTAAGAATATGCAATGGGACAAATATGGAATCAAAATAAACGGAGAACCACTAAATCACCTAAGATACGCGGACGACATCGTACTAATACCAGAAAACAGGGAGGAATTGCAAAAGATGATGGGAGAACTAGAAACCGAGACGTCAAAGATAAGTTTAAAAATAAATTCTTATAAAACAAAGATCATGACCAACCAGATGGAAGAACTAAACATCACAGTTGCACAAAGGAAAATAGAAGAAGTCACGGAATATATATACTTGGGTAAAATAATAAAACTAGATAAAGACAACCAGACAGAGGAAATAAAAAGAAGAAAGAAACTGGCATGGATGTCATTTAGCAAACTCTCATACATCCTAAAAAACAGAGAATATCCGCAGTACCTGAGAACTAAGGTCTTCGATCAATGTTTATTACCTGTCCTTACATATAGTTCCCAAACATGGACGTTTACAAAAGAAAATATCGATAGAATAGAGAAGACAAAAGAGCAATGGAGAGACAAATGCTAGGCATCAAACTCCTGGACAAAAAAAAATTACATGGATAAGAACCAGAATAAAAGTAAGCGATGTGTCAAGATAGATAGCCAAGCTTAAATGGAAATTTGCCCGTCACACTTTACGACAAAAAGACTATAGATGGAATAAAAAAATCCTGCAGTGGAGACCTTGGGAGTATAAATGAAAACGAGGTAAGCCACAAATGAGGTGGGCGGAGGACCTGAAGAAACACGCTGGACAGGGATGGATGCAAATCGCTCATAACAGAGAACAATGGAAAATAGAAGGAGAGGCCTATGTCCGAAAATGGATGTTTGAAGCTGATTGGATAGATAGATAGAGAAACTAGATGATCCAGGCGAGTAGTAATATTATGTGTGGTATTTGTACAGTTAGGTGAAGTCATAGTTCGAAACTGTTTAACAAAACATTTGAGTTATTGGATGGTAAATACTTATGGTATGAGTTATTTGTTGTATTCGGATGGCAAAGATAATATCGAAAAAAAGCTTTAAGATAAAATAAATTATATTAGACTTAGTTATACTTTAATTATTTGTGATTAGGTGCGCATGCGCATTGGTAACCACAATTGGCTTAGAAAGAAAATAATTGAAAAAATACGGGTAAAAATTACAACACCACAACTAACGTCTTAAAACACTTTACACAAATTTAATATTTAAAGAATCACTTATGCCGATTACGAATTTTAAAATTGAATTGAATTTTATTTTTCGTTGCTTTTAAATTCCAATATGCACCAAATTAAACACGGACTTCACCACTAATAATCTTCTAGTCCACTTTAACGTTTTTGGCACAAACAGCTATTTACATATATCTCTGTTTACGTGGTACTTCGTTGTCACCGGAGATACGTTATAATGATGTCATATTTGTTCTACTTCGAGAATTCTCAAAATTAACAAAAAATTTCAGGTAATCAACACTCTATCAAAACTTAAGATAAAGTGAATTAACAGCTGTATCTAAAATTTTTAATGTTGTCTCTTGCTTGGGGTGTGTTCAAAAATATTTTATCAAATACGAGTGAGTGTCAAATTGTGTTTTTTATCAAGAACTAGCCGTGCCCGCGGCTCCGCTCGCTTGGACATCCTATTTTCTAATTTATTTTTAAATTTTGCGTAAAATTTTATAACTTTTTTAGTTTTAGGGAATGTTAAGGTGCACGGTTTAAAATTATTTTTGAGTATACAGAGTACTTCAAAAAAGTGTGGCGATATAACATATGGTTTTTAGAACCTATTTATTAATAAAGTTATATACCTAAACCTAGTAGTTTTTCTAATATTTCATTTTTTTTTAAAATAATACCAGTTTTCAGTTTTGTAAAAAATTGCCAGTAGCGCCATTGTTTCTGAAGGTGGAATACTCATAATTGGTACAAGCGCTCATTAGAGATGAAAAAAAAATGTATGTAAAGAAATTTGAGTTAGATGCTACAGGGTGTTCAAAATAAATTTATACATTTCGACTATTTTAAATTAAAAAATCTCAAATTTTTTAAGTGGCATTTTACAAAACCCTCCAACTTTAATTAAGTATCTCATATCTGAATCTGAAATTTTTTAAACGGCACACCCTGTATATTAATTTTTTTTCTGATAGATTTTACAAAACCCTCCAACTGTTATTAAGTACTTCATATATCTATTTCTAATAGTTTTCGATTTATTTTGAATTTTTCAATTTTTACCCTTGTTTTTAATACACTTACGCTATTGTGAAAACATAAACAAATAGTTAATAATAATTTTAATATAGTTTATCTTATCTAATGCGTAATTATTATAACGCAATAAATGTTCAAAAATATGCCCGTCTACTTGAATACACATGTTTGGTCGTTTTACTATATTTTCCTTAACATAAAGGGCATTATTGTCCCGCATGCATCCCGTATCCTATCCATTCCTACTGGTGTTGTAGGGGGATTCACATAAACACGATCTTTAGTGTAGCCCCACAAAAAGAAGTCTAAATGTGTTAAGTCACATGATTGAGGGGGCCATTGAATGAATCTATCCCTACCGATCCATTTTTGTGGGTAACGATCGTGTAAAAATTCCCGAACTTCCCGCTGGTAATGAGCAGGAGCTCCGTCTTGTTAAATCCACTAGGCCCGTTAAGCGGTTCGCGAAAAAAATATGGACCAATAATTCGAAAATTTAATATTCCACACATACATTAAGCGACCAATCGTTTTGGTTTTGAACTACCCGAACACAAAATGGATTAACTGTTGAATAATAATGCAAGTTATGGCTGTTAACTGCTCCATTACTGCGAAAAGTAGTTTCATCAGAAAACATTATTTTGGATAAAAAATTTGGATCGGCCTCTATTGCTTCATTCATGGTGGTACAAAAGTTCCCTCGTTGTTCAAAATCACGGTCTTGAAGTTCTTGGAGTAGTTCCATATGAAAGGGATTATATTTGTATTTTCTCGTGGTGCGATTAGCCGCAGATTGAAATGTGTCAGATAAGTCAGCTAGTTGACTGCTGCTGATCTGGGGATTATCTTCAACATGAAGTAAAATCTCCATTTCTTTTTCCTCATTGGTAGCATTCTAGTTTACTACTTTCCGTTTCATATACTCAACGCTACCACTACCATTAAATCGTTCTATTAAGCACTAAAAAGATTTTCTAGGTAGTATACGTCTATTAGGGTACTTCGCTCCGTAAAGCCTTACTGCCAAAAGATAATTTTTTCCCGCCTCACCAAGTATATAAACTATATCAATTAATTAATTTTTAGGAAAATCCATAACTATTACCTTTATACGTCACATACTATAACAAATGAAACTATTTTTACTTGTTCAATAGACATGTCAAAATTTGACAAGGCCTACATTTTTGTTTTGTCTTGGCAACTATGATGTTATAGCGTAAGTGGATTAAAAACAAGGGTAAAAATTAAAAAAATCAAAATAAATCGAAAACTATTAGAAATAGGTATATGACATACTTAATAAAAATTGGAGGGTTTTGTAAATTCTGTCAGAAAAATAATATACAGGGTGTGCCATTTAAAAAATTTGAGTTTTTTCCAATTCAAAATAAAAAATAAATTTATTTTGAACATCCTGTAGCATCTAACTCAAATTTCTTTACATACATCTTTTTTTCCATTTCTATAGAATGCTCATACCAATTATGAGTATTCCACCTTTAGAAACAATGGCGCTACTAACAATGTTTTACAAAACTGAAAACTAGTATCTTTTTTTAAAAAAATTGAAATATTAGAAAAACTACTACTTTACTCTATCGTTGATTCACCCTGTACATCTAACCGATTTGTTGGTAGTCGATACAGCTATCAACGTTGGAGACACGGTAGATCATTCATGATTAATGTAAATAAGCGGATGATTGATTTACATGAATCAGCTTAGTTAGAAATAGAAGAGGAACATAATTTGATTGATTTAGAAAGAAACGTTTGTAAAAATATATACTTATTTCGAAATACCTACTTGCATATGAAGAATCGTGGTCCTTGGGATCAAACTGTGTCAATTTAGAGTAACTCTCCGACGTCTGGCCTAACATTGCGAAAAGTAACTTCAAAGATCTTTAATCTTCGGGATTAGATAGCTGAAACAGTGTTCTAATCTCGAATTCACGTGGTCTAAGTTTGAGAATCACGATTTCTCATCTAACTAATACTGTGAAGGTTTCGGTTCTATGTCACCTACTTCTACAGTATACACTATACGGGCCAGGATAGCACTGGAATAGGTATTACTTAATTAAGGTAAATGTTCCTGCACAATGTGCTGAAATCAAAATTTATGGTTTATTAGAGACTCAGGATTGACTTTTATGATCCATATTTAAACCTTAAGCTCAAAATCTCTACAACTCTAGGCTTTATCAAGCGTGTTACTAACCACTGCAATTCTAGTACAGTCAAATAGTAATATTGCTCATTAATCATAACTTACATATTTAAGATATTCAAAGTGTTCAACACAAATTTTTCAAGCATATTGACTTGAAATATAATAAATCAGAACTAGCTTACTCTCGAATTAAATCAGACCTTCATAACCAAACTATGAAAGATCGCAGAAATGTAATAGATTTTGAATGTTTGGCAACATGATGAGTCTAATTACCCATATCCAGTAAATAAATTTTACTCGCATGTACGTTCTCGAAATACCCGTTTTAAGCACACCTTTTCTATACCGATCCCCAGAACCAACTGTGGGCGTAATAATTTTAAAATAAAGTTATGTCAGCTTAGCACCGAGTATCCCATAGTTGTCTTAGTTTCAAGAAAAACGATGTTTAGATGATTTCGATTAAATTTATGGTTACTATGTTTCTCTGACTGATCCATGTAAAATTTACGAAGTAATTTATATAATTATATTTGTATAATGTTATTTTGTGTGTTAGGGTTAAGTAAGATGCATACATCAAATTAGGTTGAAAGCAAAAAAAAATATATATTTTCATGTTTAAAGGTAACATTAACATACTTCTGAAGATACCGTCGTATGCACATCGCTATTTTTTCCTATTTTCGAACGGGCTTCAAATATGTCAGCCGCTATGAAAATAGAATTTTCATTTGCAAGATTGTCACCAAGTTGTATAGAGGTAGAAATAGATCGTTAAGTATGTCCTCTTACAACGTGTTTATTATAAACGTTTTCTAACACGAGCCGCTTTATATTGATTGTGTTAGGAGAGAAATTGTTGACAGTATGCCACCACTGTTTTTTCATTTAAATAAATCAGTGAAGTAGACAGTGGAACGTGCCATCTACTATATTGTTCGTATTTTTCATGAAAATACGTAATTCTACGATAATAATACTGTCTTTGGCTAACACTACAGAATAAGTTATCTAAGCACTACTAGTTGATATTTTAAATGATGAGTACTTGATGGTAAGATATTAATCACCAAATAACCGGTCAAGTGCAAGTTGAACTTGCGCAATGAGTGTTCCGTACGTTGATTGCTTTTAAAATAAAAAAAATTTGTTACAGAGGTATAAAATGATCAGTGACTTCACAAAATACACCCCAAATGAGTTTTCAACAAAGTTTGTTTCCAATCTTCACTGAAATCTGATGACCTTGAAATTTTTGTTTTTTATATACCACATAAATTGTTAAAGGTAATGTACTCGTGATAATTTTCGTCCAATCTACACCCCGTGGAGAATATTCCAGAATTTTTTCGAAATTTTTTGAGAAGTACTTTTCGAGATAAGGCCCGGGACAGCGATTTTTCGCGAATTTTTAAAAATAATACAAAAAAGAGTGCACGCAAGTATAATATTATATATATATTTTTTACTCGTGTTTTCACAAGCTTTCATTTGACACCACACTCGATGACCTAGTAATTTTTTTTTTTTTTTTTCACTTCCGACTTCACCCCCCAAAACTAACCCCTTAAGTCAAAATTTAATTCTCAAAACTACATGGCTCTGATGAGGCCATCAATTGCTATATTATTACCAAATTTCACCTTTCTATGTCAAATAGTTTTGGAGAAAATCGAGTGTGACAGACAGACAGACAGACACCGAAGTGATCTTATAAGTGTTCCGTACGGAACACTAAAAAAGGTTGAGCAGAGGAAAGGCTTCCGAGATATTTCCAACTGAAACCTTACATTTCCTTCTATATACCATTTATGTTAAAAATTAAAATCATGAAAAAAATAACATAATTTTCAAATTTCTCGACCGCAAGAATACAGAAAAGGAGATATAACACGATCTATACGAAGAAACCCGGGTAACCCTCCCCCCCCCCTCATTAACACCGTAAATGTTTGACCATAAATCATTAAAAACAATAACACTATTTTCAGATTCCTTGGCTGCCAAAATTCTAAAAGGAGAGTACAACACAATTCCTTCAACAACCTCCTCAACAAATTGTACAGGGTGAATCAACGATAGAGTAAAGTTCATTATCTCATTTGTTTCAGTAATGACGAAAACATGTTAAAAACAATAGTTTTAGGGAATGTTAAGGTGCACAGTTTAAAATTGCTTTTGAGTATACAGGGTACTTCAAAAATGCGTGGCCGATATAACATATGTTTTTTTAAATGGAACATCCTATTTTCTAGTTTATTTTTTAAATTCTGCTTAAAATTTTATAACTTTTTTTATTAATCCTGCGGGCGGGGCGCTTAGCCTCTGAGACCCGACGCTCCGACAATCAGTCGGCAATTTTCGTAACATCGTTGCAACCGCTTAGCGGTTCGTCTACCTGTTCATTTTTGGCCTCAAGACCCGCATAACAATCGGTGGTTGTGTACGTACTTTAGTTTTTAAATTATTTTGATTTTGGTCTGTGAGATCCGGCGCCCCGGTTTGCGCTTTTCTTTTTACATTCGGCTGGTTTTACTTTTCAACGGTAAGTTAGCATAAATAAAATTTATTTTGCATTATTTTATGCATATTAATTATTTATTAGTTACTATTTTATAAAAAATAGTATCTCTTTTGTTTAGCAGCGATGTCTACTTATTATGAGAAAGAGCAGGAGAAACTCCGCCAATTATGGGAAGAAGCTGATTCAGATGAAGAGCCGGATGACGAAGAAGAGGAGTTAGCTTTAAAAGAAAATATAGTAGAAACCCGAAGTACCGATAGTGAATCAGAACAAGAGTGCGATGATAGCAGTGATGACAATGTACCTCTTGCAAAATTACCAAGAATTCCAGCTTTCATTGGTAAAAACGGAACCACGCGATGGCAAAAACATTGTCCAAACAAAACCGTAAGAACGAGAAAAGAAAATATTATTGTTCGGCTACCAGGCGTCAGGAACTGTGGGAAAAAAACGCCAAAACAGCCATGGAGTGTTGGTCATTATTTTTCACAGATGAAATGCTTAACATTATAGTGGAAAACACAAATCTCTACATTTCTGGATTGGCTCAAAATTATGCAAGAGAGAGAAGAGGGAAACCCACGGACATTTGTGAAATAAAAGCTTTTCTTGGATTATTATATTTGGCGGGGACCCTCAAAAGTGGACGACTTAATACAAAAGAGCTATGGCAAAGAAACGAACTCGGGATTGAAAGATTTTGGTTGGTAATGTCTCACGATCGATTTCATTTTCTTCTTCGATGCCTTCGTTTTGATGACTTGACGACAAGTCAAGAAGCAAGGAAACAATTTGACAAGCTAGCTCCAATCAGAAGCCTATTTGACCTTTTTGTTGAAAACTGTAAAAACACATATACTGTTGGAGCAAACACAACAATTGATGAAAAGCTTGAGACATTTAGGGGGCGATGTGATTTCAAACAGTATATTCCAAGTAAACCTAACAGATACGGTATAAAAATATTTGCTTTAGTTGATTCCTCTACATCTTATGCTTCAAATCTGGAGATTTACATCGGAAAGCAGCCTGAAGGTATATATGAACGCCCTAACGATCCACAAAGTATAGTTTTGAGACTAATAGAACCTATATCTGGGACTAATCGTAATCTTACGTGTGATAATTGGTTTACCAATGTTGAATTGGTAAAAAAATTACTTGTGGAGCATAAAACCACGTACGTGGGTACAATAAAAAAAAAATAAAAGGGAATTGCCTCTAGAATTCTCCAACACAAGAGCTCGCCCTGAATTTTCTTCAATATTTGGCTTTCAAAAAGTTATGACTTCTATATTCCAAAGAAATATAGAAATGTTAATCTTATATCCAGTTTACATCACGATGATAGGATTGATCCCTCTACGGCAGAAAAATGCAAACCCGATATAATTACTTATTACAATCATACCAAAGGAGGTGTAGATAATCTCGACAAATTGTCTGCTACCTATAACGTAGCAAGGAATACAAGAAGGTGGCCGATGGTTATTTTTTTTTCAATTATGAATATGGGTGGTGTAAATTCCCAAATTATTTTTGCTTGCAATAATAAAACTTATAAGATTGAAAGACGATTATATCTAAGAGATGTTGGACTATCCTTGACAAAAGAACACTTGGAGCGACGTTCTTATGAAACAAATGTTCCAAGGTCGGTAAGGGAAAGAAGACAAGAAGTTGCTGCAACACAAGAACCCAATAGAAATGAAGAAGTCCAACCAGGTAACAGAAAAAGATGTTTTTTTTGTAAAAAAGATTCAAAAACCAAATATTTTTGCAAAAAATGTGGAAAATTTGTATGTCTTACTCATATCCATGCATGGTGTTCTGAGTGCTCAGAAATTGCAATGAATCAATAAAATCTGTTGATTTATGATATTTTTACAATGTTTTTACTACAAATTTTTTTTTTCATCTTCAAGTTATTTTGTTTGTAGTTTTTAGGAAACGTTTAATTTTTTGACAACAAATATTTAAAAATTAGATTTTTGACTGTGTATACTTAAACCAGTTTTATAATATAAGGTTTTGTATTTAAAAATGTGTATTTTTTTTTCAATAAAATATTAATTTATCACTTTTTTTTTTTTTAACAAGATTTTTTATTGATGGGTTTGCGAGACCCGGCGCTCTGGTTGGAGATTTAGTCGGCGGCGCCCGGCCCGCAGGGTTAATAATGTTATATACCTAAACCTAGTAGTTTTTCTAATATTTCATTTTTTTTTTTTTTTAAATACTAGTTTTCAATTTTGTAAAAAATTGCCAGTAGCGCCATTGTTTCTGAAGATGGAATACTCATAATTGGTACAAGCATTCTATAGTGATGAAAAAAAAGGTATTTGTAAAAAAATTTGAGTTAGATGCTACAGGGTGTTCAAAATAAATTTATGCATTTTGACTATTTTGAACTGAAAAATCTCAAATTTTTTAAATGGCACACCCTGTATATTATTATTTTTTCTGATAGATTTTATAAAACCCTGCAACTTTTATTAAGTATGTCATATACCTAATATCTAAATTTTTTGCAAAACGAATTACCCCAGCTTCTTGAAGAAGTTGATAACTTTAAAAGGGAACAAATGTGGATTCAACAAGACGGAGCTTCTGTTCATTACCACCGGAAAGTTCGGGAATTTTTAAACTATCGTTATCCACAAAAATGGATCGGTAGGGATGGATTCATTCAGTGCCCCCTCGATCATATGACTTAACACCTTTAAACTTCTTTTTGTGGGGCTACATTAAAGATCGTGTTGATGTGAATTCCCCTACAATACCAGTAGATATGAAAAATAGGATACGGTATGCGTGCAGGAAAATAAAGTCCTTTGTGCTAAGAAAAGTAAAGGAAAATATAGTAAAACGACTAAAAATGTGTATTCAAGTAGACGGGCATATTTTTAAACATTTATTACGTCATAATAATTAATCATTAGAGAAGTTAAACTATATTAAAATTATTACTAATTAACAATTTGTTTGTGTTTTCACAATAGCGTAAATGTATTGAAAACAAGGGTAAAAATTGAAAAATTCAAAATAAATCGAAAACTATTAGAAATAGGTATATGACATACTTAATAAAAGTTGGAGGGTTTTGTAAAATCTATTAGAAAAAATAATAATATACAGGGTGTGCCAATTAAAAAATTTCAGATTTTTCAATTTAAAATGATTAATGTAAATAAGCGGATGGTTGGTTTACATAAATCAGCTTAGTTAGAAATAGAAGAGGAACATAATTTGATTGAATTAGAAAGAAACTTTTTAAAAATATATACTTATTTCGAAATAACTACTTATATATGAAGAATCGTGGTCCTTGGTATCAGAGCGTGTCAATTTAGAGTAACTCTCCGACGTCTGGCCTAACATTGTGAGAAGTAACTTCAAGAATCTTTAATCTTCGAGATCAGATCGCTAAAATAGTGTTCTAATCACAAATTCACGTGGTCTAAGTATGAAAATCACGATTCCTCATCTAACTAATACTGTGAAAGTTTCCGTTCTATGTTACCTACTTCTACAGTATCCAGTATACAGACCAGGATAGCATTGGAATAGCATTACTTAATCAAGGAAACTGTTCTTGCACAATGTACTGAAATCAAAATTTAGGATTGATTATAGACTCAGGATTAACTTAATACATGGAAAACTATTAGAAATAGGTATATGACATATTTAATAAAAGTTTGTGAAACCTATTAGAAAAAATAATAATATACAGGGTGTGCCATTTAAAAAATTTGAGATTTTTTCAATTTAAAATAGTGGAAATGCATGAATTTATTTTGAACACCCTGTAGCATCTAACTTAAATTTCTTTACATATATCTTTTTTTTTTTCATTTCTATAGAAGGCTCGTACCAATTATGAGTATTCCACCTTCAGAAACAATGGCGCTACTGGAAACTATTTACAAAACTGAAAACTAGTATTTTTTAAAAAACATTTAAATATTAGAAAAACTACCAGGTTTAGGTATATAACATTATTAATAAAAAAGTTATAAAATTTTACGCAGAACTTAAAAATAAATTAGAAAAATAGGATATTCCATTTAAAAAAACATAAGTTATATAGGTCACACTTTTTTGAAGTTCCCTGTATACTCCAAAATAATTTTAAGCTGTGCATCTTAATATTCCCTAAAACTATTGCATTTAATATTTTTTCATCATTCCCAAAACAAATGAGATAATGAACTTTACTCTATCGTTGACTCACCCTGTATATCTGGCTGGAGAAAGCCATTAAAAGCACACGCCCTCTGTCCGAGGCTTTTAAGGCCACATACCGACAGAGGATTGTCCAGCTAAGTTGGCCACAATTACTGCCATGCAGTGTGATCGCCAGGGTCCCACCCTACGTATATAAAAATCACAATTAAGTATAATACTAAAAATGAACGAAGTTCATATCTCAGCAGTGGCTGACTCTTCTCTTATTTGTCAATCCATCTCAGTATACGTCTTGCTGTATCACGGCTTATCAGCCGAGCTAGGATCGACAAATGAGAAAACAGAACTTGCACTACTTTTTGCAGTATAATCACGGTAAACTACAATAAACTGTATGTATAGCTGGTGAAACCCTAAAGTTCCAAAGCATATCTGCCCTCCGTCGGGGGCTTTTAAATCTACAGACCGACAAGGAATTGTCCAGCTAAGCTGTCAGCAATTAATGCCAGTGTGATCGTCAGGGTTCCACCGTATTAGATATACTAAAAATAATCATGGTTTTTCCTACTGCGATGTTACGCTAACAGCTGCAATAAGTACTGCAAATTCTGTCCTCTTCCTTGTCAATAGTAGCTCGGCTGATGAGCAGTGATATAGTGAAACGCGCTCCAAGATGAATTAACAAATAAGAGAACAGTGCTCCACTGCTAAAATATGGATTTTGTTCATTTTTAGTAATGGCTATTGATTTTTACAAAGAACAATGCTTAAAATTTGGTGATAATCTCAATTAAAACCCAAGAAAACGATATACAACTAAATAAAACTATGGACCCCTACCGCCTAAAAAAACTATAGGTGCTATTCCTACTTCAAGTATAATATGTGTATCTAATTTGAAATTAATATCTTATTTTGTTTAAGAGTTATCCTTCCAATATACTAACAAATAGAAAACTATGGTGTTCACGATATACAGTCCCTGGCCAAATTATTAGACGCACTGTATTTTTTTTAGTAATTTTATGTTTTTAAGAGTTTTTATGCAATAATGGTATATTTAAACTACAATATTATTGATTTTTATTTAAAAGAATTGTTGTAGACTACATATTTGTATTTATTTTTAACATATGGTAACACTGTGTTGACAAAGTGATACATGAACGTAAATAAGTACAAACCTGTATCAGTCGCGATCGGAATCGAGTCAGGTACGGACGTGTTTCTGTGGCTTTATGGACTGTGATTGTTTGTTTAACAGTTTTATACTACTCAGTTATTAGTTTATTTTGTATGCAGTGTTTTAAAAAAGTAATTGGACTATTTTCATTATGGGTAGAAAAGGCGATCTTTCACCATGTAAAAAAGCTGAAGTGAAGGCCCTTGTGATTGCGAAAACATTTATAAACGAGAAATATCATGAAGATTGGAGGTTTCTGAAGCTAGTGTACGACGCATAAAAAAGAAAATTGAGTCAGGGAAGGAATTAAGCCCGAAAGAAAGAAAAGATGCGGTAGAAAACCAATTTTCACTCCACGGTCAGAGAGATGTTTGAAGAAAATTTGTGTAGAAAACAGATTTGCTACCACAAAGGTAATAAAATCACAACTCCAGGATGCTAGCGTAAATGCTGCTGAGCGCACTATTCGAAGAAAATTGAAAGAATTAGATTTTAAGGCCTGTCGCCCCGCCAGGAAGCCCAAGTTAACAGCTGCAATGAAAGCAAAGCGCCTGAAGTGGGCCAAACAATGGCAAGACAAAGATGTGGACTTCTGGAGATCGGTAAGATACAGCAATTTAATCAATAATTGATACATTATTATCATTTTCAGTTAAATAATGCAAATAAGCATGGAAGTTTATATATTTTTCCTATTTTTGACAGGTCTGCTTCAGTGACGAAAGCATATTCGAAATTTTGCAGAATAAAGCTCAGTATGTGCGTCGTCGTCATGGAGAAAAGTTTCATCCTGATTGTGTCGTCCCGACGGTTAAACATCCCACCAAAGTGATGATTTGGTCAGTCATCAGCGGCAAGGGCACTGGACGTCTGTACGTCGTCAAAGGAATAATGAGGCAAGATCAGTACAAAGAAGTATTACAAAATCGGTTGATTCCGCAGCTCAGAGAATGGTTTCCAAATGGGGAACCATTCACTTTCATGCAAGATGGAGCTCCCTGCCACACTGCTCGGTCTGTTAAAACTTTTTTGGCAGAAAAAAATATCCTTCTGTTGGATTGGCCGGGTATGAACGCCATTGAAAATGTGTAGGAGCTGATGAAAAGAGAAGTGACTAAAGATGTGATTACCAACAAAACCCAGCTCCTAGAAAAGATTATTCATGTGTGGAATCATCATCCTCAAATGCAGGAGACAGTACAATCTTGCATTGATAGCATGCCGCGCAGAATTAAAGCTTTGATAGCGGCTAAAGGTGGCTCAACTAAATATTGACTTTTACTAACATTAATTTCACTTTTCTTTAAAACCTAATAAACTTATGCTTTTCTAAATTAATGCTGTTTTATTTATGTCAAATAAATAGGTAATTGATTGGATAATATAAAAATAAAGAACAAATCAATTTAAAATAATAAAACGGTACAATATCACTCGGTAATTAATATTTTACATGAAATCTTGCAGTGAGCCTAATAATTTGGCCAGGGACTGTAGAGTCGAACGTCAAGAAATGAGGAGTGATTCCTTCGTGAATACAACACTTCCCTTTTGAAAAGTAAAAAGGGTTTATAATCGGCCGTAGTTTCCAAATAGTTAATATATGCTCTGCCGCGCATCTTTAGAACACCCTGTATATCTCAAAAATTTATCAGAAGACTTAAATGTAATCTTCTTATATAATGAATTTATAAAAATTAAATTATAAGATTAGTTTTTTGAAAACTAGGTACAAAAAACTGGGACTATATTTTTTTATCTCAATTTGGCACTTCATTGATGTATCTACCATTTTTTTTTTTTGATTATTCTTTTGTAATGTTACATCTCATATACAACATTTTCTTATTATTTTATCTAAGTTCCTGAACTTTGCCTAAACCGAGCAAAATTTGACACTCCACTACTTTGTGAAGCTCTAGTGGTAATTTAGGGATTTCTTAGCAGCGAATATGCAGTGCACACACAAAAGAATAATTCATTATAACTACTTCTTTTAGGTGTTATCACTAAATCATAAGCACGCCTATGAATTTATAAACTGTGACACAACATTTTGGCTCTAGACCGGTGATAGTAATTATTCAAAAAATTTGATACTGTGACGTAAAATCCACACGCTGATAATTTATCTTCCTCAAAATAATTAATTTTAAAATTAATAACGTAGGGAACATTCACGTTAAATGGTGTTCAGTAGTGTACAGGGAACTAGTAGATTCATTTTTCTTTTAATACATACTAGACTTCATGTTTAATTTCACTGATTTAATCAAGTCAAGCTTTAGTTAAGTAATAAGTTTGTTTATCGACAAATTGATTAAAGTTACAGAACCCAAGGGCTACGTGGTTAACGTAACAATGAGGGAACTGGAGATTATTAGGGACTAATTACAAAAATCAAAGAGGGACTTGAGTCTTTTCTACAGAAACTCTTATGAATGTAAGTAACACATATTGAGGTAATACTCGTAATTATTATAGGGTTGAGCATAATGCTCAATCGTCATGATATCACAGCCCCACAAAAAAAAAAGTGGGGTATACTTTTGATGCGATATATCAGATCCGTAGTATTTTTGCCCGCTGATCACGAATCTGACGTCAGAATATCGTCATCACATCTCAATTTTTCTAACCTCAAAAAATAGGTAAAAATTAGTAAAAATTAAGAAAAATATACTCCTAAAAAATTGATTCAAGTTTTTTCATGAATCCAAAGATGTTATAATATATATTCGGACACGCTAAGCTAATATTCATCGGTTGGATTGAGCCATACAGTTCTGTTTTCTTTCTAACCTCAATAAATCAGACAGATATAGTGCTTCTCGAATGCAAAAACGAATTCAAATTAAAATTCAACCGATCCTTACCAAATTTGGTAGACGGGGATTTTTTGGGTCGCTGATCACGAATCTGAGGTTGCATTTGCAAAATTCAAGATGGCAGATGTTTTCGCACCATTTTGAACGCCGAGAAAATTCATCGGTCGATTTTTATTCTTCTACCTGCATCCAGGGCACCTCCACGTGGTGACGGTGGGCAACGGTGTTACTCCACTAGCCGGCAGAGTCCCTGGATAACGGCTTAGATGCCGTCATGGCAGGTAGAAGAAGGAGAATTACGATGCAGGGACTCGGAAACCCAGTATCGGCGGTTGGTCAGGGTGGGAAAGCGGGCCTGCAGCCGTCGTCATCCAGCGACCGTAGCTCTTCATGTGTGGGTGACTTGGCTCATGTAGAGTATAATGCTACAAGAAAACGGTCTCACGGTACAAGGACTTTTCATAAGTGCGATAAAAACAGTGATTCATTTTGTTATATTTGCTGTCAACACGTATTGAGTAAAATGGGGTCACCGATAACGGATAAGATTAAAACCTTATATAAGGATTGTTTTAAACATTGAAATACAGCACCAGGATACAGATTGGGTTCCCCACATCATTTGCAGTTCTTGCAAAATAATGTTGTACATCAATAAGAAGGCGATTAAATATTCCAGACCAGCAATATGGAATAGACCATACAGTGAAAATGATTGCTACTTTTGTATGAATGTTGTATCTAGGCATAACCGAAAAAATAAAAGCACTATTACTTATAACGATGTTTCGACAGTAACAAGACCAACTAAACTAATTCCGCCTCCTGAACCACTTGATGCTGTTGTTATGGAAACAAATGATTTCACCTTATCAGTTCATGCCGAAAACATTGAGACTGTCGAAAAAGATTCAAACACTGTTACTAATGAATGTTCTAGTGACAACCTATCATATACTAGTGACACAGATAAAGAATGTCTACCATACAACCGTAAACCAGAACCAATACTCGTATCACAGTCAGAACTTAGTGATCTAGTCAGAGATTTAGGCTTATCCAAAGATGGTTCAGAGCATCTTGCTTCCTTTTTAAAGAAAAATACATTTACTTAAGCCAGAAGCTACGATTTCTTATTATAAAAAACAGAGATGAAGAATTTCGAAAATATTTCACAATGGACGAGGAATTGTCACTTTCATATTGTACCGATGTAAAAGGTCTAATGGATGAATTTCAAAATAACTCATACGATCCTGAAGAATGTAGACTGTTCATTGATTCTTCTAAACGGAGCATTAAGGCAGTTTTGCTGCATAATACCAACGTTTACGCCCCCATTCCGATTGCTCATTCCACAGTTATGGAAGAGCAATATGAAAAAATGAAGCAGCTTTTGATAAAAATAAAATATGCTGATCATAACTGGAAAATTTGTGGAGATCTGAAAATTGTAACAATATTGCTTGACCAACAGTCAGGGTTTACACTTTATCCCTGTTATAAATGTCTGTGGAATAGCAGAGACAGGGAAACGTCATTATAAGAAAAAAATTTGGCCAACAAGAGAATCTTGAGAACACTCCTGGTGAAAATAATGTATTGTTTCCATCATTGGTAGATCCAGGAAAAGTTCTTATTCCCCCGCTTCACATTAAGCTTGGACTTATGAAGCAATTCACGAGAGCATTAGATACAAACGGCCCATGTTTCAAATATTTGCATAAAAAATTTCCGAAATTTTCTGAAGCTAAAATTAAGGCAGGCGTATTTGACGGGCCACAAATAAGAAAATTGTTTCAAGATTCATTATTTGTTACTAAAATGAATAAAGTTGAAAAAAGCTGCTTGGCTTAGTTTTAAAGAAGTCGCAACAAACTTTTTGGGAAATAATAAAAAGTACAAAGAAATAGTCGAGAAAATGGTAAAAAATTTTCAAACATTAGGTTGCTTAATGAATCTAAAATTACATTTTCTGGACTCCCACATCGATGATTTCCCGGATAATATTGGTGACTACAGTGAGGAGCAAGGGGAACGTTTTCACCAAGATCTGAAAATCATAGAAAATCGGTATCAAGGACGATGGGATGACCATATGCTAGCGGGCTATTGCTGGTCGCTAAAAAGAGAAACAAGTCCTCAAAAGCGTTCGGGCAGAAAGCCTTTGAATAGGTCATTCGCGGAAAAAAATGAACAAGATACAGCCAAAAAAAGGAAAGTTAGGCGCGGGTCTAACCTTCGCAATTCTAGGGCTTAAGGGTCTACTATTTGAGAGTATATGGTTTAAAAGTCCTGGTTTTGAGTTTACTGGGTCTCATTTTTAAAGTTACAGGGTTATTGAGGTTGTCCGCCATCTTGGATCTGCCATTTTGAATTTTGCAAATTCGACCTCAGATTCATGATTAGCAACCCAAAAAACCCCCGTGTACCAAATTTGGTAAGAATCGGTTGAATTTTAATTTGAATTCGTTTTTGCATTCGAGAAGCACTATATCTGTCTGATTTATTGAGGTTAGAAAGAAAACAGAACTGTATGGCTTAATCCAACCGATGAATATTAGCTTAGCGTGTCCGAATACATATTAATACATCTTTGGATTCATGAAAAAGCTTGAATCAATTTTTTAGGAGTATATTTTTCTTAATTTTTACTAATTTTTACCTATTTTTTGAGGTTAGAAAAAAATTGAGATGTGATGGCGACATTCTGACGTCAGATTCGTGATCAGCGGGCAAAAATACTACGGATCTGATATATCGCATCAAAAGTATACACCACTTTTTTTTTTTTGTGGAGCTGTGTATTCACGAACTCTTTAGTCTGGAGCACATCACCTCTTTGAAACTTGAAACAAAATTGTATGGTTGAAGCTATTCCAAGCAACTAAATCTTAGAATTCAAGAAATTTGGCAAATACATAACGTATCAACAACAAACACATAAACATTATCAACCTTCGAGTTCAGAAAAATTAACAAAAAAAAGTCAAAATTGGACTTTCTTGGAGATGTTTTAATGATTCACTGTGTTTCTTTTTAACCCAAGCTTCGTGACTCATATATGACTCACTCTTACAAAAATGTCTTTAAGGAATATATTGTGAATATGTATTTTATATTATTTTAATTAAAGACAAATTTTTTCTTTCATTGACATTTAATTATTTTCTGACTGTGGATAAATCAAAAAACGCCACTGATAATTAACACACGTTTCAGGAAATCCAAAGGTGCACACGCACAAAGTATTAGCAGCTTTACAGAATTCCAGGACCGTTTTTTGTCTTCGAGCTTAATCCAATTTACCTAAATTGGTCCTTTTCCCTTTTTGGAAATTGATGCGATCATCGGATTTCTTTGGGTTTAGCGATATTAGGTTTTTTGTATATTTTGATTGTTACATCGTTCAGTTTTTGAGTTCCATTTTACTTTATTATATTTGCTTAACGGTCCGGTCCCTTTGACCTAACTGATAAATCTTTAGTGCATGGTGATAATTCTATGAAGTACAAAACGAGCAAACTGACTATTACAGAGTTTATGTGCACTCGTACTACCTAGTCTTAAATTCTATCAAATCTCGGTTTCCACCAGCCAGTTCTTAGCTCTAATAAATAAATAATAAAAATTAAATAAATTCTAACCAGTTTTGTGTTGTTTTATTAGCCTTAGAGTCCAAAAAGTTTATGAAGATTCATGGTTATAGAATGAAATATATATATGTTTAGTGTTCAGTATGGAACACTTATAAGATCACTTCGGTGTTTGTCTGTCCGTCTGTCTGTCACACCCGATTTTTCTCCGAAACTATTTGTCATAGAAAGTTGAAATTTGGTAATAGTATAGGAATTGATGGCCTCATCAGAGCTATGTAGTTTTCAAAGTTAAATTTTGACTTAAGGGGTTAGTTTTGGGGAGTGAAATCGGAAGTGAAAAAAAAATTTTTTTTACTGGGTAATCGAGGGTGGTGTCAAATGAAAGCTTGTGAAAACACGAGTAATATATAATATATATATATATATATATATATATATATATATATATATATATATATATATATATATATATACTAGCCGGGCCCGCGGCTCCGCTCGCGTGGACTTGATTCACTACTATCGTCACTGCTTATTCCTTATGTTACCCAACGTAATAAAATATCTCCCATTATTTCTCCTTATCTCCCAATATTTCTCCTTGTTTCCCATGATATCTACATAATTTCCATTACCTAGGCTTATCTCTGCTCATCTCCCATTATTTCTCCTTATCTCCCATTATCTTACCTTATTTCCCATTATCTGGGCTTATCTCGACTTATCTCCCACTATTTCTCCTTATCTCCCATTATTTCTCCTTATCTCCCATTATCTCACCATAACTCCCATTATCTAGACTTATCTCTGCTTATCTCCCATTATCTCTCCTTATCTCCCATTATTTTATACTTATCTCCCATTATCTCACCTTATCTTCCATTTTCGAGGCTTATCTCCACTTATCTCCCATTATTTCTCCTTATCTCCCATTATCTCACCTTATCTCCCATTATCTAGGCTTATATCGAATTATATAGAACATATGTATAAATTTATAAAAACACGTAAATCGGATAAGTGGTTCTCGAGTGATAAGCGCACTAACGGACAGACAGACAGACAGAGATACGTTGTATTCTTCGCTACATGATATTGTTCCATATTTAATGCTTTAGGGAGAGAACGCGCTAGCGGCAAACTTTCCTCCGACTTAATTCACTATTATCGTCACTGCTTATTCCTTATGTCACCTAATAAAATATAACCTATAACCTGGCCAGAGAACATACGTATGGTTAAAAAAAAAGCACGTAAATCGGATAAGTAGTTCTCCAGTGATAAGCACACTAACGGACGGACAGACAGACAGACACACAGACGGACAGAGAGACATTGCATTTTATATATATTATAGATATTCTCTGCTACATAATATTGTTCCATATTTAATGGTTTGGACTGTGTATTGCAAGAGAACGCGCTAGCGGGAAACTTTGTCCGACTTCATTTACTATTATTGTCACTGCTCATTCCTTATGCTACCTATCGTGATAAAATATAGTCTATAACCTGGCCGGAGAACATATGTATATTTTAAAAAAAAAGTAAGAAAATCGGATAAGTGGTTCTCCAGTGATAAGCGCGCTAACGGACGGACAGACAGACAGAATACGTTGCATTTTTATATATATTATAGATGTAATAAAATATATACCTATAACCTGGTCAGAGAACATATGTATGAATTTAAAAAATCACGTAAATCGGATAAGTGGTTCTCGAGGGATAAGCGCATTAACGGACAGACAGACAGACAGACAAACATCGCATTTTATATATATTATAGATATAGATTATTATTATTATTATTATATAACCTGGCCAAAGAATATATGCATGAATTTAAAAAAAGACAGATAAATCTGATAAGTGGTTCCCGCGTGATAAACGCACTAATGGACAAACAGACAGACAGAGAGACATTGCATTTTATATATATTATAGATTATACATTACAGATATTCTTTGCTACATAATATTTGTTCCATATTTAATGGTTTAGGCTGTGTATTGCAAAGGCACGCGCTAGCGGCAAACTTATTTCCGACATCATTCACTATTTTACGTCACTGCTCATTCCTTATGCTACCTATCGTAATAAAATATAGCCTATAACCTGGCCAGAGAACATATGTATGTTTTAAAAAAAAAGTACGTAAATCGGATAAGTGGTTTTTCAGTGATAGGCGCACTAACGGACAGACAGACAGACAGACAGACAGACAGACAGACAGACAGACAGACAGACAGACAGACAGACAGAGAGACGTTGCATTTTATATATATTATAGATATATATATATATATATATATATATATATATATATATATATATATATATATATATATATAATGTAATACTTGCGCGCACTTTTCTTCGTATTATTTTTAAAAAATCGCGAAAAATCGCTGTCCACCCGCCTTATCTCGAAAAGTATTTAACAAAAAATTTTGAAAAAATTCTAGAATATTCTCCAGGGGGTGTAAATTGAACGAAAATTATCACGAGTGCATTACCTTTAATAATTCATTTTGGTATATAAAAAAAACAAAAATTTCAAGGTCGTCAATTTTCAGCAAAGATTGGAAACAGACTTTGTTGAAAACTCATTTGGGGTGTGTTTTGTGAAGTCACTGATCATTTTATACCAACGTAACAACATTTCTTATTTTAAAAGCAATCAACGTACGGAACACTAAATGTG
Source organism: Pachyrhynchus sulphureomaculatus (assembly GCA_019049505.1). NCBI lineage: Eukaryota > Metazoa > Arthropoda > Insecta > Coleoptera > Curculionidae > Pachyrhynchus > Pachyrhynchus sulphureomaculatus. The sequence goes on along the minus strand of CM032456.1, from coordinate 5,263,231 downwards.
CAAGTTCAACTTGCACTTGACCGGTTTTTTATTTCGAGTGGTCAGCTAAATTAACCACTCACTCAGCTATATTAACTTACATAACAATCCTAAAAGGTGAACTGTACTATGAAAGGACACTCACGTGAAGATTCATGGTTATAAAATGAAATATATATCTTTTTAGTGTTCCGTATGGAACACTTATAAGATCACTTCGGTGTTTGTCTGTCCGCCTGTCTGTCACACCCGATTTTCTCCGAAACTATTTGTCATAGAAAGTTGAAATTTGGTAATAATATAGGAATTGATGGCCTCATCAGAGCCATGTAGTTTTCAAAGTTAAATTTTGACTTAAGGGGTTAGTTTTGGGGGGTGAAATCGGAAGTGAAAAAAATTTTTTTACTAGGTAATCGAGTGTAATGTCAAATGAAAGCTTGTGAAAATACGAGTAAAAAATATATATATAATGTAATACTTGCGCGCACTTTTCTTTGTATTATTTTTAAAAAATCGCGAAAAATCGCTGTCCACCTGCCTTAACTCGAAAAGTACTTAACAAAAAATTTTGAAAAAATTCTAGAATATTCTCCAGGGGGTGTGAATTGAACGAAAATTATCATGAGTGCATTACCTTTAACAATTTATTTGGTATATAAAAAAAACAAAAATTTCAAGGTCATCAATTTTCAGTAAAGATTGGAAACAAACTTTGTTGAAAACTCATTTGGGGTGTGTTTTGTGAAGTCACTGATCATTTTATACCACCGTAACAACATTTTTTATTTAAAAGCAATCAACGTATGGAACACTAATTGTGCAAGTTCAACTTGCACTTGACCGGTTTTTTATTTCGGGTGGTCAGCTAAATTAACCACTCACTCAGCTATGTTAACTTACATAACAATCCTAAAAGGTGAACTGTACTATTAAAGGACACTCACAAGCTCTAAGTACTTCAGAGTGGCGGTCGCACGATTTGAACCCTCGCGATGCAGTGAAACTGGAGTCACCAGTACGTCGCCGAGCATCGGTACACAAGGCCTCTTAAACCATAAAATTCTTGCGAAGACTGCTTGCTTCATTCTCGTACTACTACCTATCTGAAATCAGATTTGGATGGATTAGGGGCTGACTTCTGCGGAAACAACTTACTATATGTCGTTGGTAGAAGATCCCTTAGAGGAGAGAAGACTGATGATGGCAACTGTGTGCTTCTTGTTCTAAGGAGGGATGCACATCTAAAGTTAGATTGGATAGACTAAACCAATAAAAACCTACCTCGCCACAATGTCCTGAAGACGTTTACGGGTAAAAGATGGGAACACACGGAGGTTGGTAAGCGGGACGTATTAAACAAGATTTCATGTTAAACCGTACGTCGTATCTGGTCGACATTGCTCAGTTGTTAAATGGGGCTGAAAAAATCTCGCTGGCATATTTGCCTTGTTATAAGCTTGCCGAAATCATACCATAAAATACCAAATCTATAGATCAAATAAAAAACCGGTCAAGTGCAAGTTGAACTTGCACAATTAGTGTTCCGTACATTGATTGTTTTTAAAATAAAAATTTTTGTTAGGGTGGTATAAAATTGATCAGTGACTTCACAAAACACACCCCAAATGAGTTTTCAACAAAGTTTGTTTTCCAATCTTTACTGAAAACTGGTGACCTTGAAATTTTGTTTTTTTTTATATACCAAATAAATTATTAAAGGTAATGCACTCGTGATAATTTTCGTTCAATCTATACCCCGTGGAGAATATATCAGTACTTTTCGAGATAATGTAGGGGACAGCGATTTTTTAAAAGTAATACGAAGAAAAGTGTGCGCAAGTATTACATTATATATATATATATATATATATATATATATATATATATATATATTATATATATATATATATATATATATATATTTTACTCGTGTTTTTTCACAAGCTTTCATTTGACACCACACTCGATGACCTAGTAAAAAAAATTTTTTTTCACTTCCGATTTCACCCCTCAAAAAAACGAACCCCTTAAGTCAAAATTTATGTTACGGTGGTATAAAATGATCAGTGACTTCACAAAACACATCCCAAATGAGTTTTCAACAAAATTTGTTTCTAATCTTTACTGAAATCTGATGACCCTGAAATTTTTTTTTTTTTTTTATATACCATACAAATTATTAAAGGTAATGCACTCGTGATAATTTTCGTTCAATCTACACCCCGTGGAGAATATTCTAGAATTTTTTCGAAATTTTTTGATAAGTACTTTTCGAGATAAGGCCCGGGACAGCGATTTTTTTCGCGAATTTTTAGAAATAATACAAAGAAAAGTGCGCGCAAGTATAATATATATATAAATTTTTTACTCGTGTTTTCACAAGCTTTCATTTGACACCACACTTGATGACCTAGTAAAAAAATTTTTTTTTCACTTCTGACTTCACCCCCAAAACTAACCCCTTAAAGTCAAAATTTAATTCTCAAAACTACATGGCTCTGATGAGGCCATCAATTCCTATATTATTTCCAAATTTCACCTTTCTATGTCAAATAGTTTCGGAGAAAATCGGGTGTGACAGACAGACAGACAGACAGACAGACAGACACCGAAGTGATCTCATAAGTGTTCCGTACGGAACACTAAAAAGGATTTTTTTTTTAAATTAAAAAAATCTATATTCTTGGATATATTCAAGAAAATATTTTATCTGTTTAAGAAACATATCATGCAAATGAAAATTCATTTTCAAATATAAGTTCGTAGCAAATACGTTAATTTCATGAGTCTTCTAGAACAGAAAAAAATAAATATTTACATCCACTTATTTTCAGTATGCGGTTTTCAAACGGAATATGCATCTCTCTGTAAATAAACCTCAATGTCTATCAATAGGTACATATGTGACTTTATCTGGCCAGAATCTCGAGTATATTTCCGTGGGCTTACTTCTGGATTTCTATTTTAAACGTTCTTTACAACATCAATTCAAACAGTATTAATTTAAAAAAGTTCGTAGCGAATTACGTAGTAACCTCTTGCAAATACGTAGTTCAATAACACCGACTGCACATATATAAACTCCTGGACAAAATTAACGCAACAATCTGAAAATTAATTTATCTTTTTCTTATGTCAGTTTTAAAGTTTATCGAGTATTTGAATAGTAGGCTATGCATGTTTTGTTTCGTTGTTCATGACAGAAATCAAAACAATTCGTTTAGATTTACAGTTTTTAAAGAATTTTTTAGAAGATAAACAATTTTCTGTAATAATGCGATAGATTTTCTTAAAAAGTAAGCTTATAACTTGTTCCCTTTTTCAAAATAATACGTTTTTGTGGTAGACTGTTTTATTTTTGACCCCGAAAATTAGAAAAATGAATCGAACAAGGAATTTAACTGAACACGAGGTAGTGCTAGCCTCAGTTTTATTGGACGAGGGATATTGTCAGAGTTATGTTGCCAATTTGTTAGGCAAACATCGTTCCACAATAAGTCGTATGGTAAGACGCTTGAATGAAGTAGGAACTTATTCTAGAAGGCTAGGGCAAGGGCGAAAACGATGCACCAGCGACCTAGATGAACGTTTTATAAGACAATATGCTTTAAGAAACAGGACCGTCACTAGTTCTATAATAAGAAACGAACTCGAAGCTATTCGCAATGTCACAATTTCTTCTAAAACAGTTAGAAGACGGTTAAATGAAGCTGGATTAAACAGTAGTAGACCAGCCACTGGGCCCTTGCTTATTAGAGAGAACAGAGTTGCCAGGTTACGTTTTGCTGGAAATCACGAAAACTGGTCTGTGGATGATTGGAAACAAGTTTTCTTCACAGATGAAACTAAGGTTAGTCTAAAACATCCAGATGGTCGTGAGCGAGTATGGCGAAGACCAGGAGAGAGGTTTGCTCCTTGCAACATCTCTGTAAGGATGCCATTCGGCGGTGGCTCTGTTATGTTCTGGGGTGGCATCTGCTTTGATGCTCGCACAAAGTTAGTTCCTATCCGTACGAGATCCATGAATGCTGACTACTATCTTGAGAATATTGTAATAGAACATGTGATGACTATCGGTCATTTTGTGGGGCCCAATTTCCTGTTTATGCAAGACAACGCTCGACCTCACGTGGCTAGGGAGGTACTCGATTATCTTAATCAAGTTGATATACCGATTATGCAATGGCCACCAAAAAAGCCCGGATCTGAATCCAATAGAACATGTATGGGATCACCTTAAGAAAAATGTGAAAACGTCAATATACCTGTACCTAGAAACCTGAGGGAACTTGAAAATGCAGTTATCACAGAATGGGAGCAAATTCCTCAAGATTTTATCCAAAATTTAATTAGAAGCATGCCTAGGCGAATAAACGCTGTCATCCGAAGTAGAGGAGGCAACACACGCTACTAGTGTCCCAGTTACACCATTAATTTTGCTACTAGTGTCCCAGTATATTTTTTTCATTATTACATAATTTCAACGATTTTGTTATTAGGTCTTAAGAATAATTTTAATTCGAATCTTATAGAGAAATTTGGTAGCTAATTCACTTTTTAAAGTATCCGAATAAGTTTTTTCTAACTTTTAGCGTAACCAATGTTCATAAAAAATTATTAAAATTAATTCATTATAGAGATTTGTATGATTTAATATATTGTTGCGTTAATTTTGTCCAGGAGTTTATATATATATATATATATTATATATATATATATATATATATATATATATATATATATGTATATGTATGTATGTATATATATATATATATATATATATATATATATATATATATATATATATATGTATATGTATGTATGTATATATATATATATATATATATATATATATATATATATATATAAATACACAATGTTCATTCAGCCAATATTTCGGTCCTAGGTTGGGACCTTCTTCAGGCAAGAAATGAATAGTGAAAAGCAGAGTTAACATGAATGGCCATTATTAGCTTGTAACACAGAAACAACTAACAATCCATTAAAATAAAAACACTATACACTAATAAACAAAATTAAAAGGATCAAATTTATAACAGGGATGTGTTTTAAAACCCTGGATGCTGAAAACATTTTAATTATTAATTAATTCACCCGAACAAACCACCTGTGGTCGGCGCCATGCCCCAAAAGATCTTTTTTGGGCATGAGAAACCGACGTGCGTCGCCGTCTTTTATAGGTCGGCATTTACGCAGATGGTGGGGGTCGGAAGTGTTCGTCCGAGCATCGGTGTTTGCCACCTCGGTGGTAATTACGGGTTCCGGCGCTATGTTGACTGTTGCCTTCTCGATATTTTGGTTATTCCTTGGTTTAGCTAGTAGACCCTTCCAGCGCATCGTCTCGCTTATTTAGCTGTCCATTTTTTTCGATTTCCAAGGTTTCTCTGACTATAAGTATTTTATAGTGTGAAATCGAGGCTATTTGTTTAGATCGATCCCTTAAAATTGATGTTGTGACCAGTATCATGATGGTGCTGAAAAAGAGCTGATGTTTGTTTGTTTTTAATACTTATTTTATGTTCTTGGATCAGGGTAGAGATTCTTCTGTTTGTTTGTCCTGTGTACAATTTGTGGCAACTTCTGCATGGGATGCTGTAAACCCCATGGTTTTCCAGTTTTCTCTTGTCCTTGGGGTTACGTAATATTTGAAAATCTGTAATAGTTGAATAAAATCGTATGTTTGGCACTACAGGCCTGCGCATGAGCAATGATGGTCTTTCATGGGCGGGTTGATTTTGTAAATGATTTGGTAAAATGCAGTTTTGCGCCTTTTTCGAGTTTGAAAAAAATATATTAAATGTGCTTCTACATGATTCCACAAGTCACCCATTTCAAGAGATACAGTGAATTTCATAACGTCCTGTATATTATATATATATATATTATATATATATATATTTATATATATATATATATATAAAGTGTACCAAGAAGAAATTTTAAAAGAAAACACAGGTTTTTAATTAAAAATTGTAATTTTTTTATTGATTCATAAAGTATAGAGTTATGTATGGCATAATATATCGGGTAAATGGCCTCCAGGGCTTTGCTGGCACATCCATACACTTTAGTCGAAATTTTACATGACCGTTTTGCATAAATGTGGCTGAAAATCGTTGATACAGCGCTTAATTTCCTCCTTCAAGTCGTGGGTGGTCGTAGGCTTGTTGGCATAAACTTTAGACTTTTAAAAAACTCCAAGGAAAAAAAAGTCCAACGGCGTTAAATCGCATGATCTGGGTGGCCAATTCTGCTCACCAAAACAGAATATTACACGACCAGGAAATGACTCATGCAGTAATTGAACTGTTTTTCTCGGGCTGCATGTCATGTGCACCGTCTTGTTGAAACCACATGTCGTCCTCATCCATATCTTCCAATTTAGGCACAAAAACTGGATTATCATATCGCAATAACGATCACCATTAACTGTTATTGCCTAGCTAACAGCATTTTCGAAGAAGAATGGTCCGATGATGCCTCCAGCCCAAAATCCGCACCAAACATTGACACGTCTGAACCCCAAGTGTGACAAATTTTGTCGACTGACGAAGCCTCATCGCTGAAGATAATTTTCTTCGAAAAATCAGTATTTACTTGTTGTTGTTCCATAATCCATTCAACGAACTTCTTTGTTGTGCGTGGTCAGTAGGCTCAGGTCTTGAGTCAATTGAACTTTGTAAGCATGAAGATGCAAATCTTTCGTGAGAATATGCTGTAGAGAGCTTCTCGAAATATCCAATTCTTGACCACGGTGCCGAATTGATGTTCCTGAAGTCACAGCTACACTCTCACGAAACTGCTTCAATGGTTTGTGTCGAACGACTTGTTGAAGTACGGCCAGAGCGTTTAAGATCCCGTCTCCTGAATTTTTCAATTAATCTCTTCACAGTTGATGAGGTTAAATCACTATTCCGACCAAATTTTGTACGAAAATTCCGAACTGTAGTTGCCAAACTTTCATTATTTTTTAAAATATTGCCCAACAATGAAAAAATGAAAACAAGTTGTTCTTTCATGTAGCGCTCCATTTTTAATAACCCTGAACTGTCACACTGTTTTTTTTGATTGGTAACAGTTTACCATACAAATGGCTCCAAATTCATATCTTGCGTGTATTTTGGGACACCCTTTATATATATATATATATATATATATATATACATATATATATATATATTTATATATATATATATATATATATATATATATATAAAATAAATATATATATATATATATATATATTATATATATATTATATATATATATATATATATAATATATATATATGATTGATGTAAGTTGGTCACACGGTCAAGAATCTATTCAATGTTTTATCCATCATCTCAACTCTACGTCTAAATATTTACTATAATGTGATATTGAAAATAATAATACTCTCCTTATCTCCCATTATCTCTACATAATTTCCATTATCTAGGCTTATCTCTGCTCATATCCCACTATTTCCCCTTATCTCCCATTATCTCACCTTATCTCCCATTGTCTAGGCTTATCTCGACTTATCTCGCAATATTTCTCCTTAGCCCCCATTATATCACCATAACTCCCATTTATCTAGACTTATCTCTACTTATACCCCATTATTTCTCCTTATCTCCCATTATTTATATACTTATCTCCCCATTATTTCACCTTATCTCTCATTATCTAGGCTTATGTCGAATTATATAGAACATATGTATAAATTTATAAAAATACGTAAATCGGATAAGTGGTTCTCAAGTGATAAGTGCACTAACGGACAG
>CM032456.1:5158059-5255362 GCA_019049505.1 Pachyrhynchus sulphureomaculatus | reverse complement strand
TATATATATATATATATATATATATATATATATATATAACACATGGGCTGAAAAGTCCCGGGCCTAACACATAGATGGCGCTAGTTTTATTGCAGTCACCTTTTTTTCAGTTAATACTAACCTTCAAAAGACAGCTGTTAAAATTTCATGATATTCCATTCATTAGTTTGTGAGTTATTGTGCTAAGAGTGACGCTACTTTTGTTATTTTCAAAACAATGGATCAAAAACAATTTCGTGTTTTAATTTTACACTGCTTCTTGATGGGAAAAAATACCGTTCAAGCGAAGCAATGGCTTGAAAAGTGTTATGGGGACTCCGCTCCATCAGAAACAACAATAAAACGTTGGTTTGCTGACTTCAACGTGGTCGTAGAGACACCGATGATGCAGAACGCAGTGGACGTCCAAATGAGGCGTTAACACCAGAAAACATCAAAAAAATCCATAAAATCGTTTTGAATGATCGAAAAGTGAAGTTGCGTGAGTTAGCTGACATCGTAAAGATATCAAAAGAACGTGTTGGCTTTATACTGCATGAGCATTTGACTATGAGAAAGCTCTGTTCAAAGTGGGTGCAGCGTTTGCTCACTGTTTATCAAAAACAAGAACGTGTTGATGATTCTGAGCAGTGTTTGGCCATTGTTAGCGCGGCGCTGGAATGATTGCGTTGCTCTTGATGGAGATTACGTTGATGAATAAAGCTAATTTTGAACCAAAAAAAACGTGTTTTCTTTGTTAGGCCCGGGACTTTTCAGCCCATGTGTTATATATATATATATATATATATATATATATATATATATATATATACATATACATATATATATATATATATATATATATATATATACATATATATATATATATATATATATATATATATATATATATATATATATATATATATACATATATATATATATATACATATATATATATATATATATATATATATATATATATATATATATATATATATACATATATATATATATACATATATATATATATATATATATATATATATATATATATATATATATATATATACATTTATATATATATATATATATATATATATATATATATATATATATATATATATATATATATATATATATATATTTATACATATATATATATATATATATATATATATATATATATATATATATTTATACATATATATATATATATATATATATATATATATATATATATATTTATACATATATATATATATATATATATATATATATATATATATATATATATATATATATTTATACATATATATATATATATATATATATATATATATATATATATATATATATATATATATATATATATATATATTTATACATATATATATATATATATATATATATATATATATATATATATATATATATTTATACATATATATATATATATATATATATATATATATATATATATATATATATATATATATATATATATATATATACAATGTTCATTCAGCCAATATTTCGGTCCTAGGTTGGGACCCTCTTCAGGGCAAGAAATGAATAGTGAAAAGCAGAGTTAACATGTAACACAGAAACGACTAACAATCCATTAAAATAAACACTATACACTAATACACAAAATTAAAAGGATCAAATTTATAACAGGGATGTGTTTTAAAATCGTGGATGCTGAAACATTTTTAATTATTAATTAATTCACCCGAACAAACAACCCGTGGTCGGCGCCATGCCCCAAAAGATCTTTTGGGCATGAGAAACCGACGTGCTGCCGCCGTCTTTTATAGGTCGGCGTCTACGCAGATTGTAGGTGGTGGGGGTCGGAAGTGTTCGTCCGAGCATTGGTATTTGCCATCTCGGTGGTAGTTACGGGTTCCGGCGCTATGTTGACTGTTGCCTTCTTGATATTTTGGTTATTCCTTGGTTTAGCTAGTAGACTCTTCCAGCGCATCGTCTCGCTTATTTAGCTGACCATTTTTTTCGATTTCCAAGGTTTCTCTGACTATAAGTATTTTATAGTGTGAAATCGAGGCTATTTGTTTAGATCGATCCCTTAAAATTGATATTGTGACCAGTATCATGATGGTGCTGAAAAAGAGCTGATGTTTCTTTGTTTTTGAAACTTATTTTATGTTCTTGGATCAGGGTAGAGATTCTTCTGTTTTTTTGTCCTGTGTACAATTTGTGGCAGTTTCTGCATGGGATGCTGTAAACCCCATGGTTTTCCAGTTTTCTCTTGTCCTTGGGGTTACCTAATATTTGAAAATCTGTAATAGTTGAAGAAAATCGTATGTTTGGCACCACAGGCCTGCGCATGAGCAATGATGGTCTTTCATGGGCAGGTTGATTTTGTAAATGATTTGGTAAAATACAGTTTTGCGAGTTTGAAAGAAATATATTAAATGTGCTTCTACATGATTCCACAAGTCACCCATTTGAATAGATACAGTGAATTTCATAACGTCCTGTATGTATATATATATATATATATATATATATATATATATATATATATATATAAAAGTGTACCAAAATTCACGCAAGAAGGAATTTTGAAAGAAAACACAGGTTTTTAATTAAAAATTGTAATTTTTTTTATTGATTCATAAAGTATAGAGTTATGTATGGAATAATATATCGGGTAAATGGACTCCACGGCTTTGCTGGCACATCCGCACACTTTAGTCGAAATTTTACATGACCGTTTTGCATAAATGTGGCTGAAAATCGTTGATACCGCGCTTAATTTCCTCCTTCAAGTCGTGGGTGGTCGTAGGCTTGTTGGCATAAACTTTAGACTTTTAAAAACTCCAAGGAAAAAAAGTCCAACGGCGTTAAATCGCATGATCTGGGTGGCCAATTCTGCTCACCAAAACAGAATATTACACGACCAAGAAATGACTCTTGCAGTAATTGAACTGTTTCTCGGGCTGCATGGTATGTGGTACCGTCTTGTTGAAACCACATGTCGTCCTCATCCATATCTTACAATTTAGGCACAAAAACCTGGATTATCATATCGCAATAACGATCACCATTAACTGTTATTGCCTGGCTAACCGCATTTTCGAAGAAGAATGGTCCGATGATGCCTCCAGCCCAAAATCCGCACCAAACAGTGACACGTCTGAACCCCAAGTGTGACAATTTTGTCGATTAACGTCGATTCTTCGAAAAATCAGTATTTACTTGTTGTTGTTCCATAATCCATTCAACGAACTCTCTTTGTTGTGCGTGGTCAGTAGGCTTCAGGTCTTGAGTCAATTGAACTTTGTAAGCATGAAGATGCAAATCTCTCGTGAGAATATGCTGTAAAGAGCTTCTCGAAATATCCAATTATTGACCACGGTGCCGAATTGATGTTCCTGAAGTCACAGCAACACTCTCACGAACTGCTTCAATGGTTTGTGTCGAACGACTTGTTGAAGTACGGCCAGAGCGTTTAAGATCCCGTCTCCCTGAATTTTTCAATTAATCTCTTCACAGTTGATGAGGTTAAATCACTATTCCGACCATATTTTGTACGAAAATTCCGAACTGTAGTTGCCAAACTTTCATTATTTTTAAAATATTGCCCAACAATGAAAAAATGAAAACAAGTTGTTCTTTCATGTAGCGCTCCATTTTTAATAACCCTGAACTGTCAGCTGTCACACTGTTTTTTTTTGATTGGTAACACTTTACCATACAAATGGCTCCAAATTCAAATCTTGCGTGTATTTTGGGACACCCTTTATTAATATATATATATATATATATATATATATATATATATATATATATATATATATATATATATATATATATATATGATTGATGTAAGTTGGTCACACGGTCAAGAATCTATTCAATGTTTTATCGATCATCTCAACTCTACGTCTAAATATTTACTATAACTGTGATATTGAAAATAATAATACTCTCCCTTTCCTAGATTTTCTTATCAATCGAAAGTCAGATATGACTTCAGATCTCGCAGTATATAGAAAGCCTGCTAACACAGACAGATATCTAAATACTCCTTCACATCGCTATCTCACAAAAGCACTTAGCCATCAACTTCCTTTTTCATAAAGCTATGTCACTCTCTCAGGCATAATATCTTCAATCAGAATTAAAGCATCTTACTTCTTTCCTTCAATCAAATAATTTCCAGTACCGAAATAAAAAAGCTCCATTGAAAAACATACATCTCCTCAGGTATCTGCTAAGACTAGAAGTCAAGCAGATCAGCCTCTTGGGATTGTAGTCCTTCCATACATTAAAAATGTCACAGATTACTTTTCTAAAATTCTGCGGAAACATAAAATAAGAAGACATTCCTCTCGTTAAAGATAAGATTCCACTCGAACACGCAGGAGACTAGAGTATCCGATGAAGCTGTGGTAATACCTATATCGACAAAACGAGCAGAAAAATATGTACTAGAATGAAAAAATACCAAAGGGCAATATGTCTCTGTAACTTTTTTGATTTTAGCACTTGCAGAACACGATCATGAAAGATCCTTACAACAAATTCCTTTTTCAGTTCTAGGAAAATTCGGGAATCCATCGAAATAGCTAAAGATCCCAACAAAAACCAAACAACTTTAATTGCGATACTGCTCTTTACCTCTCTTCAATCTAGGAACAGAGAATCCATGAAGCTGCGCCCACCCTCATCCGGGTCCACTAATACAAAAGGCGTGTGCAAGCAGAATAAACTCAGTTATGTGATAGAAGCTGAAGAGGTGAGTTCTCTGAGCAAACTCTGAAGAAGTCGGTAGGATGATCGGTAAAACGTCAGCATAATTTTCTTAATCAGAAGAATTATAGATTCTATATTGTTCTCAAGAAAATTGTAGCTAAGTATAAATATAATTTAAAATACATTCAACATCAGACCGAAGAAAGACATTGTAACATATAATGTTAATTCAGATAATATTTATCTTTTTCCGGGGAACGATATTATTCCGTATACTCTAAATTCCACATGCTAAAGGTCAGAGTATCTCCTATGTAGATTATATATTTTTACTTATTTATGGAGACACTAGCAGTGCCCGCGGCTCCGCTCGCGTGGCTTGATTCACTACTATCATCACTGTTTATTCCTTATGTTACCTAACGTAATAAAATATCTGCCATTATTTCCCCTTATCTCCCATTATTTCTCCTTATCTCCCATTATCTCTACATAATTTCCATTATCTAGGCTTATCTCTGCTCATATCCCATTATTTCCCTTTATCTCCCATTATCTCACCTTATCTCCCATTATCTAGGCTTATCTCGACTTATCTCGCAATATTTCTCCTTATCCCCCATTATCTCACCATAACTCCCATTATCTAGACTTATCTCTGCTTATATCCCATTATTTCTCCTTATCTCCCATTATTTATACTTATCTCCCATTATTTCACCTTATCTCTCATTATCTAGGCTTATGTCGAATTATATAGAACATATGTATAAGTTTATAAAAGTACGTAAATCGGATAAGTGGTTCTCAAGTGATAAGCGCACTAACGAACAGACATACAGACAGAGAGACGTTGGATTTTATATGTATGCAACTTGCAACATGATATTGTTCCATATTTAATGGAACCCCCATTATCTCACCATAACTCCCATTATCTAGACTTATCTCTGCTTATATCCTATTATTTCTCCTTATCTCCCATTATTTATACTTATCTCCATTATTTCACCTTATCTCTCATTATCTAGGCTTATGTCGAATTATATAGAACATATGTATAAGTTTTTAAAAATACGTAAATCGGATAAGTGGTTCTCAAGTGATAAGCGCACTAACGGACAGACATACAGACAGAGAGACGTTGGATTTTATATGTATGCAACTTGCAACATGATATTGTTCCATATTTAATGATTTAGGCACTGTATTGCAAGAGAACGCGCTAACGGTAACCTCTTTTCCGACTTGATTCACTATTATCGTCACTGCCTATTTTTTATTTTACCTAACGCAATAAAATATCTACTACTACCTGGCCAGAGGACATATATATGTTTTAAAAACAAAAAGCACGTAACGCACTAACGGACAGACAGACAGAGAGACGTTGCATTTTATATATATTATAGGTAGATAACCTGGTCAGAGAACATATGTATGTTTTAAAAGAAAAGTACGTAATGCGGATAAGTGGTTCTCCAGTGATAAGCGCACTAACAGACAGACATACAGACAGAGATACGTTGCATTTTACATATATTGTAGATGTAATAAAATATATATCTTTAACCTGGTCAGAGAACATATGTATGAATTTAAAAAATCACGTAAAACAGATAAGTGATTCTCGAGGGATAAGCGCAATAACGGACAGACAGATAGACAGACAGAGAGACGTTGCATTTTATATATATTATGGATATAGATTATTATTATTATTATATAACCTGGCCAAAGATTATATGTATGAATTTAAAAAAAGACAAGTAGATCGGATAAGTGGTTTACGCGTGATAAACGCACTAATGGACAGACAGACAGACAGAGAGACATTGCATTTTATATACATTTTATAGATTATAGATATTCTCTGCTACATAATATTGTTCTATATTTAATGATTTAGGCTGTGTATTGCAAGGGAACGCGCTAGCGGCAAACTTTTTTCCAACTTCATTCACACCACATTCAGTGGTTCTCCAGTGACAAGCGCACTAACGGACAGACAAACAGACACACAGATAGACAGAGAGACATTGCATTTTATATATATTATAGGTGTAGTTTTGTGATAGAAGCTGAAGAGGTGAGTTCTCTGAGCAAACCCTGAAGAAGTCGATAGGATGATCGGTAAATCGTCAGCATCGCTTTCTTAATCAGAAGAATTATATATTCTATATTGTTCTCAAGAAGATTGTAGCTAAGTATAAATATAATTTAAAATACATTCAACATCAGACCGAAGAAAGACATTGTATAATATTAATTCAGATATTATTTATCTTTTTCCGGAGAACGATATTATTCTGTATACTTTAAACCCCACATGCTAAAGGTCAGAGTATCTTCTATGTAGATTATATTTTTATTTATTTATGAAGACATGTACTTTATTAATAAATAATAAGATGGAAAAAATCTGCCTTAGGGTTGGAAGATGCACGAAAAAATTTTTTAATTCAGAACAATTTGTATCAGATCTTTTTCCCAAGCCTGATTAATAAGTGAGCAGATATAGTGTTGATTAAATGAAGGCTATAATATTTTTTAAATATTTTATAGGTTTATTTTTATGATATGCTAATTCACAAAACTTTTTTTTTTAGGTAGGTTTAACCTTGGACTTACATATTCAAGCATATCTAGCTAATAAGCATCTGCAATTTCCAATAAAACATCTTTTTATCATCGCTTGTTTTAACTTTTAGAGGTCCAGATTTAGAACGATCCTTAACATGATCTATATATATATATATATATATATATATATATATATATATATATATATATATATATATATATATATACATATAGATAAGTTGGGTTGAATTCTTTCTTGAACCTTGGAATAATGAATATATATTTTTTCAATTTCTTGGGCTTTATGGTTCTTTTGTTCTAAGGATAGAGAAATTACATCACGTTCTAGTTAGAAGTTTATTGAAAACGTTTCGCCTAATTTTTAGGCTTCTTCAGTTCATCTAAAAATTGAAATTTTCTGTTTTGGATTTTCAATAGGACGCACAAATTTTTTTTTAATTATAAATAGGGTAAATCCGGGATATGTGCCCAACTTTTTTTATTTTACTCATACCTCTTAACATACAAATAATACGCACGTGATTTTCATATGTGCACTAACTTTGGTACATTTAATCACCTCGTACTACTTTTTTTGTAGACTAGTCAATAAATAAACCGTATATTTTGAGTTTAAAATAAAACTGCATAACGGGATTGATGCCTCGTATGCGGTATATATGCCCCAGACCTAATTTTTTGGAGGGATAGATGCCCTTTGCAAGAAAACAAACATTTTGAATATATGTTTGAATCAACATTATTATTTATTAAATATGTGAATATATATATATATATATATATATATATATATATATATATATATATATATATATATATATATATATTCTTTTTAGCTATTTTTTTCAATTATTTAAGATGATGTTACTAGTTTACCAAACATGGACAAAAATAAACATATTAATTAAAAACACTAGGTATAGAGATCAATCATCTTAGGTACAAAAATATAATCGTCTTAAAAACTGCAAAACTATTTAGCCATTTTGGTGGCAATAATCTGCATTCGTCCACATTTGTTGCAATAATTGCGATATAATGTGCATGTTACGTGGAGCCACTTGTGGCACATAACACAACGGATCCAATCTACTTTGGACTTGGTGTTACTATAATGGTCAAGACATTCCACGCAATGATCCTCATCTAGATTCTTATCATCTACTCCATCATTTTCATCATTAGAACTATATATTAAAGCAGGCTTTGCCTTTTTGAATGTTTCTTTGGTTTTGGAATAAGTTTTGTCGTGTTTTTGTTTCTTTGTCTTTTGTTTTTTTTATTTCTTCAACTTCAAAACTACTGTTCTCATTCTCTTTATTATCGTCTTCACTAGAACTGTAAAATTTCATAGCTGTTCGCTTCCTCAGTTTTCTTTTAATTTTCTCTTTATCTTTTCTTTGTTTTTCAATGCTATTCTTTTTGTTGTTTTCTTTTTCATTTTTATCACTTTCAACACTATCCTCAGTAATATCTGTATCGCTTGACTTATAATCACTTGAATTATTTCTTTTTTGCTTCTTAGCTTTAGTTCTTTTCAAATCAACTTTTTCTTCAACTTTTTACTGATCTTTTTTGCTTTTCACTGGTATGCCTTGTTCTAGCTTATGAATATGTGTGACCAGCCGACGTTCATTTTCGAATCCAAGAGTTGGATGTTTTCCTAAAAAAATTGTAGGTATTAGTTAGGCAAAATAAAAAAAAATTACTACCTGCCCATAATTATACGAGGTAGGTAAGTATTCTCAATCCGAAGCAATATTATTATAAATGCACACGTGCAATCATAAAAGTAGGTACCTACCTAATGGTATTATTTTCTTATTTTGTGTAGCAAACCGCCGACGTAACGTCCTAGATGGTATTCCGTGTCTTTTTGCTATATCATTGACGCTAAGTCATTTATCTTGCATTTCTGCTATTGCTGCAGCCAATGTGTCCTCGGTACAAGTAATGACACGTGGTTGGACGCCGGCTTTACGCTTGTATTTACGGGGCATTTCCAATCTGAATCATATAACATACACTTAAGTACGGCAAGGGATAGATGCCCTTAAAGCCAGCATGCATTAAGGTGAAGTAGGGATAGACGCTTTTAGGGGCGACTATCTCAAAACATATCGGGGCATATATCCCTCTTCACAGGAATAGATACCTTCGAAAAAAAATGGTAAATACGTTTATTTTATCCTAAAAATGTAATTAATAATAATCTACATACCCTACTCCTTATTGAGAAGTAAAAATAAAATAAACTTACATGTTAACTCCAAAATTATAAGGGGCTGAAAATCATCCACAAAGTAAAATCTCGACTGTTTGGCTCGTCACTGTCATTAGCGCTCCTACGCACAACCGCACGCACCAACGCTTTGTGGCAGATTGAAGTGAGGGAGGGGCACGTTCGTATTATAAGGCATTCTTTTGTTTACGCGTCTTACATTTCACACAAATATAATGAGGCGTCTATCCCGCTGGAGAGTATATCCCGGACTGCTATTGAGTTATTATGAGAAAAGTCCGAAATAAATATGACTCAGACCCCTAACGTCGCTTTTGTCGTTTATATTGTTTTTCTCTTTATTAATCCAGATTATTTCATGGATTGATCTTTTAAAATAATTTGACTTTTTTTTTAAGATTTTTGTATTTTTAAAATCAAACGAGTGTTTGGTTTGTTTAACGTGTTTTGATAGAGCTGTTGGGTTATTCTTATACTTATGGCCATTCAGTCTAGTTTCTAGATGTTGTTTAGTCATGCCGATATAACAGCCGTTGCAGTTTTGACATGGAATAGAATATATCAGGTTTGATTGTTTCAGTAGGGGTGTTTTGGATTTTAGGGGGGTAAAAAGGTGTTTTAATGAGTTATGCGTTTTGTGGCAAACAGTTACATTATGTTTTTTGAGGACTCCTTTAATTTTTTCTGAAAGTCCTTGAATATATGGCATGGATATGTATGTTGTAGCTGTTCTTTGTTTTGGTTGTTTATCTAGAGTATTATATAATTTGTGAATTCTGGTTTTTAAAATTTTGTTAATTAGCTTAACCGGATAATTGTTGTTGGTTAAGATAGTTTTTATTTTTTCTATTATTTCTGCTTCATGTTTAGGACTTGTTAGTTTTAAGCCTCTGTCAACTAAATTTATGACAGTATTTTTCTTAAAATTTAGAGGATGGTATGAATGGTAGTTAAGATATTTTCCAGAACTTGTTGGTTTTGTGTACCATTTGCTATTTATTTTGTTTTTTTCTCTTATTAGAGTTAGATCTAGGAAGTTTATGGCGTTGTTTTGTTCTGTTTCGATGGTGAATTGTAATTTTTTGTTGAATTGGTTGAAGGCTTTAACTGTGTTTTCTATTTGGTCTTCTTGTAGTGCTAGAATGCAATCATCTACGTATCTTTTGAAGAAAATAGGTTTGTTGCTTAAGCTATCAATAATACTTTCCTCCAAATATTCCAATGCCAGTTGGGCAAGGGTAGCAGAAATAGGAGCCCCCATTGCGCAACCTTCCATTTGAATTGAAGGTAGAATGAGTTCTGGTACTGAAAGAAATTGTTTTTTAAAGATTAATCTTTAAAAACATATATATATATATATATATATATATATATATATATATATATATATATATATATATATATATATATACTTTGGGTTTAACTGTATATATACACAAGTAATATATAACAATTATACAACTAAGTGTTGTGTTCCCATTCGCCTTCTCCAAACCTCTCTATCGTCCGCCATCTCTTCGTCCATTCCTCATGACCTCATGGCCTGTGTCATACCTTCATTCCAGGATCTACGTGGCCGTCCTTTTTTATTTCTTCCCGGTGGTTTCCATGTCAAGAGCCTTTTGGGCCATCTTGTATCGTTTATTCTGAGTAGGTGTCCAAACCATTTTAATCCTCTATTTTCTATTCTTTGTATAATTGTTTCTGTTGCTGCTGTTTTGTTGCGTATTTCTTGGTTTGTTATGTGTTGGAATTTGGACACTCCGGCGCTTTTTCTCAGGTAATCCATCTCTATCGTCGTTATTTTTCTTTTATCCTCTTCTTTCATTACCCACAGTTCACTACCATAACTTAAAACCGATTCTACCATTGTTCTTCCAATTCTCTTTTTGTTTTGTGTAGTTATGTTTTGATCCCACTATATTGAGTTAAAAGCTCCTATGATCCTCCTGGCTTTTTGTATTTTATTCTGTATTTCCTTTTTACCTATAGCATTTTTGTTGTCAATCAGTACTCCTAGATATTTAAATTCCTTGACTTGATTGACATGTGTATCGTTGTTAATTAAGACATCAAATTCTATTTCCGAGTTCATAACCATATACTCCGTCTTTTCAAGGCTCACCTCTAGTCCCCATTCCTTGTAGTCTGTGTATAATCTCTTCAATACATATTCCATATCGAATGCATCTTGTGTTATTATTACTTGGTCGTCTGCAAAGTTTAACGATAAGGTGTTTATCACTAATGGGGATGCCCTTGCTTTGGCAAGTGCGGTTCCATTTCTTTAGAGCGTTGTCTACAAATATATTAAATAAGATTGGTGAAAGGCAACACCCTTGTCTTAGACCTTTTGTAATGTGGATAGCTGCCGAGAGATAGCGTCCTTGTTTCACATATCCTATATTTTCATTATATAACTCTTTTATTGTTGTTATCATCCCTTCTTTTATCCCTACTGTTCTCAAGACATGCAAAAGTTTATTTCTCGGTACACTATCGTATGCCTTCTTCAGATCTATAAAGGTCAAACGTATTTCGGCATCTTTTTGGATCTTCTTTTCTATCAATTGTTGTAAAGTAAACAAGTTATCTATACACAACCGGCACGGAATAAGTCCGCTTTGGTTTTTCGGATATCTTTCCTTTAATTGTTTCTCTTATTCTCTTCTGAAATATTTTACCGCACAGTCTGCTCATAGTGCTTGTAACGCATATACCTCTTAACATGACCTGATTGTCTAAATCGTTTTAATGTTTTGCTAACTACGAACTGGATAATAGGTTCTCGATTCGGATATTCTGCGTTAAAAAGATCACACACCTCCTGTTGTGTTCTCCTACGGTCTCCGTAACCAACCATCATTAACAGCATGCTTCTTTCAGTTTTTGTTAAATGTACGATTATGATATTACGCTCAAATTGCAGTTTCACAAAATGCAGCAATAAACGTTTTCGTCAATAAATCATTTTTTGACGCGTTAAGTCGTTACCTAGCAGTAAAATCTCCATACAACCACTGGTCAGCTTTACCTAGACCACAACATAAGTAAAGGTACCTTAAGTCGTATACTGAATGAAGAAAAATTGCATCCATACAAACTCATTCTGTTGCAAGAATTATCTGAAGATGACTAAGATAGACACGTTGAATTATGCGAGGTCATGATAGAACGAATCAATAATGATCCTAACCTAATTCATAATATTGTTTTTCTGACGAGGCCATATTGTTTTAACGGAACAGTTAACAGAGCATTGATTTTTGACAATTTTTTTAAAATAAGACAAAAAAAATACGCGAAAGTACTACTTCATATATATTTTTTAACTTAGATTTTCGAAAGCTTTTATTTGACAGTTCACTCGATGACTTAGTAAACAAATTTATTTTTCACTTCCGATTTCACCCCCCAAAATTAACCCCTTACGTCAAAATTTAACTTTCAAAACTACATGTGTACTCTGATAGGACTATTAATTCCTATATTTGTTCCAAATTTCAACTTTCTATGTCAAATAATTTCTGAGAAAATCAGGTGTGACAGACGGGCAGACACTGAAGTGATCCCATAAGTGTTCCGTACGGAACACTAAAAACGACCGAATGTGATAAATAAAGTTTAAACAATTTAAAATTCTTTCAGGTCAATTTATTTTCCAGTCGTTTCCGCGAGAAAAAAACATTTTCGTTGGAAATTCGCTTACTTTTCAAACAATTTTCTGAAACCCATAAAATAATTCTTTCCCTTGTTATTTTAGGGTTACCAAATACATAGCCGTTTTGGATAGGTTATTATTCGATGAAATATTTTCCAATAGTTTCAATACTATTAATTTTGCCCACGAAGTTAGACAATTTAGGGCAAATCGAGAATAATATAAAAACTTTTTTATTTAGGGACAGTTTTTGTGCTGTTAAATGTTAAATTTCTGTTGCTCTGCCCCTGGAAAATCACTCATCATTTACTGGTATGCTGAATTTAAACGCGGTAATATAGATACAGATGATGCTGAACGCTCTGGATGCCCAAATGAGGTGGAATCAATAATGATCCTAACCTAATTCATAATATTATTTTTTCTGTCGAGGCCACATTTTTGTCTTAACGGAAGAGTTAACAGGCATAACTGTCGGTACTGGTCTACTGAGAATCCCCACTGGATAATCGACAGTCATTCTCAAAGACCACAAAAGATAAACGTGTGGGTAGGGATTTGTGGACGTCATATCATTGGACCCTTTTTATCAATGGAAATCTTATAGGACAGCGGTATTTACAGTTACTCCAAGAGCAACTTATTCCAACTTGTGCAGGTCTTTTTCCCGATGGAAATAATTTGGATATTCCTAACAGGAATCTGTGGTATCAACAGGACGGAGCACCTCCTCACTATATGAAGTAGAAGAGATCACCCCGGATTCTCTGTAAAACTCTGTTTAGGCTGTTTATGACGGATTGGGTCATTGCCTCGCTGTTAACAGTAGACATTTTAAGCAATTGTTACCTTACAAATAAACTTAGAGTATTAATAGTTTTTTTATCTTTTCTTTATTTGCAATTTCAAATGACAATAATTCCAAAACAGTTCAATTTAGACATATGGTATGTTAGACAAATAATATCTAGAATTTTTAGTAGGACTGAAAAATAAAATAATATATACGGCTTTTCATTTAAAAAAAATCAAGATGGGGTAATTTCTTCGAACTGACAGTTCAAAACATTTTGTCAACATCGGCATGTGCGCCGTATAACAACCTATAACTTTTATCAAAACATTTTTTGATACGCTGATTAATGAATGCTGTGGAATCATTATTTCATATACGAGGCTGGTTTGAAAAGTCCCTGCAAAGTCCGAGAGATGGCACCACCGGCGCGTATCGAGGTCATGTTTAGTTAGTAGCGTCTCTTGAATGAACGCACACCAAGTTTCAGCCATATTGGTCTATTTTTTTGTGTTTGGCATCCGTGTGAATCAAGGAAGTCCAGTGATTTTCACGAAATGGACGAAAAAGAATTTCGTGTGGTGATTAAACATTACTTCATGAAAAGCAAAATGCCTCAGGAGACTAAAGAGAAGCTTGATAAACATTATGGTGACTCTACACCTTCGATTAGAACAGTTTTATAAGGGGTTTCAAAATTTTCGGACTGGCCATATGGGCACAAGTGACGCTGAACGTTCTGGACGGCCTGTGGAGGTTACGACTCCAGAAATCATTGATCAAATCCATGATATGGTGATGGATGACAGAAGAGTTAAGGTGCGTGAGATTGCTAGTGCTGTGGGCATCTCGACTGAACGGGTACATAATATTTTGCATAAACATTTGGACATGAGAAAGCTATCCGCAAGATGGGTGCCGCGATTGCTCACGCTTGACCAAAAACGGAATCGTGTGAAGTGTTGCAAGGATGGTTTGCAGCTGTTCCAGAAGAATCCGGAGGACTTTAAGCGTCGTTTCGTCACTGTGGATGAAACATGGATACATTACTATACTCCTGAGACCAAACAACAATCTAAACAATGGGTTACCAAGGGGGAATCTGCACCAAAAAAGGCGAAGACCGTTCCTTCGGCCGGAAAGGTTATGGCGACTGTCTTTTGGGATTCGCAAGGGATAATCCTCATCGACTATCTGGAAAAGGGTAAAACTATTACAGGTGAATATTATTCATCGTTATTGGACCGTTTGAAAACCGAGCTGCAAGAAAAACGCCCGCGATTGGCCCACAAGAAAGTCCTTTTCCATCACGACAACGCACCAACACACACCTCATCAGTTGTGGTCGCAAAATTAATGGAAATAGGATTCCAACTCGTTTCACATCCCCTCTATTCTCTAGACTTGGCTCCCTCGGACTACTATTTGTTCCCCAATTTGAAGAAATGGCTGGCGGGACAAAGATTTTATTCAAACGAGGAGGTGATTGCAGACACTAATGGATATTTTGCAGACTTGGACAAATCCTATTATTCGGAAGGGATCAACAAACTAGAACATCGTTGGACGAAGTGTATAAGCCTAAAAGGAGACTATGTCGAAAAATAAAAAAGGTTTACCCCAAACACATAAGTAGTTTTTATTTTTGCACGGACTTTTCAAACCAGCCTCGTATATGGGGCACCCTGTATATATACCAGGTGTACAAGTATGAAATGCGGATTTCAGACAACAGATGGTGCACCAATGCAGTTTGTGCTATAAAGATTTGACACTGCGCCACTTTGTTGTGTCATCAATAAGTGTCAGACGCGCACGAGTGATAAATTGGAAAAGTGTGTGCATAGTGTTGTGTTGTTGTGTTCAATATGTCGAAATTTATACCGAACAAAGAACATTCGCAGACAGCATTAATTTTTTGTTTTCATTTGAAGAAAACTGCTGTTGAACCATACCGATTACTTCGAGAAGCTTATGGTAAACATGCTCCATCGCAAGATACCTGTGAACGATGGTTTTCGTGTTTCAAAAGTGGTGACTTCGATGTTGCAGACAAGGAACGTGGAAAACCGCCAAAAAAATACGAAGATGTGGAATTGCAAGCATTGTTGGACGAAGATGATTCGCAAAAACAACTCGCCGAGTAATTGGGCGTTAGTCAACAAGCTGTTTCCAATCGGCTACGAGAGATGGGAAAGATTCAGAAGATCGGTAGATGGGCACCACATGAGTTGAACGACAGGCAAATGGAAAAGCGCAAAAACACGTGTGACATTTTGCTCTCTCGGTATAAAAGGAAGTCGTTTTTGCAACGTATAGTTACAGGGGATGAAAAGTGGAGCACTCAGTTGGGAAGTTCTACCCCATGCGGTTTACTCACCAAACTTGGCTCCTTCCGATTACTACTTGTTTGCATCGATGGGTCACGCACTTGCTGAGCAGCGCTTTGGTTCGTACGAAGATGTGAAAAAATGGCTCGATGAATGGTTCGCAGCAAAAGGGGAAGATTTTTACTGGCCCGAAAGATGGGAAAAATGTATAACACGTGATGGAGCATACTTTGAATAAAGCACTTTTTATCATTCTTCCGAATTCAACATGTTTTTTTCGAAAAAAAATCCGCATTTCATACTTGTACACCTGGTATGCTCGTAGGTATATGTTTTAAAAATTGTTTAGCATATTTAAACTTACATATTGTTGCATGAGAATTAGGAATTAGTCGTAGAAATATAATTATGTGTCAAATCTCGATAATAAATATACCAAATATAGTAAAAAGTCACTTAAATATTTTTAATTTTTGCCTGAAAACTCATTCAGTACAATAAAAATTGTTTAGCTATTAGTTAAATTTATACATGCCTATGTAAAGCAATTTTTTTTCAACTTTTTTGGGAAAAACATTTAATCGATGTTGAAAGTATGATCTATACTGAAGTTTTTTGGTGTATAAACGATTATATCTATTAATAAATTATATTTCAAAGTAACACCATCAAAAAACCAACATTTGTTTCCATTTAACAAAAAAATTAATTAGTGCTCGTACTAGCCTAAAAAGATTATAAAATACTTCATACTTAAAAGCGTATTTAAACAGTTCACAAACTAATCAAAATTCAGGTTTACCAAGGGACATTGTAATATTAGAACACCAAATTAAACAAAACTTATGGATTTATTTATTGAATGTTGTAATCGAATTAGGGCGCAATGATTAAAACCATTTTATAAACATGTTTATCAATTTATCCTTATATATAGACAAAAATTTTACACAAAACTAAATATTCGCTTTTTGTTCGGTGCATTTTTGATCAACACATTGTTATTTTCGGTGCAGTATCTCAATTTCTATTTATTCGATTGTAATGAAAATTAGACATAATGTCATTGAAGGATGTACGTTTCCAATGCATATTATATCCAATAGTCCATTAATATTGGCTATTTGGAATAAGTTCTGCTTACTTTGAGGTACCGTACATCTATAATATATATATAAAATACGTCTCTCTGTCTGTCTGTCTGTCTGCCTGTCCGTTAGTGCGCTTATCACTGGAGAACCACTTATCCGATTTACGTACTTTTTTTTTAAAAACATACATATGTTCTCTGGCCAGGTTATAGGCTATATTTTATTACGATAGGTAGCATACGGAATGAGCAGTGACGATAATAGTGAATGAAGTCAGAAAAAAGTTTGCCGCTAGCGCGTTCCTTTGCAGTACACAGCCTAAACCATTAAATTTGGAACAATATTATGTAGCAGAGAATATCTATAATCTATAATATATATAAAATGCAATGTCTCTCTGTCTGTCTGTCTGTCCATTAGTGCGTTTATCAAGCGAGAACCACTTTTCCGATTTACGTGTCTTTTTTTAAATTCATACATATATTCTTTGGCCAGGTTATATAGTAATAATAATCTATATCTATAATATATGTAAAATGCAACGTCCCTCTGTCTGTCTGTCTGTCCATTAGAGCGCTTATCCCTCGAGAACCACTTATCCGATTTACGTGATTTTTTTTTAATTCTTAATTTAATATATGTCAAAAAAAATCTATAATATATAAAACGTAACGTCTCTCTGTCTGTCTGTCTATCCATTACTGCGCTTAGCACTCAAGAACCACTTATCCGATTTGCGTGTTTTTTTTTTATAAAATACAAAGGGAATAAACAGAGACAAAATGATAATATGTAGGAAAAAAGATGGAAGTATAGCAGTAAGCTTCGCAGAAAGACTGAATAGATTGGGGGAATACTTTAAAGAAACACTAAATGGAGAACTGGAGAGAGTCGCTTATTTGTCCAATATACAAAAAGGAGAAAAAACTATATGCGCTAATTATAGACCAATAGCCTTACTGGATGTCGTGTACAAGATAGTAGTGTTGACTATCAAAAACAGACTAGCAGAGAAAGCGGAGTCTATTCTGGGAGAGTACCAGTGTGGATTCAGGAAAAATAGATCGGTTACAGACTAGATATTTGCGATTAAGCAAATCCAAGATAACAGCTTAGAACAAAATTTGGCACTACATTTGGTCTTTGTGGATTTCAGAGAAGCATATGACTCTGTAAATAGAGAAGGACTCTACAAGATAATGGAAGAACTAAAAATCCCAAGTAAATTGATTTCTCATGGTGTGAATGACTCTGAATGACACAGAAAATAGAGTGTTGGTTGATGGCAAAGTATCAGACAAGTTTAAGGTGAAAAGAGGATTAAGACAGGGGGAACCAGTGTCGACATGTCTATTTAATTTGGTACTAGAGGAGATAATCCGGGAGTCAGAAATAACAAATGGAACGATATACCAACAAACCTGCCAATGCTTAGCCTATGCGGATGATGTAGCAGTGATTGCAAGAGCAAAAGAGAACCTCAAAAAAGCCCTAAGTAGTATAGAAGAAAGGGGAAGGATGAGAGGACTAAAGATAAATGAGGAAAAAAACAAAATACATAGAAATTACAAAGAAGAAGGATAATAAAAAACAACAAAAGTTTAGATATAATAAACAACTTAGGGAAAAGATATATGTTTGAAAAAGTAGACAAATTTAATTATCTGGGAGTAACAATAACAGAGAGTGGACAAGAAAGGACGGAGATACAAGAAAGAATAGCGAAAGAACAGAGATGTTTGGGGGCAATGAATCCAATATTGAAATCAAAGAATGTATCAAGAAAAGCAAAAGAAAGAATATATACGACAGTTGTCAGACCCACGGTGACATATAGATGCGAAACGTGGAAACTGAATGCAAGAGAAAAGGAGACGTTGGAGGTGTGGAAAAGGAAAACTTTGAGAAGAATCTACGGAGGAAGAAAGAAGAGGAACTGTCGAGAAGAAGAACAAACTACGAATTAAAATGCCTATATACGAAACCCCTTATAAGCCAAATCATAATACGCCAGCGATTAGGATGGTTGGGACACGTGGCAAGGATGAAGGAAGAAAGACAGGCAAAGCAAGCCCTAATAAGAGGAGTGGTTGGAAGAAGAGGCAAGGGTAGACCTCGATCTACATGGATTCAGGCAGTAAAGCAAGATCCGGAGTTGATGGGAATCCCGCACTGGGAAAAGCTAACAGGAGACCAAAAGAAGTGGAGACAAGTATGCAACCAAGCCATGGGCCTCTAAGGCCCCTTGAGCTATATAATAATATAATAATAATATAAACATAACGAATAAGCAGTGACGATAAAGGTGAATCAAGTCCACGCGAGCGGAGCCGCGGGCACGGCTAGTATATATATATATATATATATATATATATATATATATATATATATATATATATATATATATATATATATATATATATATATACTCCTGGACAAAATTAACGCAACAATATAGTAAACCATGCAACTCTATAATGAATTAATTTTAATAATTTTTTATGAACACTGGTTACACTAAAAGTTAGAAAAAACTTATTCGAATACTTTAAAAGTAAATTAGCTACCAAATTTCTCTATAAGATTCGAATTAAAATTATTCTTAAGACCTAATAACAAAATCGTTGAAATTATGTAATAATGAAAAAAATAAACTGATACACTAGTAGCAAAATTAATGCTGTAACTGGGACACTAGTACCGTGTGTTGTCTCCTCTACTTCGGATGACAGCGTTTATGCGCCTAGGCATGCTTCTAATTAAATTTTGGATAAAATCTTGAGGAATTTGCTCCCATTCTTTGATAACTGCATTTTCAAGTTCCCTCAGGTTTCTAGGTGCAGGTATATGACGTTTCACATTTTTCTTAAGGTGATCCCATACATGTTCTATCGGATTCAGATCCGGGCTTTTAGGTGGCCATTGCATAATCAGTATATCAACTTGATTAAGATAATCGAGTACCTCCCTAGCCACGCGAGGTCCAGCGTTGTCTTGCATAAACAGGAAACTGGGCCCCACAAAAGGACCGAAAGGCATCACATGTTCTATTACAATATTCTCAAGATAGTAGTCAGCATTCATGGATCTCGTACGGACAGGAACTAACTCTGTGCGAGCATCAAAGCAGATGCCACCCCAGAACATAACAGAGCCACCGCCGAATGGAATCCTTGCAGAGATATTGCAAGGAGCAAACCTCTCTCCTGGTCTTCGCCATACTGGCTCACGACCATCTGGATGTTTTAGACTAATCCTAGTTTGTGAAGAAAACTAGTTTCCAATCATCCACAGACGAGTTTTCGTGATTTCGAGCAAAACGTAACCTGGCAACACTGTTCTCACTAGTAAGCAAGGGCGCAGTGGCTGGTCTCCTACTGTTTAATATCCAGCTTCATTTAACCGTCTTCTAACTGTGACTAAATTGTGACATTGCGAACAGCTTCGAGTTCGTTTCTTATTATAGAACTAGTGACAGTCCTGTTTCTTAAAGCATATTGTCTTATAAAACGTTCATCTAGGTCGCTAGTGCATCGTTTTCGCCCTTGCCCTAGCCTTCTAGAATAAGTTCCTACTTCATTCAAGCGTCTTACCATACGACTTATTGTGGAACGATGTTTGCCTAACAATTGGCAACATAACTCTGACAATATCCCTCGTCCAATAAAACTGAGGCTCGCACTACCTCGTGTTCAGTTAAATTCCTTGTTCGATTCATTTATTTAATTCTTCGGGGTCAAAAATAAAACAGTCTACTACAAAAACGTATTACTTTGAAAAAGGGAACAATTTATAAGCTTACTTTTAAAGAAAATCTATCGCATTATTACAGAAAATTGTTTATCTTCTAAAAAATTCTTTAAAACTGTAAATCTAAACGAATTGTTTTGATTTCTGTCATGAACAAGAAAACAAAATATGCATAGCCTACTATTCAAATACTCAATAAACTTTAAAACTGACATAAGAAAAAGATAAAATAATTTTCAGATTGTTGCGTTAATTTTGTCCAGGAGTTTATATATACATATATATATATATATATATATATATATATATATATATATATATATTATATATATATATATATGTATATATATATATATATATATATATATATATATATATATATATATATATATATATATATATATATATATATATATATATATATATATATATATATATATATATATATATATATATATATATATATATATACATATATATATATATATATATATATATATATATATATATATATATATATATATATATATATATATATATATATATACAGTCAGTCCAAATAGTCTCCATACACTACCTGCTTTCTATACCATTTTTCTGTCATGTTTAACTAATTAATTGAAACTATGAGAAATTAATATTTAAAACTTAATCAACGAGGATTAGTATTAAAAACAACTACGAAATATTTTATTTAGAAGTTACATCATTGTTATAAAAATGTAAACAAAATTAATATCAAAAAAGTCGCCATACACTTAGCAATTATCAATAATAGTTTGAAGGAGTGTAACGGAAAATTACAACCTTGTTTAAACTAATATTTAGTGGGACCGCTGTGGGCCTTGATAATCCCTTGTAACCATTTTGTCCAATCAGCTTTCTAGTAACTTCTGCTGGCATGTTCTCCCATCGTTCAATATTCTGTTTTTTAATTCTTCTTTGTTTGAAACAATATGTTTGTGAAGTCGCCGTTTAGGTTCCTCCTATAAATACTCGATGGGGGTAATATCGGGTGATTGCGGAGGTATATGAAGCTGTTGTCGCATATGATGGATCATCCATTCTCGAATTTGCGATATGTTTCAGATCATTGTCCTGTTGGAAAATGTATCTTTTTTCGGGTGACACTTTCTCTTAAATTGTCTCTCAAAATGCTCGGATAAACATGCTGATCCATGGTACCATAAATAAAATGTAAATTTCCCCCTTGTCTTACCGTGGAACAAATGTTTTTATTATCGAATGCGGTGTTATTCTTTCCCCATACTTTAGTTCTGCTATCAGACCCAAAAAGGTTAATTTTAGTTTCATCACTAAAGATTAAGGATTCCAAAAATTCAGGAGGTTTAGTACGTACGTATTCTTTAGCAAAAGCTAACCGCTGTTTGCGATTAGCTTCCGAAATTAACGGCTTCTTCCTGGCTGCACACCTCTTATAGCCTGCCCTGCGTAAACAATTTCTCACTGTTTGTGAACAAACATTTTTCGAAAATACTTCCCGTACTTCTTCTTTTAATTTTGGTGAACTTACTTTTTTTGAAATGGAATTTCACAATTTCTCTCGTTCATTTTTAATATTTTTTTTTAATACTACTTTGAAAACCCACTGCAAAATTAGTAACAACAAGTGACAGATTATAAAGTATGGCCGAAAATTATTCATTTGTTTTCAGTTTAGCGAGCAATAGATAGCTGGATAAATGCGGCTGATTATAACGTGTTTTCGTGTTTTTTTCAATGCAGTTCTTGAGTGTGACTTTTTTGATATTAATTTTGTTTACATTTTTATAACAATGTAACAAACTTCTAAATACTATATATATATATATATATATATATATATATATATATATATATATAATATATATATATATATCCTCCTCCTCCTCAGTCCCATCACTCTAGCAAGAGTTTAGTGATGTTATGTTTCGATTGCAAGGATTGTGCCTCTCCATGAGTCACGGTCTTGAGCGGCATGAATGGCTTCGTGCATGGAATGTCCTATGAGCGGCCTCACCTGGTCTGCCCATCGATTAGGAGATCTACCTCTTGGGCGCTTCCCGTTTATTTTTCCCTCCACCATAAGTTTTTCCAGATCGTTTCTTCTAGAGATATGCCCAAAGTATCGCAAGTACGATTGGTTTATTTTGGTGGATAGGCGATTCATTATTCTTAGTTGGTTTAGAATGGAGACATTTGTTCGGTGCTGTGTCCAGGGTATCCTCAACATTCTTCTGTACACCCATGTTTCGAAGGCGTCAATTTTTCTTCGTGCCACAACATTTATCGTCCAAGTTTCTGAGGCGTAGGTAGCTATGGGAAATATTAGTGCATTAATAAGTTTTAATTTGTTATTTTGAGATATTGCTGAGTCCTTCCAAATCTTGGTCAGTCTGGTTACTGCATTACGAGCTATGTTTAGTCTTCGTTTTATTTCTTTATCGCAACCACCTTTGTTTGTAATTAATGATCCGAGATATACAAATTCCTCAACTACTTCAAATCCCGCTATTTTCCTGATGTTCATTGGGGTTCGATCTATGACCATAATTTTAGTTTTATTCCTGTTAAGTAGTAAGCCATATTCCTCGCTTACTGTACTTAATCTATTCATTATATAGTCCAATTCGATGTCGCTAGATGCTATAATGAGCGTATCATCAGCATATCTCAAGTTATTCACTTTCCGGCCTCCCACAGAGATACCTCCATCCCAGTCCTCCAGAACTCGTCTCATAATATATTCAGAGTATGCGTTAAAAAGCAACGGAGATAAGATACATCCCTGTCTAACACCAGCTTCTATTTTGAATGAATCTGATAGAGTTTGATCGATTTTTACTCTGGCATTGCTATTTTCATATAAGGATCTTATAAGCTGGATCAGGTGTAAGGGAACTCCCATACTCTCAAGTATCGGCCACAACTTGTGCCACTTTACACAATCAAAAGCTTTGGTGTAGTCTACGAAGCATAAATAAGCCTTGATGTTAAATTCATACGTCTTTTCTATGATCTGACGTACATTAAGAATGTTTTCCCTTGTGCCCTTTCCTGGAATAAAACCTGTCTGCTCCTCAGATATTTCTGGTAGTATAAATGATTTTAGCCGGTTGTTGATTATCTGCAGCATTACTTTACTAGCGTGGCTTATTAGAGAGATTGTCCTGTAATTGTTGCATTCTGTAGGCGATCCTTTTTTAAAAAGTGTGATGAACACTGACTCGGTCCAGTCATTAGGCCACTTGCCAGACTCCCATATTAAGTTACAGATTTTATGAAAAACCTGCACTCCCAGTTCTCCCATAGCCTTTAATAGTTCTGAAGTTATACTATCTATTCCCTGGGCTTTGTTATTTTTTAGTGTGTTAAGGGCTTTCTCTACCTCAGATCTCAGTATATGGGGTTCTTTTTCAGACACTGAGGTATTTAGATCAATAGGTTCTTCCCTGTTGTTCTCTTTATACAGATTGATACAGTATTTCCTCCAAACTTCGGCTATTCCTGGTTTGTCTGTAACAATTTCGTTTTGGTCATTTCTTATCAGCTGTGTTCGTGGTTTAAACTCTCTGGCCAGGTATTTCACTTTTTTGTAGAGTTCGTGGGTTCCGCCTATATCTGCATGATGTTCTATCTCTTGACAAATTTTACTGATGTGCTGGTTTTTGTCTCTCCTACATGCTTTTTTTATCTCTTTATCTAGTTTTTTTGCTTTCTTCCGTTCTTGTGGGGGAATTCCTTAACTTTTTTCGTAGATCTATTAGTTTTAAGGTGTTATCGGTCATCCAATGATTTCTTTTTTCTACCTGTCTGTGGTCGCTGCATTGTTTTGCTCCCTCAATTATCCAGGTTCTTATATCTTGCCACATCTCCTCTGGGGTTTCCTTTGGACTTGGTGTGCCTATGTTTTGCAGTATTTCCTGAAAGATGTTGTTATCGGGAATTTCCATTCTTCGGTTAGTTGATTGTTTAATTGTTGCGCGTAGTTTTTATCTTCAGTTCTGACCTCAGTAATTTGTGGTCTGAGTTACAGTATGCTCCAGGCCTCGTCCTAACATTGGTTATTGAGGATCTCCATCTGGCTCTAATTAATACGAAATCTATTTGATTTTTATATTCTCCTGTTGGAGAAGTCCAAGTGGAGAGACGCCGAGGGTGGTGTTTAAATACTGTATTGGTAACTACGAGGCTAGTTAGTTACCAATATATATATATATATATATATATATATATATATATATATATATATATATATATATATATATATATTGTGTATTATTTACTATTTTGTATTAAGTCTGCCTTACTTTTCCTCAATTCGGATAAATTCACTCTAAACTAAGGTAAGTTGTTTGTTCATTGTCGACCCATTGTTAACGGCGGCAACAATGTAATAAAAGGCGTGTATATAAGATGGCGATAGGAAAATAAAAAAATGTTAGATTTTTTTATAATAATTAATATTAAAATATGTTTGAATTCAGTCACATTTATTATAATAATTAAAACTAAAATATGGAGAATAATAATTAACTTTAAGAAATATAAATAAATTACGAATAGAAAAATAATTAGGTATATGAGGTCGCTGGCTATTCAAACGGTACATACTATTAAAATAAGCTATTCCAATCTTTTAAAAATTTTTTTGTTAATATTGGCTAAATCTAAAAGTTCCCTTTTCACTGCATTATCTGGAATTTTAATATTTTTTGAGTGTAACCACTCCAATACATCCATTTTGCGTTAAGTACTTGTTGGTAGTTTTTCTTGTAGTCTGGAATGGTAACTCGCTTTGTCCATAACAGTTCTCGAGTTTACTAGAATCAAATCTAACATTTGAGAAAACCATTCTTCAAAGACGTCAGCATCCATCCACATATTTCCTATTCATCTGCAGAATGCGCAAATACTAATTTAATATAGCCAAACTTACGAAAATAAACAATCTACTTTTCTAATTTTGAACTGCCGTCCTGAATCATCCCCGTTAAGCCCACGTCTACTGTAAAACGTCTCTAATATTTTCTATTTTATTTTATCACTTCAGATTATTTGGCATCTTACTGATAGTAAATTGAATTATTTTTATCGGTAACAACTTCCTACACATTCGTTTATTTTATGTCCCTTTCCATTTGGCACAATTCTCACTCGCTATTATTCGTTATTTTGATAAAACAATATAGAAAATCTGTTTGGAAATCTATTAAATTAAAATATTACTCCTTTATATATATATATATATATATATATATATATATATATATATATATATATATATATATATATATACGAGGCTGGTTTGAAAATTCCGTGCAAAAATAAAAACTACTTATGTGTTTGGGGTAAACCTTTTTTATTTTTCGACATAGTCTCCTTTTAGGCTTATACACTTCGTCCAACGATGTTCTAGTTTGTTGATCCCTTCCGAATAATAGGATTTGTCCAAGTCTGCAAAATATCCATTAGTGTCTGCAATCACCTCCTCGTTTGAATAAAATCTTTGTCCCGCCAGCCATTTCTTCAAATTGGGGAACAAATAGTAGTCCGAGGCAGCCAAGTCTGGAGAATAGAGGGGATGCGAAACGAGTTGGAATCCTATTTCCATTAATTTTGCGACCACAACTGCTGAGGTGTGTGCTGGTGCGTTGTCGTGATGGAAAAGGACTTTCTTGTGGGCCAATAGCGGGCGTTTTTCTTGCAGCTCGGTTTTCAAACGGTCCAATAACGATGAATAATATTCACCTGTAATAGTTTTACCCTTTTCCAGATAGTCGATGAGGATTATCCCTTGCGAATCCCAAAAGTCAGTCGCCATAACCTTTCCGGCTGAAGGAACGGTCTTCGCCTTTTTTGGTGCAGATTCTCCCTTGGTAACTCATTGTTTAGATTGTTGTTTGGTCTCAGGAGTATAGTAATGTATCCATGTTTCATCCACAGTGACGAAACGACGCTTAAAGTCCTCCGGATTCTTCTGGAACAGCAGCAAACCATCCTTGCAACACTTCACACGATTCCGTTTTGGTCAAGCGTGAGCAATCGCGGCACCCATCTTGCGGATAGCTTTCTCATTTTCTATGGCTGAAACTTGGTGTGCGTTCATTCAAGAGATGCTACTAACTAAACATGACCTCGATACGCGCCGGTGGTGCCATCTCTCGGACTTTGCACGGACTTTTCAATCTAGCCTCGTATATATATATATATATATATATATATATATATATATATATATATATATATATATATATATATATACAGTAGGACCTCCGTTATCCGGGATAATGACGGGAACGAGGATCCACGGATAATCGAAAACCCCGAATAAACGAATCACAATTTTTTATTGATTAAATGTGCTAGGTAGCGATGATAATGAAGAAAAACTGGGTAGAGGATATTTTTTTAATAAGCAACACACGTTTTACAATATTATTAATTTTCAATATATGTACAAATGTCCATAATACATACGCATTAAATTTTCCTTTAGAGAAAAAGTCGGTAATTTTACTTTGTGTTTTATTAAAGATTTCTTTTCTAATATCTGTTCTCATGGCCCGTAACGCGATGATTCTGCTATAATCGGTGTTCTTCTGTTCAATATACGAGGCTGGTTTGAAAAGTCCGTGCAAAGTCCAAGAGATGGCACCACCGGCGCGTATCGAGGTCATGTTTAGTTAGTAGCATCTCTTGAATGAACGCACACCAAGTTTCAGCCATATTGGTCTATTTCTTTGTGTTTGGCATTCGTGTGAATCAAGGAAGTCGAGTGATTTTCAAGAAATGGACGAAAAAGAATTTCGTGTGGTGATTAAACATTACTTTATGAAAGGCAAAACGCCTCAGGAGACTAAAGAGAAGCTTGATAAACATTATGGTGACTCTGCACCTTCGATTAGAACAGTTTATAAGTGGTTTCAAAATCTTCGGACTGGCCATATGGGCACAAGTAACGCTGAACGTTCTGGACGGCCTGTGGAGGTTACGACTCCAGAAATCATTGATCAAATCCATGATATGGTGATGGATGACAGAAGAGTTAAGGTGCGTGAGATTGCTAGTGCTGTGGGCATCTCAACTGAACGGGTACATAATATTTTGCATAAATATTTGGACATGAGGAAGCTATCCGCAAGATGGGTGCCGCGATTGCTCACGCTTGACCAAAAACGGAATCGTGTGAAGTGTTGCAAGGATGGTTTGCAGCTGTTCCAGAAGAATCCGGAGGACTTTAAGCGTCGTTTCGTCACTGTAGATGAAATATGGATACATTACTATACTCCTGAGACCAAACAATAATCTAAACAATGGGTTACCAAGGGGGAATCTGCATGAAAAAAGGCGAAGACCGTTCCTTCGGCCGGAAAGGTTATGGCGACTGTCTTTTGGGATTCGCTAGGGATAATCCTCATCGACTATCTGGAAAAGGGTAAAACTATTACAGGTGAATATTATTCATCGTTATTGGACCGTTTGAAAACCGAGCTGCAAGAAAAACGCCCGCGATTGGCCCACAAGAAAGTCCTTTTCCATCACGACAACGCACCAGCACACACCTCAGCAGTTGTGGTCGCAAAATTAATGGAAATAGGATTCCAACTCGTTTCACATCCCCCCTATTCTCCAAACTTGGCTCCCTCGGACGACTATTTGTTTCCCAATTTGAAAAAATGGCTGGCGGGACAAAGATTTTATTCAAACGAGGAGGTGATTGCAGACACTAATGGATATTTTGCAGACTTGGACAAATCCTATTATTCGGAAGGGATCAACAAACTAGAACATCGTTGGACGAAGTGTATAAGCCTAAAAGGAGACTATGTCGAAAAAAATAAAAAAGGTTTACCCCAAACACATAAGTAGTTTTTATTTTTGCACGGACTTTTCAAACCAGCCTGGTAATGTCGCGACATTCAACGCCAAGACACGTTTTAGTGATCAACGCTTTGAAAAAGATGAATGAGATTCCATCGAAACGTCAGCGAAACCGTCCATCAAGGGACTTAAAGCTAACACGGGATACCCGAAAAACCACTACTATATATATATATATATATATATATATATATATATATATATATATATATATATATATATATATTTGTATAGAAAACAGATTAGAATCGATAAAAATCTGTATCAAATATATTCCCTTTACTAATTTCAAAACAATAACACATTCGTCTAGTTTGTTTGTAGTTATAAACCCACCACTAAACTAAAGGGACTAATTCAAAATTAACCTGCTGTTTTCGAGAAGGGTTAATATCCCAAAGGACGTTAATAATATCAATAGAATCCGAAACTGATTCTGTAAATATTTTATTTATGTCTAGATATAATCTCCCTGTGATGAGTTTCGTTTATCTAAGTAATATATATATATATATATATATATATATATATATATATATATATATATGTTTATATATATATATATATATGTTTATATATATATATATATATATATATATATATATATATATATATATATATTTGAATCGGTGAGTTCGACAACCGTACAAGTCCAAAATTTGACATTTTAAACTGAGATAGCCATTTTGTTTTAAATATACTGAGCATAAAAACCGTACGATATACTTAAACGTTAACGCTCTACAATAGGCTGCCGTTCGGTGATGACTGGAAAAACCGTACATGTCCGTGACTTGTACGGTTTTTCATCTCAGCTACTAAAATATCTGCAGTTATTTGTTTACAAAGAAAGAGTTGACTTCATGTGGGTTTTATTAATTAAAATAGCTTAATTATCGTGTGTTTTTAAATTTGTTTAAATAAAATATGTGATCCTGTGACGGAGAAGAAGCAATGGCAACAAAAAAAGAAAAAGGAATATTGTTAGTTGGAAACATAACCAAAGAAAAATAGCACGTTTGCACGGTCAGGAATATGTTGGTAAAAACGGAAAACATATTGAAGCGAAAACTGTCGGACCTACATGCATGTAAGTTTACATTTTTTTTTTAATTAATTAATTTTAACTAATGAATACATTTTTAAGGTGTAAAAAAAAGTGCATGCAGCAGTTTACTGATGAAAGAGAAAACAGAAATAATATCAAAATTATACGACGGTAAGCCAAAAAATGAACAAGATACGTATTTGCAGGGGCTTATTGAAGCAAAGCCTTTTTTTTTTTTTTTTTTTTTTTTTATTGGTCTAGCACACGTGCTGCAGGGAAGTCCCTAAAGCGCTCCAGGAGCGGCACGAGTGCGGAAAAAGCGATTAAAGCCTATTGAAAGACATCGGATAAGAGGCGTAAAACCTAAACAACAAAGAAAATCAAATTTTTTGTACTTTGTTATGAAACAATCAAATCGAATTTCCGTATGTAAACAGGCATTTATCAGTCTTCATGCCATATCTCATTAGCAAGTTCAGCGTTTAAACACCTTACTTCTAGCTACAAAATCACCAAAGGATTTAAGAGGCCGGCACAACAACAGACCTCGTGCAATATACGAAGAATGGATTGTGAAAATAAAAGAACACATTGAGTCTTTAGTTAAGTCTATGAAACATATGCATGCTGGCTTGTTGTACTCTATTGCTTTATTTTTAATTTGCTTCATAATGAATATTGCTTCTGTGGTAGATCTGTCTTTCCGGAACCCCTATTGTTCTTCTCTATTTTTTTATCTGTGATTCGAGTGTCGCCTTCAACATGCCTGTGAACAATTTTATTGTTGTATGTAGGAGAGTTATTATGTATATATATATATATATATATATATATATATATATATATATATATATATATATATATATATATATATGTATAATAACTCTCCTAAATACAACAATGAAATTGAAATTGTTCACAGGCCTGTTGAAGGAGAAACTCGAATATATATACATATATACGTACCTATTTATTTCGACAGTTTGTTTTAAAAGGGGAGTCAAGAGAAGACAATGTTTTTCTAATTTGCAGTAAATAACGGTAAACCAGCCCGGTTGCCTCATTTACCCGTTTCAACCCTTAAATTAAATTGGACTAAGGTTAACCTAGTACATTTATCACGGCTGGGATAATTCCAGGTAGAGTTTTTGTTATGATCGAAACGCTAATTCAGAACTGGACTATATATCTTTAAACCACCTAGCTATTTTTAATTTCTAGGCAAACACAACGGAAACAAGCATAATTTGTAACTATCATAAGTATG
This sequence comes from Pachyrhynchus sulphureomaculatus, assembly GCA_019049505.1. Lineage (NCBI taxonomy): Eukaryota > Metazoa > Arthropoda > Insecta > Coleoptera > Curculionidae > Pachyrhynchus > Pachyrhynchus sulphureomaculatus. The sequence goes on along the minus strand of CM032456.1, from coordinate 5,223,991 downwards.
AATAACTTGTTTCTTAGATTTTACTATGCTAACAACATCACGAATTATAAAAAATTTCTTATGTATATGTATAGTTTTCTTCTTTTTATTATGATTTTTTTAATTAATTCTATAACTTTCAATCTGGTTTTAAAAGTTTTTCTTCTTCTTCTTTCTTATAGAGTATGTCTATTTTATTCCCATTAGGTCTCTTCCGATGTGGACGTCCAGCATTCCTTCCACCGTTTCGGAGGTCTGCCCCTAGGTTCTTCTACTGCAAGGTTTATTGAGTTTCGCCCTTTTTACCAATCTATACTTCCTCGGATCTCAAGCTGGCATCTTATCAATTCTTTTGGACCTTCCATACATTTTGTCTTGGTTGTGTTAATAATCTTGTTTAGTTTTCTCGCTTCCAAGACGAAGGCATGAAAGATCTTCTGAAGGTTGTCCTCAGAATCAGAGAAGGACTGCATCATCGGCGTAGCAGATTATGTGGAAATGTGTGTTGCCCATTTTGTATCTTCTAGTTTTAGTTTTAATAGTGAACGGCCAAAATTAAATAAATATGTTACTCAGTTTGTCATACAGTTTGTAGTGTGTGTGTGTGTGTGTGTGTGTATTTCAGGACCGATTTTGAAACGTACCTTTTGAGAGTAAAGATTTAGAGTTTTTCTACACTTATTGTGGAGATAATTAATTTGCCTTATAACCTCGGCCTTTCTTTATTTTTAATAAATGCTTTATTTATTAAATAAACGCTGTTTTTGCCCCTTGAGTGTCTTTTTCCTTTTGAAAAAATATTGAGTGGATATTAATACTTAGTTTGGAGAACAAAGGCAAGAGACACCTCAGCTAGCTCGCTTTTTTTTACTGGTAGAGATACGGAGATCGAGACAATTTTTGTAAGTCTTTTGAAAATAGTCTCTATAGTTGTTTAAAACTTAGTTGTAATGTTTTGGGCACCATTCATTTTAGAATAAAAAGACTCTAAGTTTAGCTCAAAAAATGAAAAAATACTGAAGAGTTATTTAGTTGTTGAAAGAAAATTGAACTGGGTACACCTTTTACGTCCTGAAAGAAAGAGCGGGAGTTCAGTGAAACGCTACACTTAAATAAAGAAAAGTATATTAACAAAATAAAAATTCTTACTTTTGTTACACTCTTAAAATTACATCGACTAAATAAATCACAGGGCAACAAAAAAATATTTTTGTTTTGGTGCCTGGGATTTTAGAGCTGATTTTAACTATATTTGGGACGCTAAATCTATACATGCGATCCGTTTTTCTCTATCAGCTCTACTTTTTTAGATACATCAACTTATCTACCAATGTGGTTTTTATTCAGTATATTCATTTATGAGAGTTCTAAAATTATTATATATTCATTAATGTAGGTACAATGGTTTTATTGTCAGTCTGTAATTGAGTAAATTCCAGGTAAATCTATAAATAGTGGAACCATTGCCTATCAGGTAGCTGAACTGACCCTTTTAATCATCTAACTCGGGTAAGTCTCGTCAGTTTGTGCGTTCTTACTAATGAGAGTAGATCGAATTCGGCGTGTTATTTTATGTTAAGAAAAGAGTGTTTTTGTGTTATTGAACAGAATTAAAATGAGTTCAGGTTCCAGTTCAAGAAGAAGTTGTGTAAATCAACCTGATGTGTTTTGCTATATATGCGGAGAATACATGTTTTAAACAAAACAGACAAACTATTACTGACTTTGTAAAGCGAGCGTATCTTGGATACTTTGGAGTTAAGCTTGGTGATCAGGACAAAACGTGGGCCCCGCATCTCGTATGTAAAACTTGTCCAGAGCATTTACGTCAGTGGACTACCGGGAAAAGAAAATGTCTAAAATTCGGCGTACCAGTGGTTTGGAGAGAACCAAAAAACCACTTCAATGATTGTTATTTCTGTTTAGTAAATACTAATGGAATCAATCGAAAATAACCGCAGTAAGTGGACTTATCCCAATTTAGACTCGGCAATACGCCCTATCCCGCACTCAGATGAAATACCGATTCCAACATTTCATCAGCTACCACATATCTCTGATGACGAATATTTTCCCTCTGATCGCTCTTCTGATGCTAATAAAAGTTCTGATGCTAATGAAACTAACAGTGACTATGAGGGGACGTCATCAGTTCCTCAACGCTTCAATCAAAATGAATTAAATGATCTCACCAGGGATCACAATTTATCTAAAAAAGCTTCTGAAGTACTGGCTTCTAGGTTGAACGACAAAAATTTACTGGAACAAGGAACCAAAATTACCTTTTACCGTACAAGAGAAAAAGATCTGCTACCATTCTTTTCTCAAGAAGACAATCTTGTATTTTGTCACGAAATTAGGGGACTCATGAGAGAAATGGGACTTTCTGAATATATTCCAGATGATTGGCGCCTATTTATTGACAGTTCAAAGCGAAGTTTAAAATGTGTCCTTCTACATAATGGGAATAAATATGGTTCAATATCACTAGCTCACTCAACGAAACTGAAAGAAGAATATAATACCATAGCTTTGGTCTTCAGGAGATAAAGTATTACGAACATCAATGGATGATTTGTGTAGACTTAAAAATGGTAAACTTTCTTCTTGGGCAGCAAAGTGGTTACACGGAATATCCGTGTTTCTTGTGCCTCTGGGATAGTAGGGACAAAACACACCACTGGGTTAGAAAAGATTGGCCTCAGAGAGAAAACATGGACGTTGGGGAAAAGAATGTCATTAACGACGCTTTGGTTGAAAGAGAAAAAAATCATACTTCCTCCGTTACATATAAAGTTGGGCTTAATGAAGCAATTTGTAAAGGCTCTTGATAAGAATGGGTCTTGTTTTGCATATATAGGGGTAAAAATGCATCAGTTGAGCACAGAAGAACTCAAAGCAGGGATATTTGACGGCCCACAAATAAGACAATTAATTAAGGATCCTGCCTTCATAAATTCAATGAATCAAGTTGAACGAGAAGCTTGGACATCATTTGTTGCAGTTGTAGAAAATTTTCTAGGGAAACATAAAGCTAAAAACTATGTTGAAATGGTTAACAAGATGCTTAATACTTTCAAATCCTTAGGGTGCAATATGAGTATTAAAATACACTATTTACACAGCCACTTAGACCGTTTTCCAGAAAATTTAGGAGACATGAGTGAGGAACAAGGTGAAAGATTTCACCAAGATATTAAAGTTATGGAGGACCGCTACCAAGGAAGATGGGACATGCACATGATGGCAGATTACTGCTGGAGTTTAAAAAGGGACTGGTTAAAAAAACAATCAAGAATGTCGCGGAAAAGAAGCTTTCCAAGTGTTGAGTGACTATTTCATTTCTTCAATGTTTTTTTTTTTGTTTGTAAGTACGACATAATATTGTATTTTGTATAACTAAAATAAAAATTTCGTATCTACTTTTGTTTACTACACTTACGGATTTGAGTTACAATAATGTAATTTATATTTCTCTAAAATTGTATCTCTTAAAAATTTGAGCTCCTAGGTACAAATGAATACGTTATTTGAATTCAGGACATCAAATTGATATAGAATCAGCTCAAAAAACCTCGACACCAAAACAGCTGTTCCCCTGTGTAATCTTTTATACTATGAGAGTGCCCACTTTTGCAAAGGGTCTCTAAAATTAGACTTGTGAAGGTTTTATCAGTCCTAGTTTTACTGAGTCGAAGTGTAAAAAATATCAAATGGCTTTAAAAGACACGATATAAAAGTTTGTGAAACCGACTTCGGGATTACACGTGTTGACTTACTGCTTGGCTTCTCCTAGTGGGTTTTCCATAAACTGCTTGGCCTCTCCTGGTGAGATTTTCATCAAGATATTGCCCGACACACATCCCTCATTTAGGTAACTAATCAATTTTTGACCCGGAAGGCCTTAGGATGAGTAGAATATTTTTAGAACGGGAAAAGGCCTCAGGCTTGAGTTCTGGAAACAGCACCCACTCGGTGATAAAAAAAAAGCCGTCACTGCATGACGGAGGACAATGCCACTAGAGCATGATGGAAGAAAAAGCCCACTACGGCCTGACTGAGGAAAAAAGCCCCGAAAAATCCGAAATGGCGGCTTAAATACCCCCCCGTCATCTGCGTCGAAGTGAAACCTTCTAAAGATACTGGTTCACTTCCGGAACGCAAAATGAGACGGGAGTGTTAAACTCGCGACCTGAGAGAGAAGAACCGATGAAGCCCGTCTTAGAATCTAGACCCATTCAATGCAAATCAAATAAGTTAAATCGATAACACGCGCTTAAAATGGGTTAAGTTACACTGCTTAATCAAATATAAAAAAAGCAATAAAATTTAAATACACTGCTTAACTTGAATCAACTATTATTAAATGAATTATAGAAAGAAAAACCGGTCAAGTGCAAGTTGAACTTGCGCAAATAGTGTTCCGTACGTTGATTGCATTTAAAATAAAAAAAATTGTTACGGAGGTATAAAATGATCAGTAACTTCACAAAACATACCCCAAATGAGTTTTCAACAAAGTTTGTTTCCAATCTTTAATGAAAACTGATAACCTTGAAATTTTTTTTTTTTTTTTATGTACCAAATAAATTATTAAAGGTAGTGCACTCGTGATAATTTTCGTTCATTCTACACTCCGTGGAGAATATTCCAGAATTTTTTCAAAATTTTTTGATAAGTACATTTCGAGATAAGGCGGGGGGACAGCGATTTTTCGCGATTTTTTAAAAATAATACAAAGAAAAGTGCGCGCAAGTATTACATTATATATATATTTTTTTACTCGTGTTTTCACAAGCTTTCATTTGACACCACACTCGATGACCTAGTAAAAAAAAATTTTTTTCACTTCCGATTTCACCCCCCAAAACTAACCCCTTAAGTCAAAATTTAACTTTCAAAACTACACGGCTGTGATGAGGTCATCAATTCTTATATTAGTACCAAATTTTAACTTTATATGTCAAATAGTTTCGGAGAAAATTGGATGTGACAGACAGACAGACGCCGAAGTGATCTTATAAGTGATCCGTACGGAACACTAAAAACGGTGTTGTAACATGTTCTTAAAATCTAGGAAAAAATGAATGTTACTGCCTGCTGATCAACTGAAATTACTTAATTCGCCAGCTTCGTACGTCATTGCTTTACGACGACTTGATGTCGTTTGATTACTATTAAGACTTCTACCCTACTAGTAGCATGTTACAAAAGCGTACTGTTTTGCCTACATCCATCCAACTGGCGACCTCCGATTAAATTAAAATGCCTTCTTAATTAGTATTGAGATAGTTAGAACGTTTGTAGACATTCATTCCCCTTTATACTTTCAGTGCAATAAGTCGAATCTTTGTACGCTAGGCCATTATTTTTCGCCTATTTAAGTATATTTTTATTTCCAAACCACCCTGTTAATTTATAAATAACATTCATTTACTGCAACTGAAATTAACCCTTGAACTTTACTCATGTCATGTTTGGACCACTAATTCGATAGTCGTTTTTTTTTTGCAATCGATTTTGCTATTGGGCAGTTTGCCTTGGACAATGTTTTGTTTACCCATTAACCCGTTTAAAATTTATATCGATTAACTATTAATGTGTTAAGGGTTATTCTACCAAAATAGAAATTTTCAAATATAAAATAAAAACTTTCCGGAACTACCTTCAAATTATGGTGCCGTAATCTCTACTTTAAAGCTTTCGACTACATATAATGGAATAAACTCTGGTCGATTCTAATCAGCATAGGAACACCTATACATCTTGTAAAGCTTATCCGATTCCTGTATAAGAACATAAATGGCAGAGTTAGACTGAATAATTCTTTTTCCGATCCCTTTAACGTAGAAGCCGGCGTTAGACAGTACCTGAAATATTTTGATCACATTATGAGGAAAGTGGATGCCATGGAAAAGTTTGTAGTAACGGGGAAGGTAGAAGGTAGAAGATCAAGGGGACGGTATCGAACAAGAAGTAATATCTCTTCTTAGTACGGGTATGCATAAGTCAAGTCAGGTCATGCAAGATCGAGATGCCTGGAGAACGACTGTTGAGGCAGTAGCTGCATAGAGTCACCGATACTCCTATTGCGGTGAAAGGATTGAAAGAGAGAGACTGTGTGTTTTATCACCGCCAAGAATAAAAATTATTTGAATTAAACAATTCTATGTAGTCCACTCATCTATCAAAAATTTTTAAAAATTTTTGAGGCAAAACAAACAAAACATATTTCGATGATCTGCCTTCATCTTTCGCATGATTAGTTGCCATTCTAAAAATGTTTACCACATTCCTGATCTAACAGAACTTTACAAGTCGATGACATCAGTCTTGCTAATCTTGAAGTGTCTTTCCATATCATAAGTGTTTCCTACGGAACACTTATGGGATCACTCCGGTGCCTGTCCGTTTCTCTGTCACACTCGATTTTCTCAGGAACTAGTATGTTGAAATTTGGCACAAATATAGAAATTAATGGCCCGATGAGAGCTGTGTAGTTTTGAAAGTTAAATTTTGACTTAAGGGGTTAGTTTTTGAGGGTAAAATCGGAAGTGAAATTTTTTCTTTTTTGCCAGGTCATTGAGTGTCAAGTGAAAGCTGTTGGCAATACGAGTTTAAAAATATATACAATGTAATATTTTCGAGCATTTTTCTTTGTGTTATTTAAAAAAAAATGCCAAAAATCGATGTCCCCCCTTATCTCTCAAAATAGAGATCAAAAATTTCTAAAAAAATTCTGGAATATTCTCCGTAAAATATAGACTGGGCGAAAATTAGTACATCACGTTTGATAACACAGGCCAACGATGAAAAAACGTTTTTAATAATTTTACCTGATTGCTATGTTTTTGGTGTCCGAAAATAGTAATAAAAAAGTCGTATCACCCACCAATTTTTCACATTTTAATATTCAAAATGTGAAAAGTTTATTTTTTATCATTCGAATGTTATTAGGTTGGCAATAAAATCAGAATTTTATAAGGTTGGCAGTAAAATCAAATGTTATTAGGTTGGCAGTTCCGATAAATGTCACCGCTGTTTGTTTTTTTCCAGTTAATATAACCTCGCATTGCAGTGTTTAACCCATGTGCTTTAATTCACACTCAAAGTATGGCTAATCGTGGTTGTAAAAACTCTCCCAAAACTTTTTGTTATATATGTGGTGAGTTTGTAGTTAAAAACATCAAAGAGACATTACTGACTTTGTAAAAAAAGTATACTTTGCATATTTTCGTGTAGAAATTGGTAATCAAGAAAAATGTTGGGCTCCTCACAAAGTATGAGATGTTTGTGTCGAGGATCTTAGGAAATGGTATAAGAAAAACAATAAAACTTCTAGATTTGCAGTATCCATGGTATGGAGAGAGCAAGAAAATCATTCAAATGATTGTTATTTTTGCAGCGTTCATGTTTCTGGATATAACTCCAAGAAAGTAATTGTCTATCTTAACTTTATTTCAGCTTATCGGCCGGTAGGACATGGACCGGGACTTCCTGTCCCTGAGCGACCTCAGTCTATTGATGACGTTTTACAGTCCAGTCCCGAATTTAATTAAAGTCGACCGAATGAGGATGAGTTTCAATGCTCTCTAGAAAAATTAAAACCACAGTTGTTTACACAAGCTGAGTTAAATGATTTAGTGAGAGATTTGGGTTTGACTCAGGAAAAAGTAGAATTGCTTGGTTCTAGGCTGAAAGAAAAACATTTATTGGAATCTGGAACATCTATTTACCATTATAGAACGAGAGATCAAAAGTTTGCTCAGTTTTTCAAGCAGGAAGAGGATTTGGTTTACTGCCATGATATTGTAACATTCATTTTTTCCTAGATTTTAAGACCATGTAATGTTACTGATTTTTCACTTCAAATTGTACTTATTTTCATTTTTGTGTCGAACGGTATATTAAACAGAGATTCCAAGACGTTCGGTATAGTGTGTTGTGCGGGTTCCTGACCGAATCTACCGCTACGCCGCGATTGGTGAAAAGTTTGTATCCGCAGTTTTGGTTCCGGCGTCGCCATATTACCGGCAGAGTTGGGATGGATTATTTAAGGGCCTGAAGACCGACGATTGAGGTGGTTTTCCATCTAGCCGCAGCCGGGCTATTTCTCCAGCTAGTCGCCGAGTAGGGCTTCGTACCATCTAGCCGACAGGCTAATTTTCATGAGAGTCGCCAAGTAGGCTACCTTCGACTGAGTTACAAAAAAAAAAAGCTCAGAAACAACCATCATGCGAGCTAAGTAAAAGTACCAGTTTCTTAACTAAAAGCCGTAGTGGGCTTTCAAAGTGTTAGCTAGAAAAAGTGTGAAATCGAGCGAATGCCATCCAAGCAGTAATAAGAACAGTTACCCAAACTTCCTTCAATAGACTTATTCCAGAGCAGTGCATTAACAACAATTTAAAACAGACTAAAAGTGAAGTGTAAAGCACAATTTTTTCGTCTTAGGGGGTTATCATAGCCAGGATTTAAATGTTATAACCACTAGTTAGGCTAGAATTTTTTTTGTAGAACTGCAAAGGTTGGAACTTTTTTTATTTTAAAAAAACATGAATAAATTCTCTTTTTTTGTTGATTAAAGCTAGTGTCTCACTGAATACCTATCCTACTTTTCAGGACAAGAACGGCTGTAACAAACTGATTTTTTTATTTTCCAACAATACATTCTTTCAGTATTTTTCCATTTTTTTAGCTGAAGTTAGATCCTTTCTATTTTAAAATGGATGGTGCCCAAAATTTGTACAGCTAAAGCCTTTTAAAAATAGAAAATAATTCCAAAAAAGACGTACAAAAATTATCTCTTACCCATATCTCTCTGCCAAAGAAAACTGAGCTAGTGTTTCTTTAATTTCTTTAGTTCTTTTAAAATCATTAGTCACTCAATTCATTACCAGAAAATTAAAGTGGGGGGCAATTAAACACCTTTTCAAAACGGTACAAAATGACGCCTCAAAAAGCGGGTAAGTTCACACCTTACAAAATAGCGCTGTCAACGCGGGGCTTTTGGAATTTTATTTTTTAAAGGGTTCAGTGTACTAGCTTTCGAACAAAATAAAAGCTCTAACTTTGCAGATATTTTTATTTCATAATATTTATTAAACGAAATTACACTATAGCAATAAGACAAAAGCAGGAAATTTGTGTAGAATTATTTATTTCAATTTATCCGATGGTGGCTTAGATATTTGAATTTTGTTAATCGACTCTAAGATAAGCGATTCCTACTTTTTTCTTAAAAGCTAGCTTTATAGTTCAGATTAGCAGATGTGCTGGTTTACTTTAATTTTTTGCAGTGTTAGATTTTGCGGTTAACCGAACAAAAAAAACTGTTCTTTTTTCTCACCGATGTTTTGCATGAATATTAAAAATACTTTGCTGATAGGAACGATATTTGGAGATTTTTTTTTGTTGGAAATTCTTAACATATTTGGTAAAAGAATGTTAATACAAGGCGATACTTAGAAATTTTTTTGAAATTGTGGAAGATTTTTTAAATGTTTGGTAAAGAAGTTTACATATTTTAAGCGCCTTTACAGATTTTTTATTTTGACTATTGGGAGCACAGGAGAAATATTTTTTACGATTTTTTTAAAACAGTTCTTTTAAATTTTATTCATTTATCATGGAAGCCTTAAATTTTAAAGTCAATCACCTACTGGAAAATGAATTAGACTATGAACTGAAAATCCGTCGTACTTTCTCAGAACGTCCGGTCGCGGATAAAAGAAAGATTCCAACGAGGATCTTAAGTAAAAAAATATTCCAATAGATCAGATTGGACTAAATGGTTACAAAAAGTTTCTGATTTTTTTTAAGTCTAATAAAAATTCTCCTTCTCAAGTTAAAACTCCTGCTTCTCCAAATGGTCACATGTCTCCTTTATTCGTGCATAAATATTTAGATAATAGACCGCATATAAAGATAAATCTATTAGGTGCCCATTTCTCGGCTTTATTTGACTCTCGTGCAAATGCCTCCGTTTTAGGTCAGAATGGTATAAAAATTTTAAGTATAAAAATATGCCACGTCAAAAATAGAAGTGTTACCACTGCAGATGGCAGCCGTCTAAAAGTTTTAGGTACGGTTGAGTTGCCGCTAGCCTGCAATGGTCATTATTTAGTAATTTCTGCTTTAGTAGTACCTTCTCTATCACATACTTTGGTTTTAGGATGTGATTTTGCACAAAAATACGGAATTTTAGTAAATTTTAAAAATAATTCGTGGTATCCACAGTCCCTAGAAGTCAACTCTCAAACAAGTCTTAAAGATTGTTATTCAGAAAGTTCTTTAGAAAACCTTTTCTCGCGTCTATGTACCCTAGATGATCTTTCGCGGACGGAACGCGTAAAAGCAGAAAAAGTAATAAGCTCTTTCAATGAAATAAGTAGTAAAGATAGGTTAGGCCGAACGAATAAAATCACCATGTCTATAGATACGGCTGATGCCAGTCCTGTAAAGACAAGGCCCTTCGCCATGTCTCCGTACATGTCAAAAGTATTAAATAAGGAGTTAGACGAAATGTTGAAACTCGGAGTGACATCGTCTATGCTTTGACGGAAGAAAGCTCAACGAGGTCAGCAAATTTGATAACTATCCATTACCGAACATCGACAGAATTTTGTAAGGAGTTAGACGAAATGTTGAAACTCGGAGTGATATCGTCTATGCTTTGACGGTAGAAAAGCTCAACGAGGTCAGCAAATTTGATAACTATCCCTTACCGAACATCGACAGAATTTTGACATCACTCACGAATGCTAAGTATGTATCCTCGATAGACCTTAGAAAGGCATTCTGGCAATTTCCTTTGGACAAATCCTCTAAGGAAAAGACCGCTTTTGCAGTAGTAGGCCGAGGTCTATTTCAGTTCGTCACTATGCCGTTTGGTCTAAAGAACGCTGCTCAAACTCAGCAACGTTTAGTGGACGCTATATTTGGTCCGAATATGAGCCACATATTTTTTACCTATCTCGATGATATTTTAGTAACATCGGAAGACTTCGAATCGCATATTCGCTTACTTAAAGAAGTAAAAGATAAATTGAAAGAGGCCGGACTGACGATCAATTTGAGCAAATGTGATTTTTTCAAAAACTTCTCTAAAGTTTTTAGGCTATATTGTAGGCTCAAATTCCTTGCGTACCGATCCGGATAAAGTAGCAAGCATGGTTAATTATGCGAGACCTACTAATACTACGGAAGTTAAGCGTTTCGTAGGAATGTGTTCATGGTACAGACGTTTTATCGAGAATTTTTCTACCTTGTTGTCGCCTATTAATGATCTTTTGAAAGGACAAAAAAAAGGACAATCGATAGATTGGACAAAGGCAGCCGAAGAATCTTTTATAAAGATTAAAGAGCTATTGGTTTCAGCTCCCATTTTATCCCAACCAGATTTTTCCCAACAGTTTTATATTTCTAGTGATGCTTCTAATACCGGTTTAGGGGGCGTCCTAACACAGAAGATCAATGGTGAGGAAAGAGTGATAGCGTATGCCAGTAGAACTTTGTCAAAGGCTGAACGTAACTATTGGGTTGTTGAAAAAGAATGTTTAGCAGTACTCTTTAACATCGAAAAGTTTCGACCTTACATAGAAGGTGTTCCTTTCACAGTCATAACATATCATTATAGTTTATTGTGGCTTAATTCTATTAAAAACCCTAGTGGCAAACTAGCGCGTTGGGCGATTAGGCTGAGACAACATACATTTAATTTAATTCATAGAAAAGGAGTCCACAATGTTATTCCTGACGCTTTGTCAAGAATCCCAGATCATACAGCGGACGAAAACAGTTTTAATGCAGAGATTGGCGTAAGAATTGATACTGTAGACATAGATCGTATAGATCCATGGTACGATAATTTACGGCAGACATATACCTCTATCTGGATCGTACTATAAAAACTTAGATTTGGATGTCAATGTTGACAGCGAAATAATTCCGGGTAACAGGGGTGCGTACGCCGAAAATTTAAAGGGTTTAAAAGATATTTTCACCGACGTGCGTAGTAGGATACATAAGGCTTATGAACGGAACAGTAAGTCTTACAACCTTAGAAAAAGGGATTTTGCCTTTAATATAGGTGATCACGTTTGGCGAAAAAATAAAATTCTTTCCAGTGCAGCAGATAAATTCACATCTAAGTTGGTACCTAAGTATGTGCATTGCGTGATAAGAGAAAAGATTTCAGACTTAGTTTATGGTTTAGTTAATTTAGATGGGACTAAAATAGGACGATGGCATATTAAAGACTTAAAACCATTCAACGGACCTAACCCTAATGAAAGTTTGTTAGAAGAAGAATAATTTATATTTACATTATCTTAATTGCTTTACTTTATTTTTTTGATGTTGCTCTGTGGAGGTGACGACCTCGTTTTTTTTGACTGTTATAAAAGTTGAGCAGAGTATAGCTTACTTTTATAGTTTTTTGCTAAGGTTTTGGGTACTGATCATATCCAAACTTAGGTTGATTGTAGTTGATGTTTAGCATCGACTCAGCTGTTGCGAGCTTGCGAAAGAGTCACACTCAGGATATATCATAAGACTGGTATGTCGGTGGTCGCGGGATTTGATTTGCTTAAGACCCCAAATAATATCCAGTTCTTGACACTTGGAAGCGAAATTTTGATTAGAGGCAATCCAAGGTGATCTTGAGTTAGGACAAGCGCAAGATGTAGCTCGTGTAGTGTGATGTAGAGTCAAAATTTTTAAGAGCAATTTCAAAGTTCGTTACCCGAGTGGGTGTATTTTTATTACCTTAATGGTGTATGTTGGGTGCAATTAAGAGTAAATTGATTTTGGTTATCCAGTAAGTCTAAGACTTGGATTATTTTGATTTAGATCTTCTTCTGAATTGACAAACTGAGGGTATTTTCGATTTTTTTTCAGAGCCGTTTTAAACGTTACCTTTGAGTCACTAATTTTTTTAAAAATTTTTTTGCATGGGCTCATAGGCGTATGTTGAGTTTTTTTTCGGTCTACTATCAGATTGATAGAAAATTGAAGTTCTGCAGGAGAACTAAAGGCTGATCATTTACAGGAGATGAGAGCAGAGTAAGACAGTAGTTTCACAAAGAAATGATCAAAATCTGATACCGCGATGAGAACCTTGTCAAGAGAGGCTAAGCGCAGTGAAGGAAGATTCCTAACCGAATTTTTAGATTTCCAAGAGGTAATCTAGAAGTATGGGCTGACAGAAAACGGTTATGCCTGATACCTGTAGCAGTTTCTTCTAGAGGCTATTGTCTAGGGAGACGATTAACACCATAATCGAATATTTTAGCTGTCAATGATGTTTTCTTCTTGTTTCTGATTAAGCTGGAAAAGCTCTTGTCGTCTTCAAAAGTTTTGTTGCGTTGACACCGAAAAATAGAGAAATTTTTACTTCAAGTAGCTTTTTAAGCTCATTTTCGTTTTTTTGGAAATTCCCGTTGGAAGCTTGGTTAAGTCAACCTTGTAAACCTTTTAGGTTGTATCCCATGAGTTATCTGTTTTTACAGGCTGTGATGCACCGGGTGCTAACAGATGCCGTTACGACGTTTGGCAGGAAGTTAGTCTTCCTGAGGAACAGACTGATTGGAAGGGTAGTCTATGGGGGGTGAACGTTGACCTTTGGGACCTTTAAAGGTTTTGTTACTCAATGGTCATTTCTATCTGAACCAAAGGAGAGCCTAGCTACTGCAGTCGACCTCAGCTCCAATTAGCCTATTAGTGGTGACAGGCTGTTGGCAGTAGTGTGTTTCGGAACACCCTATCGTTTAAATTTTTTTGACTTATGGTGGTGTGGTAGACACCGTTTTAGTTTAGTGGATGCTATAATCTACTCCCTTTTGTTGGTGGACACCAGGGTCACCAATTCTGTATTTTATTGTCTCCACCATTCAGTATATCGTGGTGAGGTGTTTGTCTCCTGTTATGTGGGATGGATTGAATGTTTTTCGTTGTTGTTCTAGGGCGAGACCAGTACACGAGGGTTCTTCATGCAACTTGAAGAGGCGCAATGCTGGTTAAGTTTTATATCTCTGTATAGCCACCCTGAAGAATGACGGAGGGCGTTTGTTCTGGCTCATGTTTCTAGGCAGATTTGTCACTTTGGTGCGATGTGCCGAAGATTTGATTAGCTTTTGCTAAGAGCTTTCACCAAGCTCAGTATGGAGTTATCATAACCAAGAGTTTGGGATTTGAACTCCTGTATGTATTTCTGTATATATTTCTGTATATATTTCTGTATATATTTCAGTGTATGTTGGCTGCCTGAGGGCATGTGCTCAAAATGTGTGATTTTGAGTCGTTTTGTTTATGGACTCCTATATATAGGATTATGACTTTAGGGAGGTCCTATTTCGAGACTTGTTGTCTCATATAGTTATGTTGGGAATGTTTCCTTGAATGTGGACTAATCATTCTGTTCTTTGTGAACATTGCTTTTTGAAGCAGGATCATTCAGTTTAGTGAATTTTAGCTTTTATAGCTATTCACTGTGTTTAGGGTGAATTTTAGCTTTTATAGCTATTCACTGTGCCTATAGTGATATTGTTAGCTTTTATAGCTGCTCACTATGTTAATGGCGAAATTGTTCTTTTAGAACGCAGACTTTGTGTAGTCGAGGACTATTTACAGAGTGTTTTCTTGGCGAGGAGCCGAGGTTTTTTCTGGCGAAGTACCAGAATGTTTTCTTGGCGAGGAGCCGAGGTTTTTTCTGGCGATATACCGGAGTGTTTTGTTGGCGATGAGCTGACGTGTTTTTTGGCGATCAACCAGAGCGTTTTCCCTGGCGATTTTAGCATGTCTAGATGTCTTAGGACGTCGACATTGCGCGATAGAGTGCGATTATTTTCCGAGTGCGACTAGTAGTGATACTAGGTTTGGAATGTTCTCTTAGCAATGAGCTAGAGCATTGATAGCGATTTTTCCCGAGCGTTCGTCTGGATATTTATCCAGATATTTTTTTTTGGCCTTGTGCTAAATGGTCTGACAAGACTTTTTCTTTTTAGTGTAAGTGTTTGCACTAGAATCAGTTTTTTATTTTTCTTTATTTAAGAATTTTATAAATTTCTTTTGCTGAAATAGAAAATTTTCAGACAATCCTTAAAATATTTTAGGGGGGGTGTTCATATTTTATTTCAGTTCATTTTTTTTGATTTAGACAAGAGTCTAGACAAAGTTAAATTTTTTTTGTTTTGGTAACAATAACAGAGCTGATTCTTTTATATAAGAAGACCGCGATTGTTACTTTGAACAGGTATTTCTTATGTTCATGCAAGGATTTTTATTTACTTTTTGATGTACTTAACCTTAGTGCTTAATTAAGTTAAGTCTAGTTATAAGATTCTTGTGTACTTGCAAAGATTTTCATTTGGTTTTCATTGTACTTAATATTAGTGCTTAATTAAGTTAAGTCTAGTAGTAAGGTCCGAAGTTTGTACTTTTGTTTTAAGTTCCGACCTCAGTATTAAGTGATAGTGTACCACTTTGTACCTTTTCATAAGTAGCCTAAGTTTAATAGACTAGTGTAGTCTATTTCTTTTTGGAAGGGGGTAAATGTAACATTCATTTTTTCCTAGATTTTAAGACCATGTAATGTTACTGATTTTTCACTTCAAATTGTACTTATTTTCATTTTTGTGTCGAACGGTATATTAAACAGAGATTCCAAGACGTTCGGTATAGTGTGTTGTGCGGGTTCCTGACCGAATCTACCGCTACGCCGCGATTGGTGAAAATTTGTATCCGCAGTTTTGGTTCCGGCGTCGCCATATTACCGGCAGAGTTGGGATGGATTATTTAAGGGCCTGAAGACCGACGATTGAGGTGGTTTTCCATCTAGCCGCAGCCGGGCTATTTCTCCAGCTAGTCGCCGAGTAGGCTTCGTACCATCTAGCCGACAGGCTAATTTTCACGAGAGTCGCCAAGTAGGCTACCTTCGACTGAGTTACAAAAAAAAAAAGCTCAGAACAACCATCATGCGAGCTAAGTAAAAGTACCAGTTTCTTAACTAAAAGCCGTAGTGGGCTTTCAAAGTGTTAGCTAGAAAAAGTGTGAAATCGAGCGAATGCCATCCAAGCAGTAATAAGAACAGTAAGTTACCCAAACTTCCTTCAATAGACTTATTCCAGAGCAGTGCATTAACAACAATTTAAAACAGACTAAAAGTGAAGTGTAAAGCACAATTTTTTCGTCTTAGGGGGTTATCATAGCCAGGATTTAAATGTTATAACCACTAGTTAGGCTAGAATTTTTTTTGTAGAACTGCAAAGGTTGGAACTTTTTTTATTTTAAAAAACATGAATAAATTCTCTTTTTTTGTTGATTAAAGCTAGTGTCTCACTGAATACCTATCCTACTTTTCAGGACAAGAACGGCTGTAACAAACTGATTTTTTTTATTTTCCAACAATACATTCTTTCAGTATTTTTCCATTTTTTTAGCTGAAGTTAGATCCTTTCTATTTTAAAATGGATGGTGCCCAAAATTTGTACAGCTAAAGCCTTTTAAAAATAGAAAATAATTCCAAAAAGACGTACAAAAATTATCTCTTACCCATATCTCTCTACCAAAGAAAACTGAGCTAGTGTTTCTTTAATTTCTTTAGTTCTTTTAAAATCATTAGTCACTCAATTCATTACCAGAAATTAAAGTGGGGGGCAATTAAACACCTTTTCAAACGGTACAAAATGACGCCTCAAAAAGCGGGTAAGTTCACACCTTACAATATATGTAGTCTAATGAACGAATTTGGCATTGGGTACAAGAAGGAAGATTATAGGCTTTTTATAGACTCATCATAAACTAGTTTAAAAGGTGTTCTGTTACACAACGGTAATACTTATGCTTCACTGCCTGTTGCTCCATACGAAGGAAACTTACGAAAATCTTAACGTGATTTTACAGAAAATTAACTATCCAGCTCACAATTGGATGCTATGTGGAGATTTTAAAAGTTGTTTTCATGATCCTTGGTCAACAAAGGGATTTACAAAGTTTCCATGTTTTATATGTGAGTGGGACAGCAGAGCAAGGGATCAACATTGGTCCAAAAAACAATGGCCCGTAAGAAAAACTTTAACACCTGGCGAGAAGAACATTTTGCATAAAACTTTAGTAGACCCAAAAAAGAATCTTCTACCACCACTAGACATCAAGTTAGGCTTAATGAAACAATTTGTGAAAGCCTTACCTAAAGATGGTGAATGTTTTAAACATATGTGTAAAAGATTTCCTCATTTATCAGAAGCTAAACTGAAAGAAGGGGTTTTCGTTGGGCCTGATATTCGTAAAATGATGGTCGATTCCGACTTTGAAGCAAAGATGATTACAAAGGAAAAGGAAGCTTGGATATCATTTAAAGAAGTTGTGATAAAGTTTTTTGGCAAGGTGAAAGACCCTAACGCAGCCAATATGATAGACAAGTTCAAAAATCTGGGTTCTCTGATGAGCCTTAAAGTCCTCTTCTTACAAAACCATCTTGACTTTTTCCTAAAAACTTAGGCGATGTGAGTGAAGAGGGGAACGGTTCCATCAGGATATAAAGGAGATGGAGAAACGGTACTAGGGACGGTTGAATATCAACATGATGGGTAATTACTGTTGGTCACGTCATAGAGAACAACAAAACGCATCAAATCGGAAAAAAGCTATACAAGAAACTTCACAGAGAGAAGGGAAAGCAAATACAAAAAAATAAGCACCTAAAATATTCGCATTGAATATGTTAACGTGAGTAAAAATTGTAGCCTCATCAAATAAAAGTACGGTTTAAGTTATTTATTATGTATCAAATTTTCCCTATTTTGAAATTTAATCGATGTCATATTGTGAGAGAACTGCGGGTGATACAAAAAAACTGATATTAGATACGATTTCAGCACCCAAAAATACATAACACTTAGATGTATTGGTTTAAAAAGTTTTTACAAATATTTCTTTTGTTGGCCTGTATAATTTATCTGATATAAAAAATTGTTGATAGTATCGAGTCGCTCTTGTACCGAGATATAATTTTATTTTATTTTAAAAGCAATCGACTTACAGAACACTAATTGAGCAAATCCGACTTGCACTTGACCGGTTTTTTATTATTAACTACTACTAAGTCTTATATGTGCTGTAACAATTACTGCAGCATCTAACAAAATTTGTTATCGCTGTATATTGAAGTATTGATCGTTGGAAATTGTTAATTCTTTAAGACGCTATTCCCACAACATAATGTTAAAAAGTCAGTATTAAGATTTTTGCCGAGAACATTGAAACAAAGCATACATAAGAGTATGCTCTCCGTTTCTAGATATTTTAGCTGTAGTTAAACTACTATGAAAATAGCATACAAATTTAAAAGGAAGAGCATCTATTTTCTGTGGAATATCTCTTACAATTGTATTGTTTCGACCACTGAAACTGATTATTTAAAGTATTACACCCATTAAAACAAAATAATTATAATTCCTATAATTCCAAAATTATTCGCTGTGTGATATTTTAAAAGGTAGTTTTATCATAATTATATGTTTAAGTACTTCATTTAAGAAATATATTTATAAAAGTACGTTTGTTAAATTATACCTTTTCACCGTAATTGTTTCTATGGTTTTGATAATTTTTCAAATATCATCGTATATATTACCTTTCACCATACATTATTGATTATTTATACCAAAGTGTTTTTTTAAGTTATTAAGGAAAACTCGTGGAGTTGAAAAAAATTATTTTTGTACTTAATCATCGTCTACAACAAAACATTCGGGGCAGCGTTTCTCAAGTTATTTCATTTCATCCAAAAAAAAATTTGTTTGCACCTCAAAAAATACCAATATAGCGCCTTCTAACTCATCACACAAGGCACATTTTGTTTTCCTGATATCAGATCTTTAAATAAAAAAGATTTAGGAAGGGTTATAGTACTGTAGACCATCTCCAGTCACTCAATACTTTTATCGAGAAGTGTACAGAATACAGTATATCTCTATACGTGGGTTTTGTTGACTACCATAAGGCTTTTATTTTGATAGAAAGCTAGGCAATTCTGAAAGCTATGGATAATGCAAAGATAGACTCCAGATACTCAAACCTAATTATATATATATATATATATATATATATATATATATATATATATATATATATATATATATTTCTCACGGTTGTTTCTGTCTCTAAAAGTGTTTTTAAAGAATGTTTTTAACAATATTTTATTTTCTAATACTTGTGTAATTCTCTAAGTGTCATTTTATCATGTTTTTTATGATTATTACCTGGCCAACGAAATGCAAATTTTATTCTGTATCACCAGAGAGAAATTAACTGCTGAATTTTGTAAGTAAATTATTATACAACTTTATAAATTTATAAATCACATATCTTTATGAGCGTCTTCACTTTGTTTTTCTATACTTTGTTTACATTTCAGTATCTAGAAGAAGCTACCAATTAGGCAGTGAAACTTAATAACAAAAAATAAAGAGCAGAGATTCCCATCTCTTCTCTTCATAACATCCTTACCGAAAGGAGAGAACGTCAAGGGGACACCATTTCACCCAAACTGTTCACCTTAGCGCTGGAAGATGTGTTTAAAAACCTAGCATGACAAAGGAATTAACAAAGATGGTTGTGAGTCAATCACTTAAGGTTCGCAGATGACGCAAATAAAACCAAAATAAATAGTCCCCGAGACATAGATGTGACTGCTGCCTACCAATTGCTCGAAAACGTGCCATCGTATATACACTACCGTCAGAAAGTATTTGCCCACTTAGAAATTTCAATGTAACTGCCAAAATTTAATACCTAGTTAAACCCTTTTATTATATTAGGTAAACTTAATTGTTTTTAACAAGTGTCCATCATAAAATTGTTTCGATAAGCCTTGTTGGTGAAATCAGAAATTAAAAACCAATTAGAACAAATTTCCAAGTTTTGCCTGATAATCGTTTTGAGGCGATTTCTAAGAATTCCAGTTGAAATAAGAACTCATTTCAAGTTTCTGGGGGTAATGCAAATTCCTATATGCTATAAATACCATTGCCCTTTTGAAAATGAACCATTCGCAAACAGTACTTTGTCATGGATACAGGCTCAATTGGTTTGTGAAAATGCCAAAAACGATAGAAGTTTCCGTTGAAAATCGGGCTCTGATAATTGCGAGACACCAAAATGGTCACTCGAGTCGACAAATCGCAAGTGATATGCGGATGTCAAGGAGAACGGTGGATTACATTGTAAAAAAAATTCTGGGACAGGCAGAGCTATAACAATGTCCAGCAGACGAAATCGCCGCCTAACCACACCAGAAATCACGGCTCAAGTAAACCTGGAGCGGCCCATCCTCAGTGTGACAATCGTGAAGAACAGGTTAGCAGAAGGTGGACTACAGTGGACTACACGGGGGAGTTGCAGTGAGGAAACCACTTCTTAGGCAAGTGAATAAACGTAACCGATGAGAATGGGCCCTAGAACATGAAAATTGGACATCAGAACAATGGAATTCAGTCCTTTGGAGCGACGAATTTAAATTCGAATTTTTCGGTTCAAAACGATGAGTTTACGTACGGCGGTCAGCTGGAGAGAGGATGTTCGAAGCCTGTCAGCTGCCTATAGTAAAACACGGTGGAGGGTTGTTTTGGCAACGGTAAAGTTGGAAAAATCTTTAGGATAGAAGGAATCATGCGAAAAGAATATTTTCAGCATGACAACGACCCTAAACATTCTGCTAAACATATTAGAGAACTTTTGGACCAATGGAAATCCGATGACGTCCTGGAAGTGATGACTTGGCCTCCACAATCACCCGACTTGAACCCCATCGAATTTCTGTGGGACCATTTGGACAGGTGTGTTCGAAAATTTAATCCAACATCAGAAAATCACTTGTGGGAACTATTACAAGCAGAATGGGTTAAAATAACCGAAGAAACTCATAAATATAATTTTGATTTTCTTGACTGTGAATAATGTGAAAATAAATAATAATTCATTAAAGTTAAAATATATATATATATATATATATATATATATATATATATATATATATATATATATATATATATATATATATATATATTATCTGGGTTTTTGTTGTCCTGGGACTGAAATAACTAGGTGGGTAAATACTTTCTGGCAGTAGTGTATATTTAGGACACAAGATCCAATTGGGATAAGAAAACCGAGATGCGGAAATCTCCACACACGAAGTCTTGGACGAGCAGCATAGAAGAAAGATAACGAACTCACCAGTTATCCGAATAAATCTTAATAGGAAAGTCTTTAGTGGTTGTATAATGCCCGTTCTCACTTATGGTTTAGAAACTATGGCACTAACTCGCCAATCGGCTAACAAACTTCAAACCACTCAGAGAGCAATTGAAAGAGCCATAGATGATATTTCCACAGCCATGTTTGACCGTAGGTACAAGGTACCCTGGGTCATATCTTAGACCAACTGATCTTCTTACATAATCAGTAGAATCACTTTCAAAGAGACTGCACCTACTTTCGTCACTAAAGATTACTAGAGACTACTGATTTTGAGTCTAGTCTCTATGTTCCTTAGCAAAATTCAATCTCTCTTTTATGTGACGCTTTGTAAGGAGTGGTTTTTTTAGCAGCACGCCTACTATGAAAATTTTCAGATAACAGACGACGCCTAATAGTCATGTCTGACACCAATACACCCTGATATTCCTGCCTTAGTTCTTTACTAATATCAACAGCAGTTTTCTGGGGATCATTTTTCGCTTTTAGAATTATAATTTTGTCTACTCTCTTACTTGTTTTTCAAGATCTACCACTTTTAAATGCCGGATCAACAGTTTCTTAACAATTTTGCTGACAGTGCCTTATGCATGTTTAAAGATTTTGCTATTTCAATTTGCTTCTTTCCACTTTGATACAGAGAAATAATTTTATGTTTCAGATCTGAACTGTAATATTTGCAACTTGGCATTTTGGCAAAAACTGCATTTTTAACCAATACTACTAAATTATTTAGTATCAACAATAACGTACTCTTAAAGCAGAACGATAAAATTATTTCAATGCTTTCGATAAGAACAAAACGTATTTCTTAAAAACCTTATCCACCAGAAAAGATAAACTAAGTTTTTATAGTCAACAATAAAATTCTATAAATAAATTGTTTTTATTTCCTAAAGGACAGTATTTTATATTTTTGATTAAGAAAATGTTTCCATACTTTTGTTCGCCACTGTATTTTTATTATACTTTAAATTGTAAGAATTTTTTTTAAATATGTTTTAAATGTCTTTTTTATCGGGTTAAATCGACCACTGATGAAAACTATGGTGCCTCCTTGTCTGTAGGATAACTTAAATAA
The DNA here is from genome assembly GCA_019049505.1 of Pachyrhynchus sulphureomaculatus. Lineage (NCBI taxonomy): Eukaryota > Metazoa > Arthropoda > Insecta > Coleoptera > Curculionidae > Pachyrhynchus > Pachyrhynchus sulphureomaculatus. The sequence continues at coordinate 5,201,676 of CM032456.1, read as the reverse complement.
TGGAATAGTTAAAATTTGTCGAAGATTTTTTTTTTAAAAATAAAAAATTTATTGTGTTTCAAATTTTAGTATGCAATTTTGGACCAAAAAATTTATGTTTAATTATTTATTGTCTATCAGGAAAATTAAAAAAACCTCTCGACATTTTGTAGAAAAAGTAAATATTAAGATTTTAAAAAGAAAAAAGTCAAAAAATATTAAAAATTGACTGAATAATATTGCAGACACTGTCTGAAAACAGGTAGCGGTCCCAATTCGACTCCAGGTCACATTTAATGCTATAAATTTGTAATGGAATGGAAGTTTCTTAAAAATCCCTAACAAAATCAAATTTCTGAAAATTCCAGGTGTATGTAACCCCTTAAATAGTAGTAATATAGTTAACAGACGCGCGTCGAGTGCAAAAATAAAGGATTTGGTATCGTAGTGATAACAGCTGTGTAATGTCACTGTGATTTTAAAATCCAAACATTAAAAAATCAATTAATTCACAGACACATACATACACACGCCTACCGTTTTTACTCTCACTGGAATATTGTCTGCAAAAAGCGACGAAGTACCACATTAAATTATTTAATACAATAAGAACAACAAATCTGCAAGTAGTGGTTATGAAGCCTAACTGAGCAGACACTAATTTTGTAAATTATGCTTAAAAAATTTTATGTGGTGAGTGGTTTTTCACGTAAAACATAATTCTGAATGTGAATTTTTAATAGTTTTAGGGGCTTTAAAAGCGAATAAAGTTTCCCATAGGTATTTTTCTTAGAATTGTTAACAACATAGATTCATATAAGATATTTCTTAATGCACTTAAGGGTATTCACAACCGCACGACTCATTTTTTTCCGTCTAGTTCCGTAATTATATTACACAGGCTACCGTCTTAAGTATTTATGAAACATCGTCACGTATATGGATCTAACCCTAAAGTTTTATCAATAAAACAGATCTTAAAAACCGCTGTCGAAAGTTTTTCTTTTAAACTTTGGCCCTTTCACGTTTATAAAAACTTTAATGAAGGATATTGGTTAATACAAGTTTTATGTTTTTGTTGGTTATTGGATATATTTTTGTTAAAACTTACGATCATGTCTTTTTATTCATATATAACATTTTATCTTTGATTGTGTTAGTAGATACTTGCTGGAAATTCATAATAAAATTATATAAAAAAAAACACCACTATGTTTTAATTTCCAATATATTTGACAATATATTTGATAATAATACTGGTTATCTAGTGCTTTAAAACTATCCTTAATTACATAATATGGCGAAGAAGTTACTAACGACAACGGAAAAAGAATTATAGAGATATGTGAACAAAACAACCTTACAATATTAAACGGACACTACCAGCATAGGGATATTCATAAATATACGTGGAGACAAACAACAAGAGATTAAAAAGTATTATCGACTATATGATAATACGTCAGAGATCTAGATTAAACTTCCTAGATGTAAGAGTCCAAAGAGGGGCTTCATGTGGCAGCGACCACTACCTCGTGAAAGGAAAGATAATCTCACGAACAACACGGCAAAGCAAACTGGAAGATACAAGTACACAGCACACAACAAGTGAAACAACAATAAGATATAATACAGACAGCTTACAAAATGAAAGTATCAGAAATCTATACAAGAGTAGACTGGACCAAAAGATACAACGGACGGGATTTGTTAATATAGAAGAAGAATATAAGTATATAAGGGAATGCCTACACGCAGCCGCACTGGAAGCATTAGAGTACCAAGAGAAAAGGGAAAAAAAAACAGCAAAAACCATATTGGTGGGGATGAAGAAATTAAATACGAAATTGAAGAAAAACGGAAAAGCTATCACAAATATTTAAGTTCAAAGAGCACAAACGACAAAGTAAAATACAAAGAATTCCAAGCTAGAGTACGCAAAATGATTAGTGACAAAAAGAACAACCAATGGGAAAAGACATGCTCAAGACTCAACACTTACATAGGAGGAAGAAAAAGCACAGAAAGCTGGAAACTTCTTAAAAATATGAGAGCAGAACGGAAAAGAGAAATCTTCTCACCAATAACACCAGAAAAATGGAACCAATATTTTACACATATGCTAACAGAAGATAGACCAGAGTTCAAAAGTACCCAACATGGAAACCCAAATATAGTTATACGAGGATCCCCAATAAGGATCAGAAGTTAAAGAAGTATGTAAAACGCTAAAAAATGGTAGAGCTCCAGGACCAGGAAATATCCCAGGAGAGATAGTAAAATACGGAACTGAAAAGCTATTTAGCGCTTTGAGGAACTTATTCCAAAGATGCATTAACACATCAGAAGTACCCGAGGAATGGAAAATATCATACATATCAACAATTCATAAGAAAAGAGACAAAAACAATTGCGATAACTATAGGGGAATAACGGTTACAGGATCTATTAGCAGAATATACGGAAAAAAAAATACTTAAAAATAGAATAGAAACGGAATACGCGGACGTAGAAGCTGAAGAACAGGCAGGCTTTAGAGCAGGAAGATCCACAATAGACACAAATCCTAGAAAAGAAAACCGCATTTGAAGTCCATGTCTTTGTTTGTTGATCTAAAAAAGGCCGACGACAGCGTGCCCCTAATGAGATTGTGGGAAACACTACAACAGAGTAATGTAAGCACCGAAATAATTAAAGCCGTAAAACCCTTATACCAAGACGCAAGAAGTAGTGTGAAAACCAAATATGGTATAACAACAGGGTTCCCGGTCACAAAGGGTCTCAAACAGGGCTGCTGTATATCCCCAACGCTATTTAAAATCTATTTGGAGAGTGCTCTGAAGAACTGGACAGATGACCAGGTAGTAGTCGCTCAGGACATCGATGATATGGAATACATGACACGAAAACTTATGGATGAATATGAAAAATGGGGCCTAGAAGTCAATATTAAAAACACCGAGTACATGTGCGTCGGAGGACAACAGCAGGACTTGAAACTGGCCACAGGACACACCATCAAACACTGTGCTAGTTATAAGTATTTGGGAACGAGAATATCTAGGGACGGAACACTGGAAGAAGCAATATTCGAGAGGAATATCCAAGGAAGAAAAGCGATTGCAATGCTTAATAGTATACTATGGGACAAAAACATAACCATTGAAAATAAGAAGAGAATTTACAACTAAATAGTGAAAAAGTATAATAACTTACAGCTCCCAGGTGTGGCCATTGAAGGAAAGAACAGAAAAAAAAATACTAAAAGCTACAGAAATGGATTTCTGGAGACGAGCAGCCAGAAAATCCAGAAAAGACCGCATACCAAATGACACGATAAGGCGAGCTTTAGAAATAAAGCACAATATAGTGGACGAAATCAGAACCCAACAGTTGGTATGGTACGGACATGTACAGAGAATGTCACAAGACCGACTGCCTAGAAAGATTTTAAATTGGATCCCTCATGGAAAAAGAAAGCGAGGAAGACCACGCCAAAGCTGGAGAGCAGGAATCAACAAGGAAGTACTAGAGAGAAATCTGGAGGAGGAGGGATGGAGAAACCGGGAGGAGTGGAAATTAGGCATCAGAAGACGGAAGACGTTATAAAACCGATTGATATATATATATATTATGTTAATCGTTTTATTATATTATTTACTGATAAAGTAATTTTAGAGATGCAAATCTGTGGTACTGTCAAAGAACTAATGAAGGTTAAGTAAGGGTGAATAGTTTAAGGGTTCTTGTACGTTCAATAATAGATTGGAGTTTTTCAGTTTGTTAATTTCAAGACACTTAAGCATATTTAATTTTTTAGATTTATTTTCTACATGCAGGATTTTGAATGTATCATCAAAATTATGAGATTCGTTTATCATATGGGTTGCGTAATGTGAATTGTTCTTGTTTTTTAAATAACTATGTTTATGTTCTTTAATGCGAGTTTCAAAAGATCTACCAGTTTGTCCTACGTAGGTTTCAGTACAAGATCCACAATTTAATAAATAAACTCCTGATTTTACGGCTTTATTAGCTTTGGTTTTTTATTCAAAATTATATTTTCTAAGGTATTATTGGTTTTAAATGCTATTTTACTGTTATTTTTTGTTAAATGTTTTGAAATTGTTCTAGTTCTTTTCCCTGTGTACGTGAGTGTGTTAAATTTTCCTTCTGTATCATTAATAGTGGGATAAATTAGAGAGATTGCTTTTTTTTCAAGATATTCTCTATAATGCTAGGGTAATATCCATTATTAATTGCTATTTGTTTGAATATGTCGAATTCTTTGTTAAAATTAGTTTTGGTCAAAGGAATATGTAACAGTCTATGCAGCTTTTAACCCTTTCATACATAGATTGTTACATATTCCTATGACTAAAACTAATTTTAACAAAGAATTCAACATAATCAAACAAATAGCAATTAATAATGGATATGATCCTAGCATTACAGAGAATATCTCGAATAAAAAATCGTTGAAACAAGCAATCCCATCATTAATGACAAAAATAGGAAAATTTGGCAAACTCCCGTACACAGGGAAAATAACTAGAATAATCTCAAAACATTTAACAAAAAAGAACAATAAAATAGCATTTAAAACTACTAATATCTTAGGGAATATAATTTTGAATAACAAAACCAACGCTAATAAATCCATAAAATTAGGAATTTATTTATTAAATTGTGGATCTTGTACTAAAACCCACGTAGGACAAACTGGTAGATCTTTTGAAATTCGCATTAAAGAACATAAACATAGTTATTTAAAAAACAAGTACAATTCACATTACGCAACCCATATAATAAACGAATCCCATAATTTTGACGATACATTCAAAATCCTGCATATAGAAAATAAATCTAAAATATTAAATATGCTTGAATGTCTTGAAATTAACAAACGAAAAAACTCCAATCTATTATTAAACGAACAGGTAGCCTTAAACCATTCACCCTTACTTAATCTTTATTAGTCCTCTGAAACAGTACCACGTATTTGCATCTTTAAAATAGCTTTGTCAGTAAATAATATAATAAAACGATTAACATAATCTTATGTAATTAAGGATAGTTTTAAGCACTTTATAACCAGTATTATTACCAAATATTTTTCTTTCTAATTCACTTCTGAAGAAGCCACTGTATGGTGAAACAATTGTGCTCTTTCATCAAGACAATGCACAGTATCACAAGTCAATATTTACGATGGCAAAATTGCATGAATTGAAGTTCGGATTGCTTCCTCATCCACCGTATCCTTCAGATTTGGCCTCCAGCGACTACTATTTATTCACAGACCTCAAAAAAATGCTCGTGGGAAAGAGATTTGGCTCCAATGAAGATGTTATCGCCGAAACTGAGGCCTATTTTGAAGGTAAGGCAAATCCTTCTAGAAGAAAGGTATAGAAATGTTAGAAAAGCGTTGAATTGATTGTATCGTTCTTGAAGGAGACTATATTCATAAATAAAGTCGAATTTTGTAAAAAAAATGTGTTTTGAGTAGCTAGACCAAAAACTTTTCAGCCTACGTGATGGGTCAACACAGGTTTCTAAATTAAAGTTGTAGAAGGTTTCTGTCACTTCCTTCAATATTCCCAAGGTAATATGAATATGCGATAAATAAAATCTCTTTTGAAATTAGCACTATGCACACTGTAATGTCATTGTTCCCAAAACTGTAAAATCTCAACATAATCTGAACACTAATTAACTGTTGTCACTGTTATTTGCAATATAAGATCATCATTTCAATCTTACTGTATCTCCTTAACGGTTTGTATACCTAATTAGAAAAAAAAACTGGCTTTACCATAATAGCGACAAGAATAACGAACTTCTTTTATAAGTTCCTAAATAAGGGAAATCGTTAATAAAAGTTTCGGTTATTTTGTTTTAATACTGCGCGAGCTCCAAATGGTGGGCGCAGGCGTCTAATAATGATAACAGCTGAGTTGTTATATTTAATTTCTTCCCTTTATTACTGCTCTAGCTCCAAACGGGGGGTGCATGGTTCAAATAAAGATAAAGATAGTGGACTATCAAAGTAAGCAATGCTAAATCTCTCATTATTGAAACTATTCAAATTTGATCGACTCCATCGTTTTGCCCACTTCCTCTTAAGCAAAGCAATATCACTCAAAAATGACGAATTCATTTTTACTTGAAGTATTGTACCATTTTTGTGCACCAATTTTGCAATCGATAGCTTCTTTCGTCTAAGAATTGTACTGGCAATAGATAGACTGAAAAACAGTCCTGCAAAACAGATCGGCAGGCAGACAGACAATTAAATTAGAGGCTATATATTTCGTGACGGCTAACCCTAAGATACGGAAAAATAAAAATATTGGTGAGCCATTTTTTTAGGAATACAATACCTCTCTATAAGGTAAGAAGTTATTAGAAGTTCTCATTAAAATTGTGATATATTTATACCTTCACATAAAAAATTGTTGCCATCATGCTGTTGCTACTGATTTAATGCGATTCTATATAGTTTTACATACTATTTCTGAGTTTCATAATATTAAAATCAAATTATTTCTAATTGAAACAGCCACATCTTATGTCTTTATCCGACTACTGAGCTCCCTCTCATAAAGCAATTAATTTAATTTAAACGACAATACCCCATTTGTTTAATCGTATATGTGTACGAGTAGAAATAAATTATAATTTAAATTTAATAACAATTACGAATTGGTGGTTTACGTGTGATTGTAAGATTCCTAGAAAAGGCAATATAAATTGAGGACGTCCAGTTTAGTTGCACTCCGTATACATGTTGATGTGTAGTATGTTCATGAAATGGTAATAAAAATATACATACGTCATCTTGATCATGATCTGCAGTTACCTAAAACGGAGTCGAAAAATTTAAGAATACACACGCGTTATGAAAATCGTTAAATATATTTACATCAGTCAATTCCTGTATTAAAAGAAACTGCTAAAAATAACGAAAAAACAGCGCTTCTCTAAAATTAATAAGAAAATCGAAGATTTATAGATTTCAGCATCTACGCTAATAGGCATAGTAAATATACACGTAGAAAACAATTAAGTAGGATCTTAACAATAGCCTGGACTATAAGTTTGTCATACTTAAAATCAAAAGTTTATGTTGTAAAAAATTGTAGTGGCCTTGCATTAACAAACTACATTTGAAGATCAATTTTTTTAAATCCAGATATTCACTAACATAGTCAGATCAGCCTTCCCAAGTTGTCTCCAGTAAGCTTTGCTGTTTGCTTTTTGCATCCAATCGTGTCGTCCTAATCTTTTTATGTCTCCCATCTATCTTGTAGGTGGTCTACCTCTGCATTTTTTGTGTTCTCTAGGCCTCCATTTAACTATACGGCGTGTCCATCTGTTATCATTCAGCCTTGAGATATGCCCCGCCCTATTCCACCTTAACATACATATTGGTTGTATTGCATCTGTCACTTTTGATCTTTTTCGTATCTCGACGTTAGGATTACATACATATATATATATATATATATATATATATATATATATATATATATATATATATAAATATAAATATATATATGTATATATACATATATATATATATATATATATATATATATATATATATATATATATATATATATATATATATGTATATATGTATATATATATATATATATATATATATATATATATATATATATATATATATATATATATATATATATATATACGAGGCTGGTTTGAAAAGTCTGTGAAAAGTCCGAGAGATGGCACCACCGGCGCGTATCGAGGTCAAGTTTAGTTAGTAGCATCTCTTGAATGAACGCACACCAAGTTTCAGCCATATTGGTCTATTTCTTTGTGTTTGGCATTCGTGTGAATCAAGGAAGTCGAGTGATTTTTCAAGAAATGGACGAAAAAGAATTTCGTGTGGTGATTAAACATTACTTTATGAAAGGCAAAACGCCTCAGGAGACTAAAGAGAAGCTTGATAAACATTATGGTGACTCTGCACCTTCGATTAGAACAGTTTATAAGTGGTTTCAAAATTTTCGGACAGGCCACAGACTCCAGAAATTATTGATCAAATCCATGATATGGTAATGGGTGACAGAAGAGTTAAGGTGCGTGAGATTGCTAGTGCTGTGGGCATCTCGACTGAACGGGTACATAATATTTTGCATAAACATTTGGACATGAGAAAGCTATCCGCAAGATGGGTGCCGCGATTGCTCACGCTTGACCAAACAACAAACTAAAAAAATGGGTTACCAAGGGGGAATCTGCACCAAAAAAGGCGAAGACCGTTCCTTCGGCCAGAAAGGTTATGGCGACTGTCTTTTGGGATTCGCAAGGGATAATCCTCATCGACTATCTGGAAAAGGGTAAAACTATTACAGGTGAATATTATTCATCGTTATTGGACCGTTTGAAAACAGCTGCAAGAAAAACGCCCGCGATTGGCCCACAAGAAAGTCCTTTTCCATCACGACAACGCCCCAGCACACACCTCAGCAGTTGTGGTCGCAAAATTAATGGAAATAGGATTCCAACTCGTTTCACATCCCCCTATTCGCCAGACTTGGCTCCCTCGGACTACTATTTGTTCCCCAATTTGAAGAAATGGCTGGCGGGACAAAGATTTTATTCAAACGAGGAGGTGATTGCAGACACTAATGGATATTTTGCAGACTTGGACAAATCCAATTATTCGGTAGGGATCAACAAACTAGAACATCGTTGGACGAAGTGTATAAGCCTAAAAGGAGACTATGGCGAAAAATAAAAACGGTTTACCCCAAACACATAAGTAGTTTTTATTTTTGCACGGACTTTTCAAACCAGCCTCGTATATATATATATATATATATATATATATATATATATATATATATATATATATACAAATATTTTTCTATTCAAAACCAACAATCATAAAAAATTGTATAGTTTTCATTATATGTTCATTAATTATCTACCTACAGATGCAAAGAAATTATCGACGAAACGAAGGAGGCACACAATCAATAAATTAGAAACAAACTTCTCGCTTGTCCCAACAATTCTTGGTCAGTCGCTAAGTCAAAATTTCACCAAATCCACCATACCCCCACTCACACGGCCATTCTACGATCGATTTCCAAGGAAAAACACCACCTACTATTCCGATAGTGCACTTAAGGATGCCCGATATTGTCTTCAGACAGCGTGTCATTAAACGTACTTTAATGAAGCTAAACATCAAAAAAAACTTCTGGCGCTGACGGAATACCTGTCATAGTCCTCAAAAACTCTGCGAGGGAACTAACACCAGTTTTCTGTAGACCTTTCAACCTACCCTACAGAAAGGGAATATTTCCTTCCTGCTGGAAATGTGCCACAGTTCAGCCGATACCGAAAAAAGGCAAGAAGACCTTGCTAAATAACTACCGACCAGTCGCACTGCTTTCAATAATATCGAAAGTTATGGAAAAGGCTATCAATCAGCATCTTTTAAAATATCTTGAAGAATTCAACATTATTAGCGATCACCAATGTGGGTTTCATAAACATAAATCAACAGATCTTCTGACTTATATAACACATGTTTGGAACAACACAATTGAACACTTTGGAGAATCTTGAGCGGTTGCTCTTGACATATCCAAGGCATTTGACTGTGTTTGGCACGATGGACTGTTGGCTAAGCTACGCTCTTATGGTGAGTCTGAAAAGTTCTGTTTGTGGCTCTCACGTTTCCTCAGAGAGTGTTCCTTACGAGTGGCAGTAGACGGATTTCTTTCTAACACCTTCACTATCAACGCCGGTGTGCCCCAAGGCTCCTCCTACTCTCTTTCTCATTTACATTAACGATCTGCTGGAAAAGACCGGAAACCCAATCTACAGCTTTGCAGATGACAGTAAGCTTATCTCTTCATTCACTTTGAACGCTCAGACATCGAGTACAATTTAGAGCGATTCAAGAACAACGTGAATCGCTTTTTCCGCACACGTGTCGCTCCTGTAGCGCTTTAGGGACTTCCTTGCAGTACGTGTGCAGGACCCAAAAAAAAGACCTAGCCACACAGGGTAAATAGATATGGGATGTAATTTTTTCTTACTAACTATTAGAATTGAGGATAATGATTTGAAAAATGCACATCATGACTCAAACACGATCTAAAGTCCAGAAAAAAGGAAATAAAGACATTTTCCACACGAAATAAATATTACAACTTTAAACATACAAAATTGTAAAACTAAAACGTAACTACACTCACGTCGTCAAACGTTTAAATTGCGAAAAAAAGTTGGCATTGGGTGTAATTACTTACAGAATTGTCAATTATTGTACTGGGTGGAGTCTTGCGAAAACTGTACTTTAGCTGCCATCTGTTGGATTGAAGGAAAGAGTTTTTACATGGACGTTACTTACTGGTTACTTTAAGATTGAGAAAGTAATATGTTGGTGTTATCCGTAAACACTTACTATTAATACTTTATATCACCAAACATTTTATATGTTATAAACGTGGACCTGTTTTAGGAAGGCTATATCTTAAAAGCGAATGCTCTAATTTTCATGGGTTCTATCTTAAGTGTAGGTACTTAATATGCTATAGTTTTTCACAATATTTCATTAGTATTAGTGCAGTGTCATCAATGATATCAGAAATATATCAAGCAGTGTAATTCTTATGGCGAATAAGAAGCGCTTTTCGGCTCGGTAGTAGAAAATTGCTTATGCAACACTTATTCTAAATACAGGGGTGCTGTTTTTAGTTATCTATCTAGTCATGAAAATGAAGTCATACTAAAAAACCGGTCAAGTGCAAGTTGAACTTGCACAATTAGTGTTCCGTACGTTGATTGTTTTTAAAATAAAAATTTTTGTTAGGGTGGTATAAAATCATCAGTGACTTCACAAAACACACCCCAAATGAGTTTTCAACAAAGTTTGTTTCCAATCTTTACTGAAAACTGGTGACCTTGAAATTTTATTTTTTTTTTATATACCAAATAAATTATTAAAGGTAATGCACTCGTGATAATTTTCGTTCAATCTATACCCCGTGGAGAATATTCCAGAATTTTTTCAAAATTTTTTGATCAGTACTTTTCGAGATAAGGTAGGGAACAGCGATTTTTTAAAAGTAATACGAAGAAAAGTGTGCGCAAGGATTACATTATATATATATATATATATATATATATATATATATATATATATATATATATATATATATATATATATATATATACTTTTTACTCGTGTTTTCACAAGCTTTCATTTGACACCACACTCGATGACCTAGTAAAAAAAAATTTTTTTCACTTCCGATTTCACCCCTCAAAACGAACCCCTTAAGTCAAAATTTATGTTACGGTGGTATAAAATGATCAGTGACTTCACAAACCACACCCCAAATAAGTTTTCAACAAAGTTTGTTTCAAATCTTTACTGAAATCTGATGACCTTGAAATTTTTGTTTTTTTTATATACCATATAAATTATTAAAGGTAATGCACTCGTGATAATTTTCGTTCAATCTACACCCCGTGGAGAATATTCCAGAATTTTTTCGAAATTTTTTGATAAGTACTTTTCGAGATAAGGCCCGGGACAGCGATTTTTGGCGAATTTTTAAAAATAATACAAAGAAAAGTGGGCGCAAGTATAATATTATATATATATTTTTTACTCGTGTTTTCACAGGCTTTCATTTGACATCACACTCGATGACCTAGTAAAAAAAATTTTTTTTCACTTCCGACTTCACTCCCCAAAACTAACCCCTTAAGTCAAAATTTAATTCTCAAAACTACATGGCTCTGATGAGGCCATCAATTCCTATATTATTACCAAATTTCACCTTTCTATGTCAAATAGTTTCGGAGAAAATCGGGTGTGACAGACAGACAGACAGACAGACAGACACCGAAGTGATCTTATAAGTGTTCCGTACGGAACACTAAAAACTGCTTAGTTCTAAAATTTCTGGAGTTCTTTTAACTTTAACTTAAATTTTATTAAAATTCGTTGTGATTCGCATCTCACTAAAGAAGAAAAATAAAACAAACGTTTTCCACGAAAGAACCACCTAGTTGTAAGGCTATGACGGCCCATCACTACGGATCGTGGAAACCTGCTGAAACAAAAACTGAGGAAACCCTGAGGCTTCTGCAAGATAGATCGACAAACTTCTTACACCAGAATTTTTAGAAACCGGCAAGGAAAAAAAATTCTCAAAAATGTTTGGCCGCTTTAGGGAATGACAAATGAATTAATTTATGAAGAACAAAAAATTTTCTGTTACACGACAACTGCAAGATTCACAAGGCATGCAGACTTCAAGCCATTACCTTAACTCGGCAGCCCAATATTTTCTTCACCTTCATCACTTCAACCTGAACTAATCTGAACTTATATAGAGACCAATAAATTTAAAGAGAATAATGAGAAGTCTTACTTTAATTAATTATTTTTCCTAAATATTTAATCGACACTCGCTAAACCAAATTATTTTGAAACTAAAACTGAATTATGCAATTAGAAATATACATTTTTTTATTTGTACCTGTTCAAATAAAAAGGTACAAACTGATAATAATAGCATAGAATTAGTGAACAAATAAACTCCTGGACAAAATTAACGCAACAATCTGAAAATTAATTTATCTTTTTCTTATGTCAGTTTTAAAGTTTATCGAGTATTTGAATAGTAGGCTATGCATATTTTGTTTCGTTGTTCACAACAGAAATCAAAACAATTCGTTTAGATTTACAGTTTTAAAGAATTTTTTAGAAGATAAACAATTTTCTGTAATAATGCGATAGATTTTCTTTAAAAGTAAGCTTATAATTTGTTCCCTTTTTCAAAGTAATACGTTTTTGTGCTAGACTATTTTATTTTTGTCCCCGAAGAATTAGAAAAATGAATCGAAAAAGAAATTTAACTGAACACGAGGTAGTGAGAGCCTCAGTTTTATTGGACGAGGGATATTGTCAGAGTTATGTTGCCAATTTGTTAGGCAAACATCGTTCCACAATAAGTCGTATGGTAAGACGCTTGAATGAAGTAGGAACTTATTCTAGAAGGCTAGGGCAAGGGTGAAAACGATGCACTAGCGACCTAGATGAACGTTTTATAAGACAATATGCTTTAATAAACAGGACTGTCACTAGTTCTATAATAAGAAACGAACTCGAAGCTGTTAGCAATGTCACAATTTCGTCTAAAAGAGTTAGAAGACGGTTAAATGAAGCTGGATGAAACAGTAGGAGACCAGCCACTGCGCCCTTGCTTGCTAGAGAGAACAGAGTTGCCAGGTTACGTTTTGCTCGAAATCACGAAAACTGCTCTGTGGATGATTGGAAAAAAGTTTTCTTCACAGATGAAACTAGAGTTAGTCTAAAACATCCAGATGGTCGTGAGCGAGTATGGCTAAGACCAGGAGAGAGGTTTGCTCCTTGCAATATTTCTGCAAGGATTCCATTCGGCGGTGACTCTGTTATGTTCTGGAGTGGCATCTGCTTTGATGCTCGCACAGAGTTAGTTCCTGTCCGTACGAGATCCATGAATGCTGACTACTATCTTGAGAATATTGTAACAGAACATGTGATGCCTTTCGGTCATTTTGTGGGGCCCAATTTCCTGTTTATGCAAGACAACGCTCGACCTCACGTGGCTAGGGAGGTACTCAATTATCTTAATCAAGTTGATATACCGATTAGGCAATGGCCACCAAAAAGCCCGGATCTAAATCCTATAGAACATGTATGGGATCACCTTAAGACGAATGTGAAACGTCATATACCTGCACCTAGAAACCTGAGGGAACTTGAAAATGCAGTTATCACAGAATGGGAGCAAAGTCCTCAAGATTTTATCCAAAATTTAATTAGAATTATGCCTAGGCGCATAAACGCTGTCATCCAAAGTAGAGGAGGCAACACACGCTACTAGTGTTCCAGTTACACTATTAATTTTGCTACTAGTGTCCCAGTTTATTTTTTTCATTATTACATAATTTCAACGATTTTGTTATTAGGTCTTAAGAATAATTTTAATTCGAATCTTATAGAGAAATTTGGTAGCTAATTCACTTTTAAAGTATCCGAATAAGTTTTTTAGTGTAACCAATGTTCATAAAAAATTATTAAAATTAATTCATTATAGAGATTTGTATGTTATTGTTACGTTAATTTTGTCCAGGAGTGTATTTATTTATTTTTTTTTTTTTATGGGTCTAGCACACGTGCTGCAGGGAAGTCCCTAAAGCGCTCCAGGAGCGGCATGAGTGCGGAAAAAGCGATTCACGTTGTTCTTGAATCGCTGTAAATTGTACTCGGTGGGAAACACAGCGCTGTGCAAATTATTCCAAAGGGATGACGTTCTCCATATGAAAGATTGCTTGAAAAGCGTTGTACGCGGAGTAACAAGCTGAACCTCATACGGATGCGAAGCACCAGCGCGACGTGTATTTCTAACATGCACCGCTTTGGGAGGAATTAAGCGGGCTACATCCTTCGAACACTTCCCATGAAAATACTTGTAGAACAGACTCAAGTCGCCAACCGTTCTTCGATGTTCCAGCGAATCAAGGCCGCCGGTCAATTCCGGGTCCCCAATCAGACGGACCGCTCTTCTCTGAACAGAATTCAACAAATGCAGTGTATGTTTGGGAGCGGAGCCCCAAACGTGGGAGCAGTATTCCATAGTTGGTCGAATTTGGGCTTTGTAAAGAATTAACAGTTGCTGTGGGGTGTAAAGCTTTCTAGTTCTAAATAATATTCCCAACTTTTGAGAAGCTCTCCTTGCTATGCCTGCAACATGTTCATGCCAAGACATATTTGCTCCCAAACTAACGCCCAACAAATTGAGCGACGATGCTAGGGGAATGGAGTGCCCCGACATAACGATGTCGGGTTCAGCAACGTTAACTTTTTTAGAAAAAACTGCCGCTTGGGTTTTTGTAGCGTTAAATTCCACTTGGTTACTGTCACCCCAAGATAGAATTTCTTCCAGGTCTTTGTGAGTTGAACGACCTCCTGCTGGCTGCGGATATTCGCCTGAGCAGCCGATGTCCGAGCGTTCAAGGTGAATGAAGAGACAAGTGTACTGTCATCTGCAAAGCTATAGATTGGATTCCCGGTCTTTTCCAGCAGATCGTTAATGTAAATGAGAAAGAGAGTAGTATGTATACGTGGGCTGTGAAATCAAAGTAAGATAACCAGACCTGTGAGCTGACGAGACGAATTACCTTAGGATGGGAGGCTTATGGAAGAATGAGGGACATATTTAGAGCATACACCCCAATTCCCCTGAAACGGAAAGCATTGAATCGACGCATCTTGCCAGTCCTAACCTATGAAGTAGAAACCCTAACCCTGACTTAAGAAACTGTAAAAAAATTAGGAGTGGCGCATAAGCGAATGGAAAAAACGATGCTTGGCCTGACCTTAAAAGATCGAGTAAGAAATACAGAGATACGCCGACATCATAGAAAGCATCGCGAAACGAAAGTGTAGATGGGCTGGACATATCGTCAGAATGTAGAGTGGAGGCTAAGAGCTGATAAGCGAAGCCGAGGTAAATCTCCCACAAGGTAAACGAATGACCTAAAGAAAATGTCAACGAATCGGGTTGCATGAGCTAAAGATAGAGCGAACTGGAGGCGTTTGGAGGCCTATGTGCAGCAGTGGACTTGAAAACGGGGTGTGTGTAATGATGATGATTTTTTTATTAGTTTTAACTGATCAATACCGTTTATTTAATATAAGTGATATCGCTCAAATAATATTCTAATTGTGTACCGCATTGCGTATACGCTCGATATTAAAGACATATTAAAAAGAGACACTAAATTATGTAAATTTTTATAAGCTGCTTATCATAATACTCTTTGTTGTGTTTTTAAACTTCAAAAAAGAAAAATTGGGTATATAAACGAGAAAGAATTTTCAAAGTCGGTAAAAAAATTTTTAACGTTCAAAATGATGCCGATGGCTTAACAGAAAATTTGATTAATTCAGTCAGAGAAAGTTTAAATTGAACTGTAAGAGAAAAAGGTATAGTAAAGAGAGTTTTTGATAAAATGTTTCTTAAAGGAGTTTGGATATGAAACTGAGAGTCATGTTAGCAAGGTTGTTAAAAATTCTTTTTTGTGCATTTTAAAATTTAAATCAACAATTGTCTTGTATGCATGCACTTGTGCATACGAGGGCAGATAAATAAATCTGATAAATTTTGTTAAGCGGCATGATTATTAGTGAGCTTGAGTCTTGTAACGGTTGTGTTCAAAGTTTCAAACGGCTGCAACGAGTTGTTTATTGGTAGCTCTAGTAAGTGTATTACACGTTTGGTAGAAATGGATAAAACCAAGCATCGTGGAGTGATAAAACAATTTTATTTAACCCTGCGGGCCGGGCGCCGCCGACTAAATCTCCAACCAGGGCGCCGGGTCTCGCAAACCCATCAATAAAAAATCTTGTTAAAAAAAAAGTGATAAATTAATATTTTATTGAAAAAAAAATACACATTTTCAAATACAAAACCTTATATTATAAAACTGGTTTAAGTATACACAGTCAAAAATCTAATTTTTAAATATTTGTTGTCAAAAAAATTAAACATTTCCTAAAAACTACAAACAAAATAACTTGAAGATGAAAAAAAAAAAATTTTTAGTAAAACATTGTAAAAACATCATAAATCAACAGATTTTATTGATTCATTGCAATTTCTGAGCACTCAGAACACCATGCATGGATATGAGTAAGACATACAAATTTTCCACATTTTTTGCAAAAATATTTGGTTTTTGAATCTTTTTTACAAAAAAAACATCTTTTTCTGTGACCTGGTTGGACTTCTTCATTTCTATTGGGTTCTTGTGTTTCAGCAACTTCTTGTCTTCTTTCCCTTACCGACCTTGGAACATTTGTTTCATAAAAACCTCGCTCCAAGTGTTCTTTTGTCAAGGATAGTCCAACATCTCTTAGATATAATCGTCTTTCAATCTTATAAGTTTTATTATTGCAAGCAAAAATAATTTGGGAATTTACACCACCCATATTCATAATTGAAAAAAAAATAACCATCGGCCACCTTCTTGTATTCCTTGCTACGTTATAGGTAGCAGACAATTTGTCGAGATTATCTACACCTCCTTTGGTATGATTGTAATAAGTAATTATATCGGGTTTGCATTTTTCTGCCGTAGAGGGATCAATCCTATCATCGTGATGTAAACTGGATATAAGATTAACATTTCTATATTTCTTTGGAATATATGACACAATAGTCATAACTTTTTGAAAGCCAAATATTGAAGAAAATTCAGGCCGAGCTCTTGTGTTGGAGAATTCTAGAGGCAATTCCCTTTTATTTTTTTTTATTGTACCCACGTACGTGGTTTTATGCTCCACAAGTAATTTTTTTACCAATTCAACACTGGTAAACCAATTATCACACGTAAGATTACGATTAGTCCCAGATATAGGTTCTATTAGTCTCAAAACTATACTTTTGTGGATCGTTAGGGCGTTCATATATACCTTCAGGCTGCTTTCCGACGTAAACCTCCAGATTTGAAGCATAAGATGTAGAGGAATCAACTAAAGCAAATATTTTTATACCGTATCTGTTAGGTTTACTTGGAATATACTGTTTGAAATCACATCGCCCCCTAAATGCCTCAAGCTTGTCATCAATTGTTGTGTTTGCTCCAACAGTATATGTGTTTTTACAGTTTTCAACAAAAAGGTCAAATAGGCTTCTGATTGGAGCTAGCTTGTCAAATTGTTTCCTTGCTTCTCTTGTCGTCAAGTCATCAAAACGAAGGCATCGAAGAAGAAAATGAAATCGATCGTGAGACATTACCAACCAAAATCTTTCAATCCCGAGTTCGTTTCTTTGCCATAGCTCTTTTGTATTAAGTCGTGCACTTATGAGGGTCCCCGCCAAATATAATAATCCAAGAAAAGCTTTTATTTCACAAATGTCCGTGGGTTTCCCTCTTCTCTCTCTTGCATAATTTTGAGCCAATCCAGAAATGTAGAGATTTGTGTTTTTCCACTATAATGTTAATCTGTGAAAAAATAATGACCAACACTCCATGGCTGTTTTGGCGTTTTTCCCACAGTTCCTGACGCCTGGTAGCCGAACAATAATATTTTCTTTTCTCGTTCTTACGGTTTTGTTTGGACAATGTTTTTGCCATCGCGTGGTTCCGTTTTTACCAATGAAAGCTGGAATTCTTGGTAATTTTGCAAGAGGTACATTGTCATCACTGCTATCATCGCACTCTTGTTCTGATTCACTATCGGTACTTCGGGTTTCTACTATATTTTCTTCTAAAGCTAACTCCTCTTCTTCGTCATCCGGCTCTTCATCTGAATCAGCTTCTTCCCATAATTGGCGGAGTTTCTCCTGCTCTTTCTCATAATAAGTAGACATCGCTGCTAAACAAAAGAGATACTATTTTTTATAAAATAGTAACTAATAAATAATTAATATGCATAAAATAATGCAAAATAAATTTTATTTATGCTAACTTACCGTTGAAAAGTAAAACCAGCCGAATGTAAAAAGAAAAGCGCAAACCGGGGCGCCGGGTCTCACAGACCAAAATCAAAATAATTTAAAAACTAAAATACGTACACAACCACCGATTGTTATGCGGGTATTGAGGCCAAAAATGAACAGGTAGACGAACCGCTAAGCGGTTGCAACGATGTTACGAAAATTGCCGACTGATTGTCGGAGCGTCGGATCTCAGAGGCTAGGCGCCCCGCCCGCAGGGTTAAAAAGTTGGACTACGGCACTCTGCCCAGCACTCAAGACCATTTCTTTTTGAACAACTGCATTTGAGCGTGGCCGTATACTACCGTGATGCGTGATCGTCGTATCATACTTCGTAAGATTGCGGGGATGATCTCATATGGACGGATATATAACATGTAGGCTGAAAACTTTTTGATCAGACACATAGATCTTGAAAAAAATCCATATGATTTTTAGAAGGTACCAACCTTCAAACGTTACGTGTTAAAATTTCATGATATTTCGACGATTAGTGGTTTTAGTGACGCTACTTTTGATATTTTCAAAACAATGGACAAAATCGAATTTCGTGTGTTGACTAAACACTGTTTTATGATGGGAAAAATATCGTTCAAGCAAACCAATGGCTTAATAAGTATTACGGGGACCTTTTCCCTGCCCCTGGAAAATCACCCATTATTTACTAGTGCTGAATTTAAACGCGGTCGTATAGACACAAATGATGCTGAACTCTCTGGACGCCCAAGTCAGGTGGTTACACCGGCAAACATAAAAAAAATCCACAAAATTGTTTTGGATGACCGTAAAGTGAAATTGCGTGAGATGGCTGACACCCTATAGATATCAAAAGTACGTGTTGGTCGTATTTTGCATGAACATTTGGGCATGAGAAAGCTCTATTCGAAATGGGTACCGCGTTTGTTCACAGTGGAACAAAACCGACAACGTGTTGATGATTACACAGGGGAACAGCTGTTTTGGTGTCGAGGTTTTTTGAAGTGATTCTATATCAATTTGATGTCCTGAATTCAAATAACGTATTCATTTGTACCTAGGAGCTCAAATTTTTAAGATATACAATTTTAGAGAAATATAAGTTACATTATTGTAACTCAAATCCGTAAGTGTAGTAAACAAAAGTAGATACGAAATTTTTATTTTAGTTAAACAAAATACAATATTATGTCGTACTTACAAACAAAAAAAAACATTGAAGAAATGAAATAGTCACTCAACACTTGGAAAGCTTCTTTTCCGCGACATTCTTGAATGTTTTTTTTTAAACAGTCCCTTTTTAAACTCCAGCAGTAATCTGCCATCATGTGCATGTCCCATCTTCCTGGGTAGCGGTCATCCATAACTTTAATATCTTGGTGAAATCTTTCACCTTGTTCCTCACTCATGTCTCCTAAATTTTCTGGAAAACGGTCTAAGTGGCTGTGTAAATAGTGTATTTTAATACTCATATTGCACCCTAAGGATTTTGAAACTATTAAGCATCTTGTTAACCATTTCAACATAGTTTTGAGCTTTATGTTTGCCTAGAAAATTTTCTACAACTGCAACAAATGATGTCCAAGCTTCTCGTTCAACTTGATTCATTGAATTTATGAAGGCAGGATCTTTAATTAATTGTCTTATTTGTGGGCCGTCAAATATCCCTGCTTTGAGTTTTTCTCTGCTCAACTGATGCATTTTTACCCCTATATATGCAAAACAAGGCCCATTCTTATCAAGAGCCTTTACAAATTGCTAAGTCTACACAAATCATCCATTGATGTTCGTAATACTTTATCTTCTGCAAGACCAAAGCTATGGTATTATATTCTTCTTTCAGTTTCGTTGAGTGAGCTAGTGGTATTGAACCATATTTATTCCATTATGTAGAAGGACACATTTTAAAACTTCGCTTTGAACTGTCAATAAATAGGCGCCAATCATCTGGAATATATTCAGAAAGTCCCATTTCTTTCATGAGTCCCCTAATTTCGTGACAAAATACAAGATTGTCTTCTTGAGAAAAGAATGGTAGCAGATCTTTTTCTCTTGTACGGTAAAAGGTAATTTTGGTTCCTTGTTCCAGTAAATTTTTGTCGTTCAACCTAGAAGCCAGTACTTCAGAAGCTTTTTTCGATAAATTGAGATCCCTGGTGAGATCATTTAATTCATTTTGATTGAAGCGTTGAGGAACTGATGACGTCCCCTCATAGTCACTGTTAGTTTCATTAGCATCAGAGGGAAAATATTCGTCATCAGAGATATGTGGTAGCTGATGAAATGTTGGAATCGGTATTTCATCTGAGTGCGGGATAGGGCGTATTGCCGAGTCTAAATTGGGATAAGTCCACTTACTGCGGTTATTTCGATTGATTCCATTAGTATTTACTAAACAGAAATAACAATCATTGAAGTGGTTTTTTGGTTCTCTCCAAACCATTGGTACGCCGAATTTTAGACATTTTCTTTTCCCGGTAGTCCACTGCCGTAAATGCTCTGTACAAGTTTTACATACGAGATGCGGGGCCCACGTTTTGTCCTGATCACCAAGCTTAACTCCAAAGTATCCAAGATACGCTCGCTTTACAAAGTCAGTAATAGTTTGTCTGTTTTGTTGAAACATGTATTCTCCGCATATATAGCAAAACACATCAGGTTGATTTACACAACTTCTTCTTGAACTGGAACCTGAACTCATTTTAATTCTGTTCAATAACACAAAAAACACTCTTTTCTTAACATAAAATAACACGCCGAATTCGATCTACTCTCATTAGTAAGAACGCACAAACTGACGAGACTTACCCGAGTTAGGTGATTAAAAGGGTCAGTTCAGGTACCTGATAGGCAATGGTTCCACTATTTATAGATTTACCTGGAATTTACTCAATTACAGACTGACAATAAAACCATTGTACCTACATTAATGAATATATAATAATTTGAGAACTCTCATAAATGAATATACTGAATAAAAACCACATTGGTAAATAAGTTGATGTATCTAAAAAAGTAGAGCTGATAGAGAAAAACGGATTGCATGTATAGATTTAGCGTCCCAAATATAGTTAAAATCAGCTCTAAAATCCCAGGCACCAAAACAAAAATATTTTTTTGTTGCCCTGTGTTATGAGCGCTGTTTGGACCTGTTTAAGCGTAATAAAAAGGATTTTTTTCATACGATATGTGACAGTGGATGAAACATGGATCCACCACTACACACCGGAATCAAATCGGCAGTTAGCTGAGTGGACAGCACCCGGTGAAGGCCGCCCGAAGCGACCAAAAACACAACAGTCGACTGGGAAGGTTTTGGCCTCTGTATTTTGGGATGCGCATAGAATAATTCTCATCGACTATGCCGGAAAGGGAAAAAACCATCAGTAGCGAATATTATATAAAGTTATTGGTGCGTTTTAAGACAGAAATCGCACATAAACGACCTCAAATTAAGAAGAAAAAAGTATTCTTTCATCAAGACAATGCACCGTGTCACAAGTCAATGGTTACGATGGCAAACTTGCATGAATTGAATTCCAATTACTTCCTCATGCACCGTATTCTCCAGATTTGGTCCCCAGACTATTATCTATTCGCAGACCTAAAAAAAATGCTCGCGGGAAAGAGATTTGGCTCCAATGAAGAAGTTATCGCCGAAATTGAGGCCTATTTTGAAGGCAAAGACAAATCCTTCTACAAGAAAGGTATAGAAATGTTAGAAAAGCGTTGGACCGATTGTATCGCTCTTGAAAGAGACTATGTTGATGAACAACGTCGAATTTTGCAAAAAAATGTGTTTTAAGTAGCTAGCGTTGGTATAAACAACTAAAAATGAAACGAAAAGAATCGTATTTTTAGAAGTTACCAAAAGTGTACTTCGTATTTGTTGAACCATTCCAAGACGTGTTTCGCCGTATCACGGCTCATCAGCTGGGCTAGGTTCAGCAAATACGAGAACACATTTTTAGTCCTCTATCCAAGTAACTAACGGAAAACTATAACAAATAGATGCTTATACTGCACTCTGCCGGCGACTTACTAAGTCTATTCAAACAGAGTGGTACAGCACGGCTGGCACTTATTGCAGAAAACGCACCTTTCTTGAGCTTACTGCTCGAAGTCATAGATGGCAGCGTTGGTATAACAACCAAAAATGAAACGAAAAGAATCGTATTTTTAGAAGTTACCAAAAGTGTTCTTCGTATTTGCTGAGCCATCCCAAGACGCGTTTCACCGTATCACGGCTCATCAAACCTAGCCCAGCTGATGAGCCGTGGTACGGCGAAACGCGTCTTGGGATGGTTTAGCAAATACGAAGAACATTTTTGGTAACTTCTCAAAATACGATTCTTTTCGTTTCATTTTTAGTTGTTATACCAACGCTGCCATCTATGCCTTCGAGCAGTAAGCTCAAGAAAGGTGCGTTTCTGCAATAAGTGCCAGCCGTGCTGTGCAGCTCTGTTTGAATAGACTTAGTAAGTCGCCGGCAGAGTGCAGTATAAGCATCTATTTGTTATAGTTTTACGTGTTAATATCCTGCATGAAGTTCTAAAAATGAAAAAGCTGAGTACGCAATGGGTGCCGCATTTGTTGACTCCAGACGAAATACGCACGGGAAGAACATTTCAAAATTCGTTGAGAAAAGTTGTAGCGTAGTCTGAAGGCATGGCAGCGTCTTGTGATTGTATACGAAACTTAGATCCACCATTATACCCCGAGACAAAACGGCAGTCCAAACAGTGGATTGGCGAAGGTGAAAGTGTATCGAAAAAGCGAAAAGAATCTTATCGGCGGGAAAAATGATGGCAACTGTTTTTTGGAACTTATGGGGTATCATCGCGATTCATTATGTGGAAAAGGAAAAAACGGTGACTGTTCCTTACTACGCAATGTTATTGTTGTTAAAACAGAAGCGACCAAGATTCGAGCGCAAACAATTGCTCCTTCACCAGGACAAGCTTCCTCACACATCGGCCGATGCAATAGCAAAATCCTCCAGATTTGGCCCCAAGTGACTTTTTTGTTTCCTAAGTTCAAAAATTGGTTTGGGGGAAAAATATTTATCGAATGAGGAGGTTTATCTGTACTATAAGCGAGTATTATGGGTATAGTTTAAAACATTTTTCTTTTCTGAGGGAATAAAAAAATTGTAATCTTGCTGTACCAAAAGTATTGAGTTCAATGGAGAATACATTAAGAAATAAATTTTTGTTTTTGAGAAAAAAAGTATTGGCATTGTATTTTACAGGACGTCTGAATCCATCCTCTTATGTATATATAGCACTGCAAAATACAACTGTCAGACCTTGGCATTAAAATTAGTATTGTATGAACTACCACTAACATGATAAAATATTACCATTGCTTCATGTTTTTAATTAGTAACCGATGCTTACCAGTAACGAATTTAAGGAAAGGTAGAAGGGGACATCGTTCCTCTCGCTGGCAAAAATTTAATCAAAACAAGTTTGGTATATCTATAGGTGTCATGTTTTATTTTTATATATTTATGTTTTAAAATATTTAGCTTTTTGTTGCAGTAAAAGTTGTTTTTAGTCGTTTATTGTAATTTATTTAAGCAATGTCTTTATGTTGGAATAAATTTTTCATTAATTACAATAAAACGATTATATTTGTATTTCTTATTGGAAAAACACTTTTATGTATCTTTCATAAGGAAATACATATATTGCTATTCTCACACATTATAAGATAAACAGGAATGCCAAGTTAATAACAGAAGTCAGGATAATAATGTGAAATATCAAAATGAAGATATTATACAAAGACAAAATCATAATGCCAGTAAATACTGAATAAATGATGGCTGAATATATATGTAATTTGTGAAAACCACAGCATTTATCAGTTTAAATTTTATGTGCTGAAAACCACAGAAAATATTTGAAAATGTATATATATATATATATATATATATATATATATATATATATATATATATATATATATATATATATATATATACTAGCAGGGCCCGCGGCTCCGCTCGCGTGAATTTGATTCACTACTATCGTCACTGCTTATTCCTTATGTTACCCAACGTAATAAAATATCTCCCATTATTTCCCCTTATCTCCCAATATTTCTCCTTATCTCCCATTATCTCTACAAAATTTCCATTATCTAGGCTTATCTCCCAATAATTCTCCTTATCTCCCATTATCTCAACTTATCTCCCATTTTCTAGGCTTATCACGACTTATGTCGCAATATTTCTCCTTATCTCCCATTATTTCTCCTTATCTCCCATTATCTCACCATAACTCCCATTATCTAGACTTATCTCCCGTTATCTCACTTTATCTCCCATTATCGAGGCTAATCTCGACTTATCTCCCATTATTTTTCCTTATCGCCCATTATCTCACCTTATCTCCCATTAGCTAGGCTTATATCGAATTATATAGAACATATGTATAAATGTATAAAAACACGTAAATCGGATAAGTGGTTCTCAAGTGATAAGCGTACTAACGGATAGACAGACAGACAGAGAGACGTTGCATTTTATATATATTATATTCTTTGCTACATGATATTGTTCCATATTTAATGCTTTAGGCAGTGTAATGCAAGAGAACGCGCTAGCGGCAAACTTTTCTCCGACTTAATTCACTATTATTGTCACTGCTTATTCCTTATGTCACCTAACGTAATAAAATATATCCTATAACCTGGGCAAAGAACATATGTATGTTTAAAAAAAAGGCACGTAAATCGGATAAGTGGTTCTCCAGTGATAAGCGCAATAACGGACAGACAGACAGACAGACAGACAGAGAGGCGTTGCATTTTTATATATATTATAGATATAGATTATTATTATTATATAACCTGGCCAAAGAATATATGTATGAATTTAAAAAAAACACGTAAATCGGATAAGTGGTTCTCGCGTAATAAACGCACTAATGGACAGACAGACGGACAGAGAGATATTGCATTTTATATATATTATAGATTATAGATATTCTCTGCTACATAATATTGTTCCATATTTAATGGTTTAGGCTGTGTATTGCAAGAGAACGCGCTAGCGGCAAACTTTTTTCCGACTTCATTCACTATTATCGTCACTGCTCATTCCTTATGCTACCTATCGTAATAAAATATAGCCTATAACCTGGCCGGAGAACATAAGTATGTTTTAAAAAAAAAGTACATAAATCCGTTAAGTGGTTCTCCAGTGATAAGCGCACTAATGGAGAGCCAGTCAGACAGACAGACAGAGATACGTAGCATTTTATAAAATATATATCTATAACCTGGTCAGAGAACATATACATGAATTTCAAAAATCACGTAAATCGGACAAGTGGTTTTCGAGGGATAAGCGCACTAACGGACAGACAGACAGACAAAGAGACGTTGCATTTTATATATATATATTATAGATATAGATTATTATTATTATTATAAAACCTGGCCAAAGAATATATGTATGAATTTAAAAAAAGACACGTAAATCGGATAAGTGATTCTCGCGTGATAAATGCACTAATGGACAGACAGACAGACAGACATTGCATTTACATAATATTTTTCCATATTTAATGGTTTAGGCTGTGTATTTCAAGGGTATGCGCTAACGGCAAACTTTTTTCCGACTTTATTCACTATTTTAAGTCACTGCTCATTCCCTATGCCACCTATCGTAATAAAATATAGCCTATAACCTGGCCAGAGAACATATGTATGTTTTAAAAAAAAAGTACGTAAATCGGATAAGTGGTTCTCCAGTGATAAGCGCACTAACGGACATACAGACAGACAGAGAGACGTTGCATTATATATCTTTTATATATATATATATATATATATATATATATATATATATATATATATATATGTTATATATATATATATATATATATATATATATATATATATATATATATATATATATATATATATATATATGCAAACTTAACTATAACACTGGGATTGCTCTTTTTTAGGTTGAGAGTGCAAATAAAAGTTGTTGTTGCATTATTTCATCGACTGAATTTTGTTTTAAATTCTCAAGCTTTCGTTTGTGTTTACAAACTTCTTCAGGAGATCTGTAAGAGAGAAACCACCGATCGTGAGGATTAAATTATGTAGATTATATCAGTTTATGAACTTCGTTACTGTTATAAAAGTCTTTTTATACTTACAAAATGTATCAGTGATTGCTCTCCAAGAACATCGGTAAAAAACATAAAGCTCCAACATGGTAGCATATTAAGACAATGAAAGGGCACTATTTTGAATACTAAAATTTTTTAAAATTAGCAAGATGATCCAACTAAGTTGGGAATGTGGAATCTTTGGCCCAATGATACTATTCAGTATATATCACCACTACACCAAACACTTGCACTCGCTTGAGTAATTCAAGGGTTAGGCTAAGTATAAATAGGGTACATTTGTAGTTTAGCTTTAGTCAATCATCGCTCCTGATGAAGCTAACATGGTTAGCGAAATGCGCGTCGAGTGCAAAAATAAAGTGTTTGGTGTAGTGGTGATATATACTGAGTAGTAAGATGATCCAAGATTTAATTTTTATAAAGACAAAAATTTTTAAACATACCATCATAAGCCGGGTTTCCACCAAACAGTTTAAAAAAAACAGTTATGTTTTTAATAAACAAAACAAAACATGTTTTGTTTTTTTCAAACAGTTTCTGTAGACTGTTCCAAAAGTTTTGTTGCTAGTGTTTGTTCTCTTTTTCCCGCAAGAATGTCCTCCGACGACGATTTTTTTATAACTAGCTGTAGTTTGTTTTTAATTAATGGCCAAGACAGAAAAAACTAAGATATTGGGTCAGTTAATTACGGCACAGCAGAATTATTGGCTGATTTAAGCACTGGAGATATTTGGGGATAAATGGGGAATTGAGATATCCCTTCCACAATTTTACCAGAATGTTAAGTAGCGATTCTGAATTGTTAATTAATTTGTTAGGACCTAAAATTGTCAGTCAACTTTTTTAATCATCATTGTAACTAAATATATATGTATATATATATATATATATATATATATATATATATATATATATATATATATATATATTTGAATAAAGAGTTTAACTAAATAAATAAAAAAAATGGTACCTACTTTTTAAATGTTGACAAACTTTTCATAAAAATTGCATACATTTAATAAAAAGTTGATAACTAGTTGAAAGAGTAGAGTACAAATGTAGCAGAGAACAAAACTACAACATTCAGGTGTTTCAACCAAACCGACTAAAAAACACGAACAAATTTGTTTTCCTTTGATATACCGACTCGAGATGGGAAAGTGTTTTGTTTACTAAAAACACTGTTCCCCGACAAACATGTTTTCGGAACTGTTTAGTTTTTACAAAACTTGGCTCTTTTTGTTGAGAAAAACAGTTTTTGTTTGTATTTCGTGCTATGTCCGTTTGGTGGAAACCCTGCTTTAGATATCTAATTTGACAGAAGACGACGACGATGTAAAGATAATTTTTTAAATAAAAGATATGAAATTTGGGTAGACTGATGTAAGTATGGTACTAATTGGCCACCGTTTTTAGTACTTCTATCTGTCATTTAGTAAGATTGGTTTGTACATTTCTGCTATGTTGTGAACTGTCCATAATCTTTAAAAATTTTAAATTTTAAAAAAAACGTCTTCTGTCAAATTAGATATCCATGATAGTACGCTTAAAAATTTTGTCTTTATAAAAATTAAATCTTGGATCATCTTGCTAATTTTAAAAAATTTTAATATGTAAAATAGTGCCCCCTGCCAGGGTACGGCGAAAATGGTCAACGGTGGACAGAGCAGATGAGATCTAAGTATCCAATGGTCTGGAAAGCGGAGGAGCCGACTTTAAAGAGAAGATCGATCTCTGGAGTCTTGAAAGACAAGCGGTCTATGGGAAGAAAACCCTGAGATAAAATTACCTGGTCCTCCAAGTTGGGGGTTAAGGCGACAGTCTAGTTCCCCCTCACTTGTAAAATCTCAACTTACTAAAAAGCCTAACAAATGCCTCGGTACGGACGGATCTCACGGAACACGACAAAAGCTACGAAAAAGGATTATGAATATTGGTACTTGGAACGTACAAGGAATCAAAGGAAAGGCAGAGGAAATAACACGAGAATTACTCAACATGAACATGGAATTGGTGGTGCTAACAGAGACAAAGAAAAAGGGAACTGGTACAGAAGTCATCAACAACTATGTACATCTATTCACTGGAGTGCCAAAACATGAAAGAGCGAAAAGAGGCGTCTCGATCATGCTACATAAAAAATATAAAAATAAAATATCTGATTTCGATGCAGTGAGTGAAAATATTATTCGGATCAATTTGACTGTAAACGAACAGCCAATAACAATTCTTGGGTTATATGCAATATCTGATGATGAACCAATAACGAAAAAGGACGAATTTTTTGAACGGGTCAGCGATGAAATTCTAAAAATTGGAACATCAAGAGAAGTAATAATACTTGGAGACCTGAATAGTAGAGTTGGTCAAAGAACTGATGACGACGTAGTAGGGCCCCATGGAGAAATTACTACAAACGACAACGGCCAGAGATTAATTGCATTGTGCCAAAAACATCAGCTAAAAATAACCAATGGATTCTACAAACATAAACAAATTCATACATACACCTGGGTTCAACACACAAGAAGCCTTAAATCGTAATTGACTATGTAATGGTTAAACAGAAGACAAATTTAAAAATTAATGATGTAAGATCCTATAGAGGTGTGACATGTGGATTAGACGATTACATGGCCAAGGCATAGTTTATAGTCCCATTTAGATCCAAACAACGTGCAGATAAGAGAGAGAAGAAACCGACCAGATAGAAGAAGTATCAACAAAACAATATAAAATAGATAGCTTAATTAATGAAAGTACACAAAAGTTATACCAACGTAGACTGGACGAAAAACTCTTCGGAACAGGAAACCGACAGCCACTAGAAATTGTATATGAAAATATAGTAAACAGTATTAGAACCGCTGCAGAAGAGGCAGTTGGATTAAAAACTAAAAAGCATAGTTACAAACTCTGGTGGAATAACGAGATTGAAGAATTAATAAGTCGGAAAAAACAACTATATCTTAAATGGTTAAAACACCCAACAACAAGAAGACAAAGAGCAATATTTAGACTTGAAAAGGACAACAAGGAGAATAATAAACGTAGCAAAGAAGGAGATATGGGACAAAAAGTGTATGGAAATTAACACATATTTAGGAGGAAAAAAGTGTTCAGAATCATGGAAGTTCATAAAAAAACGTAACATCGAACTCTAAAAATAAAGCAAACATTCAAACTATATGAATAAAGAAATGGATGGACCACTACAAGATACTATTATCAGAAAACAGAGACGAATACCTGTTGAATACACCAACGGATATACTCATAGAGGGAGAAACAATCGTGGTTGACGTTGATACAGTTAAAAAAGCAGTTAGTAAATTGAAGAATGGTCGAGCCGCAGGACCAGGAGGAATTCCCGCTGAACTGATTAAATGTGGGTCAGGAGAGCTGTTTGATCAGCTTACCTGGTGTATAAATCAGTATATAAATGGCGCGAGTGTGCCTGAGGAATGGAAAGAGGCTTACATATCATCCATTCATAAAAAGGGAAACAAGCTTGACTGTTCTAACTACAGAGGAATATCAGTGACCAGTACTTTGAGCCGTCTTTATGGAAGAATTATTCGGGATCTCATTGAAGAGGAATATAGAGCTAAGAAGAAGAAGAAGAGCAATCTGGATTTCGAGCTGAAAGAACCTGTACCGATAATGTCTTCACCCTAAAACAAATAATAGAAAAAAGGTCAGCTACCAACCAAGAAACCCACTTTATGTTCATAGATCTCCAGAAAGCCTACGATACAATCCCGGTGAAAAAATTGTGGAAAGTCTTACAAGAAACCAATGTTAACCAGACAATTATAAGAGCTCTTAAGAATTTATATACAGGAGCCTCATCACAAATAAAGGTTGGCAACAGAGTGTCAAAGAAATTCCTAGTGGATAAAGGTTTGCGTCAGGGATGCTGTATATCACCTACATTATTTAAAATATATGTAGCGAGGGCCTTATACCAATGGAAGAGGAAATGTAATGGGATGGGTATTGACATTGGCAGAACATGCCTATACACTTTTCAGTTTGCTGACGATCAAGTCATCATAGCAAATGATAGGGACGATTTAGAGTATATGGCTCGAAAATTGCATACTGAATATAAGAACTGGGGACTAGAGCTTAACACACAGAAAACTAAATACCTCCCTATAGGAACGGAACCATCGAATATCCAGCTAGAAAATCAAGAATAAATAACCAGCTGCCTCTCAAACACGTATCTGGGTGTAGAATTCGACACGTCATGCAAAGATGATAGCGAGATTAACAAACGAATAACACGAGCTAGAAGAGCAATAGGATGCCTAAACGGTATACTATGGAGCGATAACATCGGAAAGAGACGCAAATATAACATATATGAAACTCTCATTAAAAGTAGTCTAACCTACGGCTCAGAGACGTGGAGAATATCAGACCAGAATCGCAGAAAACTTGAAGCAACTGAAATGGACGTATTTAGAAGAACATTAGGTATATCAGGAAGAGATAGAATTCGAAATGACGAAGTAAGACAGCGAATGGGGATAGATGGATCCATTATAACAGACATCGAACAGAAACAGCTGATATGGTACGGGCATGTACAACGGATGGAAGAAACCAGATTGCCCAAAATCGCCATGCAATGGATACCACCGAATCACAAAAAACGAGGACGACCTAAAAAAACATGGAAGGAGAGCATTAATAAAGCTATGAATGCTCGAGACCTGAGAGAAGATCAATGGATGGATTGAAAAGAATGGAAGTTAGACATCGGACAACGACGAAAGACGTTTTAAATCGATATATTATTATTATAAAATAGTGCCCTTTCATTGTCTGAATGTGCTACCATGTTGGAGCTTTATGTTTTTTACCGATGTTCTTGGAGAGCAATCACTGATACATTTTGTAAGTATAAAAAGACTTTTATAACAGTAACGAAGTTCATAAACTGATATAATCTACATAATTTAATCCTCACGATCGGTGATTTCTCTCTTACAGATCTCCTGAAGAAGTTTGTAAAAAACAAACGAAAGCTTGAGAATTTAAAATAAAATTCAGTCGATGAGATAATGCAACAACAACTTTTATTTGCACTCTCAACCTAAAAAAAGAGCAATCCCAGTGTTATAGTTAAGTTTGTGTGTTACCAGTAGCTCTTTTACTGTCCTTCAGTATATTATATATATATATATATATATATATATATATATATATATATATATATATATGTATATATATATATATATATATATATATATATATATATATATATATATATATATATATACATATATATATATATATATATATATATATATATATATATATATATATATATATATATATATACATGTATTAAACAACGGTCACAATGCTTACAAAAATAACCTGCAATGCAAGGCAGTAAAAAATGAGATAAAGTAAAATTTCGTTGATTTCGAAATTTTTAAAATTTTATAAAAGTCCAATTTACGGTGAGATGCCTCTTAATATTGTTGTCTTTTGAAGTTTTATGATTTTTGATTAAAAAATATTTGTTTGCATCAATCGGATTTTTAAGGAAAAACCAAGAAAAACAATTTCTAAATAGAAGGAATTGTGTAAATTTTTTTTTTTTTGTAAGTATTGTAGATATTTCTCATAAAAAATGTAAAACCTTGAAGAAAATCTAAACTTTTACTCTCTCCCTAAAAAAAATTTTGCCTGATGAAACCACTTAATTATATGTTCTTATAAGAAAATATATTTAAATTCCTACGTCTCGAAAAGAAAAGTTAAAAAAACGTTGCGTTTCGGAACGCCCGAATATATCAAACAACCTGCCGTTAATAAAACTGAAACACCATATTAAAAACTCATCAAATGAAATATTTTCAGGGTTATGTAATTATTCTCTAAGTAAAATATTAAGGAAATACACGATATACTTTCGAAAAAAATGCTCAAAATACAATGTAATCCTAATATACGAATAGGACGGAGTTACTAACGAGACATGACAATATTAATACTGTTCAGCTTTAAGCCAATAGTAAACTATGAATTATTTTGTAGACCATCGCGAGTGACATCGGTAAGCATGTGAACAGTATGGGTTCAATCAGTCCTAGCGCATGAATGGTAAGAAAAGCGTGTAAAATGGTTCATTTAATAAAACAGCCATTCTACGTGCAGTGATTAGGATTTATATTTTGAGGCGTATTATACTGCATCATAATGAAATTACAGGAAAAATTAAATACTATTTTTAGTGGAAATGTAATGATTATTAGTGTGTAAATCTAAAGAAGGTAACATTTCTTTAATTTATTATAAAATAAAATAACGACATATTAGCTTTAAGCGGGGAAATATTGCAACGATCTATGTTACTTTTCAAAACTGCCGTCTATTGTTTTTTTTCCACAGTTCTTAAATATTTTAAACGATTTTTATAACACCCTGTATATAGCAGTCCTATATACTGACTCTCTGCGTGGTATTCCTCTTCACCTTTTTCGTTATTTTTTTTTTGATGTGAAAATAGCAACAATTTTTTTAAATTTGTGTCTAATGAAAACAAATGTATCAAAAAAAGAAAAATAAATTTAAATATTTATTTTGGCTTCTCATTAAAGATGTACCCGTAGTTTAGATTATATTCTATTTCCAATATTTATAATCCTATCGGGTACATATCCTTACTTTTTTGTCAAAAGATGAATTCAAAACCAATATATTTCATACGTGCCTGGTGCTATTATTTGGAATGACAATTTTTGAATAGAGACCAAAAAAAAAGGCAAAGGAAAGAACAAATATGAAAACTACATACTAATATACAGTGGCAAAGAAAAAAATTAAATAGGTGCATCAGGGGTTGGCATACTGCTACATGAAAGATTTGAAAACCAAGTCAGCGAAACGAAATATATTAACGACAGACTACTACAAGTGACGATCGAACTACAAAAATCAAGATCAACACACATAATAAGTATATATGCACCCGATACCAGCAAACCTCGAACGGAGATAGACCTGTTTTACCAGAACCTATAAACAGTTTTAGACGACATACCTAGTGATGATGAAATAATAGTTCTAGGGGATTTTAATGCGAGAATTGGTGATGAAGTTATACCTGGCATCAAAAATCGATTCAACGAAGAAACTATAAACAATAGTGGTGAACAAATGATACAACTATGCATATAAAATGAACTTAGAATTAACAACACCTTTTATCCACATAAATCACAACACAAATACACCTTCGAAAATACACGTGGACAAAGATCAACAATTGATTACGTAATCACAAATAGAAATAATTATCCAACAAGAATACAGGACGTGAGAACTTTAGCCTCCGCCAATGCTGGAACGAATCACCATCTTGTAATAGCAAAAATACGAACAACCATGCAACGACTTCGTAGCGAACCCGTCGAACAAATAAGCAAAATCAATATAGAATCTTTATCCGACGACTCAACCAAATATCTATATCGACAATAATTAACAGAAAAAATAGCCACAAATGATATTCGAGACCGATGACATAGAAACGGCATGGACAAAACTAAAAACTAATATGCTAGAAGCAACAGAAGAAGCATTTGGAAGAAGGACTATAAAGAAAGGGGGAAAACCAAACACAAAGCCTTGGTTCAAACAAGAAGTTAAGACATTAGCTGAAGAAGAAAGAAAATCGTACCTACAATACAGAGCCAATGCTATAACATACAATGATTATAAAAATGTAAGAAACTGGGTCAACGAGAATATCCAGAGAATCAAAAGAGAGCATTGGGAGATATTTTCGAACGATATGGAACATGATCTGTACGGAGGATAAAAAAAAATATGGAATCTACTGAGAAATAGAAAAAAACCATTAAATGAGTACACACAAAATACAAAAATTACGGTGGAAGAATGGGAAAGATATTTCGAAAAACTCTATTGTCCATCAGAAACCAATTCATTATCACAGGAAATACAGCATGAAGTTGAAAATGTTGCCCAACCAAATAGGACCATTTCCTTGAATCAAATACAGCACATGGCAGCGAAACTAAAAAACAGAAAAGCCCCGGGCATGGACGGAATTAAGAACGAAATGATCAAATATGGAGGTGATAAATTACTAGAAGAATTACAGATTTTCTTTAACAAAATACTCATAGTCAAGATTATACCATCCGAATGGAAAGAAAGCATCTTGATACCAATTTTCAAAAAGGAGGAAGGACAGATCCAAAAAACTATCGAGGTATCAGCTTAATGAGTGCGGTACTAAAATTGTTCACTAAAATTTTAGCAGAAGAAATAATGTTAACTGGAATCTGTGAAGAACAGCAAGGGTTTAGAAAGAACAGGTCTACTATAGACGCCATATTTATAATCCGCCAAATTACCGAAAAAGCCATAGAGTTTAATAAGATAGCCTTTATGTGTTTCATTGATCTTACCCAGGCATTCGATAGGGTATGGTTAACTGATGTCATAACCCTACTACAAAAAGAGGGGAATTCACCCGAATATAATAAAAACTATCGAAGAGTTGAACATCAACAACCACACATATGTAAGAGTGGCAAATAAATTAAGCAATAAAATACCTATGACAACCGGAATCAGACAAGGAGATAGCCTAAGCCCAATCTTATTTAACATCATAATGGATGAAATTATAAACGAAGTAAAGAAAACTGGGAGAGGATATCGATTGGGAGACAAAGAAATAAAAATAATATATTTGTTTGTTTGTTTCTGTTGGGCAGGGCGCATCGAGAGCTAAGATCATTTAGCGCCCACTAGAGTTAGTTTGGTATAAATAGGTTAGACTATGAAGTTGAATTCTTTTAAGTAATTGGTTATGTTTTTATAATATGCTACGCCGATGATGCAGTAATTATATCAGAAGACGAAGATAACTTACAGAGACTCCTACATAAGTTCCAACAAACAGCAAAAGTGTTTAATATGCAAATATCTGTAAAGAAAACAAAATCCCTTACAATATCTAAAGAACCGAAAAGATGCAAACTCGCGATTTATGATCAGAGTGTAGAACAAGTGATGTCCTTCAAATATCTAGGGGCAAACATAACAAGTACCAGGAACCTTAAGGAGGAAGTAAAAACTCAAACAACAAAGGCATCATTAATATCAGGATACTTAAGAGATATAATTTGGAGAAACAAATATATGAGCACCAGGAGCAAACTAAGAATATACAAAACGTGCGTAAGACCGATCATGACGTACGCGATAGAAACCAGAGCGGAGAACACAATAGCAAAACGACTCCTAAGAACAACAGAAATGCGAACACTTAGATCGATAACAGGACATACCTTATTTGACAGGAAGAGATGTGAAGAAACAAGGGAAATGTGCGAAATACAGGATATAGTGAGATGGGCAAGGAATAGGAAAAGAGAATGGAGAGACCATGTGGACAGAATGCCAAATGACCGGTTGGCTAAGGTTACAAAAGAGAAGCGACCAAACACACCTCGACCACTTGGAAGACCACCAATAAGGTGAGAGCTGGTCTTCATCATCGCAATTGTTTCTGGGCAACCTTTGAAGTGAACACAGGACATGGTCCTAACGTAGGAAGAAGAAGAAGAACATTATTTTGTTAGGTTGTTTAACCAATTACGTCATTTATAGTTTTTTAGGAAGTACTTTTTTATCTGATCTTTTCATTAAAAAATAAGAAATAACGGAATCGATAATTCCTGTTGCAACAGCAGATTTTAAAAAATTAAAGAATTCAATTTTAAAACGCTTAAATAAAAGACTGGGTATTTATTGCTAGTTCAAATTTTAATATTTTAATGGAAGATAATTTATCGTCTCTATTTGAAAATAGTATCTGATGAAATTTAAAAGAGATGCTTATAGAGATTTTTAAATTTGTCAGTAAAAGGAATGATGACGGAGATAGTATTTTATGTTTGTGTGTTTTATGTTTTTAGGTTATACTTGTTGAGGAATACAACTTATCGTAATTCATTTCAACAGTTATTTTCTGGCTAAGATTCAAAAAACGCAAATATAGAATTGCCTTCCAATTTTTCAAATCTGGACATTATACAATATTAAAAACGCCTGTGATTTACAGGTGTCCCATACCAAACAGAGTTTGAAATTTTTAGGAAGCTTTCTTTGCTATTACTCAGTATATATCACCACTACACCAAACACTTTATTTTTGCACTCAACGCGCGTTTCGCTAACCATGTTAGCTTCAACAGGAGCGATGATTGACTAAAGCTAAACTACAAATCTACCCTATTTATACTTAGCCTAACCCTTGAATTACTCAAGCGGAACTAATGACATAGGCGAGGCCATCAGTTCCGGTCAAGTAAACAGTAGAGGGAACTACAAGGAATAGGCCCTCTGTCTTTATTTAAACTACTTTTACATTTTATGTTTTCCATACTTTCGTATGCGTTCAACGATCTCCTATCAGATACATTTTTTATTAATCTTAGATTATCTAATGTTACAGTATGATCAGCTTCAAGGGCATGTTCGGCAATGCTAGATTTTTCTGTTCTACTGTATTTTAAATGTGCTAAATGTTCTTTAAATCGTGTTTTAATTGACCTTTTAGTATGCCCAATATACTTTTTGTCACAATCATTACAACTAATTTCATAAATTCCACTTTTCTCACAATCAGGAATCTAAACTTTGTATGGAACAAAATTATTTCCAATATAACAATCAATTTTATGTTCAGAAAGAAGGAACAGCTATGGGTAATTGCTTATCACTTTTCATAGCCAATTTATTCATGAGTAAGTTTGAAATCGAAGCCAGTCAGGAATTCGAATATTTCCCAAAGGTATGGTATAGGTATGTGGATGATATTTTCGCGATTTTTGATACAAAGAAAGCAAATATTGATGATTTTGTTTCTAAATTAAATAGCCGGTATGATTACATTAAATTCACTTACGAAGTTGAGAACAAAGGGACAATTGCCTTTTCTAGATATTTTAATTATTAAAAATAATAATAGATTAGAATTTGATATCTATAGGAAGGACACAGTAACAAATAGATATATTCCTAATGATTCATTTCATTGCAAACAACATAAATTAGCCTCATTACATTTTTTAGTTCATCGTTTGGTCACTTTCCCTCTGAATAGAGTAAACTTTATTAAAGAAAGGAATCGTATTAGAAATATAACTAGAGTTAATGGTTATGACGATGACTTAGTAAATAAGCTAATAAATAGACATAAGTTTAGGTTTAATATTCAGAATTCCACCTTTTTTACACGCGAAGAAAATAACACCAAATATGTCTCCATACCATATAATCCGAAATATAGTAAGGGACTCAATAAGGTATTTAATAAGGTAGGCCTCACCTCAGTCTATAAGTCATCAGACAATCTGAGGAATATCTTAGGAAATCCCAAAGATAAGATTCCTGATTGTGAGAAAAGTGGCATTTATGAAATTAGTTGTAATGATTGTGGCAAAAAGTACGTTGGGCAAACTAAAAGGTCAATTAAAATACGATTTAAAGAACATTTAGCACACTTAAAATACAGTAGAACAGAAAAGTCTAGCATTGCCGAACATGCCCTTGAAGCTGATCATACTGTAACATTAGATAATCTAAGATTAATAAAAAATGTATCTATTAGGAGATTATTGAACGCATACGAAAGTATGGAAATCATAAAATGTAAAAGTAGTTTAAATAAATACAGAGGGCCTATTCCTTATAGTCCCCTCTACTGGTTACTTGACCGGAACTGATGGCCTTGCTTATGTCATTAGTTCCGCTTGAGTAATTCAAGGGTTAGGCTAAGTATAAATAGGGTAGATTTGTAGTTTAGCTTTAGTCAATCATCGCTCCTGATGAAGCTAACATGGTTAGCGAAACGCGCGTCAAGTGCAAAAATAAAGTGTTTGGTGTAGTGGTGATATATACTGAGTAGTAAAATTAGTTACAGTTTTAAACCAGTATGTTTTTTGCATGGGGTATATAAAATTTTTGCATTTCTGACATGTGACAAGATACGCATTCACTTAACGGGATTCTTAACGTGGCGAGAAAATCTAAGTACTTTTCATTTAAACATTAATATATTTGTATGTATATCGAGGAGACTCTTAATTTTTCTTAACCTATCTCGGATAATCAATAATAATAATAATAAAGTACAGAACTGCCTCATCGATAAAAAGAAAATTTAAATAATAAAGATTAGTAATTGTCTACTTACGGAAATATTTTAGAAAACCAAAAGCTTCAACTTACCTGAAAAAAAAAAGAAAAGAGTTAGTAAAAAAAGTGTAGTGGTGATATATACTGAGTAGTGTCATTGTGCCAAAGATTCCACATTCCCAACTTAGTTTCTTTGCTATGCTTAATATAACTGCATTGGGTTAAATAAGAATAATTTTTGAGAAGAATCTGCTGCTTACATTTGCTTTCCATATAATTTTAAGTCAATATAGTGGCTGTTCATTTGCAAAAAACATGCGCGACTGAACTTACGCAAGTTTTTTGTAGTAGTCGAAAAACTTATCTTATAGAAAATAAATCTTTTCTTCTTGTTGGCAATGCCTTAAAGTTGAGCAGAGACTAATAAGGACAAAAGACCTACTAAATAACTAGCGACTAGTCGCAATGATTTCAGTAATGTAGAAAGTTATGGAAGCGATCACTGATCACCGTCCTTTAAAATATCTTTCGTAAGCAAAGATTAACCGGAGATCTTCTACGTACTGTCACACATATTTGGAACAACGCAATTTGCACTTGATATATGCAAGGCATTCGATCGTGTTTGGCATGACAGATTGTTGGCTAAGCCACGCTCTTATGGTATGTCTGAAAGTTCTTCAACTTCCTCCGAGGGTGTTATTTACGAGCAGCAGTTAATAGATTTCTTTTCGATACCTTCACTATCAACGGTCGGTCTACACCACGGTTTCGTATTGCTTCCGACTCTCTTTTTTCTTTACATTAATTTTCTGCTGCGAAGGACTAATGCAGTTTGAAGATGATAGAATTTCTTTGATTGTGTCAGCCGATACTTGTTGGAAATTCATAATAAAGTTATATAAAAACAACACTATGTTTTAATTTCCAATATATTTAAAGTAACTTGACAATTGTTTCACCATACAATGGCTTCTTCAGAAGTAAATAAAAAGGTTTCTTATTTACCTCTGAAGAAGCCATTGTATGATGAAACAATTGTCAAGTTACTTTAAAAATATTGGAAATTAAAACATAGTGTTGTTTTTATATAATCTTTTGATGATAGAATTATTATCGGTACAATGGTTTGATTTTAAATGTTATGAAAACAGAACATACGCATCTCTTAAAATTACGTTAAACTATAATATCTATGTCCATATTAACACAAAGAGAAAAAATCAACGTTATCCCTAGGGCTGTATACAGACTCTCAATTAAACTGGAATGAATTTTTTTTTTATGGGTCTAGCTCACGTGCTGCAGGGAACTCCCTAAAGCGCTCCAAGAGCGGCACGAGTGCGGAAAAAGCGATTCGCGTTGTTCGTGAATCGCTGTAAATTGTACTCGGTGGGAAACACAGCGCTGGGCAAATTATTCCAAAGGGATGACGTTCTCCATATAAAAGATTGCTTGAAAAGCGTTGTACGCGGAGTAACGAGCTGAACCTCATACGGATGCGAAGCACCAGCGCGACGTGTATTTCTAACATGCACCGCTTTGGGAGGAATTAAGCGGGCCACATCCTTCGAACACTTTCCATGAAAATACTTGTAGAACAGACTCAAGTCGCCAACCGTTCTTCGATGTTCCAGCGAATCAAGGCCGCCGGTCAATTCCAGGTCCCCAATCAGACGGACCGCTCTTCTCTGAACAGAATCCAACAAATGCAGTGAATGTTTGGGAGCGGAGCCCCAAACGTGGGAGCAGTATTCCATAGTTGGTCGAATTTCGGCTTTGTAAAGAATTAACAGTTGCTGTGGGGTGTAAAGCTTTCTGGTTCTAAATAATATTCCCAACTTTTGAGAAGCTCTCCTTGCTATGCCTGCAACATGTTCATGCCAAGACATATTTGCTCCCAAACTAACGCCCAACAAATTGAGCGACGATGCTAGGGGAATGGAGTGCCCGACATAACTATGTCGGGTTCAGCAACGTTAACTTTTTTAGAAAAAACTGCCGCTTGGGGTTTTTGTAGCGTTAAATTCCACTTGGTTACTGTCACCCCAAGATAGAATTTTTTCCAGGTCTTTGTTAAGTTGAACGACCTCCTGCTGTCTGCGGATATTCGCCTGAGCAGCCGATGTCCGAGCGTTTAAGGTGAATGAAGAGACAAGCGTACTGTCATCTGCAAAGCTATAGATTGGATTCCCGGTCTTTTCCAGCAGATCGTTAATGTAAATGAGAAAGAGAGTAGGAGACAGTATGGAGCCCTGGGGCACACCGGCGTTGATAGTGAGGGTGTTAGAAAGAAATCCGTCGACCGCCACTCGTAAAGAACGCTCCCTGAGGAAACATGAGAGCCACAAACAGAACCTTTTAGACATACCATAAGAGCGTAACTTAGCCAACAGTCCATCGTGCCAAACACGGTCGAATGCCTTGGATATGTCAAGAGCAACCGTTCGAGATTCTCCAAAGTGTTCAATTGTGTTGTTCCAAACATGTGTTACATAAGTCAGAAGATCTCCTGTTGATCTATGTTTACGAAAACCATATTGGTGATCGCTAATAATATTGAATCGTTCAAGATATTTTAGAAGATGCTCATTGATAACCTTTTCCATGACTTTCGATATTATTGAAAGCAGTGCAACTGGTCGGTAGTTATTTGGCAAGGTCTTCTTACCTTTTTTAGGTATCGGCTGAACCGTGGCACATTTCCAGCAGGACAGAAATATTCCCTTTCTGTAGGATAGGTTAAAAAGTCTACAGAAAACTGGTGTTAGTTCCCTTGCACAGTTTTTTTTGAGAACTATGGCAGGTATTCTGTCAGCGCCAGAAGCCTTCTTGGTGTCTAGCTTCATTAAAATACGCTTTTATGATGCGCTGTCTGAAGACAACATCGGGCATCCTTGACTGCAATATGGGAATAGTAGGTGGTGTTTTTCCTTGGAAATCAACAGTAGAATGTGAAGCAAAGAGTTCAGCCAACAAGTTCGCTCTCTCAACAGGTGCGGTTGCAATGGAATTATCTGGCCGTGTGAGTGGTGGTATGGTGGATTTGGTAAAATTTTGACTAACTGCCTTCGCGACTGCCCAAAAGGACCTGGAATTGTTGGGACAAGCGAGAAGTTTGTTTCTAATTCGTTGATTGTGTGTCTCCTTGGTTTCGTCGATAATTCCCTTGCATCTGTTCCGGGCATGAACAAAGATGTTACGATTTACGGTGTTAGAATTTTCACGCCATTGTCGGTAGGCAATATGTTTAGAAGCAACAGCTTCTTTGCATTTTCGGTCGAACCAAGGCTTGCCGTTGGAGGAGCATTTCTTCGAAAAAGGGATGTAAGCTTCCATACCAGCCAAAATAACATCGGAGACCTCCCTGGCGCAGTCAGATGGGTTATCGGATAGAAAACAAACGTCTATCCAAGGGAAAGTTCAAAAGTATTCCATGAGATCTTCCCATTTAGCAGATTTGTAGTGCCAAATCTTGCGCAGCCTAGGCGCCTCTCTGTCACTGATTGGCAGGATACTCGATGTCGAAAGCAGTTTATGGTCGGAAGAACCTAATGGCGGATTTACGGTGACCGTGTAATTCTCCGAATTGGTGGTTTTGTAGATGTCTTGTGCAAAAAATCTACCAAATTTTATGTTTTCCATAATTTACGTAATTTTATCATTAAAAATACATTAACACATATTATTATGCTCAAGTATATTCAGTGCTATTCATGCATTCGTATGTTATATTGTTATATGTTAGTAAAATTTTTTGTATACTAAAGATCTTGTATCCGTTCAGAAACATATTAGAGTACGACGATTCTAAATCCCAAACTGATTACTGTAGTGTTTTTTACGCAACTGGGGGTCATTGTATTTTCATCTATAATGATACATATTAAACAAAATCCACAGTTGATTTTTAAATTTTTAATTTTACATCTAATGTATTGACAACCCGGCATAACTTTACCCCTACAGCCAAAAGTTGCTTAATTATAGAAATATCTGCTTCAAGAAATATAAACCATTATGAATATACTTAAGAGTTATTATATGCTTTTATATACATTAGTTGTTTGGTTTATTTATTATAGCGCTAATTAAATCTTTATTGTATTAAAATTCTACTTTTATTAAACAATAGTACGTACTCGTAAGTATACGTGTATTTTATTAATATATACAAGTTAAATTTTTTTTTTTATGTAAAAATTTTTTTCATTGTACAAGAATATATTTTTTACTACTACTCAAGAGTGAAAACATACTTAACATTACCTTACCTACATAACAATATCGCTAAATTAAGATTTCAAGGAAAACCTATTATCCAACTTTCTTTTCACATCCTAATTTAAATTTTCATTCTCCTGCCGTTTTGCGCTCCGTGCAAAAACTTTTAATGTCTTGGATTTTATGAAGTTTTTCAGTTACAACCTGGAATTTCTCCTAAGACTAAGAGTTTTGACAATCCTATAAGTTTCCTGACAAAAGTTTGTTTTATATTTCTTTTAAATTTGTTAAGAAAAAACTTCTTTAAATAGAGCAAACTTCTTATTTTTGGCTGACATTAAAAAAAAGCAACTTTTTTAATATCAAACAAGTATTTATTTTTGGGCAACAGTGGTGTATCGGGGGCCTCATCATTCTGGTGTATCGGGGGCCTCATCATTCGTTCACATAACAAAAAAAATTGTTTCTCTTTAAGTCTCAGTATTAACACAAATATAAATATAATGAAAATCAAATTTATTATCGCTAAA
>CM032456.1:5104833-5157959 GCA_019049505.1 Pachyrhynchus sulphureomaculatus | reverse complement strand
AAGACTACTTACCCTACTAGTAGCATGTTACAAAAGCGTACTATCTTGCCTACATCCAACTGGCGACCTCCGATTAAATTAAAATGCCTTCCTAATTAGTATTGAAATAGTTAGAACGTTTGTAGATATTCATTCCTCTTTATACTTTCAGTGCAATAAGTCGAATCTTTGTACGCTAAGTCATTCTTTTTCGCCTATTTAAGTAT
Source organism: Pachyrhynchus sulphureomaculatus (assembly GCA_019049505.1). Lineage (NCBI taxonomy): Eukaryota > Metazoa > Arthropoda > Insecta > Coleoptera > Curculionidae > Pachyrhynchus > Pachyrhynchus sulphureomaculatus. Next base: position 5,157,753 of record CM032456.1, on the reverse strand, counting down.
ATTTTTATTTCCAAACCACCCCTTGTAATTTATAAATAACATTCATTTACTGCAACTGAAATTAACCCTTGAACTTTACTCATGTCATGTTTGGACCACTAATTCGATAGTCGTTTTTTTTTGCAATCGATTTTGCTATTGGGCAGTTTGCCTTGGACAATGTTTTTGTTTACCCATTAACCCGTTTAAAATTTATATCGATTAACTATTAATGTGTTAAGGGTTATTCTACCAAAATAGAAATTTTCAAATATAAAATAAAAACTTTCCGGAACTACCTTCAAATTATGGTGCCGTAATCTCTACTTTAAAGCTTTCGACTACATATAATGGAATAAACTCTGGTCGATTCTAATCAGCTTAGGAACACCTATACATCTTGTAAAGCTTATCCGATTCCTGTATAAGAACATAAATGGCAGAGTTAGACTGAATAATTCTTTTTCCGATCCCTTTAACGTAGAAGCCGGCGTTAGACAGTACCTGAAATATTTTGATCACATTATGAGGAAAGTGGATGCCATGGAAAAGTTTTGTAGTAACGGGGAAGGTAGAAGATCAAGGGGACGGTATCGAACAAGAAGTAATATCTCTTCTTAGTACGGGTATGCATAAGTCAAGTCAGGTCACGCAAGATCGAGATGCCTGGAGAACGACTGTTGAGGCAGTAGCTGCATAGAGTCACCGATACTCCTATTGCGGTGAAAGGATTGAAAGAGAGAGACTGTGTGTTTTATCACCGCCAAGAATAAAAATTATTTGAATTAAACAATTCTATGTAGTCCACTCATCTATCAAAAATTTTTAAAAATTTTTGAGGCAAAATGAACATATTTCGATGATCTGCCTTCATCTTTCGCATGATTAGTTGCCATTCTAAAAATGTTTACCATATTCCTGATCTAACAGAACTTTACAAGTCGATGACATCAGTCTTGCTAATCTTGAAGTGTCTTCCCATATCTATAAGTGTTTCCTACGGAACACTTATGGGATCACTCCGGTGCCTGTCCGTTTCTCTGTCACACTCGATTTTCTCAGGAACTAGTATGTTGAAATTTGGCACAAATATAGAAATTAATGGCCCGATGAGAGCTGTGTAGTTTTGAAAGTTAAATTTTGACTTAAGGGGTTAGTTTTTGAGGGTAAAATCGGAAGTGAAATTTTTTCTTTTTTGCCAGGTCATTGAGTGTCAAGTGAAAGCTGTTGGCAATACGAGTTTAAAAATATATACAATGTAATATTTTCGAGCATTTTTCTTTGTGTTATTTAAAAAAAAAATGCCAAAAATCGATGTCCCCCCCTTATCTCTCAAAATAGAGATCAAAAATTTCTAAAAAAATTCTGGAATATTCTCCGTAAAATATAGACTGAGGGCGAAAATTAGTGCATTACGTTTGATAACACAGGCCAACGATGAAAAAACGTTTTTAATAATTTTACCTGATTGCTATGTTTTTTGGTGTCCGAAAATAATAATAAAAAAGTCGTATATCACCCACCAATTTTTCACATTTTAATATTCAAAATGTGAAAAGTTTATTTTTTATCATTCGAATGTTATTAGGTTGGCAATAAAATCAGAATTTTATAAGGTTGGCAGTAAAATCAAATGTTATTAGGTTGGCAGTTCCGATAAATGTCACCGCTGTTTGTTTTTTTCCAGTTAATATAACCTCGCATTGCAGTGTTTAACCCATGTGCTTTAATTCACACTCAAAGTATGGCTAATCGTGGTTGTAAAAACTCTCCCAAAACTTTTTGTTATATATGTGGTGAGTTTGTAGTTAAAAACATCAAAGAGACATTACTGACTTTGTAAAAAAAGTATACTTTGCATATTTTCGTGTAGAAATTGGTAATCAAGAAAATGTTGGGCTCCTCACAAAGTATGAGATGTTTGTGTCGAGGATCTTAGGAAATGGTATAAGAAAAACAATAAAACTTCTAGATTTGCAGTATCCATGGTATGGAGAGAGCAAGAAAATCATTCAAATGATTGTTATTTTTGCAGCGTTCATGTTTCTGGATATAACTCCAAGAAAGTAACTGTCTATCTTAACTTTATTTCAGCTTATCGGCCGGTAGGACATGGACCGGGACTTCCTGTCCCTGAGCGACCTCAGTCTATTGATGACGTTTTACAGTCCGGTCCCGAATTTAATTAAAGTCGACCGAATGAGGATGAGTTTCAATGCTCTCTAGAAAAATTAAAACCACAGTTGTTTACACAAGCTGAGTTAAATGATTTAGTGAGAGATTTGGGTTTGACTCAGGAAAAAGTAGAATTGCTTGGTTCTAGGCTGAAAGAAAAACATTTATTGGAATCTGGAACATCTATTTACCATTATAGAACGAGAGATCAACAGTTTGCTCAGTTTTTCAAGCAGGAAGAGGATTTGGTTTACTGCCATGATATATGTAGTCTAATGAACGAATTTGGCATTGGGTACAAGAAGGAAGATAAACTAGTTTAAAAGGTGTTCTGTTACACAACGGTAATACTTATGCTTCACTGCCTGTTGCTCCATACGAAGGAAACTTACGAAAATTTTAACGTGATTTTACAGAAAATTAACTATCCAGCTCACAATTGGATGCTATGTGGAGATTTAAAAGTTGTTTTCATGATCCTTGGTCAACAAAAGGGATGTTTCCATGTTTTATATGTGAGTGGGACAGCAGAGCAAGGGATCAACATTGGTCCAAAAAACAATGGCCCGTAAGAAAAACTTTAACACCTGGCGAGAAGAACATTTTGCATAAAACTTTAGTAGACCCAAAAAAGAATCTTCTACCACCACTAGACATCAAGTTAGGCTTAATGAAACAATTTGTGAAAGCCTTACCTAAAGATGGTGAATGTTTTAAACATATGTGTAAAAGATTTCCTCATTTATCAGAAGCTAAACTGAAAGAAGGGGTTTTCGTTGGGCCTGATATTCGTAAAATGATGGTCGATTCCGACTTTGAAGCAAAGATGATTACAAAGGAAAAGGAAGCTTGGATATCATTTAAAGAAGTTGTGATAAAGTTTTTTGGCAAGGTGAAAGACCCTAACGCAGCCAATATGATAGACAAGTTCAGAAATCTGGGTTCTCTGATGAGCCTTAAAGTCCTCTTCTTACAAAACCATCTTGACTTTTTCCTAAAAACTTAGGCGATGTGAGTGAAGAGGGGAACGGTTCCATCAGGATATAAAGGAGATGGAGAAAAGGTACTAGGGACGGTTGAGTATCAACATGATGGGTAATTACTGTTGGTCACGTCATAGAGAACAACAAAAATGCATCAAATCGGAAAAAAGCTATACAAGAAACTTCACAGAGAGAAGGGAAAGCAAATACAAAAAAAACCGGTCAAGTGCAAGTTGAACTTGCACAATTAGTGTTCCGTACGTTGATTGTTTTTAAAATAAAATTTTTTGTTAGGGTGGTATAAAATGATCAGTGACTTCACAAAACACACCCCAAAGTTTGTTTCCAATCTTTACTGAAAACTGGTGACCATGAAATTTTGTTTTTTTTTTTTTATATACCAAATAAATTATTAAAGGTAATGCACTCGTGATAATTTTCGTTCAATCTATACCCCATGGAGAATATTCCAGAATTTTTTCAAAATTTTTTGATCACTACTTTTCGAGATAAGGTAGGGGACAGCGATTTTTTAAAAGTAATACGAAGAAAAGTGTTACATTATATATATATTTTTTACTCGTGTTTTCACAAGCTTTCATTTGACACCACATTCGATGACCTAGTAAAAAAAAATTTTTTTCACTTCCGATTTCACCCCTCAAAACGAACCCCTTAAGTCAAAATTTATGTTACGGTGGTATAAAATGATTAGTGACTTCACAAAACACACCCCAAATGAGTTTTCAACAAAGTTTGTTTCCAATCTTTACTGAAATCTGATGACCTTGAAATTTTTGTTTTTTTTTTATATACCATATAAATTATTAAAAGTAATGCACTCGTGATAATTTTCGTTCAATCTACACCCCGTGGAGAATATTCCAGAATTTTTTCGAAATTTTTTGATAAGTACTTTTCGAGATAAGGCCCGGGACAGCGATTTGTCGCGAATTTTTAAAAATAATACAAAGAAAAGTGCGCGCAAGTATAATATTATATATATATTTTTTACTCGTGTTTTCACAAGCTTTCATTTGACACCACACTCGATGACCTAGTACAAAATTTTTTTTTTCACTTCCGACTTCACCCCCCAAAACTAACCCCTTAAGTCAAAATTTAATTCTCAAAACTACATGGCTCTGATGAGGCCATCAATTCCTATATTATTACCAAATTTCACCTTTCTATGTCAAATAGTTTCGGAGAAAATTGGGTGTGTGACAGACAGACAGACAGACAGACAGACAGACAGACAGACAGACAGACACCGAAGTGATCTTATAAGTGTTCCCTACGGAACACTAAAAATAAGCACCTAAAAATTCGCATTGAATATGTTATCGTGAGTAAAAATTGTAGCCTCATCAAATAAAAGTACGGTTTAAGTTTTTATTTATTATGTATCAAATTTTCCCTATTTTGAAATTTAATCGATGTCATATTGTGAGAGAACTGCGGGTGATACAAAAAAACTGATACTAGATACGATTTCCGCACCCAAAAATACATAACACTTAGATGTATTGGTTTAAAAAGTTTTACAAATATTTCTTTTGTTGGCCTGTATAATTTATCTGATATAAAAAATTGTTGATAGTGTCGAGTCGCTCTTGTACCGAGATATAATTTTATTTTATTTTAAAAGCAATCGACTTACGGAACACTAATTGAGCAAATCCGACTTGCACTTGACCGGTTTTTTATTATTAACTACTACTAAGTCTTATATGTGCTGTAACAATTACTGCAGCATCTAACAAAATTTGTTTATCGCTGTATATTGAAGTATTGATCGTTGGAAATTGTTAATTCTTTAAGACGCTATTCTCACAACATAATGTTAAAAGTCAGTATTAAGATTTTTGCCGAGAACATTGAAACAAAGCATACATAAGAGTATGCTCTCCGTTTCTAGATATTTTAGCTGTAGTTAAACTACTATGAAAATAGCATACAAATTTAAAAAGAAGAGCATCTATTTTCTGTGGAATATCTCTTACAATTGTATTGTTTCGACCACTAAAACTGATTATTTAAAGTATTACACCCATTAAAACAAAATAATTATAATTCCTATAATTCCAAAATTATTCGCTGTGTGATATTTTAAAAGGTAGTGTTATCATAATTATATGTTTAAGTACTTCATTTAAGAAATATATTTATAAAAGTACGTTTGTTAAATTATACCTTTTCACCGTAATTGTTTCTATGGTTTTGATAATTTTTCAAATATCATCGTATATATTACCTTTCACCATACATTATTGATTATTTATACCAAAGTGTTTTTTTTTTTAAGTTATTAAGGAAAACTCGTGGAGTTGAAAAAAATTATTTTTGTACTTAACCATCGTCTACAACAAACATTCGGGGCAGCGTTTCTCAAGTTATTTCATTCCATCCAAAAAAAAATTTGTTTGCACCTCAAAAAATACCAATATAGCGCCTTCTAACTCATCACACAAGGCACATTTTTGTTTTTCCTGATATCAGATCTTTAAATAAAAAAGATTTAGGAAGGGTTATAGTACTGTAGACCATCTCCAGTCACTCAATACTTTTATCGAGAAGTGTACAGAATACAGTATATCTCTATACGTGGGTTTTGTTGACTACCATAAGGCTTTTATTTTGATAGAAAGCTAGGCAATTCTGAAAGCTATGGATAATGCAAAGATAGACTCCAGATACTCAAACCTAATTATATATATATATATATATATATATATATATATATATATATATATATATATATATATATATTTCTCACGGTTGTTTCTGTCTCTAAAAGTGTTTTTAAAGAATGTTTTTAACAATATTTTATTTTCTAATACTTGTGTAATTCTCTAAGTGTCGTTTTATCATGTTTTTTATGATTATTACCTGGCCAACGAAATGCAAATTTTATTCTGTATCACCAGAGAGAAATTAACTGCTGAATTTTGTAAGTAAATTATTATACAACTTTATAAATTTATAAATCACATATCATTATGAGCGTCTTCACTTTGTTTTTCTATACTTTGTTTACATTTCAGTATCTAGAAGAAGCTACCAATTAGGCAGTGAAACTTAATAACAAAAAATAAAGAGCAGAGATTCCCATCTCTTCTCTTCATAACATCCTTACCGAAAGGAGAGAACGTCAAGGGGACACCATTTCACCCAAACTGTTCACCTTAGCGCTGGAAGATGTGTTTAAAAACCTAGCATGACAAAGGAATTAACAAAGATGGTTGTGAGTCAACCACTTAAGGTTCGCAGATGACGCAAATAAAACCAAAATAAATAGTCCCCGAGACATAGATGTGACTGCTGCCAACCAATTGCTCGAAAACGTGCCATCGTATATACACTACCGTCAGAAAGTATTTGCCCACTTAGAAATTTCAATGTAACTGCCAAAATTTAATACCTAGTTAAACCCTTTTATTATATTAGGTAAACTTAATTGTTTTTAACAAGTGTCCATCATAAAATTGTTTCGATAAGCCTTGTTGGTGAAATCAGAAATTAAAAACCAATTAGAACAAATTTCCAAGTTTTGCCTGATAATCGTTTTGAGGAGATTTCTGAGAATTCCAGTTGAAATAAGAACTCATTTCAAGTTTCTGGGGGGTAATGCAAATTCCTATATGCTATAAATACCATTGCCCTTTTGAAAATGAACCATTCGCAAACAGTACTTTGTCATGGATACAGGCTCAATTGGTTTGTGAAAATGCCAAAAACGATAGAAGTTTTCCGTTGAAAATCGGGCTCTGATAATTGCGAGACACCAAAATGGTCACTCGAGTCGACAAATCGCAAGTGATATGCGGATGTCAAGGAGAACGGTGGATTACATTGTAAAAAAAAATCTGGGACAGGCAGAGCTATAACAATGTCCAGCAGACGAAATCGCCGCCTAACCACACCAGAAATCACGGCTCAAGTAAACCTGGAGCGGCCCATCCTCAGTGTGACAATCGTGAAGAACAGGTTAGCAGAAGGTGGACTACAGTGGACTACACGGGGGAGTTGCAGTGAGGAAACCACTTCTTAGGCAAGTGAATAAACGTAACCGATGAGAATGGGCCCCAGAACATGAAAATTGGACATCAGAACAATGGAATTCAGTCCTTTGGAGCGACGAATTTAAATTCGAATTTTTCGGTTCAAAACGATGAGTTTTACGTACGGCGGTCAGCTGGAGAGAGGATGTTCGAAGCCTGTCAGCTGCCTATAGTAAAACACGGTGAAGGGTTGTTTTGGCAACGGTAAAGTTGGAAAAATCTTTAGGATAGAAGGAATCATGCGAAAAGAATATTTTCAGCATGACAACGACCCTAAACATTCTGCTAAACATATTAGAGAACTTTTGGACCAATGGAAATCCGATGACGTCCTGGAAGTGATGACTTGGCCTCCACAATCACCCGACTTGAACCCCATCGAATTTCTGTGGGACCATTTGGACAGGTGTGTTCGAAAATTTAATCCAACATCAGAAAATCACTTGTGGGAACTATTACAAGTAGAATGGGTTAAAATAACGAAGAAACTCATAAATATAATTTTGATTTTCTTGACTGTAAATAATGTGAAAATAAATAATAATTCATTAAAGTTAAAATATATATATATATATATATATATATATATATATATATATATATATATATATATATATATATATATATATATATATTATCTGGGTTTTTGTTGTCCTGGGACTGAAATAACTAGGTGGGTAAATACTTTCTGGCAGTAGTGTATATTTAGGACACGAGATCCAATTGGGATAAGAAAACCGAGATGCGGAAATCTCCACACACGAAGTCTTGGACGAGCAGCATAGAAGAAAGATAACTAACTCACCAGTTATCCGAATAAATCTTAATAGGAAAGTCTTTAGTGGTTGTATAATGCCCGTTCTCACTTATGGTTTAGAAACTATGGCACTAACTCGCCAATCGGCTAACAAACTTCAAACCACTCAGAGAGCAATTGAAAGAGCCATAGATGATATTTCCACAGCCATGTTTGACCGTAGGTACAAGGTACCCTGGGTCATATCTTAGACCAACTGATCTTACATAATCAGTAGAATCACTTTCAAAGAGACTGCACCTACTTTCGTCACTAAAGATTACTAGAGACTACTGATTTTGAGTCTAGTCTCTATGTTCCTTAGCAAAATTCAATCTCTCTTTTATGTGACGCTTTGTAAGGAGTGGTTTTTTAGCAGCACGCCTACTATGAAAATTTTCAGATAACAGACGACGCCTAATAGTCATGTCTGACACCAATACACCCTGATATTCCTGCCTTAGTTCTTTACTAATATCAACAGCAGTTTTCTGGGGATCATTTTTCGCTTTTAGAATTATAATTTTGTCTACTCTCTTACTTGTTTTTCAAGATCTACCACTTTTAAATGCCGGATCAACAGTTCTTAACAATTTTGCTGACAGTGCCTTATGCATGTTTAAAGATTTTGCTATTTCAATTTGCTTCTTTCCACTTTGATACAGAGAAATAATTTTATGTTTCAGATCTGAACTGTAATATTTGCAACTTGGCATTTTGGCAAAAACTGCATTTTTAACCAATACTACTAAATTATTTAGTATCAACAATAACGTACTCTTAAAGCAGAACGATAAAATTATTTCAATGCTTTCGATAAGAACAAAACGTATTTCTTAAAAACCTTATCCACCAGAAAAGATAAACTAAGTTTTTATAGTCAACAATAAAATTCTATAAATAAATTGTCAACAAAACAAGACTAGTTTTTTTATTCCTAAAGGACAGTATTTTATATTTTTGATTAAGAAAATGTTTCCATACTTTTGTTCGCCACTGTATTTTTATTATACTTTAAATTGTAAGAATTTTTTTTAAATATGTTTTAAATGTCTTTTTTTATCGGGTTAAATCGACCACTGATGAAGACTATGGTGCCTCCTTGTCTGTAGGATAACTTAAATAATGGAATAGTTAAAATTTGTCGAAGATTTTTTTTTTAAAAATAAAAAATTTATTGTGTTTCAAATTTTAGTATGCAATTTTGGACCAAAAAATTTATGTTTAATTATTTATTGTCTATCAGGAAAATTAAAAAAACCTCTCGACATTTTGTAGAAAAAGTAAATATTAAGATTTTTTAAAAAAGAAAAAAGTCAAAAAATATTAAAAAATTGACTGAATAATATTGCAGACACTGTCTGAAAACAGGTAGCGGTCCCAATTCGACTCCAGGTCACATTTAATGCTATAAATTTGTAATGGAACGGAAGTTTCTTAAAAATCCCTAACAAAATCAAATTTCTGAAAATTCCAGGTGTATGTAACCCCTTAAATAGTAGTAATATAGTTAACAGACGCGCGTCGAGTGCAAAAATAAAGGATTTGGTATCGTAGTGATAACAGCTGTGTAATGTCACTGTGATTTTAAAATCCAAACATTAAAAAATCAATTAATTCACAGACACATACATACACACGCCTACCGTTTTTACTCTCACTGGAATATTGTCTGCAAAAAGCGACGAAGTACCAAGAAGTACCACATCAAATTATTTAATACAATAAGAACAACAAATCTGCAAGTAGTGGTTATGAAGCCTAACTGAGCAGACACTAATTTTGTAAATTATGCTTAAAAAATTTTATGTGGTGAGTGGTTTTTTCACGTAAAACATAATTCTGAATGTGAATTTTTAATAGTTTTAGGGGCTTTAAAAGCGAATAAAGTTTCCCATAGGTATTTTTCTTAGAATTGTTAACAACATAGATTCATATAAGATATTTCTTAATGCACTTAAGGGTATTCACAACCGCACGACTCATTTTTTTCCGTCTAGTTCCGTAATTATATTACACAGGCTACCGTCTTAAGTATTTATGAAACATCGTCACGTATATGGATCTAACCCTAAAGTTTTATCAATAAAACAGATCTTAAACCGCTGTCGAAAGTTTTTCTTTTAAACTTTGGCCCTTTCACGTTTATAAAAACTTTAATGAAGGATATTGGTTAATACAAGTTTTATGTTTTTGTTGGTTATTGGATATATTTTTGTTAAAACTTACGATCATGTCTTTTTATTCATATATAACATTTTATCTTTGATTGTGTTAGTAGATACTTGCTGGAAATTCATAATAAAATTATATAAAAACACCACTATGTTTTAATTTCCAATATATTTGACAATATATTTGATAATAATACTGGTTATCTAGTGCTTAAAACTATCCTTAATTACATAATATGGCGAAGAAGTTACTAACGACAACGGAAAAAGAATTATAGAGATATGTGAACAAAACAACCTTACAATATTAAACGGACACTACCAGCATAGGGATATTCATAAATATACGTGGAGACAAACAACAAGAGATTTAAAAAGTATTATCGACTATATGATAATACGTCAGAGATCTAGATTAAACTTCCTAGATGTAAGAGTCCAAAGAGGGGCTTCATGTGGCAGCGACCACTACCTCGTGAAAGGAAAGATAATCTCACGAACAACACGGGAAAGCAAACTGGAAGATACAAGTACACAGCACACAACAAGTGAAACAACAATAAGATATAATACAGACAGCTTACAAAATGAAAGTATCAGAAATCTATACAAGAGTAGACTGGACCAAAAGATACAACGGACGGGATTTGTTAATATAGAAGAAGAATATAAGTATATAAGGGAATGCCTACACGCAGCCGCACTGGAAGCATTAGAGTACCAAGAGAAAAGGGAAAAACAGCAAAAACCATATTGGTGGGATGAAGAAATTAAATACGAAATTGAAGAAAAACGGAAAAGCTATCACAAATATTTAAGTTCAAAGAGCACAAACGACAAAGAAAAATACAAAGAATTCCAAGCTAGAGTACGCAAAATGATTAGTGACAAAAAGAACAACCAATGGGAAAAGACATGCTCAAGACTCAACACTTACATAGGAGGAAGAAAAAGCACAGAAAGCTGGAAACTTCTTAAAAATATGAGAGCAGAACGGAAAAGAGAAATCTTCTCACCAATAACACCAGAAAAATGGAACCAATATTTTACACATATGCTAACAGAAGATAGACCAGAGTTCAAAAGTACCCAACATGGAAACCCAAATATAGTTATACGAGGATCCCCAATAAGGATCAGAAGTTAAAGAAGTATGTAAAACGCTAAAAAATGGTAGAGCTCCAGGACCAGGAAACATCCCAGGAGAGATAGTAAAATATGGAACTGAAAAGCTATTTAGCGCTTTGAGGAACTTATTCCAAAGATGCATTAACACATCAGAAGTACCCGAGGAATGGAAAATATCATACATATCAACAATTCATAAGAAAAGAGACAAAAACAATTGCGATAAACTATAGGGGAATAACGGTTACAGGATCTATTAGCAGAATATACGGAAAAATACTTAAAAATAGAATAGAAACGGAATACGCGGACGTAGAAGCTGAAGAACAGGCAGGCTTTAGAGCAGGAAGATCCACAATAGACACAAATCCTAGAAAAGAAAACCGCATTTGAAGTCCATGTCTTGTTTGTTGATCTAAAAAAGGCCGACGACAGCGTGCCCCTAATGAGATTGTGGGAAACACTACAACAGAGTAATGTAAGCACCGAAATAATTAAAGCCGTAAAACCTTATACCAAGACGCAAGAAGTAGTGTGAAAACCAAATATGGTATAACAACAGGGTTCCCGGTCACAAAGGGTCTCAAACAGGGCTGCTGTATATCCCCAACGCTATTTAAAATCTATTTGGAGAGTGCTCTGAAGAACTGGAAAAGGAAATGCAGCAGTATGGGATTACCACTGGATGATGATACTACATTGTACACGCTATCATTCGCAGATGACCAGGTAGTAGTCGCTCAGGACATCGATGATATGGAATACATGACACGAAAACTTATGGATGAATATGAAAAATGGGGCCTAGAAGTCAATATTAAAAACACCGAGTACATGTGCGTCGGAGGACAACAGCAGGACTTGAAACTGGCCACAGGACACACCATCAAACACTGTGCTAGTTATAAGTATTTGGGAACGAGAATATCTAGGGACGGAACACTGGAAGAAGCAATATTCGAGAGGAATATCCAAGGAAGAAAAGCGATTGCAATGCTTAATAGTATACTATGGGACAAAAACATAACATTGAAAATAAGAAGAGAATTTACAACTAAATAGTGAAAAGTATAATAACTTACAGCTCCCAGGTGTGGCCATTGAAGGAAAGAACAGAAAAAATACTAAAAGCTACAGAAATGGATTTCTGGAGACGAGCAGCCAGAAAATCCAGAAAAGACCGCATACCAAATGACACGATAAGGCGAGCTTTAGAAATAAAGCACGATATAGTGGACGAAATCAGAACCCAACAGTTGGTATGGTACGGACATGTACAGAGAATGTCACAAGACCGACTGCCTAGAAAGATTTTAAATTGGGTCCCTCATGGAAAAAGAACGCGAGGAAGACCACGCCAAAGCTGGAGAGCAGGAATCAACAAGGAAGTACTAGAGAGAAATCTGGAGGAGGAGGGATGGAGAAACCGGGAGGAGTGGAAATTAGGCATCGGAAGACGGAAGACGTTATAAAACCGATTGATATATATATATTATGTTAATCGTTTTATTATATTATTTACTGATAAAGTAATTTTAGAGATACAAATCTGTGGTACTGTCAAAGAACTAATGAAGGTTAAGTAAGGGTGAATAGTTTAAGGGTTCTTGTACGTTCAATAATAGATTGGAGTTTTTCAGTTTGTTAATTTCAAGACACTTAAGCATATTTAATTTTTTAGATTTATTTTCTACATGCAGGATTTTGAATGTATCATCAAAATTATGAGATTCGTTTATCATATGGGTTGCGTAATGTGAATTGTTCTTGTTTTTTAAATAACTATGTTTATGTTCTTTAATGCGAGTTTCAAAAGATCTACCAGTTTGTCCTACGTAGGTTTCAGTACAAGATCCACAATTTAATAAATAAACTCCTGATTTTACGGCTTTATTAGCTTTGGTTTTTTATTCAAAATTATATTTTCTAAGGTATTATTGGTTTTTAAATGCTATTTTACTGTTATTTTTTGATAAATGTTTTGAAATTGTTCTAGTTCTTTTCCCTGTGTACGTGAGTGTGTTAAATTTTCCTTCTGTATCATTAATAGTGGGATAAATTAGAGAGATTGCTTTTTTTTTTTTTTCAAGATATTCTCTATAATGCTAGGGTAATATCCATTATTAATTGCTATTTGTTTGAATATGTCGAATTCTTTGTTAAAATTAGTTTTGGTCAAAGGAATATGTAACAGTCTATGCAGCTTTTAACTCTTTCATACATAGATTGTTACATATTCCTATGACTAAAACTAATTTTAACAAAGAATTCAACATAATCAAACAAATAGCAATTAATAATGGATATGATCCTAGCATTACAGAGAATATCTCGAATAAAAAATCGTTGAAACAAGCAATCCCATCATTAATGACAAAAATAGGAAAATTTGGCAAACTCCCGTACACAGGGAAAATAACTAGAATAATCTCAAAATATTTAACAAAAAAGAACAATAAAATAGCATTTAAAACTACTAATATCTTAGGGAATATAATTTTGAATAACAAAACCAACGCTAATAAATCCATAAAATTAGGAATTTATTTATTAAATTGTGGATCTTGTACTAAAACCCACGTAGGACAAACTGGTAGATCTTTTGAAATTCGCATTAAAGAACATAAACATAGTTATTTAAAAAAACAAGTACAATTCACATTACGCAACCCATATAATAAACGAATCCCATAATTTTGACGATACATTCAAAATCCTGCATATAGAAAATAAATCTAAAATATTAAATATGCTTGAATGTCTTGAAATTAACAAACGAAAAAAACTCCAATCTATTATTAAACGAACAGGTAGCCTTAAACCATTCACCCTTACTTAATCTTTATTAGTCCTCTGAAACAGTACCACGTATTTGCATCTTTAAAATAGCTTTGTCAGTAAATAATATAATAAAACGATTAACATAATCTTATGTAATTAAGGATAGTTTTAAGCACTTTATAACCAGTATTATTACCAAATATTTTTCTTTCTAATTCACTTCTGAAGAAGCCACTGTATGGTGAAACAATTGTGCTCTTTCATCAAGACAATGCACAGTATCACAAGTCAATATTTACGATGGCAAAATTGCATGAATTGAAGTTCGGATTGCTTCCTCATCCACCGTATCCTTCAGATTTGGCCTCCAGCGACTACTATTTATTCACAGACCTCAAAAAAATGCTCGTGGGAAAGAGATTTGGCTCCAATGAAGATGTTATCGCCGAAACTGAGGCCTATTTTGAAGGTAAGGCAAATCCTTCTAGAAGAAAGGTATAGAAATGTTAGAAAAGCGTTGAATTGATTGTATCGTTCTTGAAGGAGACTATATTCATAAATAAAGTCGAATTTTTGTAAAAAAAAATGTGTTTTGAGTAGCTAGACCAAAAACTTTTCAGCCTACGTGATGGGTCAACACAGGTTTCTAAATTAAAGTTGTAGAAGGTTTCTGTCACTTCCTTCAATATTCCCAAGGTAATATGAATATGCGATAAATAAAATCTCTTTTGAAATTAGCACTATGCACACTGTAATGTCATTGTTCCCAAAACTGTAAAATCTCAACATAATCTGAACACTAATTAACTGTTGTCACTGTTATTTGCAATATAAGATCATCATTTCAATCTTACTGTATCTCCTTAACGGTTTGTATACCTAATTAGAAAAAAAAACTGGCTTTACCATAATAGCGACAAGAATAACGAACTTCTTTTATAAGTTCCTAAATAAGGGAAATCGTTAATAAAAGTTTCGGTTATTTTGTTTTAATACTGCGCGAGCTCCAAATGGTGGGCGCATGCGTCTAATAATGATAACAGCTGAGTTGTTATATTTAATTTCTTCCCTTTATTACTGCTCTAGCTCCAAACGGGGGGTGCATGGTTCAAATAAAGATAAAGATAGTGGACTATCAAAGTAAGCAATGCTAAATCTCTCATTATTGAAACTATTCAAATTTGATCGACTCCATCGTTTTGCCCACTTCCTCTTAAGCAAAGCAATATCACTCAAAAATGACGAATTCATTTTTTACTTGAAGTATTGTACCATTTTTGTGCACCAATTTTGCAATCGATAGCTTCTTTCGTCTAAGAATTGTACTGGCAATAGATAGACTGAAAAACAGTCCTGCAAAACAGATCGGCAGGCAGACAGACAATTAAATTAGAGGCTATATATTTCGTGACGGCTAACCCTAAGATACGGAAAAATAAAAATATTGGTGAGCCATTTTTTTAGGAATACAATACCTCTCTATAAGGTAAGAAGTTATTAGAAGTTCTCATTAAAATTGTGATATATTTATACCTTCACATAAAAAATTGTTGCCATCATGCTGTTGCTACTGATTTAATGCGATTCTATATAGTTTTACATACTATTTCTGAGTTTCATAATATTAAAATCAAATTATTTCTAATTGAAACAGCCACATCTTATGTCTTTATCCGACTACTGAGCTCCCTCTCATAAAGCAATTAATTTAATTTAAACGACAATACCTCATTTGTTTAATCGTATATGTGTACGAGTAGAAATAAATTATAATTTAAATTTAATAACAATTACGAATTGGTGGTTTACGAGTGATTGTAAGATTCCTAGAAAAGGCAATATAAATTGAGGACGTCCAGTTTAGTTGCACTCCGTATACATGTTGATGTGTAGTATGTTCATGAAATGGTAATAAAAATATACATACGTCATCTTGATCATGATCTGCAGTTACCTAAAACGGAGTCGAAAAATTTAAGAATACACACGCGTTATGAAAATCGTTAAATATATTTACATCAGTCAATTCCTGTATTAAAAGAAACTGCTAAAAATAACGAAAAACAGCGCTTCTCTAAAATTAATAAGAAAATCGAAGATTTATAGATTTCAGCATCTACGCTAATAGGCATAGTAAATATACACGTAGAAAACAATTAAGTAGGATCTTAACAATAGCCTGGACTATAAGTTTGTCATATTTAAAATCAAAAGTTTATGTTGTAAAAAATTGTAGTGGCCTTGCATTAACAAACTACATTTGAAGATCAATTTTTTTAAATCCAGATATTCACTAACATAGTCAGATCAGCCTTCCCAAGTTGTCTCCAGTAAGCTTTGCTGTTTGCTTTTTGCATCCAATCGTGTCGTCCTAATCTTTTTATGTCTCCCATCTATCTTGTAGGTGGTCTACCTCTGCATTTTTTGTGTTCTCTAGGCCTCCATTTAACTATACGGCGTGTCCATCTGTTATCATTCAGCCTTGAGATATGCCCCGCCCTATTCCACCTTAACATACATATTGGTTGTATTGCATCTGTCACTTTTGATCTTTTTCGTATCTCGACGTTAGGATTACATACATATATATATATATATATATATATATATATATATATATATATATATATATATATATATAAATATATAAATATATATATGTATATATACATATATATATATATATATATATATATATATATATATATATATATATATATATATATATATATATATATATGTATATATATGTATATATATATATATATATATATATATATATATATATATATATATATATATATATATATATACGAGGCTGGTTTGAAAAGTCTGTGAAAAGTCCGAGAGATGGCACCACCGGCGCGTATCGAGGTCAAGTTTAGTTAGTAGCATCTCTTGAATGAACGCACACCAAGTTTCAGCCATATTGGTCTATTTCTTTGTGTTTGGCATTCGTGTGAATCAAGGAAGTCGAGTGATTTTTCAAGAAATGGACGAAAAAGAATTTCGTGTGGTGATTAAACATTACTTTATGAAAGGCAAAACGCCTCAGGAGACTAAAGAGAAGCTTGATAAACATTATGGTGACTCTGCACCTTCGATTAGAACAGTTTATAAGTGGTTTCAAAATTTTCGGACAGGCCACAGACTCCAGAAATTATTGATCAAATCCATGATATGGTAATGGGTGACAGAAGAGTTAAGGTGCGTGAGATTGCTAGTGCTGTGGGCATCTCGACTGAACGGGTACATAATATTTTACATAAACATTTGGACATGAGAAAGCTATCCGCAAGATGGGTGCCGCGATTGCTCACGCTTGACCAAACAACAAACTAAAAAAATGGGTTACCAAGGGGGAATCTGCACCAAAAAAGGCGAAGACCGTTCCTTCGGCCAGAAAGGTTATGGCGACTGTCTTTTGGGATTCGCAAGGGATAATCCTCATCGACTATCTGGAAAAGGGTAAAACTATTACAGGTGAATATTATTCATCGTTATTGGACCGTTTGAAAACAGCTGCAAGAAAAACGCCCGCGATTGGCCCACAAGAAAGTCCTTTTCCATCACGACAACGCCCCAGCACACACCTCAGCAGTTGTGGTCGCAAAATTAATGGAAATAGGATTCCAACTCGTTTCACATCCCCCTATTCGCCAGACTTGGCTCCCTCGGACTACTATTTGTTCCCCAATTTGAAGAAATGGCTGGCGGGACAAAGATTTTATTCAAACGAGGAGGTGATTGCAGACACTAATGGATATTTTGCAGACTTGGACAAATCCAATTATTCGGTAGGGATCAACAAACTAGAACATCGTTGGACGAAGTGTATAAGCCTAAAAGGAGACTATGTCGAAAAATAAAAACGGTTTACCCCAAACACATAAGTAGTTTTTATTTTTGCACGGACTTTTCAAACCAGCCTCGTATATATATATATATATATATATATATATATATATATATATATATATATATATATATATATATATACAAATATTTTTCTATTTAAAACCAACAATCATAAAAAATTGTATAGTTTTCATTATATGTTCATTAATTATCTACCTACAGATGCAAAGAAATTATCGACGAAACGAAGGAGGCACACAATCAATAAATTAGAAACAAACTTCTCGCTTGTCCCAACAATTCTTGGTCAGTCGCTAAGTCAAAATTTCACCAAATCCACCATACCCCCACTCACACGGCCATTCTACGATCGATTTCCAAGGAAAAACACCACCTACTATTCCGATAGTGCACTTAAGGATGCCCGATATTGTCTTCAGACACCGTGTCATTAAACGTACTTTAATGAAGCTAAACATCAAAAAAACTTCTGGCGCTGACGGAATACCTGTCATAGTCCTCAAAAACTCTGCGAGGGAACTAACACCAGTTTTCTGTAGACCTTTCAACCTACCCTACAGAAAGGGAATATTTCCTTCCTGCTGGAAATGTGCCACAGTTCAGCCGATACCGAAAAAAGGCAAGAAGACCTTGCTAAATAACTACCGACCAGTCGCACTGCTTTCAATAATATCGAAAGTTATGGAAAAGGCTATCAATCAGCATCTTTTAAAATATCTTGAAGAATTCAACATTATTAGCGATCACCAATGTGGGTTTCATAAACATAAATCAACAGATCTTCTGACTTATATAACACATGTTTGGAACAACGCAATTGAACACTTTGGAGAATCTTGAGCGGTTGCTCTTGACATATCCAAGGCATTTGACTGTGTTTGGCACGATGGACTGTTGGCTAAGCTACGCTCTTATGGTGAGTCTGAAAAGTTCTGTTTGTGGCTCTCACGTTTCCTCAGAGAGTGTTCCTTACGAGTGGCAGTAGACGGATTTCTTTCTAACACCTTCACTATCAACGCCGGTGTGCCCCGAGGCTCCTCCTACTCTCTTTCTCATTTACATTAACGATCTGCTGGAAAAGACCGGAAACCCAATCTACAGCTTTGCAGATGACAGTAAGCTTATCTCTTCATTCACTTTGAACGCTCAGACATCGAGTACAATTTAGAGCGATTCAAGAACAATGTGAATCGCTTTTTTCCGCACATGTGACGCTCCTGTAGCGCTTTAGGGACTTCCTTGCAGTACGTGTGCAGGACCCAAAAAAAAAGACCTAGCCACACAGGGTAAATAGATATGGCATGTAATTTTTTCTTACTAACTATTAGAATTGAGGATAATGATTTGAAAAATGCACATCATGACTCAAACACGATCTAAACTCCAGAAAAAAGGAAATAAAGACATTTTCCACACGAAATAAATATTACAACTTTAAACATACAAAATTGTAAAACTAAAACGTAACTACAGTCACGTAGTCAAACGTTTAAATTGCGAAAAAAGTTGGCATTGGGTATAATTACTTACAGAATTGTCAATTATTGTACTGGGTGGAGTCTTGCGAAAACTGTACTTTAGCTGCCATCTGTTGGATTGAAGGAAAGAGTTTTTACATGGACGTTACTTACTGGTTACTTTAAGATTGAGAAAGTAATATGTTGGTGTTATCCGTAAACACTTACTATTAATACTTTATATCACCAAACATTTTATATGTTATAAACGTGGACCTCTTTTAGGAAGGCTATATCTTAAAAGCGAATGCTCTAATTTTCATGGGTTCTATCTTAAGTGTAGGTACTTAATATACTATAGTTTTTCACAATATTTCATTAGTATTAGTGCAGTGTCATCAATGATATCAGAAATATATCAAGAAGTGTAATTCTTATGGCGAATAAGAAACGCTTTTCGGCTCGGTAGTAGAAAATTGCTTATGCAACACTTATTCTAAATACAGGGGTGCTGTTTTTAGTTATCTACCTAGTCATGAAAATGAAGTCATACTAAAAAACTGCTTAGTTCTCAAATTTCTGGAGTTCTTTTAACTTTAACTTAAATTTTATTAAAATTCGTTGTGATTCGCATCTCACTAAAGAAGAAAATAAAACAAACGTTTTCCACGAAAGAACCACCTAGTTGTAAGGCTATGACGGCCCATCACTACGGATCGTGGAAACCTGCTGAAACAAAAACTGAGGAAACCCTGAGGCTTCTGCAAGATAGATCGACAAACTTCTTACACCAGAATCTTTAGAAACCGGCAAGGAAAAAAAATTCTCAAAAATGTTTGGCCGCTTTAGGGAATGACAAATGAATTAATTTATGAAGAACAAAAAATTTTCTGTTACACGACAACTGCAAGATTCACAAGGCATGCAGACTTCAAGTCATTACCTTAACTCGGCAGCCCAATATTTTCTTCACCTTCATCACTTCAACCTGAACTAACCTGAACTTATATAGAGACCAATAAATTTAAAGAGAATAATGAGAAGTCTTACTTTGATTAATTATTTTTTCTAAATATTTAACCGACACTCGCTAAACCAAATTATTTTGAAACTAAAACTGAATTATGCAATTAGAAATATACATTTTTTTATTTGTACCTGTTTACATAAAAAGATAGAAATTGATAATAATAGCATAGAATTAGTGAACAAATAAACTCCTGGACAAAATTAACGCAACAATCTGAAAATTAATTTAGCTTTTTCTTATGTCAGTTTTAAAGTTTATCGAGTATTTGAATAGTAGGTTATGCATATTTTGTTTCGTTGTTCATGACAGAAATCAAAACAATTCGTTTAGATTTACAGTTTTAAAGAACTTTTTAGAAGATAAAGAATTTTCTGTAATAATGAGATAGATTTTCTTTAAAAGTAAGCTTATAATTTGTTCCCTTTTTCAAAGTAATACGTTTTTGTGCTAGACTGTTTTATTTTTGACCCCGAAGAATTAGAAAAATGAATCGAACAAGGAATTTAACTGAACACGAGGTAGTGCGAGTCCCAGTTTTATTGGACGAGGGATATTGTCAGAGTTATGTTGCCAATTTGTTAGGCAAACATCGTTCCACAATAAGTCGTATGGTAAGACGCTTGAATGAAGTAGGAACTTATTCTAGAAGGCTAGGGCAAGGGTGAAAACGATGCACTAGCGACCTAGATGAACGTTTTATAAGACAATATGCTTTAATAAACAGGACTGTCACTAGTTCTATAATAAGAAACGAACTCGAAGCTGTTAGCAATGTCACAATTTCGTCTAAAAGAGTTAGAAGACGGTTAAATGAAGCTGGATGAAACAGTAGGAGACCAGCCACTGCGCCCTTGCTTGCTAGAGAGAACAGAGTTGCCAGGTTACGTTTTGCTCGAAATCACGAAAACTGCTCTGTGGATGATTGGAAAAAAGTTTTCTTCACAGATGAAACTAGAGTTAGTCTAAAACATCCAGATGGTCGTGAGCGAGTATGGCTAAGACCAGGAGAGAGGTTTGCTCCTTGCAATATCTCTGCAAGGATTCCATTCGGCGGTGACTCTGTTATGTTCTGGGGTGGCATCTGCTTTGATGCTCGCACATAGTTAGTTCCTGTCCGTACGAGATCCATGAATGCTGACTACTATCTTGAGAATATTGTAACAGAACATGTGATGCCTTTCGGTCATTTTGTGGGGTCCAATTTCCTGTTTATGCAAGACAACGCTCGACGTCACGTGGCTAGGGAGGTACTCGATTATCTTAATCAAGTTGATATACCGATTATGCAATGGCCACCAAAAATCCGATAGAACATGTATGGGATCAACTTAAGAAAAATGTGAAACGTCGTATACCTGCACCTAGAAACCTGAGAGAACTTGAAAATGCAGTTATCACAGAATGGGAGCCAATTCCTCAAGATTTTATCCAAAATTTAATTAGAAGCATGCCTAGGCGCATAAACACTGTCATCCGAAGTAGAGGAGGCAACACACGCTACTAGTGTTCCAGTTACACCATTAATTTTGCTACTAGTTGTTTTTCATTATTACATAATTTCAACGATTTTGTTATTAGGTTTTAAGAATAATTTTAATTCGAATCTTATAGAGAAATTTGGTAGCTAATTCACTTTTAAAGTATCCGAATAAGTTTTTTCTAACTTTTAGTGTAGCCAATGTTCATAAAAAATTATTAAAATTAATTCATTATAGAGATTTGTATGATTTAATATATTGTTGCGTTAATTTTGTCCAGGAGTGTATGTATACGTTTGTTTGTTTGCTTGTTTCTGTTGGGCAGTGCGCATCGACAGCTAAGATCATTTAGCGCCCACTAGAGTTAGTTTGGTATAAATAGATTAGACTATGAAGTTGAATTCTTTTAAGTAATTGGTTATCTTTTCTTTAAGTGGGACAAAAGATTTTATGAGGATGGTGATGTTGGATGGGATGCCGTGGGTGTCTCTCAAGTTTTGATGTTGAATGGATTCGATTAGATGTAACACTGATAAGGGAGAGTCACATTTAGGACAGAGTGGAGGGGGATCTCTCTTTAATAGGTGTACATGCGTGGAGTAGGTGTGTCCCAATGCCAGTCTTCTCATTATTATATTATGTCTTCGGTTCAATTCTGTGGAGTTAAGGGGAGGAAATACATTGGTTTTGATGGACCATAATTTGTTGTTGGGATCTTCCAAGTCCCATTTGAGTTGGAAAAGAGAGCTGTGTAGGTGTTTTATGAAGATGTTAAAATCAGAGTAGTGATTCTCTCCCATGTTCATACTGCCCCTTTCCATGGCAAGTTTGGCAAGATAATCCGCTCTGTCTTTATGAGGGTTGCCTATGCAACCAAAGCAAGGATATGGTACGTTTCTTCAAGGTGGCCGTGTACATCATATCCAGAATTTGCCTGATATAGTTGAAATTGAGATTTCTAGAACTGATAGCTTTGAGAGCGCTTAGGGAATCAGAAATTATGAGAGTTGGCTGTTGGATGTTTGCTTGGAGGGAATATCTGATAGCCTCCTTTATTGCCAACAATTCTGCGGAGAAAATAGAGATATGTTTAGGTAATTTAAACATTTGGACGATATTATCAAAAAAGAAGGCAGCCCCAACTCCCTTTTCTGTCTTTGATCCATCTGTGAAGAAAAGTAAATGATTGGGATAGATATTGGATAGTCTGTCAAGAAAGAGCTTGTTAAAGAATATGTTTGAATGTTCTGATTTTTTATAGGAGTGCAAAGCTAGGTCAATGTTGGGGAGAGGGGAGTATGCATACGTGGGCTGTGAAATCAAAGTAAGATAACCAGACCTGTGAGCTGACGAGACGAATTACCTTAGGATGCGAGGCTTATGGAAGAATGAGGGACATATTTAGAGCATACACCCCAATTCCCCTGAAACGGAAAGCATTGAATCGACGCATCTTGCCAGTCCTAACCTATGAAGTAGAAACCCTAACCCTGACTTAAGAAACTGTAAAAAAATTAGGAGTGGCGCATAAGCGAATGGAAAAAAACGATGCTTGGCCTGACCTTAAAAGATCGAGTAAGAAATACAGAGATACGCCGACATCATAGAAAGCATCGCAAAACGAAAGTGTAGATGGGCTGGACATATCGTCAGAATATAGAGTGGAGGCTAAGAGCTGATAAGCGAAGCCGAGGTAAATCTCCTACAAGGTAAACGAATGACCTAAAGAAAATGTCAACGAATCGGGTTGCATGAGCTAAAGATATAGCGAACTGGAGACGTTTGTAGGCCTATATGCAGCAGTGGACTTGAAAACGAGGTGTGTGTAATGATGATGATTTTTTATTAGTTTTAACTGATCAATACCGTTTATTTAATATAAGTGATATCGCTCAAATAATATTCTAAATGTGTACCGCATTGCGTATACGCTCGATATTAAAGACATATTAAAAAGAGACACTAAATTATGTAAATTTTTATAAGCTGCTTATCATAATACTCTTTGTTGTGTTTTTAAACTTCAAAAAAGAAAAATTGGGTATATAAACGAGAAAGAATTTTCAAAGTCGGTAAAAAATTTTTAACGTTCAAAATGATGCCGATGGCTTAACAGAAAATTTGATTAATTCAGTCAGAGAAAGTTTAAATTGAACTGTAAGAGAAAAAGGTATAGTAAAGAGAGTTTTTGATAAAATGTTTCTTAAAGGAGTTTTTATATGAAACTGAGAGTCATGTTAGCAAGGTTGTTAAAAATTCTTTTTTGTGCATTTTAAAATTTAAATCAACAATTGTCTTGTATGCATGCACTTGTGCATACGAGGGCAGATAAATAAATCTGATAAATTTTGTTAAGCGGCATGATTATTAGTGAGCTTGAGTCTTGTAACGGTTGTGTTCAAAGTTTCAAACGGCTGCAACGAGTTGTTTATTGGTAGCTCTAGTAAGTGTATTACACGTTTGGTAGAAATGGATAAAACCAAGTATCGTGGAGTGATAAAACAATTTTATTTAACCCTGCGGGCCGGGCGCCGCCGACTAAATCTCCAACCAGGGCGCCGGGTCTCGCAAACCCATCAATAAAAAATCTTGTTAAAAAAAAAAGTGATAAATTAATATTTTATTGAAAAAAAAATACACATTTTTAAATACAAAACTTTATATTATAAAACTGGTTTAAGTATACACAGTCAAAAATCTAATTTTTAAATATTTGTTGTCAAAAAAATTAAAAATTTCCTAAAAACTACAAACAAAATAACTTGAAGATGAAAAAAAAAATTTTTAGTAAAACATTGTAAAAATATCATAAATCAACAGATTTTATTGATTCATTGCAATTTCTGAGCACTCAGAACACCATGCATGGATATGAGTAAGACATACAAATTTTCCATATTTTTTGCAAAAATATTTGGTTTTTGAATCTTTTTTACAAAAAAAAAACATCTTTTTCTGTTACCTGGTTGGACTTCTTCATTTTATTATTGCAAGCAAAAATAATTTGGGAATTGACACCACCCATATTCATAATTGAAAAAAAAATAACCATCGGCCACCTTCTTGTATTCCTTGCTACGTTATAGGTAGCAGACAATTTGTCGAGATTATCTACACCTCCTTTGGTATGATTGTAATAAGTAATTATATCGGGTTTGCATTTTTCTGCCGTAGAGGGATCAATCCTATCATCGTGATGTAAACTGGATATAAGATTAACATTTCTATATTTCTTTGGAATATATGACACAATAGTCATAACTTTTTGAAAGCCAAATATTGAAGAAAATTCAGGGCGAGCTCTTGTGTTGGAGAATTCTAGAGGCAATTCCCTTTTATTTTTTTTTATTGTGCCCACGTACGTGGTTTTATGCTCCACAAGTAATTTTTTTTACCAATTCAACACTGGTAAACCAATTATCACACGTAAGATTACGATTAGTCCCAGATATAGGTTCTATTAGTCTCAAAACTATACTTTGTGGATCGTTAGGGCGTTCATATATACCTTCAGGCTGCTTTCCGACGTAAACCTCCAGATTTGAAGCATAAGATGTAGAGGAATCAACTAAAGCAAATATTTTTATACCGTATCTGTTAGGTTTACTTGGAATATACTGTTTGAAATCACATCGCCCCCTAAATGCCTCAAGCTTGTCATCAATTGTTGTGTTTGCTCCAACAGTATATGTGTTTTTACAGTTTTCAACAAAAAGGTCAAATAGGCTTCTGATTGGAGCTAGCTTGTCAAATTGTTTCCTTGCTTCTCTTGTCGTCAAGTCATCAAAACGAAGGCATCGAAGAAGAAAATGAAATCGATCGTGAGACATTACCAACCAAAATCTTTCAATCCCGAGTTCGTTTCTTTGCCATAGCTCTTTTTATTAAGTCGTCCACTTTTGAGGGTCCCCGCCAAATATAATAATCCAAGAAAAGCTTTTTATTTCACAAATGTCCGTGAGTTTCCCTCTTCTCTCTCTTGCATAATTTTGAGCCAATCCAGAAATGTACAGATTTGTGTTTTCCACTATAATGTTAAGCATTTCATCTGTGAAAAATAATGACCAACACTCCATGGCTGTTTTGGCGTATTTTTTTTCCCACAGTTCCTGACGCCTGGTAGCCGAACAATAATATTTTCTTTTCTCGTTCTTACGGTTTTGTTTGGACAATGTTTTTGCCATCGCGTGGTTCCGTTTTTTACCAATGAAAGCTGGAATTCTTGGTAATTTTGCAAGAGGTACATTGTCATCACTGCTATCATCGCACTCTTGTTCTGATTCACTATCGGTACTTCGGGTTTCTACTATATTTTCTTCTAAAGCTAACTCCTCTTCTTCGTCATCCGGCTCTTCATCTGAATCAGCTTCTTCCCATAATTGGCGGAGTTTCTCCTGCTCTTTCTCATAATAAGTAGACATCGCTGCTAAACAAAAGAGATACTATTTTTTATAAAATAGTAACTAATAAATAATTAATATGCATAAAATAATGTAAAATAAATTTTATTTATGCTAACTTACCGTTGAAAAGTAAAACCAGCCGAATGTAAAAAGAAAAGCGCAAACCGGGGCGCCGGGTCTCACAGACCAAAATCAAAATAATTTAAAAACTAAAATACGTACACAACCACCGATTGTTATGCGGGTATTGAGGGCAAAAATGACCAGGTAGACGAACCGCTAAGCGGTTGCAACGATGTTACGAAAATTGCCGACTGATTGTCGGAGCGTCGGGTCTCAGAGGCTAGGCGCCCCGCCCGCAGGGTTAAAAAGTTGGACTACGGCACTCTGCCCAACACTCAAGACCATTTCTTTTTGAATAACTGCATTTGAGCGTGGCCGTATACTATGGTGATGCGTGATCGTCGTATCATACTTCATAAGATTGCGGGGATGATCTCATATGGACGGATATATAACATGTAGGCTGAAAAGTTTTTGATCTGACACACAGATCTTGAAAAAATCCATATGATTTTTAGAAGGTACCAACCTTCAAACGTTACGTGTTAAAATTTCATGATATTTCGACGATTAGTGGTTTTAGTGACGCTACTTTTGATATTTTCAAAACAATGGACAAAATCGAATTTCGTGTGTTGACTAAACACTGTTTTTTGATGGAAAAAAATATAGTTCAAGCAAACCAATGGCTTAATAAGTGTTACGGAGACCTTTTCCCTGCCCCTGGAAAATCACCCATTATTTACTGGTGCTGAATTTAAACGCAGTCGTATAGACGCAAATGATGCTAAACCCTCTGGACGCCCAAATCAGGTGGTTACACCGACAAACATAAAAAAAATCCACAAAATTGTTTTGGATGACCGTAAAGTGAAATTGCGTGAGATGGCTGACACCCTATAGATATCAAAAGTACGTGTTGGTCGTATTTTGCATGAACATTTGGGCATGAGAAAGCTCTATTCGAAATGGGTACTGCGTTTGTTCACAGTGGAACAAAACCGACAACGTGTTGATGATTACACAGGGGAACAGCTGTTTTGGTGTCGAGGTTTTTTGAGCTGATTCTATATCAATTTGATGTCCTGAATTCAAATAACGTATTCATTTGTACCTAGGAGCTCAAATTTTTAAGATATACAATTTTAGAGAAATATAAGTTACATTATTGTAACTCAAATCCGTAAGTGTAGTAAACACAAGTAGATACGAAATTTTTATTTTAGTTATACAAAATACAATATTATGTCGTACTTACAAACAAAAAAAAAACATTGAAGAAATGAAATAGTCACTCAACACTTGGAAAGCTTCTTTTCCGCGACATTCTTGAATGTTTTTTTAAACAGTCCCTTTTTAAACTCCAGCAGTAATCTGCCATCATGTGCATGTCCCATCTTCCTTGGTAGCGGTCATCCATAACTTTAATATCTTGGTGAAATCTTTCACCTTGTTCCTCACTCATGTCTCCTAAATTTTCTGGAAAACGGTCTAAGTGGCTGTGTAAATAGTGTATTTTAATACTCATATTGCACCCTAAGGATTTGAAACTATTAAGCATCTTGTTAACCATTTCAACATAGAATTGAGCTTTATGTTTGCCTAGAAAATTTTCTACAACTGCAACAAATGATGTCCAAGCTTCTCGTTCAACTTGATTCATTGAATTTATGAAGGCAGGATCCTTAATTAATTGTCTTATTTGTGGGCCGTCAAATATCCCTGCTTTGAGTTTTTCTGTGCTCAACTGATGCATTTTTACCCCTATATATGCAAAACAAGACCCATTCTTATCAAGAGCCTTTACAAATTGCTTCATTAAGCCCAACTTTATATGTAACAGAGGAAGTATGATTTTTTCTCTTTCAACCAAAGCGCCGTTAATGACATTCTTTTCCCCAACGTCCATGTTTTCTCTCTGAGGCCAATCTTTTCTAACCCAGTGGTGTGTTTTGTCCCTACTATCCCAGAGGCACGGATATTTCGTGTAACCACTTTGCTGCCCAAGAAGAAAGTTTGCCATTTTTAAGTCTACACAAATCATCCATTGATGTTCGTAATACTTTATCTTCTGCAAGACCAAAGCTATGGTATTATATTCTTCTTTCAGTTTCGGTGAGTGAGCTAGTGGTATTGAACCATATTTATTCCCATTATGTAGAAGGACACATTTTAAACTTCGCTTTGAACTGTCAATAAATAGGGGCCAATCATCTGGAATATATTCAGAAAGTCCCATTTCTTTCATGAGTCCCCTAATTTCGTGACAAAATACAAGATTGTCTTCTTGAGAAAATAATGGTAGCAGATCTTTTTCTCTTGTAAGGTAATTTTGGTTCCTTGTTCCAGTAAATTTTTGACGTTCAACCTAGAAGCCAGTACTTCAGAAGCTTTTTTCGATAAATTGAGATCCCTGATGAGATCATTTAATTCATTTTGATTGAAGCGTTGAGGAACTGATGACGTCCCCTCATAGTCACTGTTAGTTTCATTAGCATCAGAACTTTTATTAGCAACAGAAGAGCGATCAGAGGGAAAATATTCGTCATCAGAGATATGTGGTAGCTGATGAAATGTTGGAATCGGTATTTCATCTGAGTGCGGGATAGGGCGTATTGCCGAGTCTAAATTGGGATAAGTCCACTTACTGCGGTTATCTCGATTGATTCCATTAGTATTTACTAAACAGAAATAACAATCATTGAAGTGGTTTTTTGGTTCTCTCCAAACCATTGGTACGCCGAATTTTAGACATTTTTCTTTTCCCGGTAGTCCACTGCCGTAAATGCTCTGTACAAGTTTTACATACGAGATGCGGGGCCCACGTTTTGTCCTGATCACCAAGCTTAACTCCAAAGTATCCAAGATACGCTCGCTTTACAAAGTCAGTAATAGTTTGTCTGTTTTGTTGAAACATGTATTCTCCGCATATATAGCAAAACACATCAGGTTGATTTACACAACTTCTTCTTGAACTGGAACCTGAACTCATTTTAATTCTGTTCAATAACACAAAAACACTCTTTTCTTAACATAAAATAACACGCCGAATTCGATCTACTCTCATTAGTAAGAACGCACAAACTGACGAGACTTACCCGAGTTAGGTGATTAAAAGGGTCAGTTCAGGTACCTGATAGGCAATGGTTCCACTATTTATAGATTTACCTGGAATTTACTCAATTACAGACTGACAATAAAACCATTGTACCTACATTAATGAATATATAATAATTTTAGAACTCTCATAAATGAATATACTGAATAAAAACCACATTGGTAAATAAGTTGATGTATCTAAAAAAGTAGAGCTGATAGAGAAAAACGGATGGCATGTATAGATTTAGCGTCCCAAATATAGTTAAAATCAGCTCTAAAATCCCAGGCACCAAAACAAAAATATTTTTTTGTTGCCCTGTGTTATGAGCGCTGTTTGGACCTGTTTAAGCGTAATAAAAAGGATTTTTTTCATACGATATGTGACAATGGATGAAACATGGATCCACCACTACACACCGGAATCAAATCGGCAGTTAGCTGAGTGGACAGCACCCGGTGAAGGCCGCCCGAAGCGACCAAAAAAACACAACAGTCGACTGGGAAGGTTTTGGCCTCTGTATTTTGGGATGCGCATAGAATAATTCTCATCGACTATGCTGGAAAGGGAAAAAACCATCAGTAGCGAATATTATATAAAGTTATTGGTGCGTTTTAAGACAGAAATCGCACATAAACGACCTCAAATTAAGAAGAAAAAAGTATTCTTTCATCAAGACAATGCACCGTGTCACAAGTCAATGGTTACGATGGCAAACTTGCATGAATTAAATTCCAATTACTTCCTCATGCACCGTATTCTCCAGATTTGGTCCCCAGACTATTATCTATTCGCAGACCTAAAAAAAAAATGCTCGCGGGAAAGAGATTTGGCTCCAATGAAGAAGTTATCGCCGAAATTGAGGCCTATTTTGAAGGCAAAGACAAATCCTTCTACAAGAAAGGTATAGAAATGTTAGAAAAGCGTTGGACCGATTGTATCGCTCTTGAAAGAGACTATGTTGATGAACAACGTCGAATTTTGCAAAAAAATGTGTTTTAAGTAGCTAGCGTTGGTATAACAACTAAAAATGAAACGAAAAGAATCGTATTTTTAGAAGTTACCAAAAGTGTACTTCGTATTTGCTGAACCATTCCAAGACGTGTTTTCGCCGTATCACGGCTCATCAGCTGGGCTAGGTTCAGCAAATACGAGAACACATTTTTAGTCCTCTATCCAAGTAACTAACGGAAAACTATAACAAATAGATGCTTATACTGCACTTTGCCGGCGACTTACTAAGTCTATTCAAACAGAGTGGCACAGCACGGCTGGCACTTATTGCAGAAACGCACCTTTCTTGAGCTTACTGCTCGAAGTCATAAATGGCAGCGTTGGTATAACAACCAAAAATGAAACGAAAAGAATCGTATTTTTAGAAGTTACCAAAAGTGTTCTTCGTATTTGCTGATCCATCCCAAGACGCGTTTCGTCGTATCACGGCTCATCAAACCTAGCCCAGCTGATGAGCCGTGATACGGCGAAACGCGTCTTGGGATGGTTTAGCAAATACGAAGAACATTTTTGGTAACTTCTAAAAATACGATTCTTTTCGTTTCATTTTTAGTTGTTATACCAACGCTGCTATCTATGCCTTCGAGCAGTAAGCTCAAGAAAGGTGCGTTTCTGCAATAAGTGCCAGCCGTGCTGTGCCGCTCTGTTTGAATAGACTTAGTAAGTCGCCGGCAGAGTGCAGTATAAGCATCTATTTGTTATAGTTTTACGTGTTAACATCCTGCATGAAGTTCTAAAAATGAAAAAGCTGAGTACGCAATGGGTGCCGCATTTGTTGACTCCAGACGAAATACGCACGGAAAGAACATTTCAAAATTCGTTGAGTAAAGTTGTAGCGTAGTCTGAAGGCATGGCAGCGTCTTGTGATTGTATACGAAACTTAGATCCACCATTATACCCCCGAGACAAAACGGCAGTCCAAACAGTGGGTTGGCGAAGGTGAAAGTGTACCGAAAAAGCGAAAAGAGTCTTATCGGCAGGAAAAATGATGGCAACTGTTTTTTTGGAACTTACGGGGGTATCATCGCGATTCATTATGTGGAAAAGGAAAAAACGGTGACCGTTCCTTACTACGCAATGTTATTGTTGCTAAAACAGAAGCGACCAAGATTCGAGCGCAAAAAATTGCTCCTTCACCAGGACAAGCTTCCTCACACATCGGCCGATGCAATAGCAATATCCTCCAGATTTGGCCCCAAGTGACTTTTTTGTTTCCTAAGTTCAAAAATTGGTTGGGAGAAAAATATTGATCCAATGAGGAGGTTATCTGTACTATAAACGAGTATTATGGGTATAGTTTAAAACATTTTTCTTTTCTGAGGGAATAAAAAAATTGTAATCTTGCTGTACCAAAAGTATTGAGTTCAATGGAAAATACATTAAGAAATAAATTTTTGTTTTTGAGAAAAAAAGTATTGGCATTGTATTTTACAGGACGTCTGAATCCATCCTCTTACGTATATATAGCACTGCAAAATACAACTGTCAGAACTTGGCATTAAAATTAGTATTGTATGAACTACCACTAACATGATAAAATATTACCATTGCTTCATGTTTTTAATTAGTAACCGATGCTTACCAGTAACGAATTTAAGGAAAGGTAGAAGGGGACATCGTTCCTCTCGCTGGCAAAAATTTAATCAAAACAAGTTTGGTATATCTATAGGTGTCATGTTTTATTTTTTATATATTTATGTTTTAAAATATTTAGCTTTTTGTTGCAGTAAAAGTTGTTTTTAGTCGTTTATTGTAATTTATTTAAGCAATGTCTTCGTGTTGGAATAAATTTTTCATTAATTACAATAAAACGATTATATTTGTATTTCTTATTGGAGAAACACTTTTATGTATCTTTCATAAGGAAATACATATATTGCTATTCTCACACATTATAAGATAAACAGGAATGCCAAGTTAATAACAGAAGTCAGGATAATAATGTGAAATATCAAAATGAAGATATTATACAAAGACAAAATCATAATGCCAGTAAATACTGAATAAATGATGGCTGAATATATATGTAATTTGTGAAAACCATAGCATTTATCAGTTTAAATTTTATGTGCTGAAAACCACAGAAAATATTTGAAAATGTATATATATATATATATATATATATATATATATATATATATATATATATATATATATATATATACTAGCAGGGCCCGCGGCTCCGCTCGCGTGAATTTGATTCACTACTATCGTCACTGCTTATTCCTTATGTTACCCAACGTAATAAAATATCTCCCATTATTTCCCCTTATGTCCCAATATTTCTCCTTATCTCCCCTTATCTCTACAAAATTTCCCTTATCTAGGCTTATCTCCCAATACTTCTCCTTATCTCCCATTATCTCAACTTATCTCCCATTTTCTAGGCTTATTACGACTTATGTCGCAATATTTCTCCTTATCTCCCATTATTTCTCCTTATCTCCCATTATCTCACCATAACTCCCATTATCTAGACTTATCTCCCATTATCTCACTTTATCTCCCATTATCGAGGCTAATCTCGACTTATCTCCCATTATTTTTCCTTATCGCCCATTATCTCACCTTATCTAACATTAGCTAGGCTTATATCGAATTATATAGAACATATGTATAAATGTATAAAAACACGTAAATCGGATAAGTGGTTCTCAAGTGATAAGCGTACTAACGGATAGACAGACAGACAGAGAGACTTTGCATTTTATATATATTATATTCTTTGCTACATGATATTGTTCCATATTTAATGCTTTAGGCAGTGTAATGCAAGAGAACGTGCTAGCGGCAAACTTTTCTCCGACTTAATTCACTATTATTGTCACTGCTTATTCCTTATGTCACCTAACGTAATAAAATATATCCTATAACCTGGGCAAAGAACATATGTATGTTTAAAAAAAAGGCACGTAAATCGGATAAGGGATTCTCCAGTGATAAGCGCACTAACGGACAGACAGACAGACAGACAGACAGAGAGACGTTGCATTTTATATATATTATAGATATAGATTATTATTATTATATAACCTGGCCAAAGAATATATGTATAAATTTAAAAAAAACACGTAAATCGGATAAGTGGTTCTCGCGTAATAAACGCACTAATGGACAGACAGACGGACAGAGAGACATTGCATTTTATATATATTATAGATTATAGATATTCTCTGCTACATAATATTGTTCCATATTTAATGGTTTAGGCTGTGTATTGCAAGAGAACGCGCTAGCGGCAAACTTTTTTCCGACTTCATTCACTATTATCGTCACTGCTCATTCCTTATGCTACCTATTGTAATAAAATATAGCCTAGGACCTGGCCGGAGAACATACATATGTTTTAAAAAAAAAGTACATAAATCCGTTAAGTGGTTCTCCAGTGATAAGCGCACTAATGGAGAGCCAGTCAGACAGACAGACAGACAGAGATACGTAGCATTTTATATATTCTAGATGTAATAAAAATATATATCTATAACCTGGTCAGAGAACATATGTATGAATTTCAAAAATCACGTAAATCGGACAAGTGGTTTTCGAGGGAAAAGCGCACTAACGGACAGACAGAGAGACAAAGAGACGTTGCTTTTTATATATATTATAGATATAGATTATTATTATTATTATAAAACCTGGCCAAAGAATATATGTATGAATTTAAAAAAAGACACGTAAATCGGATAAGTGATTCTCGCGTGATAAACGCGCACAGCCTAAACCATATTTAATGGTTTAGGCTGTGTATTTCAAGGGAATGCGCTAACGGCAAACTTTTTTTCCGACTTCATTCCCTATTTTATGTACGTAAATCGGATAAGTGGTTCTCCAGTGATAAGCGCACTAACGTACAGACAGACAGACAGACAGAGAGGACGTTGCATTATATATATTATATATATTATATATTATATATTATATATTATATTATTATATATATATATATATATATATATATATATATATATATATATATATATATATATACAAACTTAACTATAACACTGGGATTGCTCTTTTTTAGGTTGAGAGTGCAAATAAAAGTTGTTGTTGCATTATTTCATCGACTGAATTTTGTTTCAAATTCTCAAGCTTTCGTTTGTATTTACAAACTTCTTTAGGAGATCTGTAAGAGAGAAACCACCGATCGTGAGGATTAAATTATGTAGATTATATCAGTTTATGAACTTCGTTACTGTTATAAAAGTCTTTTTATACTTACAAAATGTATCAGTGATTGCTCTCCAAGAACATCGGTAAAAAACATAAAGCTCCAACATGGTAGCATATTAAGACAATGAAAGGGCACTATTTTACATACTAAAATTTCTTAAAATTAGCAAGATGATCCAAGATTTAATTTTTATAAAGACAAAATTTTTAAGCATACCATCATACGCCGGGTTTCCACCAAACAGTTTAAAAAAAACAGTTATGTTTTTAATAAACAAAACATGTTTTGTTTTTCTCAAACAGTACAGAAACTGTTCCAAAAGTTTTGTTGCTAGTGTTTGTTCTCTTTTTCCCGCAAGAATGTCCTCCGACGACGATTTTTTTATAACTAGCTGTAGTTTGTTTTTAATTAATGGCTAAGATAGAAAAAACTAAGATATTGGGTCAGTTAATTACGGCACAGCAGAATTATTGGCTGATTTAAGCACTGGAGATATTTGGTTAAATGGGGAATTGAGATCTCCCTTCCACAATTTTACGAGAATGTTAAGTAGCGATTTTGAATTGTTAATTAATTTGTTAGGACCTAAAATTGTCAGTCAACTTTTTTAATCATCATTGTAACTAAATATATATATATATATATATATATATATATATATATATATATATATATATATATATATATATATATATGTGTCTAGGTTTACCCTAGTAGACAGAAAAGATATAACGAAATTGGTGAATGAACAAGTACAAGAAGCTCTCGCTTCTATAACTACAGCGGTGGAATGTATAAAAGCTGATTTAATTTCGGTAATTTCCGAAAAATTATCTACTTTAAACATGAAAGAAAGAAGTGAGCCTGTTAGCTACTCATGTGTTGACAAGAATAATACTCAACCTGCAATATTGGTTGTGCCTCGGAATCCAGAGCAAAACGTAGAAAGAACAAAACTGGACATGGCTGAACGAATTGATCCCCGCAGTCTCAAATATCCAATTAGCAAAGGTGAAATCATCTAATAATGGATCAATACTTATTGGTTGCAAAAACTCGGAAGAAAACAAAAGATTTAAAGAATTGGCCGAAAAAAAGCTTGCCGACTCATATGAAATACGGGAATTACGTGGCATTAACCCGAAAGTTCGAATTGTTGGTTTTTTCCGAATTATACAATGAAGAAAGCCTCTTAACTGTCATTAGAAAACTCAACTCGGACATTTTTTCCACTGCAGCAACTTGTGAAATAGTAAAAATATGTAAATTAAGGAGAGATGCCAAGCGTTTTCAAGCTGTGTTGCAACTGGATAGAAATACTTATGATAAAGTAATGAGGGTGGGAAATGTTTTTGTCGGATACGATGCCTGTAGTGTGTTTGATGGTGTTGAGGTAAGTCGATGCTATAATTGTAATGAATTTAATCACACTTCTAAAAACTGTTCTAAATCTATCTGTTGCCCCAGATGTGGTAATGGTCATCCAGTTAAAGAATGTCAATCTCAATCCCTAAGCTGTTCTAATTGCGTAGCATTTAATGCAGCCGGTCGAGGTAACGCTGTAGATATTGCCCATGCTGCTTGGGATATAAATAAATGTTTAGTTTATAAAAATGCATGTTCAATACTTCGTGCAAATATTTTGGCGCAATAGCAATTAACCATGACGTCCACACCTATTGTAGCTCAGAATAGATCGATCGCCTTGTCTCAAGTAGTGCCTACTTCAGCAAATCGCTTATTGCTTAATAATTGTTTTTCAGTCTATTATCAAAATACTCGTGGACTTAGAACTAAAACAGTTGACGTGCTTAGTAATTCAACTTGTTATTGTTATGATTTAATAGCGATCACAGAAACGTGGCTGGACTCTTCTATTACTAACAACGAAATAATTTGTGACAGGTATAATATTTTTCGTAAAGATAGAAATTTTTCAGAAATAAATAAATCGCGTGGAGGTGGCGTGCTGATTGGTGTTGATCAAAGCTTTAGAGCAAGCATGGTTTCAATTCCATATACAGAACTTTGCCCGGAAATTGATCTAATAGGCGTTAAAATTACTTTTGACTACTCGTCTATATATCTGTTTGTTGTTTACATTCCCCCGCCGGTAACTACTTTTCTGTTGGAAAATTTGTTTGAGTGCTTAATTTCGTTGCAATGCCTATCTAATGCGAATGTATGCATACTTGGTGACTTCAATGTATCTCGTTACTCTGACTTCTTAGATAACAAAACGGAAGATAATCTTACAAAGGTTCTTAAAAATTTCCTAAATAGCGTCCGTTTTACTCAAAGCAATTACATCAGGAACACAAATAATAGAATACTAGACTTGGTGATGCATAATAATGAAAAGTGCGAAGTTGAAAGGGCAGTCGATGTGTTTATTGAAGAGGACGCTCATCATCCGGCACTAGTAGTTACATTTAAATACTGCCAATCGATGAATGCTAAAAGCGATTTTCAAATAAATTTTCAAGGCAGCTATAATTTCAAAAACGCAGATTATACTATTTTGTATAACTCCCTTATGAAAATCGATTGGTCAATTCTAAACAATATTACATGTATTGATGAAGC
Organism: Pachyrhynchus sulphureomaculatus; assembly: GCA_019049505.1. Taxonomy (NCBI): domain Eukaryota; kingdom Metazoa; phylum Arthropoda; class Insecta; order Coleoptera; family Curculionidae; genus Pachyrhynchus; species Pachyrhynchus sulphureomaculatus. The sequence continues at coordinate 5,120,489 of CM032456.1, read as the reverse complement.
CTGTGACAGTTTCTATAAAAAATTATATGAAATAATAGATGAGCATGTACCGAAGTATTTAAAAGGTCATAGCAAGAAATACCCTCCGTGGTTCTCGCGTGACGTAATACTCAAGATAAAGCAGAAAGCCTTATGTCATAAAAAATATAAAAAGTATGGAGACATGGATCAGTTTGAAAAGTTCAAAACGTTGAGATCGGAAATAAAACGAGATACTACAGAATCTTATAGATGCTTTATTCAGAGAACAGAAGAGAATATAAAGGTTAATCCGCAGCAGTTTTGGTCATTTGTCAAAAACATAAGAGAACAGAAGGGTATACCTAGTAGTATGACTTATGACAGGAGTAATTTGAACTAGGCATCAGATATTCTAAACGCTTTTGCAACTTATTTCGAACAATCATTTTCCCGTCCAACCTTGGATAGATTAATCAGTGAGGATGTCGTGGCTTCTTGGCCTATTGTCGCAGTCAGTACCGTTTGTGAATCCGACGTTATTAATGCCATTAGAAGACTAAAACCAAAAAATTTACTGCGGGCCCGGATTTACTCCCAGCATTTTTTATTCGTGATTGCAGATTTGTTTTAGCCAAACCACTGTTAACTCTGTTCAACTTAAGCTTGAAGACGAGTACTTTCCCGGAATTATGGAAAACCTCTAAAGTCAGTCCTGTTTTTAAAAAAGGAGATAGATCAGATATCAATAATTATAGGCCAGTGTCAATAATATGTAATTTTAGTAAAATCTTTGAATTTTTATTACACGATCATATATTTTATGCTACGAAAAACTTGATAACCCCTCATCAGCATGGTTTCTACAAGGGTAGGTCTACATCTACAAACTTAATTACTATAACTCAAGAAATAGCAGAGGCAATTGACGAGGGTTGCCAAATGGATATCATTTATTTAGATTTCACCAAAGCCTTTGATCGGCTGGATTTTTCTCTCCTACTTAATAAACTACTAACTAACTTTGGTTTTTCAGGCTCATTACTATCTTTGATTCATTCTTACCTTACTAATCGTAAGCAATATGTGGAAATTTATGGCTCCAAATCAAGATCTTATGATGCTACTTCTGGGGTTCCCCAAGGATCTGTACTGGGACCATTGTTTTTTAATCTCTTTATAAATGATATTGGGAGGGGTTTAGGTGCTGGTTATTTACTCTATGCCGATGATGTAAAATTATACAGCAGGGTGAGAGGTATTCGGGATTGCATAAATCTTCAGAAGGACTTACAGATAATTGGCCAATGGTGCGTAACAAACAATTTACAGCTTAACATTAAGAAATGTAACATCATGTCTTTCTCAAATAAAATCTCACCGATTATTCATAACTATTTGCTGGATAACAGTAGTATCTCCCGTGTGAATGTCTTCAGGGACTTGGGCGTAACATTTGATCCAAAACTTTCTTTCACAGATCATATAAAACACCATAATCTCCGAAGCTTTTAAAACATATGGCTTTATTGCACGCTGCACCGGTGACTTTCATAATCCTGACGTAATTAAAACTTTATATATTTGTTATGTTCGTTCTAAATTGGAATACGCTGCTACGGTCTGGTCTCCAGGCTATGACACCCATACTGATAATCTGGAGAGGGTCCAGCGCAAATTCTTAAAATATATTAGCTTTAAACGAGATGGTATCTATCCACAACAGGGGTTTCCGCATGAGGTACTACTTGCAGATAACGGCTGCTCGTTATTAAAGGTTCGTCGTGGTTACTTGCTCCTGACGACTCTGTTCAAAATTATGAATAATGATATAGATTCTCCCGCTATTCTGTCAAGAATAAATTTTAGTGTGCCGCGTATAACTAGCAGACAATATAACACTTTTTATCTACCTGTTCCAAGAACAAATATATTAAAATTTTCCCCACTTTTTTCAATGTATAGTATGTATAATCAAGAAATAAGCATCGACTTTTTCAACACATCTATGTTAACGATAGGTAAAATATTGCAACACTGAGGGGCTGTGGCATCTTTCTTTTCTTATTGTTTTAATATTTAATTGTTTTTATTATTTATTATTATTGTGATTGGAATTTGTATCTGCTTAATACTCTATTATTGTATTACATTCCTATGTATAGTGGCTCTTATCTGTATCTCCGGCCTTGTAGTTGGGTCTTGTAACCTGTAAGGCATGTATGATAAATAAATAAATAAATAAATAAATAAATAAATAAATAAATAAATATATATATATATATATATATATATATATATATATATATATATATATATATATATATATTTATTTGAATAAAGAGTTTAACTAAATAAATATAAAAAATGGTACCTACTTTTTAAATGTTGACAAACTTTTCATAAAAATTGCATACATTTAATAAAAAGTTGATAACTAGTTGAAAGAGTAGAGTACAAATGTCGCAGAGAACAAAACTACAACATTCAGGTGTTTCAACCAAACCGACTAAAAAACACGAACAAATTTGTTTTCCTTTGATATACCGACTCGAAATGGGAAAGTGTTTTGTTTACTAAAAACACTGTTCCCCGACAAACATGTTTTCGGAACTGTTTATTTTTTACAAAACTTGGCTCTTTTTGTTGAGAAAAACAGTTTTTGTTTGTATTTCGTGCTATGTCCGTTTGGTAGAAACCCGGCTTTAGATACCTAATTTGACAGAAGACGACGACGATGTAAAGATAATTTTTTAAATAAAAGATATGAAAATTGGGTAGACTGATGTAGGTATGGTACTAATTGTCCACCGTTTTAGTACTTCTATCTGTCATTTAGTAAGATTGGTTTGTACATTTCTGCTATGTTGTGAACTGTCCATAACCTTAAAAATTTTAAATTTTAAAAAAACGTCTTCTGTCAAATTAGATATCCATGATAGTACGCTTAAAAATTTTGTCTTCATAAAAATTAAAACTTGGATCATCTTGCTAATTTTAAAAAATTTTAATATGTAAAATAGTGCCCCCCTGCCAGGGTACGGCGAAAATGGTCAACGGTGGACAGAGCAGATGAGATCTAAGTATCCAATGGTCTGGAAAGCGGAGGAGCCGACTTTAAAGGGAAGACCGATCTCTGGAGTCTTGAAAGACAAGCGGTCTATGGGAAGAAAACCCTGAGATAAAATTACCTGGTCCTCCAAGTTGGGGGTTAAGGCGACAGGCTAGTTCCCCGTCGCTTGTAAAATCTCAACTTACTAAAAAGCCTAACAAATGCCTCGGTACGGACGGATCTCACGGAACACGACAAAAGCTACGAAAAAGGATTATAAATATTGGTACTTGGAGCGTACAAGGAATCAAAGGAAAGGCAGAGGAAATAACACACGAATTACTCAACATGAACATGGAATTGGTGGTGCTAACAGAGACAAAGAAGAAGGGATCTGGTACAGAAGTCATCAACAACTATGTACATCTATTCACTGGAGTGCCAAAACATGAAAGAGCGAAAAGAGGCGTCTCATCATAAAAAACCGGTCAAGTGCAAGTTGAACTTGCACAATTAGTGTTCCGTACGTTGATTGTTTTTAAAATAAAAATTTTTGTTAGGGTGGTATAAAATGATCAGTGACTTCACAAAACACACCCCAAATGAGTTTTCAACAAAGTTTGTTTTCAATCTTTACTGAAAACTGGTGACCTTGAAATTTTGTTTTTTTTATATACCAAATAAATTATTAAAGGTAATGCACTCGTGATAATTTTCGTTCAATCTATACCCCGTGGAGAATATTCCAGAATTTTTTCAAAATTTTTTGATCAGTACTTTTCGAGATAAGGTAGGGAACAGCGATTTTTTAAAAGTAATACGAAGAAAAGTGTGCGCAAGTATTACATTATATATATATTTTTTACTCGTGTTTTCACAAGCTTTCATTTGACACCACACTCGATGACCTAGTAAAAAAAAATTTTTTTCACTTCCGATTTCACCCCTCAAAACGAACCCCTTAAGTCAAAATTTATGTTACGGTGGTATAAAATGATCAGTGACTTCACAAACCACACCCCAAATGAGTTTTCAACAAAGTTTGTTTCAAATCTTTACTGAAATCTGATGACCTTGAAATTTTTTTTTTTTTTATATACCATATAAATTATTAAAGGTAATGCACTCGTGATAATTTTCGTTCAATCTACACCCCGTGGAGAATATTCCAGAATTTTTTCGAAATTTTTTGATAAGTACTTTTCGAGATAAGGCCCGGGACAGCGATTTTTTTCGCGAATTTTTAAAAATAATACAAAGAAAAGTGGGCGCAAGTATAATATTATATATATATTTTTTACTCGTGTTTTCACAGGCTTTCATTTGACACCACACTCGATGACCTAGTAAAAAAAAATTTTTTTCACTTCCGACTTCACTCCCCAAAACCAACCCCTTAAGTCAAAATTTAATTCTCAAAACTACATGGCTCTGATGGGGCCATCAATTCCTATATTATTACCAAATTTCACCTTTCTATGTCAAATAGTTTCAGAGAAAATCGGGTGTGACAGACAGACAGACAGACAGACAGACAGACACCGAAATGATCTTATAAGTGTTCCGTACGGAACACTAAAAATATAAAAATAAAATATCTGATTTCAATGCAGTGAGTGAAAATATTATTCGGATCAATTTGACTGTAAACCAACAGCCAATAACAATTCTTGGGTTATATATAATATCTGATGATGAACCAATAACGAAAAAGGACGAATTTTTTGAACAGGTCAGCGATGAAGTTCTAAAAATTGGAACATCAAGAGAAGTAATAATACTTGGAGACCTGAATAGTAGAGTTGGTCAAAGAACTGATGACGACGTAGTAGGGCCCCATGGAGAAATTACTACAAACGATAACGGCCAGAGATTAATTGCATTGTGCCAACAACATCAGCTAGAAATAACCAATGGATTCTACAAACATAAAAAATTCATACGTACACCTGGGTTCAACACACAAGAAGCCTTAAATCTGTAATTGACTATGTAATGGTTAAACAGAAGACAAATTTAAAAATTAATGATGTAAGATCCTATAGAGGTGTGACATGTGGATCAGACCATTACATGGTCAAGGCAAAGTTTATAGTCCCATTTAGATCCAAACAACGTGCAGATAAGAGAGAAGAAACTGACCAGACAGAAGAAGTATCAACAAAACAATATAAAATAGATAGCTTAATTAATGAAAGTACACAAAAGTTATACCAACGTAGACTGGACGAAAAACTCTTCGGAACAGAAAACCGACAGCCACTAGAAATTGTATATGAAAATATAGTAAACAGTATTAGAACCGCTGCAGAAGAGGCAGTTGGATTAAAAACTAAAAAAGCATAGTTACAAACTCTGGTGGAATAACGAGATTGAAGAATTAATAAGTCGGAAAAAAACAACTATATCCTAAATGGTTAAACACCCAACAACAAGAAGACAAAGAGCAATATTTAGACTTGAAAAGGATAACAAGGAGAATAATAAACGTAGCAAAGAAGGAGATATGGGACAAAAAGTGTATGGAACTCAACACATATTTAGGAGGAAAAAAGTGTTCAGAATCATGGAAGTTCATAAAAAAACGTAACATCGAACTCTAAAAATAAAGCAAACATTCAAACTATATCAATAAAGAAATGGATGGACCACTACAAGATACTATTATCAGAAAACAGAGACGAATACCTGTTGAATACACCAACGGATATACTCATAGAGGGAGAAACAATCGTGGTTGACGTTGATACAGTTAAAAAAGCAGTTAGTAAATTGAAGAATGGTCGAGCTGCAGGACCAGGAGGAATTCCCGCTGAACTGATTAAATGTGGGTCAGGAGAGCTGTTTGATCAGCTTACCTGGTGTATAAATCAGTATATAAATGGCGCGAGTGTGCCTGAGGAATGGAAAGAGGCTTACATATCATCCATTCATAAAAAGGGAAACAAGCTTGACTGTTCTAACTATAGAGGAATATCAGTGACCAGTACTTTGAGCCGTCTTAATGGAAGAATTATTCGGGATCTCATTGAAGAGGAATATAGAGCTAAAGAAGAAGAAGAACAATCTGGATTTCGAGCTGGAAGAACCTGTACCGATAATGTCTTCACCCTAAAACAAATAATAGAAAAAAGATCAGCTACCAACCAAGAAACCCACCTTATGTTCATAGATCTTCAGAAAGCCTACGATACAGTCCCGGTGAAAAAATTGTGGAAAGTTTTACAGGAAACCAATGTTAACCAGACAATTATAAGAGCTCTTAAGAATTTATATACAGGAGCCTCATCACAAATAAAGGTTGGCAACAGAGTGTCAAAGAAATTCCTAGTGGATAAAGGTTTGCGTCAGCGATGCTGTATATCACCTACATTATTTAAAATATATGTAGCGAGGGCCTTATACCAATGGAAGAGGAAATGTAATGGGATGGGTACTGACATTGGCAGAACATGCCTATACACTCTTCAGTTTGCTGACGATCAAGTCATCATAGCAAATGATAGGGACGATTTAGAGTATATGGCTCGAAAATTGCATACTGAATATAAGAACTGGGGACTAGAGCTTAACACGCAGAAAACTAAATACCTCCCTATAGGAACGGAACCATCGAATATCCAGCTAGACAATCAAGAAGAAATAACCAGCTGCCTCTCATACACGTATCTGGGTGTAGAATTCGACACGTCATGCAAAGATGATAGCGAGATTAACAAACGAATAACACAAGCTAGAAGAGCAATAGGATGCCTAAACTGTATACTATGGAGCGATAACATCGGAAAGAGACGCAAATATAATATATATGAAACTGTTATTATAAGTAGTCTAACCTACGGCTCAGAGACGCGGAGAATATCAGACCAGAATCGCAGAAAACTTGAAGCAACTGAAATGGACGTATTTAGAAGAACATTAGGTATATCACGAAGAGATAGAATTTGAAATGACGAAGTAAGACAGCGAATGGGGATAGATGGATCCATTATAACAGACATCGAACAGAAACAGCTGATATGGTACGGGCATGTACAACGGATGGAAGAAACTAGATTGCCCAAAATCGCCATGCAATGGATACCACCGAATCACAAAAAACGAGGACGACCTAAAAAAACATGGAAGGAGAGCATTAATAAAGCTATGAGTGCTCGAGACCTGAGAGAAGATCAATGGATGGATCGAAAAGAATGGAAGTTAGGCATCGGACAACGACGAAAGACGTTTTAAAAACCGATATATTATTATTATAAAATAGTGCCCTTTCATTGTCTGAATGTGCTACCATGTTGGAGCTTTATGTTTTTTACCGATGTTCTTGGAGAGCAATCACTGATACATTTTGTAAGTATAAAAAGACATTTATAACAGTAACGAAGTTCATAAACTGATATAATCTACATAATTTAATCCTCACGATCGGTGATTTCTCTCTTACAGATCTCCTGAAGAAGTTTGTAAAAAACAAACGAAAGCTTGAGAATTTAAAATAAAATTCAGTCGATGAGATAATGCAACAACAACTTTTATTTGCACTCTCAACCTAAAAAAGAGCAATCCCAGTGTTATAGTTAAGTTTGTGTGTTACCAGTAGCTCTTTTACTGTCCTTCAGTATATATAACATATATATATATATATATATATATATATATATATATATATATATATATATATATATATATTTATATATATATATATATATATATATATATATATATATATATATATATATATATATATATATTTATTTATATATATATATATATATATATATATATATATATATATATATATATATATATATATATATATATATATATATTAAACAACGGTCACAATGCTTACAAAAATAACCTGCAAGGTAAGGCAGTAAAAAATGAGATAAATTAAAATTTCGTTGATTTCGAAATTTTTAAAATTTTATAAAAGTCCAATTTACGGTGGGATGCCTCTTAATATTGTTGTCTTTTGAAGTTTCATGATTTTTGATTAAAAAATATTTGTTTGCATCAATCGAATTTTTAAGGAAAAACCAAGAAAAACAATTTCTAAATAGAAGGAATTGTGTAAAATTTTTTTTTTTTTGTAAGTATTGTAGATATTTCTCATAAAAATGTAAAACCTTGAAGAAAATCTAAACACTTTTACTCTCTCTATAAAAAAAAATTTTGCCTGATGAAACCACTTAATTATATGTTCTTATAAGAAAATATATTTAAATTCCTACGTCTCGAAAAGAAAAGTTAAAAAAAATGTTGCGTTTCGGAACGCCCCAATATATCAAACAACCTGCCGTTAATAAAACTGAAACACCATATTAAAAACTCATCAAATGAAATATTTTCAGGGTTATGTAATTATTCTCTGAGTAAAATATTAAGGAAATACACGATATACTTTCGAAAAAATGATCAAAATACAATGTATTCCTAATATACGAATAGGACGGAGTTACTAACGAGACATGACAATATTAATACTGTTCAGCTTTAAGCCAATAGTAAACTATGAATTATTTTGTAGACCATCGCGAGTGACATCGGTAAGCATGTGAACAGTATGAGTTCAATCAGTCCTAGCGCATGAATGGTAAGAAAAGCGTGTAAAATGGTTCATTTAATAAAACAGCCATTCTACGTGCAGTGATTAGGATTTATATTTTGAGGCGTATTATACTGCATCATAATGAAATTACAGGAAAAATTAAATACTATTTTTAGTGGAAATGTAATGATTATTGGTGTGTAAATCTAAAGAAGGTAACATTTCTTTAATTTATTGTAAAATAAAATAACGACATATTAGCTTTAAGCGGGGAAATATTGCAACAATCTATGTTACTTTTCAAAACTGCCGTCTATTGTTTTTTCCACAGTTCTTAAATATTTTAAACGATTTTTATAACACCCTGTATATAGGAGTCCTATATACTAACTCTCTGCGTGGTATTCCTCTTCACCTTTTTCGTTTTTTTTTTTTTTGATGTGAAAATAGCAACAATTTTTTTAAATTTGTGTCTAATGAAAACAAATGTATCAAAAAAAGAAAAATAAATTTAAATATTTATTTTGGCTTCTCCATTAAAGATGTACCCGTAGTTTAGATTATATTCTATTTCCAATATTTATAATCCTATCGGGTACATATCCTTACTTTTTTGTCAAAAGATGAATTCAAAACCAATATATTTCATACGTGCCTGGTGCTATTATTTGGAATGACAATTTTTAAATAGAGACCAAAAAAAAAAGGCAAAGGAAAGAACAAATATGAAAACTACATACTAATATACAGTGGCAAAAAAAAAAATAAAGAGGTGCATCAGGGGTTGGCATACTGCTACATGAAAGATTTGAAAACCAAGTTAGCAAAACGAAATATATTAACGACAGACTACTACAAGTGACGATCGAACTACAAAAATCAAGATCAACACACATAATAAGTATATACGCACCCGATACCAGCAAACCTCGAACGGAGATAGACATGTTTTACCAGAACCTATAAACAGTTTTAGACGACATACCTAGTGATGATGAAATAATAGTTCTAGGGGATTTTAATGCGAGAATTGGTGATGAAGTTATACCTGGCATCAAAAATCGATTCAACGAAGAAACTATAAACAATACTGGTGAACAAATGATACAACTATGCATATAAAATGAACTTAGAATTAACAACACCTTTTATCCACATAAACCACAACACAAATACACCTTCGAAAATACACGTGGACAAAGATCAACAATTGATTACGTAATCACAAATAGAAATAATTATCCAACAAGAATACAGGACTTGAGAACTTTAGCTTCCGCCAATGCTCAACCAAATATCTATATCGACAATAATTAACAGAAAAAATAGCCACAAATGATATTCGAGAGTCCGGCATGGACAAAACTAAAAACTAATATGCTAGAAGCAGCAGAAGAAGCATTTGGAAGAAGGACTATAAAGAAAGGGGGGGAAAACCAAACACAAAGCCTTGGTTCAAACAAGAAATTAAGACATTAGCTGAAGAAGAAAGAAAATCGTACCTACAATACAGAGCCAATGCTATAACATACAATGATTATAAAAATGTAAGAAACCGGGTCAATGAGAATATCCAGAGAATCAAAAGAGAGCATTGGGAGAAATTTTCGAACGATATGGAACATGATCTGTACGGAGGACAAAAAAAATATGGAATCTACTGAGAAATAGAAAAAAAAAACAATAAATGAGTACATACAAAACCCCAAAAGTAAGGTGGAAGAACGGGAAAGATATTTCGAAAAACTCTATTGTCCATCAGAAACCAATTCATTATCACAGGAAATACAGCATGAAGATGAAAATGTTGCCCATCCAAATAGGACAATTTCCTTGAATCAAATACAGCACATGGCAGCGAAACTAAAAAACAGAAAAGCCCCGGGCATGGACGGAATTAAGAACGAAAGATTTTCTTTAACAAAATACTCACAGCCAAGATTATACCATCTGAATGGAAAGAAAGCATCTTGATACCAATTTTCAAAAAAGGAGAAAGGACAGATCAAAAAAACTATCGAGGTATCAGCTTAATGAGTGCGGTACTAAAATTGTTCACTAAAAATTTTAGCAGAAGAAATAATGTTAACTGGAATCTGTGAAGAACAGCAAGGGTTTAGAAAGAACAGGTCTACTATAGACGTCATATTTATAATCCGCCAAATTACCGAAAAAGCCATAGAGTTTAATAAGATAGCCTTTATGTGTTTCATTGATCTTACCCAGGCATTCGATAGACGCCATATTTATAATCCGCCAAATTACCGAAAAAGCCATAGAGTTTAATAAGATAGCCTTTATGTGTTTCATTGATCTTACCCAGGCATTCGATAGGGTATGGTTCACTGATGTTATAACCCTACTACAAAAAAAGGGGAATTCACCCGAATATAATAAAAACTATCGAAGAGTTGAACATCAACAACCGCACATATGTAAGAGTGGCAAATAAATTAAGCAATAAAATACCTATGACAACCGGAATCAGACAAGGAGATAGCCTAAGCCCAATCTTATTTAACATCATAATGGATGAAATTATAAACGAAGTAAAGAAAACTGGGAGAGGATATCGATTGGGAGACAAAGAAATAAAAATAATATATTTGTTTGTTTGTTTCTGTTGGGCAGGGCGCATCGACAGCTAAGATCATTTAGCGCCCACTAGAGTTAGTTTGGTATAAATAGGGAGTTAGTTTGGTATAAATAGGTTAGACTATGAAGTTGAATTCTTTTAAGTAATTGGTTATGTTTTTATAATATGCTACGCCGATGATGCAGTAATTATATCAGAAGACGAAGATAACTTACAGAGACTCCTACATAAGTTCCAACAAACAGCAAAAGTGTTTAATATGCAAATATCTGTAAAGAAAACAAAATCCCTTACAATATCTAAAGAACCGCAAAGATGCAAACTCGCGATTTATGATCAGAGTGTAGAACAAGTGATGTCCTTCAAATATCTAGGGGCAAACATAACAAGTACCAGGAACCTTAAGGAGGAAGTAAAAACTCAAACAAAGGCATCATTAATATCAGGATATTTAAGAGATATAATTTGAAGAAACAAATATATGAGCACCAGGAGCAAACTAAGAATATACAAAACGTGCGTAAGACCGATCATGACGTACGCGATAGAAACCAGAGCGGAGAACACAATAACAAAACCACTCCTAAGAACAATAGAAATGCGAACACTTAGATCGATAACAGGACATACCTTATTTGACAGGAAGAGATGTGAAGAAATAAGGGAAATGTGCGAAATACAGGATATAGTGAGATGGGCAAGGAATAGGAAAAGAGAATGGAGAGACCATGTGGACAGAATGCCAAATGACCGGTTGGCCAAGGTTTGGTCACACCTCGACCGCTTGGAAGACCACCAATAAGATGGTATGAGAGCTGGTCTTCATCATCGCAATTGTTTCTGGGCAACCTTTGAAGTGAACACAGGACATGGTCCTAACGTAGGAAGAAGAAGAAGAACATTATTTTGTTAGGTTGTTTAACCAATTACGTCATTTATAGTTTTTTAGGAAGTACTTTTTTATCTGATCTTTTCATTAAAAAATAAGAAATAACGGAATCGATAATTCCTGTTGCAACAGCAGATTTTAAAAATTAAAGAATTCAATTTTAAAACGCTTAAATAAAAGACTGGGTATTTATTGCTAGTTCAAATTTTAATATTTTAATGGAAGATAATTTATCGTCTCTATTTGAAAATAGTATCTGATGAAATTTAAAAGAGATGCTTATAGAGATTTTTAAATTTGTCAGTAAAAGGAATTATGACGGAGATAGTATTTTATGTTTGTGTGTTTTATGTTTTTTAGGTTATACTTGTTGAGGAATACAACTTATCGTAATTCATTTCAACAGTTATTTTCTGGCTAAGATTCAAAAAACGCAAATATAAAATTGTCTTCCAATTTTTCAAATCTGGACATTATACAATATTAAAAACGCCTGTGATTTACAGGTGTCCCATACTAAACAGAGTTTGAAATTTTTAGGAAGCTTTCTTTGCTATTACTCAGTATATATCACCACTACACCAAACACTTTATTTTTGCACTCAACGCGCGTTTCGCTAACCATGTTAGCTTCAACAGGAGCGATGATTGACTAAAGCTAAACTACAAATCTACCCTATTTATACTTAGCCTAATCCTTGAATTACTCAAGCGGAACTAATGACATAGGCGAGGCCATCAGTTCCGGTAAACAGTAGAGGGAACTACAAGGAATAGGCCCTCTGTCTTTATTTAAACTACTTTTACATTTTATGATTTCCATACTTTCGTATGCGTTCAACGATCTCCTATCAGATACATTTTTTATTAATCTTAGATTATCTAATGTTACAGTATGATCAGCTTCAAGGGCATGTTCGGCAATGCTAGATTTTTCTGTTCTACTGTATTTTAAATGTGCTAAATGTTCTTTAAATCGTGTTTTAATTGACCTTTTAGTATGCCCAACATACTTTTTGTCACAATCATTACAACTAATTTCATAAATTCCACTTTTCTCACAATCAGGAATCTAAACTTTGTATGGAACAAAATTATTTCCAATATAACAATCAATTTTATGTTCAGAAAGAAGGAACAGCTATGGGTAATTGCTTATCACTTTTCATAGCCGATTTATTCATGAGTAAGTTTGAAATCGAAGCCAGTCAGGAATTCGAATATTTCCCAAAGGTATGGTATAGGTATGTGGATGATATTTTCGCGATTTTTGATACAAAGAAAGCAAATATTGATGATTTTGTTTCTAAATTAAATAGCCGGTATGATTACATTAAATTCACTTACGAAGTTGAGAACAAAGGGACTAGATATTTTAATTATTAAAAATAATAATAGATTAGAATTTGATATCTATAGGAAGGACACAGTAACAAATAGATATATTCCTAATGATTCATTTCATTGCAAACAACATAAATTAGCCTCATTACATTTTTTAGTTCATCGTTTGGTCACTTTCCCTCTGAATAGAGTAAACTTTAATAAAGAAAGGAATCGTATTAGAAATATAACTAGAGTTAATGGTTATGACGATGACTTAGTAAATAAGCTAATAAATAGACATCAGTTTAGGTTTAATATTCAGAATTCCACCTTTTTTACACGCGAAGAAAATAACACCAAATATGTCTCCATACCATATAATCCGAAATATAGTAAAGGACTCAATAAGGTATTACTAAGGTAGGCCTCACCTCAGTCTATAAGTCATCAGACAATCTGAGGAATATCTTAGGAAATCCCAAAGATAAGATTCCTGATTGTGAGAAAAGTGGCATTTATGAAATTAGTTGTAATGATTGTGGCAAAAAGTATGTTGGGCAAACTAAAAGGTCAATTAAAATACGATTTAAAGAACATTTAGCACACTTAAAATACAGTAGAACAGAAAAGTCTAGCATTGCCGAACATGCCCTTGAAGCTGATCATACTGTAACATTAGATAATCTAAGATTAATAAAAAATGTATCTATTAGGAGATTATTGAACGCATACGAAAGTATGGAAATCATAAATGTAAAAGTAGTTTAAATAAATACAGAGGGCCTATTCCTTATAGTCCCCTCTACTGGTTACTTGACCGGAACTGATGGCCTTGCTTATGTCATTAGTTCCGCTTGAGTAATTCAAGGGTTAGGCTAAGTATAAATAGGGTAGATTTGTAGTTTAGCTTTAGTCAATCATCGCTCCTGATGAAGCTAACATGGTTAGCGAAACGCGCGTCAAGTGCAAAAATAAAGTGTTTGGTGTAGTGGTGATATATACTGAGTAGTAAAATTAGTTACAGTTTTAAACCAGTATGTTTTTTGCATGGGGTATGTAAAATTTTTGCATTTCTGACATGTGACAAGATACGCATTCACTTAACGGGATTCTTAACGTGGCGAGAAAATCTAAGTACTTTTCATTTAAACATTAATATATTTGTATGTATAAATCGAGGAGACTCTTAATTTTTCTTAACCTATCTCGGATAATCAATAATAATAAGAATAAAGTACAGAACTGCCTCATCGATAAAAAAAAATTTAAATAATAAAGATTAGTAATTGTCTACTTACGGAAATATTTTAGAAAACCAAAAGCTTCAACTTACCTGAAAAAAAAAAGAAAAGAGTTAGTAAAAAAAGTGTAGTGGTGATATATACTGAGTAGTGTCATTGTGCCAAAGATTCCACATTCCCAACTTAGTTTCTTTGCTATGCTTAATATAACTGCATTGGGTTAAATAAGAATAATTTTTGAGAAGAATCTGCTGCTTACATTTGCTTTCCATATAATTTTAAGTCAATATAGTCGCTGTTCATTTGCAAAAAACATGCGCGATTGAACTTACGCAAGTTTTTTGTAGTAGTCGAAAAACTTATCTTATAGAAAATAAATATTTTCTTCTTGTTGGCAATGCCTTAAAGTTGAGCAGAGACTAATAAGGACAAAAGACCTATTAAATAACTAGCGACCAGTCGCAATGATTTCAGTAATGTAGAAAGTTATGGAAGAGATCCCTTATCACCGTCCTTTAAAATATCTTTCGTAAGCAAAGATTAACCGGAGATCTTCTACGTACTGTCACACATATTTGGAACAACGCAATTTGCACTTGCTATATGCAAGGCATTCGATCGTATTTGGCATGACAGATTGTTGGCTAAGCTACGCCTTATGGTATGTCTGAAAGTTCTTCAGCTTCCTCCGAGGATGTTATTTACGAGCAGCAGTTGATAGATTTCTTTTCGATACCTTCACTATCAACGGTCGGTCTACCCCACGGTTCCATATTGCTTCCGACTCTCTTTCTTCTTTAGATTAATTTTCTGCTGCAAAGGACTAATGCAGTTTGAAGATGATAGAATTTCTTTGATTGTGTTAGCCGATACTTGTTGGAAATTCATAATAAAATTATATAAAAACAACACTATGTTTTAATTTCCAATATTTTTATAGTAACTTGACAATTGTTTCACCATACAATGGCTTCTTCAGAAGTAAATAAGAAGGTTTCTTATTTACCTCTGAAGAAGCCATTGTATGGTGAAACAATTGTCAAGTT
>CM032456.1:5069833-5099833 GCA_019049505.1 Pachyrhynchus sulphureomaculatus | reverse complement strand
ATAGTTCTTAAAAACTGTGCGAGGGAACTTACACCAGTTTTCTGTAGACTTTACAACCTACCCTACAGAAAGGGAATATTGCCTTCCTGCTGGAAATGTGCTACAGTTCAGCCGATACCTAAAAAAGGCAAGAAGACCTTGCCAAATAACTACCGACCAATCGCACTGCTTTCAATAATATCGAAAGTCATGGAAAAGGCTATCAATCAGCATCTTCTAAAATATCTTGAAGGATTCAACATAATTAGCGATCACCAATATGGCTTTAGTAAAAATGGATCAACATACTTATGTAACACATGTTTGGAACAATGCAATTGAACACTTGGGAGAATCTCGAGCGGTTGCTCTTGACATATCCAAGGCATTCGACCGTGTTTGGCACGATGGACTGTTGGCTAAGCTACGTTCTTATGGTATGTCGGAAAAGTTCTGTTTGTGGCTCTCATGTTTCCTCAGAGAGCGTTCTTTACGAGTGGCAGTCGACGGATTTGTTTCTAACATCTTCACTATCAACGCCGGTGTACCCCAAGGCTCCATATTGTCTCCTAAACTCTTTCTTATTTACATTAACGGTCTGCTGGAAAAGACCGAGAATCCAATCTACAGCTTTGCAGATGACAGTGCACTTATCTCTTCATTCACTTTGAACGCTCGGACATCGGCTACTCAGAGGAATATCCGCAGACAGCAGGAAGTCATTCAACTTAACAAAGACCTGGAAGAAATTATATCTTGGGGTAATAGTAACCAAGAGGAATTTAACGCTACAAAAACCCAGGCGGCAGTTTTTAACGTTGCTGAACCCGACATAGTTATGTCGGGGCACTCCATTCCTCTAACATCGCCACTCAATTTGTTGGGCGTTAATTTGGGAGCAAATATGTCCTGGCATGAACATGTTGCAGGCATAGCAAGGAGAGCTTCTCAAAAGTTGGGAATATTATTTCTAACCAGAAAGCTTCACACTCCACAATAACTGTTAATTCTTTACAAAGCTCAAATTCGACTAACTATGGAATACTGCTCCCATGTTTGGAGCTCCGCTCCCAAAAATACACCGCATTTGTTAGATTCTATTCAGAGAAGAGCTGTTCGTCTGATTGGAGACCCGGAACTGACCGTCGGCCTTGATTCGCTGGAACATCGAAGAACGGTTGGCGACTTGAGCCTATTCTACAGGTACTTTCATGGAAAGTGTTCGAAGGATGTGGCCCGCTTAATTCCTCCCAGAGCGGTGCATGTTAGAAGTACACGTCGCGCTAATTCTTCACATCCGTATGAGGTTCAGCTTGTTACTTCTCGTACAACGCTTTTCAAGCAGTCTTTTATATGGAGAACATCATCCCTTTGGAATAATTTGCCCAGGACTGTGTTTCCCACCGAGTACAATCTACAGCGATTCAAGCACAATGTGAATCGCTTTCTCCGCACACGTGTCGCTCCTGTAGCGCTTTAGGGACTTCCCTGTAGTGCTAGATCCATAAATATATATATATATATATATATATATATATATATATATATATATATATATATATATATATATATATATATATATATATATATTAAGTTGGGAATGTGGAATCTTTGGCCCAATGATTCTACTCAATATATATCACCGCTACACCAAACACTTTATTTTTGCACTCGACGCGCGTTTCGCTAACCATGTTAGCTTCATCAGGAGCGATGATTGACTCAATGATCGCTCCTGATGAAGCTAACATGGTTAGCGAAACGCGCGTCGAGTGCGAAAATAAAGTGTTTGGTGTAGTGGTGATATATACTGAGTAATATATATATATATATATATATATATATATATATATATATATATATATATATATATATATATATATATTACAGCGGGACGTAGATCCCACTTTTTAGTCATTTTAATAAAATTACACTTTGACTTGCTATCTGTTGGACTGGCTAATAACCGGAGAGAGTATTTTTTCAAGGCCTCACTTTTACCATACTTTATTTATTGGTGCAACGTAAACGGTATTATAGAAGTTATTTCCAAGACTAACTTTAATAGATAAAAGTACTATCAATTTAATTTGGTATGTTTAAAAGAATAATATGTTCTTAATAGTAACATTAACTTAACAATAGATATTTTAGTTTTTATCCTAAAGATTAGATTGTTTTAAGAAAATATTTCTTATCCAAAAGAAATTTTTTCTTTTGGCAAAAACGAACATTCGGCACACTGCTATAAACTAAATAACAGCTGCCCGACGGTTAGTAAATTAAATGTTACTATAACTTTAAATCAGTCCGAACTGAGAAACAAAAAATAGCGAATTTTTTTTTTATTCCACCCAAGGAATCATCCAAAGTTTAACCATGAACTTTTGCTACTTCATTAAAACCTACATATTATCCACATGACTACCACATGTGGTAAGTTTTTATGAAATTCATATCAAACCGAGTAATTCTATACAGCCTTTCCAATTTTCGATAATGTACGTACTTTTTTTGTTAGTTGCTTGATGCTAAATGTCATCATCATCTCTTTAAGACAGTGTAATATGTTTACGTAAATAACTATATGCAACAAAATATTGCCTTGCTGTAAAATTATTGCTAGTAAAGTTTTCTCTTGAAACAACTATAATTTGTTATGCATATAATAAACACAAAAGTATATTTTTCTCTACTTAACAAAAAAAATTTTTTTTTTCGTTACATAAAAAACAAATTGCTTTCGTCTTAAGTGTAGTTTTCTTTACTATGCTGAAATTAACGGGGTGTGACAGAAAAATTTATTTTCGGATATGTCAACAGTCTTGACACTCTATTCGTTGCCTTAATGAGGTATCATGGGTAATGAGCTGAGAACTTAAATAGAGAAGATTAAAATGGGGGTGAAACAAAGTTGGTAGTTGGAAATGTTAATAATCCTAATAAACCGTAATGTTATATCGCCTGGGCATTACCATTAATTTCTACTGTAGAAGTTATTGTTACGGTTTGCGTTATATTGTATTTCATTACTGAAATAACCGACTGTGTAGCTTAAACATTAGTAGAAAATTAGGTAGCATTTAAAAGTATTATGCAATATATAAAATGGAATATCCGAAAATTTCAATTTGGATGTTTTATCATTTTCCGTTTAGTGAAAATTTAAAATCTAAACTGCTTCGAGAAGTAAGAAAACATTTCTCAACAGAAATATTTCAGCTAAAAGAATTTTTTTTCATATTTTCACGTGCGTTCATTTTCAAATATAGATTATATCAACCTTCCATCAATTGATGGCTTACATAATATCGAAACGTAAATATTATGGGCGTGGGCAAAATGTGTAGAACTTATTCACATATCCGACGTTTTAGCTGACGTTCTCGAAAATTTCAGAGGCATGTTACCTATGCGCTCGATCCTTGTCAATATTTATCAATGCCTGCGCTGTCTTTTAGTCTTCGTAATGAAAGCTACAGGCACACTGTTAGAATTATTGACAGAAATAGATTTGATAAGCTTTCTTTCAGTTAGAAGAATGTAAGAACAGAAGTTGTAAATAATATTTTTTTCCTTTATTGTAGTACAGGTCGAAAATTCGGTTATATAAAAAGTACCAGACAAAATAAAATTTTATAAAACTAAGAATATTATAAATCTCTGACTTTTGATTTCAATAAGAAAATATTTATAAATTTAATAGGCATGATATAAGTTTGTTGTGGTATTCTGGTAATATAGTGTCATGAAAAAGTTATTAGATAGTTTTTATTATGGTTTACTTTTGTTCCAACTAGCTTTTGTTTCGTCGACAGAATATTTTCTTCAATTTACTTTAAATTGAAATTTGTACGTGTGATAAAGGCAGCAAGTAAATTTAATGGAATCATATTGTTACGTCTTTATATGACATGCTAAACTGTCCTCAGTTTGAGGCATCTTTTTCCGTACCCTGTGAGAAGTTGTTTGTCCCACGCTTGAGCGCAATTTTGTAAGGTGTGCTAATTTTGCTTTATTTTTCGCCCCATGTAGACTGCGTCATTTTGTAACATTTTTAAATACTGGACGCCCCAAGCTTGAGCACAATTTTCTTGCAGCCCCGCTTTAATTTCTGATAATGAATTGAGTGAGACCTGATTTTAAAAGAACTAAAGAAATTAAAGAAATACTAGCTCAGTTTTCCTTGGTAGAGAGATATGGGTAAGAGATAATTTTTGTACGTCTTTTTGGAATTTAATTCTATTTTTAAAGAAACCTCAGTTGTACGACTTTTTTTTTTGGGCACCACTCATTTTAAAATAGAAACGGTTTAACTTCAGCTAAGAAAAATGAGAAAAAACTGAAGTGTTTTATGGATATTACTAAAAAGAAATTAGTCTAGCACAACTGATCCTGAAAAGAAAAATAAATATTCAGTGAGACACTAGCTTTAATCAACAAAAAAAAGAATTTATTCATGTTTTTAAAATGAAAATAAAAAAGTTCTAACCTTTACAGTTATACCAAAAAATTCTAGCCTAAATAGTAGTTGTTACATTTAAATTTTAAACCTTTACAACCCCCGAAGGCGAGACATCGTGTTTTACACTTCACTTTTTTGTCTGTTATACGTTGCTGTTAATGCACTACTCTCAAATAAGTCTATTGGAGGGAGTTTTGTTGACTTACTCTTTTTCAGTCCTGCTGTGATGGACTTCGCCCGATTTCACACTTTTTCTTAACACTTAGAAAGCTCACTACAGCTTTTATTGTCGAAACTGGTACTTTTACTTATCGGCTTCTGAAGAAAATTAGCCTACTTCGGCTAGATGGAAAATAGCCTCTTGGCTAGAGGGTACTGCCTGGTCTGCGGCTCGATCGAAAAAAGCCTTGCTGGTAGTTTCTCAGGCCCTTAAATAATCGTGCGATTTTTACCGGTAATATCCGGACGCTCCAATCAAAACTCCGGGTCAAACATTTCGCCAATCGCGGCCTGGCGGTAGGTTCGATCAGCAACCCGCACCACACAGTATATACTGAATGTCCTGAAACTTTTGTTTAATATACCGGTCGATATTTTAAAATAAAAATA
Organism: Pachyrhynchus sulphureomaculatus; assembly: GCA_019049505.1. Classification (NCBI taxonomy): domain Eukaryota; kingdom Metazoa; phylum Arthropoda; class Insecta; order Coleoptera; family Curculionidae; genus Pachyrhynchus; species Pachyrhynchus sulphureomaculatus. The sequence goes on along the minus strand of CM032456.1, from coordinate 5,094,780 downwards.
AATACAATTTGAAGTGAAGAATCAGTAACATTGCATGGTCTTAAAATCCAGGAAAAAATGAATGTTACATTTACCCCCTTCCAAAAAGAAATAGACTACACTAGTCTATTAAACTAAGGCTACTGATGAAAAGGTACAAAGTGGTACACTATCACTTAATACTAAGGTCAGAACTTAAAACAAAATTACAAACTTCGGTCCTTACTACTAGACTTAATTCAATTAAGCACTAATATTAAGTACAATTTAAGCACTAATGTTAAGTACAATGAAAACCAAATGAAGATCGTTGCATGTACACAAGAATCTTATAACTAGACTTAACTTAATTAAGCACTAAGGTTGAGTACATCAAAAAGCAAATAAAAATCCTTGCATGAACATAGGAAATACCTTTCCAAAATAACAATCGCGCGGTCTTCTTATATAAAAGAATCAGCTCTGTTATTGTTACCAAAACAAAAAAAATATAACTTTGTCTAGACTCTTGTCTAAACCAAAAAAAAATGAACTGAAACAAAGTATGAACACCCCCCTTAAAATAGTTTAAGGATTGTCTGAAAATTTTCTATTTCAGCAAAAGAAATTTATAAAAATTCTTAAATAAAGAAAAAAAATAAAAAAATGATTCTAGTGCAAACACTTACACTAAAAAGAAAAAGTCTTGTCAGACCATTTAGCACTAGGCCAAAAAAAAAAAATATCTGGATAAATATCCAGACAAACGCTCGGGAAAAATCGCCATCCATGCTCTAGCTCATCGCTAAGAGAACATTCTAAATCTAGTATCACTACTAGTCGCACTCAGAAAATAATCGCACTCTATAACGCAATGTCGACGTCCTAAGACATCCAGACATGCTAAAATCGCCAGGGAAAACGCTCTGGTTGATCGCCAGATAAAACCTCGGCTCCTCGCCAAGAAAACATTCTGGTACATCGCCAGAAAAAAAAGCCTCGGCTCCTCGCCAAGAAAACACTCTGTAAATAGTCCTCGACTACACAAAGTCCGCGTTCTAAAAGAACAATCTCGCCATTAACATAGTGAGCAGCTATAAAAGCTAAACAATACCACTATAGGCACAGTGAATAGCTATAAAAGCTAAAATTCACTCTAAACACAGTGAATAGCTATAAAAGCTAAAATTCACCAAACTGAATGATCCTGCTTCAAAAAGCAATGTTCACTAAGAACAGAATGATTAGTCCGCGCGCAACTAACATTCAAGGAAACATTCCCAACATAACTATATGAGACAGCAAGTCTCGAAATAGGACCTCCCTAGAGTCATAATCCTATATATAGGAGTCCATAAGCAAAACGACTCAAAATCACACATTTTGAGCACATGCCCTCAGGCAACCAACATACACTGAAATATATACAGAAATATATACAGAAATATATACAGAAATATATACAGGAGTTCAAATCCCTAACTCTAGGTGATGATTACTCCATACTGAGCTTGGTGAAAGCTCTTAGCAAAGCTAATCAAATCTTCGGCACATCGCACCAAAGTGACAAATCTGCCTAGAAACATGAGCCAGAAAAAAACGCTCTCCGTCATTCTTCAGGGTGGCTACCCAGAGAAATAAAACTTAACCAGCATTGCGCCTCTTCAAGTTGCATGAAGAACCCTCGTGTACTGGTCTCGCCCTAGAACAACAACGAAAAACATTCAATCCATCCCACATAACAGGAGACAAACACCTCACCACGATATACTGAATGGTGGAGACAATAAAATACAGAATTGGTGACCCTGGAGTCCACCAACTAAAGGGAGTAGATTATAGCATCCACTAAACTAAAACGGTGTCTACCACACCACCATAAGTCAAAAAAAAATTTAATCAATAGGGTGTTCCGAAACACACTACTGCCAACAGCCTGTCACCACTAATAGGCTAATTGGAGCTGAGGTCGACTACAGTAGCTAGGCTCTCCTTTGGTTCAAATAGAAATAACCATTGGGTAACAAAACCCCTAAAGGTCCCAAAGGTTAAACGTGCGCCCCCCATAGACTACCCTTCCAATCAGTCTGTTCCTCAGGAAGACTAACTTCCTGCCAAACGTCGTAACGGCATCTGTTAGCACCCGGTGCATCACAGCCTGTAAAAACAAATAACTTACGGGATACAACCCAAAAGGTTTACAAGGTTGACTTAACCAAGCTTCTTACGGAAATTTCCAAAAAAACGAAACTGAGCTTGAAAAGCTACATGAAGCAAAAAAAATTTCTCAAATTTTCGGTAGCAACGCAACAAAACTTTTGAAGACGACAAGAGCTTTTCCAGCTTAATCAGAAAACAAGAAGAAAACATCGTTGACAGCTAAAATATTCGATCATGGTGTTAATCGTCTCCCTAAACAATAGCCTCTAGAAAGAAACTGCTACAGGTATCAGGCATAACCGTTTTCTGTCAGCCCAAACTTCTAGATTACCTCTTGGAAATCTAAAAATTCGGTTAGGAATCTTCCTTCACTGCGCTTAGCCTCTCCTGACAAGGTTCTCATCTCGGTATCAGATTTTGATCATTTCTTTGTGAAACGACTGTCTTACTCTGCTCTCATCTCCTGTAAATGATCAGCCTTTAGTTCTCCTGCAGAACTTCAATTTTCTATCAATCTGATAGTAAACCGAAAAAACTCAACATACGCCTATGAGTCCATGCAAAAAATTTTTAAAAAATTAGTGACTCAAAGGTAACGTTTAAACGGCTCTGGAAAAAAATAGAAAATACCCTCAGTTTGTCAATTCAGAAGAAGATCTAAATCAAAATAACCCAAGTCTTAGACTTACTGGATAAACCAAAATCAATTTACTCTTAATTGCATCCAACATATACTATTAAGGTAATAAAAATACACCCACTCGGGTAACAAATTTTGAAATTGCTCATAAAAAAAATTTTTGACTCAACATCATACTACACGAGCTACATCTTGCGCTTGTCCTAACTCAAGATCACCTTGGATTGCCTCTAATCAAAATTTCGCTTCCAAGTGCCAAGAACTGGATATTATTTGGGGTCATAAGCAAATCAAATCCCGCGACCACCGACATACCAGTCTTATGATATATCCTGAGTGTGACTCCTTCGCAAGCTCGCAACAGCTGTGTCGATGCTAAACATCAACCCAATCAACCTAAGTTTGGATATGATCAGTACCCAAAACCTTAGCAAAAACTATAAAAGTAAGCTATCCTCAGCTCAACTTTTATAACAGTCAAAAAAACGAGGTCGTCACCTCTACAGAGCAACATCAAAAAAAATAACTTAAAGCAATTAAGATAATGTAAATATAAATTATTCTTCTTCTGACAAACTTTCATTAGGGTTAGGTTCATTGAATGGTTTTAAGTCTTTAATATGCCATCGTCCTACTTTAGTCCCATCTAAATTAACTAAACCATAAACTAAATCCGAAATCTTTTCTCTAATCACGCAATGCACATACTTAGGTACCAACTTAGATGTGAATTTATCAGCTGCACTGGAAAGAATTTTATTTTTTCGCCAAACGTGATCACCTATCTTAAAGGAAAAATCCCTTTTTCTAAGGTTGTAAGACTTACTGTTCCGCTGATAAGCCTTATGTATCCTACTACGTACGTCGGTGAAAATATCTTTTAAACCCTTTAAATTTTCGGCGTACGCGCCCCTGTTACCCGGAATTATTTCGCTGTCAGCATTGACATCCAAGTCTAAGTTTTTATAATATGATCCAGATAGAGGTATATGTCTGCCGTAAACTAAGAAAGACGGTGTGAACCCTGTTACTTCGTGTCTCGCGGTATTTATCGCTTGTTGGATTTTGGAAATATTGCTATCCCAAGTGTCATGTGAATCCACGTAACTTCTTAAAGCGGTCCCGACTGTTCGGTTATTACGTTCCACAAAATTACATTGGGGAGAGTACACGGGATTAAAACGGATGTTAAAACCATAAGTTTCACTCAAGCTCTTAAAACTCTTAGAGGTAAACTGAGTACCGTTATCGCATATCAAGAGCGATGGAACACCGTGGATTAGAAAGACATTATTTTCCAAAATTCTCTCTATATATCCAGCTTTAGAGCTTTTCAAAGGAAATAACATGGTATACTTTGTAAACCAGCAAGAAACCACGAGAAGCCATTTATTTCCCTTTTTTGAACGTGGGAATGGGCCTACTAGATCAGCTGCTATGACTTGAAAAGGGTAATTAACCGTTTTCTCTTTTCCCATCAGTCCCATAGGTAGTGTATTTGGAGATTTCTGCGCTCCACATACTTCACAAGCCCTCACAAACTTTACGATGTCAAAACGCATTTTTGGCCAATAATACTGTTCCTGAACCCTGTGAAGAGTTTTATAAAAGCCAAAATGACCAGAAGTAGGAGGAGTGTGACACATGTCTATAACTTCCTCTCTCTGTGGTTTAGGAACTAGTATTTTCCACTCGGGTACATTAATTTTTAAAGGCAACTGGTTTGGGATAAATTTGTACACGAAATCATTTTCCACCTTCCACTGTGGAAAATTTTGAGGAGATTCTTTAATTTGCTGCCGTAAATTGTCGTACCATGGGTCAATGCGATCTACATCTACTGTATCAATTCTTACGCCAAACTGTGCATTAAGACTGTTTTCGTCCGCTGTATGATCTGGGATTCTTGACAAAGCGCCAGGAATAACATTGTGGACTCCTTTTCTATGAATTAAAGTAAACGTGTGTTGTCTCAGCCTAATCGCCCAACGCGCTAGTTTGCCACTAGGGTTTTTAATAGAATTAAGCCACAATAAGCTATAATGATCTGTTATGACCGTGAAAGGAACACCTTCTATGTAAGGTCGAAACTTTTCGATGTTAAAGAGTACTGCTAAACATTCTTTTTCAACAACCGAATAGTTACGTTCAGCCTTTGATAAAGTTCTACTGGCATACGCTATCACCCTTTCCTCACCATTGATTTTCTGTGTTAGGACGCCCCCTAAACCAGTATTAGAAGCATCACTAGAAATATAAAACTGTTGGGAAAAGTCTGGTTGGGATAAAATGGGAGCTGAAACCAATAGTTCTTTAATCTTTATAAAAGATTCTTCGGCTGCCTTTGTCCAATCTATCGATTGTCCTTTTTTCCGTCCTTTCAAAAGATCATTAATAGGTGACAACAAGGTAGAAAAATTCTCGATAAAACGTCTATACCATGAACACATTCCTACGAAGCGCTTAAGTTCCGTAGTATTAGTAGGTCTCGCATAATTAACCATGCTTGCCACGTTATCCGGATCGGTACGCAAGGAATTTGAGCCTACAATATAGCCTAAAAAACTTTAGAGAAGTTTTGAAAAAAAATCACATTTGCTCAAATTTATCGTCAGTCCGGCCTCTTTCAATTTATCTTTTATTTCTTTAAGTAAGCGAATATGCGATTCGAAGTCTTCCGATGTTACTAAAATATCATCTAGATAGGTAAAAATATGTGGCTCATATTCCGGACCAAATATGGCGTCCACTAAACGTTGCTGAGTTTGAGCAGCGTTCTTTAGACCAAACGGCATAGTGACGAACTGAAATAGACCTCGGCCTACTACTGCAAAAGCGGTCTTTTCCTTAGAGGATTTGTCCAAAGGAATTTGCCAGGATGCCTTTCTAAGGTCTATCGAGGATACATACTTAGCATTCCTGAGTGATGTCAAAATTCTGTCGATGTTCGGTAATGGATAGTTATCAAATTTGCTGACCTCGTTGAGCTTTCTTCCGTCATAGCTTAGACGATGTCACTCCGAGTGTCAACATTTCGTCTAACTCTTTATTTAATACTTTTGACATATAAGGAGACATGGCGAAGGGCCTTGTCTTTACAGGACTGGCATCAGCCGTATCTATAGACATCTTGATTTTATTCGTTCGGCCTAACCTATCTTTACTACTTATTTCATTGAAAGAGCTTATTACTTTTTCTGTTTTTAAGCGTTCCGTCCGCGAGAGATCATCTAGAGTACATAGACGCGAGAAAAGGTTTTCAAAAGAACTTTCTGAATAACAATCTTTAAAACTTGTCTGAGAATTGACTTCTAGGGACTGTGGATACCACGAATTATTTTTAAAATTTACTAGAATTCCGAATTTTTGTGCAAAATCACATCCTAAAACCAAAGTATGTGATAGAGAAGGTACTACTAAAGCAGAAATTACTAAACAATGACCATTGCAGACTAGCGGCAACTCAACCGTACCTAAAACTTTTAGACGGCTGCCATCTGCAGTGGTAACACTTCTATTTTTGACGTGGCATATTTTTATACTTAAACGACTTAAAATCTTAATACCATTCTGACCTACAACGGAGGCATTTGCACCAGAGTCAAATAGAGCCGAGAAATGGGCACCTAATAGATTTATCTTGATATGCGGTCTGTTGTCTAAATATTTATGCACGAATAAAGGAGACATGTGACCATTTGGAGAAGCAGGAGTTTTAACTTGAGAAGGATCATTTTTATTAGACTTAAAAAAAAATCAGAAACTTTTTGTAACCATTTAGTCCAATCCGATCTACTGGAATATTTTTGTTCGACCGTGTTTCTAGAACGTCTTGGATTAGGGGCTTTACTGCGAACATGAGCTTGTGACTTAGCCGAATGATTAGAGGCTTTTTTGTTGGACTTAGGATATCCGCCTCGGTAATATACCGTCCTTACTCGTTTTTTGTACATTTGGGGCATGATGTTAGTCTCACACCTGTTGTTCCACATTTGAAACAAAATACCCTCTTTGGTGCTGTACAATTTTGGTAAGTGTGATTCGGTCCTGTGCAATTCCAACACGTGAAAATTGCCTTAGGTGAAACCGGCTTGTCGTTCACTTTAGCTGCAGTGTCGCTAATTTTAGAGTCATTATCTTTTCCTTTACCCGTTTTCTGGTTACTCCTAGGGTTCCGATTTACATTCCCAACTTTATTTGTCGAGACTCCACTTCGGCCATTTGGATTATACTTTACCTGATGTATATTAGTTTCGCTTTTTGGTCTGCTCTTTCCTAACAAATAATCGGACTCTTCAAGTTTTCTACATAACCCGGCGAGTTCGGCTACCGAATTTATATCTAGTAGAGCTAACCGATTGACGAAACTAGGCAGAATATTCCTACGTATAAATTTAACTTTGGTACATTCCAAAGGCTTGATGGACAACCTACAAAATAAAGATTCCATGTGGGCAATAAAAATCACAGTGGACTCATCCTTCTTTTGTCGCCTCCTCTTTATTTCTGACCACAATTCTTCATCATCATCACAGTGCAAGAAGTCCTTCTTTAGCCTATCTACCAAGGAATGCCAGTCGTTGACACTTGATTTTTATGCTTCTATACCAAATGAAGGCATCGCCAGTGAAAAATTCAACAGCAGAGCTGAAAAGTTCATCTTCCGATACTTTCCTAGCTTGAGCTATTTCAGTCAGCCTCTCCAAAAAAGGATAGAGTCTCTTTGAGTCTCCATTAAATTTCAATTGCCATTCGCTGACAGGAATATTTCTGGCTGCGCAATTCACGATTGGAGCTGGTACGTTTATGACTGGGGTTGTAATAGGCAACTGTGGTAACTCATGACCAGGAGCTATCTTTTCTGCAAGATTTGCTTCCATGAGCACACACGTAGCTATTGTTTCCTGAACATATTTGGAAAGCTTCGACGCTTCCTCTTCGTCATCCGGCATGGGAATTCTTTGTACGCGACCCGCTACATGCGATAAACGTGATTTAACCGGTGTACAAGTGAATCATTTGGATCGCTGTCATAACTATCGATTAAGTTTTGGATTGAATTTAAACTCTTTTCGATACCAGCCGTTTCTTCTTTAAAAGACAGGGTGTCATCCCCTATTTTTATCGTTTTTCCCGGCTCATTAATTTCTTTACTTAAGATCCTCGTTAGAATCTTTCTTTTATCTGCGACCGGACGTTCTGAGAAAGTACGACGGATTTTTAGTTCATAGTCTAATTCATATTCCAATAGGTGATTGACTTTAAAATTGAAGGCTTCCGTGATAAATGTATTTAGATTATAAAATTTAAAAGAATTGTTTAAAAAGTCGTAAAAATATTCCTCCTGTGCTCCCAATAGTCTAAATAAAAAATACGTGAAGGCACTTAAAATATGTAAACTTCTTTACCAAACATTAAAAAAAATCTTCGACAATTTCAAAAAAATTTCTAAGTATCGCCTTGTATTAACATTCCTTTACCAATTTATCTTAAGAATTTCCTATAAAAAACTCTAGATATCGTTTCGTATATCAGCAAAGTATTTTTAATATTCATGCAAAATATAGGTGAGAAAAAAGAACAGTTTTTTTTTGTTCGGTTATCCGCAAAATAAATCAACAATGCAAAATTAAAGTCGACCAACACATCTGCCAATCTGAACTATATAAAGCCAGCTTTTAAGAAAAAAGTAGGAATCTCTTATCTTAGAGTCAACAACAAAATTCAAATATCTATTTCAGATAAATTGAAATAAAAAAATTCTACAAATTTCCTGCTTTTGTCTTACTGCTATAGTGTAGTTTCGTTTAATAAATATTATGAAATAAAATATCTGCAAAGTTAGAGCTTTTATTTTGTTCGAAAGCTAGTACACTGAACCCTTTTTTTAAAAAATAAAATTCCAAAAGCCCCGCGTTGGCAGCGCTATTTTTATGTTACGTCTTTATATGACATGCTAAACTGTCCTCAGTTTGAGGCATCTTTTTCCGTACCCTGTGAGAAGTTGTTTGTCCCACGCTTGAGCGCAATTTTGTAAGGTGTGCTAATTTTGCTTTATTTTTCGCCCCATGTAGACTGCGTCATTTTGTAACATTTTTAAATACTGGACGCCCCAAGCTTGAGCACAATTTTCTTGCAGCCCCGCTTTAATTTCTGATAATGAATTGAGTGAGACCTGATTTTAAAAGAACTAAAGAAATTAAAGAAATACTAGCTCAGTTTTCCTTGGTAGAGAGATATGGGTAAGAGATAATTTTTGTACGTCTTTTTGGAATTTAATTCTATTTTTAAAGAAACCTCAGTTGTACGACTTTTTTTTTGGGCACCACTCATTTTAAAATAGAAACGGTTTAACTTCAGCTAAGAAAAATGAGAAAAAACTGAAGTGTTTTATGGATATTACTAAAAAGAAATTAGTCTAGCACAACTGATCCTGAAAAGAAAAATAAATATTCAGTGAGACACTAGCTTTAATCAACAAAAAAAGAATTTATTCATGTTTTTAAAATGAAAATAAAAAGTTCTAACCTTTACAGTTATACCAAAAAATTCTAGCCTAAATAGTAGTTGTTACATTTAAATTTTAAACCTTTACAACCCCCGAAGGCGAGACATCGTGTTTTACACTTCACTTTTTTGTCTGTTATACGTTGCTGTTAATGCACTACTCTCAAATAAGTCTATTGGAGGGAGTTTTGTTGACTTACTCTTTTTCAGTCCTGCTGTGATGGACTTCGCCCGATTTCACACTTTTTCTTAACACTTAGAAAGCTCACTACAGCTTTTATTGTCGAAACTGGTACTTTTACTTATCGGCTTCTGAAGAAAATTAGCCTACTTCGGCTAGATGGAAAATAGCCTCTTGGCTAGAGGGTACTGCCTGGTCTGCGGCTCGATCGAAAAAAGCCTTGCTGGTAGTTTCTCAGGCCCTTAAATAATCGTGCGATTTTTACCGGTAATATCCGGACGCTCCAATCAAAACTCCGGGTCAAACATTTCGCCAATCGCGGCCTGGCGGTAGGGTTCGATCAGCAACCCGCACCACACAGTATATACTGAATGTCCTGAAACTTTTGTTTAATATACCGGTCGATATTTTAAAATAAAAATAAATACAATTTGAAGTGAAGAATCAGTAACATTGCATGGTCTTAAAATCCAGGAAAAAATGAATGTTACAATATCTGCAATTTAATTTGGAAACAAGATCATCTATATTTGTTTTCTTTGTATCAAAAATCATTCACGTACCTATACCATACCCTTGGGAAATACTCAAATTTTTGACTTCTAGAGCAACAATATTTAAATATTTTATATGTATCACTACAGAACCACACACTATGAATTCAGATAGTACGAAGGTACTGTTGGGCACTATACCCTTTATTACACACATTGTTAATTGAAGAAGAGTAAAATTCTTGATTGTACGAAACACGCAATTGCTACTTGTGCCTTTACCTAAAATCACAAACCGTAGTAAGTGTAAATATTTTAGGCCTATGAGGGTTATTCCTACCTTTCAAAGGATTTGGGCTAACAAATTATCCATTCTGCCAGATTTTTAATGGAGCCTAAGCTAATGGCATAGCCGTGAGATGCTACTTAAATGAGAAACATTTATAAAATTATTTTGGAATTCCTTTTTATTTATATAGGAAAATAATGTGCGGATCCGATGTATATAACTTAAACGTCTGATTTAGTAGTCTTCTACTGCCCATAGATTTGAACAGTTTAAAAAACCTTTCTCGAATTAAATTTCTAAAGTTTGTAATGCACTTTTTGAGGATTTAAAATTTAAGAATTAGTCATTCAAACTTTCTTATGACCAATATATTTGCAATTTTTCTTATACCTAGAATCCAAGAAGATCCAGGAGCGTTTAGAGAAAATCACACTAATGTGCGCTCGAATAAGCACATAATATTTATAACAAGATTTTTATTACTCTTGCAAGGCCAAACCGTGACCATATTTATGTTCATAATCGCAGGTTTTTTGTAGAAATCAATGGGTTTAGATCGCCTCTCCATATTCCGACTTCAGGTTTTCCCCAGGGTCCCAATCTGGGACCTCTTCTTTTCAATATGTTTGTTGACGACTTGCTGAGTGAGATAGGTTGCCGGAAACTTGCTTATGCCGATGACCTTAAGATTTTTAAATGCATAGACTCGGTTTCTGATTGTCACGAATTACAGAGCAGCATTAATGCTCTCACCAACTGGTGCTCTACTAACAGGCTCACCTTAAACGTTTTCAAATGCAATGTCGTCCGATATTCCTATCGTAACAACCCTATATTTTTCAATTATTCCGTAGGTGATACTGTTCTACAGAATCTTCGTTCAGTTAGAGATTTGGGTATCGCCTTTGACGAGAAATTCTCTTTTGCTGACCATATTGAACAAATGGTTGCTGGTGCATCAAGGATGCTGGGTTTCCTGATTAGAAATTGTAGAGACTTTACTAACATATCTGCAATCAAGCTTCTCTATTATTCCTTCGTTAGGTCTAAGTTTGACTATGCTTCTATTGTTTGGTATCCAATATACAAGCGATACAGAGGCGCTTCATTAAATATCTTATTTTCAAGAGGGATGGTGTCTATCCGGACCGCGGTGTTGATCATGGACTAATCTTGTCAAGGTTTAATGAGTTGCCTCTTGCAAAGAGAAGGGACATTCACTCCATCAAATTCTTATATAAGCTGTTAAATCGCCATATTGATTGCCCTTTCCTATTAAGCAATGTATCTTTCCATGTACTGTAACATTCATTTTTTCCTAGATTTTAAGAGCATGAAATGTTACTGATTTTTTCGCTTTATATTGTACTTCTTTTCATCTTTGTATCGAGCAGTGTATTTCGCAGAATTTTCTAGCCGCTCGTGGTACAGTGTGCAGTGCGGGTTTCCGACCGAATCTATCGAATTCATGGTACTCCGCGATTGGTGAAATGTTTGTTTCCCGGAAGTAGGCCATTTTAGAGATAGAGTTCTCACGGCTTATTTAAGGGTCCGGAGAACGCAGATCTAGGCTTTTTTCCATCGAGCCGCCGAGAAGGCTTTTTCCATCGAGCCGCTGAGAAGGCTTTTTCCATCTAGCCGCCGAGAAGGATTCTCATCAAGCCGCAGCCAGGCTTTGTCCATCAAGCCGCAGTAGAGGCTTCTGACCATATTTTCGAGAGCCAAGTTAAGTACGAGTTTTTAACGTAAAGCCGTAGTGGGCTTTGTGTATTTTTTCTACATGGAGTAGCCGAAGTAGGCTCTTCTCATCGTCAAGCCATACTGATAAGTTAGTGATGGAATGTGTGAAAGCGGTTTTGTGTTCAATTTAAGGCCAAGAAGCCCGTAGGAAAACCGTAAGTCACCAGAACATACATCAGTAGATCTATTTCCCGCAAATAAGTGTTTTAACATCAATTTGAACTGATAAATCGTGAAGTGAATATCACAACTCTTCGATTTCGGGTGTAGTAAAGTTTCAGAAGTAAAATGCCTGATTTAGGAACTCTACTTAGTAATAACTACTTTTTAGGCTAAGATTTTTGTTATTCTTGAACTGCAAGGGTTAGAACTTTTAATTTAAAATCATGAATAAATTTTCTTTTTGGTTGATTAAAGCTAGTGTTTCACTGTAGACCTATCTTTCTTTTCAGGATAAGAAGGGTTGTACCAAACTGATTCTTTTTATTAACAACCGTATAACACTTCAGTGTTTTTTTTTCATTTTTTTAGCTGAAGTTAGATCCTTTCTATTTTAAAATGAATGGTGCCCAAAAAAAAAAAAAAAATAGTACAACTAAAGTTCTTTAACAACAGAAAATAATTCCAAAAAGACGTACAAAAATTATCTCTTACCCATATTACTCTACCAAGGAAAACTGAGCTAGTGTTTGTTTAATTTCTTTAGTTCTTTTAAAATCATTATTCACTCAATTCATTCTCAGAAATTAAAAAGGGGGCTGCAAGAAGTGCGCCTCAAAGTGCCTGAGGGCAAGTTAACAGGTTACCAAATTGCGCCCAAGCGTGGGACAAAACCAATTTTCACAGGGTACAGTACCACGCCTTGGGACAAGGCGCTCACCTATTTTTAGCCTCGGCCGGGCTAGGTCAAATATATTATTCCTCAGCCCTATTTATATAATGTGCAAGAACGGCAATGTCATTGGAAACTCCGGCGATTTCCATTGCAGTAGGCTGTCGGTGCTTATTGGTTCTCTGCTCAGTGTTTAGAGGTTGCTCAAAGTTGTAGTTTTTTATTACTACTATTTTTATTTGGTTTTTTAATTTGGAGATTGTTCAAACATTTTAATTTTATTTTAATTGTATAATGTTCTTCTTTTATATGTAGCTCATTAGTATAAACGTTATTGCTGTAATTGGGCCCGGGCCTGTTGGAATTGAATGTATAAATAAATAAATAAATAAATAACAATGATTTTCAGGCACTTCAATATTTATTTTGACAACAGTGGTTATTAGGCACTTTAGCATACATTCTCTTGAACACAAAGTGGTGTTCATCTTCTTCTTCTAGCAGCCCTTCACAGTCCACTTGTGGACTTCTGGGCATAGGAGATCCCCAATTCATTGCCGTAGTTCGGTACTGTAGGCTAGTTGGTGCCAATTTTTTCCGACTTTTCGTTTAATGTCGTCCAGCTAACGCTTTGCTGGACTGCCAACTTTTGTTTATGCAGGAGAGGTGTCCAGTGTATAATGTGTTGTCTTGAAGAGCAAAATGTTCATTTTAATTATGCTATACGAGTTATTACGTGTTCGACTCCCGTTCTTTGTGTTATCTCTGTGGCGTAATCTCTGAGAGTTATTCCATACATTATCCGTCTAGTGGCTCTTTATGTCACTCGAAGTTTATGTGCTGATTGGTTCGTTAGAGTTATAGTTTCCATCATCAGTGGAAGTATACAAGTATTAAACAATTTCCTTTTTAAATTGGTTAGAATACCGCTGTTCTCAACCACATGTTACAACTTTCTCGTTGCTGCTTATGTTAGTCGGACACGTCTGTTAATCTCGGCGGTTTGATTCTCTTAGTTTGATCAACTACATGTACTTTTCTATATTCTGATGTCATGATTTTGGTTTATCCTACGTTTATGCACAGATCAATTTTTGCTGATTCCCTTTGGAGTTCTTGAAGTAAAACTTTCAGCTCATTTATATCTTGGCTGATCTGCACAACGAACGAAGACGATTCAGATATGTACCGCCAATTCTTATGCCTCTCTCATCCCAATTTAGGTTCTTGAAAATGTCTTCCAGTTCAAGAGTGAATAGTTTAGGAGATATAGTATCTCCCCGTCTCACATCCCTTTTCACTGGAATCTCGTCTGTGTTGGTGTCTTCATTAATGATTATTTCGATTGTTATATTTTTGGATATGTAGCTAAGGAGATTTTTATATCGAGAATCAATCCCTGCATTGTTCGAAGCTATGAAGCCCACAATTCCACTCAGTCCAATGCCTTGTTATAATCAACAAAGACGAGGTGAAGGGTTACATTATGTTCATTAGATTTTTCAATTAGCGTGCGGATGGATTGTATAAACTTGTTTGTGCTACAGCCTTGAGAGAACCCGGCTTGTACAGGAGGTTGACAGGCATCTAATTTATTCGTAAGTCGATTTGTTATTATCTTTGTGAACAGTTTGTAAGAATTTTATGTAGCAACACTACTTGGGCATTTTGTCATGCTTCCGGTATTTTCCCGTTCTCTAGACATTTATTGAGGAGTATTGTCACTGATTCAACCGTGGCCTTGCTGCCCACTGATATTATCTTAATCGCAATACCCTCTTCTCTAGGGGCTCGTCCTTTCTTTATTTGGGAGAGTGCCAACTTTACCTCCTGTATGGTGATGTCAGGCAGCTTTTCGGAGCCAACATTTAAGATAGTCTCATTGACAACATTTGGAGCTTCCGCACTTCATTTTTCATAAAGTGTGTTGTAAAAATCTTTAGCAATTTCAACTAGGTCTGTTTCACTCTTGTTTATATTACCGTGTGTGTCTCTTAATTGACGTATTCTAGTTCATCTTATAAACCTTATCCCATCCTTGTATGAGAATACAAATGACAGAATTAAACTGAAAAATTGTTTTTCCGATTCCTTTATCGTAGAAGCTGGCGTCTGTCAGAGCTGTATTCTGTCACCTTTACATATACAGTGGACATATAATAAGTTCTGTTTGGCTGGAATGGGGATGTGATAATCGGACGAAACTAGCTAAGTAACCTTAGATATGCGGATGGTACTGTTATACTTGCAATACGAAACCTGAAATCAGTTATGGAGCGCCTGGAAATCACTGGCAAAAACTATGGACTGATAATTAATAAAGCGAACATCAAAGTAATGATTGTTAGTCGTAATGAAGATTTGTCACACATAAATAAAATTGGCTGTTGAGGCAGCAACTGCATAGTGTCTTCCATATTGGGGTGAAAGGATTCAGAGAGAGCGTTTATCTTTTATTATTTATTGCCATTATTAACTTACATATTTTTGTTGTTTTTAATTGTTACTTTCTCCAGCTTTGTATTGTAGTGAGTTATATTTTCTCTTGTTTTCTTTCTTATGATTTTATTTAAATTCCTTTAATGTTTCTTTAGTTAGTTTTGCATTACTTTTCCTGGTAGCTGCGCATATTTTCTTTGTGTCTGTTTTATTATCAGATCTTATTTTGTGTTCTTAAGTATTTGTGATCATTTCATCCAATATGCATTTGCTGGAGAATTCTTTCTCTAATTCAATTTGATATTTTAATAAATTTTCGTGTATCGTGTCCATTGTAAGAAAAGTGTGATTTTTATTCAATTCCAGTTTTGTGCCTATTTTTACTCTAGCTCTAGTCTTTGATCACTACCTTTATTAAATTGTATCAAGACCGACATGTATTTTACTATGTGTTTCTGATTCGTTAATATAACATCAATTTCATTTTTTGTCCCGGCTTCTCGAAGTCCATCGCCTTTTTGCTGATACTTTCAAGAACCCCATTCATTAATGAAGCTTAGTTCAAAATTCCCGACAAATTTGTCGTAGTGCCCAGTTTAGCGTTAAAGTCGCCTATAATAAATTTGTAGTAAGTTTTTTTCTCTTATTAATGCTCGCATGTCTATATTAGTTTGTTATGAACTATATTAATTTATTTATGAATTAAAAATAATTAATAAAAGTAAATAATAATACATATTTAGTTAAAAAATTTAAACAAAATAGTATAAAACTGGATACCATATTTTTTCAATCATTTCTGATGTAGCGACCTCATTTGGACGATCTGGACCTTTTTCATCACAAATGCTTGTACATGCATTTGAATTCAGCTGTCCAATATTTTATGGTCGATGACGAAGGTGCAAAGTCCCCATAAACTTGGCTGAGTTCCGCTTTTATCTCATCGGTCGTTTTTTTTTTTTTGAAAAAACAAATATTTTATTCGATATTCAATTTTGTCCATTGTTTGTTGTAACATCACAAAGTTGTTTTATTTAAATGGCTACCAATTATAAACTAAATCACTCAACGACTTGAAAATTTGTCGAGATTCTTGTGAAAGGTTATGTTAGGTTATAGTAGTAATGCCATCTCTGGCTGAGGCCAGGTACTTATCATACAACCCTCGTATTGCAAATACGCTGAATTTAATTTGATATACATGTTACGCAGATGGACCTTACATAAAAATTGTAGATCTATAAAAGCTTTATATTAAGTCTTTCCTCTAGGTCGTTTGCAAATTTTCTATTAACAACATTCATACTCACATATAAATTTAAAATTAAACTTCCACTTTTGTGATGTTCTCTCCTCTCAAAACAATTTGAAAATTACTGACCGACTATATGTAGCTCCGCTTTCAAACAAGCTCGTTGGGAAAATGTAATGTAACGTATAATTTAAAAAGTGTATCATTTTGGCTTAATATATAAAATAACTAAGTACTAAATATATTTTTGTAAAGATTTACAAATGCATTATCGCAATTTCGTAGTACAACTACATTTTCAAACGCTTAACTAAGACTCTGAAAATGTAGTTGCACTACGAAATCACGATAACGCGTAAATCTTTACATAAACAGTGTCAGTTAATAAAGTAATTTTATTGTTAAAATGTACTGTCACAAAGTAACAGACCAATCAATCAACTCTCTAAGTAATAAGTAATTTTAAAAACTATGAAATTTAATATCTCGAATAAAAATAAGAATTTCCCACGCTATAATACTTCATTTAAAGTTGCAAAACTTAACCTTTTCAACCAATTCGGTTTGCAGCATGAAACTGCAGAATCCACATAAATTCGGTGGATCCTGCTCCGCGATCGATCCGGCAGTGGCTGTAGCTCGTTCCATGTCCGACTAGTTTCACATTCAAATTCTGATGTTGCTGTGTATGATTAACCTGAATTTTTACTCGATGTTTTTTAATATATAGTTTGTATTTTATAGTTTTAAGTATAGTTGTTAAGGTAAAAGAATTTTAAATTTATTATTTTATGTATTTATATTTCAGTGTTTATATATGTCACAAATAAAACAAGGGCATATATATATATATATATATATATATATATATATATATATATATATATATATATATATATATATATATATATATATATATGTATATATATATATATATATATATATATATATATATATATATATATATATATATATATATATATATATATATATACACTATCTACTTCGTTTTGGTTTTGTTCTTTTTCATAAAAAGCGTTTTAATTTTAAAATATTTGTACGTTATCGACACTTTTCTAAGCAAGAGGGTAGTGAGGGTCACTACGGTTTGGTTTTGGGTTTTCCCACAAGAAGGGGTCCGGAGACGTTGAATCAAGGCTACGTGGCCGCTAACTTATGTGGCATTTTTTGAAGATTAGCTTCTTAGTAGAATTTTGCAAAGAGTGTATTCTAAAATATCCAGGGCGTATTTGCAGTACTTTATGTTTTGCTTATTGAGAGGTTCGTAATGTCGGGAACTAACAATCGTATGCACTCCCCTCAGGGGCTAGGGGAATCCCAGGATTCTCCTAGTACGGGCATTGACGATCCCGAGGTACCTGAGTCATGTTGTGCTGTCTTGTGTTGTCCAGAGTATATGTAACAAAAACGCAATCTTAAGGTGTTTACCGTGCCGAGAAGATGAATGGCTCAGCGTTTATGAGTCGCAAACGGTTCCCCCGGATACCGGGCGCCCTCCGGGAGTAAGTAGCCTTGCTGTGGCATCTGCCGCAGTCGACCATTCTTTCCTAGGATACTCGTGGGAACACTATGTCAAATAATAACAATTATACTAGTGATAATGGCAGGGTGCTGAGGAGGCGGTCCCCTGTCATACAAACAGCTACAGCACCACCACAACAACATCAACGACAAACGATCCAACCAACCGCCTCAGCTGAAACTACTCCCGATAGTTTTACCAGATCCGACATTGTAGGTGATGGAAATTGCCTTTTCCGTGCAGTTAGCTTACACTTATATGGCCACCAAAACCATCATGAAAGACTCCGAGAGGCTGCTCTAAGATATATACAACAAAACTGGTCGGAACTTAACACATTTTCATTAATTAGGGACGACGATATGAAAGACTTCAATAACTACTATAACTATATGAAGAAAAATGGCACTTATGGAACGAGCCTAGAGATACTTGCCCTCTCGGAAACCCAGAATAGCAACTTTCATATCTTCTCAAAACAACGAAGAACAAGAGATACAAAAATAACTTTTAGAGACAAGCCAACAATAATAAGCACAAGAAAAACACACCGAAACTATTTACCTTCTACTAACAGGCAACCCAATGTCGGGACACTTTGAGCTTCTGACACCACAAAACACTAAAAACATCCCAAACAATAGTAGACCAATAAAAGAAGCATCGGGCGAGCGACGTAAGGGTCGAGGACGTCGCGGGAAATGGCAGCTCGACCAAAACGATGAAGACCGGGCAACTGACAATGGACCTGCCAAAAGTGTTGTGCCGGCGAGTAAGCCGACACCCACCAAGGCGGGAAAATCAAGGCAAAGCATGAGTTATACTACAGGAACAAACGAACACAGCATGCGTTGCTTTGATAAAAGCAGAAGTCCTGACAAAGAGACCACTGAGAGGGGAATCACTCGCCGCCTAGACCCACCACCATCAATCCCAAACGCAACAGACGAAGTATTTAATCAAAAACTCCCGCAACGACAAAGAAATCCCAACAGCACAAAACCAAAATTCAAACGGCAAATAAGAATAGAAAACCAAATTAACAACATCAGGAGATATCTAGGACACCTTACCCAGTTTATCAACGGGAACGTGTCCAAACGAGTCACACAGAGTATAAACAAGATCAAGTCCGGGTCTCCCAACAGAACACTGCCAGAAATCCTGGATACTCTGAAACAAAAATTATACGTATATGCCGCAAGACTTCGTAGATACAAAGAACCAAACGAGAGGAAAGATACCAACAACCTCTTCCGAAGAAGCCAAACACAGTTCTACCGGAAAACTATGCACAGCAAACAGACAGCAGTGACCGAACCACCAAACAAACAAGAACTCACAGATCATTGGAAAAGTATCTGGTCAGAACCCAAACCACCCAATAATAACACCCCCTGGATCAAAGCCAAAGAAGGCAAAGATGAACATGTGACAGAACAGGAAAATTCCACATTAACTACTGTGGGACCAAAGAGCATGATGAGGCGCCTGGATGCAAGAAGTTCCGGAGGTAGAATGGCCCCCCGTTCGGATCTCCGGGTGAGGGCTGGTTCGGAGGCGTCGACTTGCAGACATCATAATTTTAAGATAGATTTTTGCAACATACGAGGTATAAACTCGAACATAAATTCAGTGCATCAACACCTGCAATCAGATAAACCTCATGTACTCGCTCTAGTGAAACCAAGGTCAGTCCATCGACCAGCACGGTCAACTATCTTTATCCTGGGTACGACTTCTATTCCCGATTTAGGCGTAACTTTGGAATCTGTCCTTTTGTCAGAAGCGACCTCTCTTGTCAACGAGAAGAAGCTCTGGAGCCCCCAAACTTTGATGTTATGTGGTTAAAAATAACGACTCAACAAACCACAAGGTTTATCTGTATCCTGTATCGACCACCAAGTGATACCAATTTTCGAACACTTTTCGCTTCTCTTGCAGACACCATCGATCATTTACAAAGTAACTACCCAAGTGCCGAAATTGCCATCCTGGGCGACTTTAATGTCCACAATATCAACTGGCTCAAATATTCAAATACTACCGACGAACAAGGTCGTGAAGCTGAATCATTCTCAATCAGTTGTGGCTTAACTCAGCTTATTGACGAACCAACACGGATCCCTGATCGAGACGGGGAGTTCGGCAGTCTTCTTGATCTGTTTTTAACCACCAATCCGGAGATTTACACGGTCACCGTAAATCCGCCGTTAGGTTCTTCCGACCATAAACTGCTTTCGACATCGAGTATCCTGCCAATCAGTGACAGAGAGGCGCCTAGGCCGCGCAAGATTTGACACTACAAATCTGCTAAATGGGAAGATCTCATGGAATACTTTCGAACTTTCCCTTGGATGGACGTTTGTTTTCGATCCGATAACCCATCTGACTGCGCCAGGGAGGTCTCCGATGTTATTTTGGCTGGTATGGAAGCTTACATCCCTTTTTCGAAGAAATGCTCCTCCAACGGCAAGCCTTGGTTCGACCGAAAATGCAAAGAAGCTGTTGCTTCTAAACATATGGCCTACCGTCAATGGCGTGAAAATCCTAACACCGTAAATCGAAACATCTTTGTTCATGCCCGGAACAGATGCAAGGGAATTATCGACGAAACCAAGGAGGCACACAATCAACGAATTAGAAACAAACTTCTCGCTTGTCCCAACAATTCCAGGTCCTTTTGGGCAGTCGCTAAGGCAGTTAGTCAAAATTTTACCAAATCCACCATATCACCACTCACACGGCCAGATAATTCCATTGCAACCACACCTGTTGAGAGAGCGAACTTGTTGGCTGAACTCTTTGCTTCACATTCTACTGTCGATTTCCAAGGAAAAACACCACCTACTATTCCCATATTGCAGTCAAGGATGCCCGATGTTGTCTTCAGACAGCGCATCATAAAGCGTATTTTAATGAAGCTAGACACCAAGAAGGCTTCTGGCGCTGACGGAATACCTGCCATAGTTCTCAAAAACTGTGCAAGGGAACTAACACCAGTTTTCTGTAGACTTTTTAACCTATCCTACAGAAAGGGAATATTTCCGTCCTGCTGGAAATGTGCCACGGTTCAGCCGATACCTAGAAAAGGTAAGAAGACCTTGCCAAATAACTACCGACCAGTTGCACTGCTTTCAATAATATCGAAAGTCATGGAAAAGGTTATCAATGAGCATCTTCTAAAATATCTTGAACGATTCAATATTATTAGCGATCACCAATATGGTTTTCGTAAACATAGATCAACAGGAGATCTTCTGACTTATGTAACACATGTTTGGAACAACGCAATTGAACACTTTGGAGAATCTCGAGCGGTTGCTCTTGACATATCCAAGGCATTCGACCGTGTTTGGCACGATGGACTGTTGGCTAAGTTACGCTCTTATGGTATGTCTGAAAGGTTCTGTTTGTGGCTCTCATGTTTCCTCAGAGAGCGTTCTTTACGAGTGGCGGTCGACGGATTTCTTTCTAACACCCTCACTATCAACGCTGGTGTGCCCCAGGGCTCCATACTGTCTCCTACTCTCTTTCTCATTTACATTAACGATCTGCTGGAAAAGACCGGGAATCCAATCTATAGCTTTGCAGATGACAGTACGCTTGTCTCTTTATTCACCTTGAACGCTCGGACATCGGCTGCCCAGGCGAATATCCGCAGACAGCAGGAGGTCGTTCAACTTAACAAAGACCTGGAAGAAATTCTATCTTGGGGTGACAGTAACCAAGTGGAATTTAACGCTACAAAAACCCAAGCGGCAGTTTTTTCTAAAAAAGTTAACGTTGCTGAACCCGACATAGTTATGTCGGGGCACTCCATTCCCCTAGCATCGTCGCTCAATTTGTTGGGCGTTAGTTTTGGAGCAAATATGTCTTGGCATGAATATGTTGCAGGCATAGCAAGGAGAGCTTCTCAAAAATTGGGAATATTATTTAGAACCAGAAAGCTTTACACCCCACAACAACTGTTAATTCTTTACAAAGCCCAAATTCGACCAACTATGGAATACTGCTCCCACGTTTGGGGCTCCGCTCCCAAACATACACTGCATTTGTTGGATTCTGTTTAGAGAAGAGCGGTCCGTCTGATTGGGGACCCGGAATTATTACATTATAATTACATGCGATTTTATATTATTATCTGGAATCGGTGAAGTATAGCCTTATTATTAGTGACGTTCTTTATATTAGAAACGTGTAAGTAGAACCTATATAGAGTATCAAAGATTATATTATTACAATTTTTATAAACAGTCATATGTATGGATTTAAGAAAAAATATATTTTTGATTGGTAAAACAATAGATACTCTAAGTGATAAAAAATTAGCTACAAATAAAGAAGCCTTGCAGCTATTATTTTATCACACAAGAGATCTAAAACAATCAATAGAGGACAGCTGTTTAATTGTTATATCAGAAATTTAAAACATTTGGAATAAAGCGGGAATCCCAACTCAAGATAATTCACGATGTGTCGCAAAATTAAATAAGCTTTATACAGACTACGGGCACGTGCAAAAAATTGCTAACAGAAAAAATAAAACAAAAGAACAAATTATTTGATATCGCTCATAGTAAGACTTTTGAAATGATAGATGATGAGACACAAAAGTTTTTGATTGATCAGCGAACGAAGGATTTTACATTTAAATTGCGTTGCAACCGATATTGAATTGTCGCCGAAATCAGGAATATGAAAATGATAAATAAGTTTAATTAAACATTTTATTTAAATTTATTAATACTGAATAATTTAATTATAGAAATACTCATTTCATCTTCTGAGAATCAGCTGCAAAATGACGAGTCCCCTAGGAATGCGCCTTTAACTCAATCATTTGCCGTAATAGATCACGTTGTGACGAGTCCACAAAAAATATCTGGTAATATTAAGTGCTTATATTTCATAAAATCTCCAGTTTTTGTAATATTAGTAATTTAAAATATTTCTCTTGTTCGACAGATACCGATACGCCTAGCACTTCACAAACCGTTAGTGAAATATGGTGGAGAAACTTTTAGTAACTCGCCATCAACTTCTGTGTCTGAATATGAGGCAACTGGGCGATATTATGAACCAAAACGTCTTAGAGGAACTATTAACATCCTCACAAAAGATGTAGTTGCGGCGTTTGACAGCTGTAATATTTCTTACAGAGAATCAGTTCGTTTTACATCAGCTTTGGCATCAGCTATGGGAGTTGACCCACAAGATCTCGTGTTAAATAAGTCTTCTTTCCATGAAATACGATCTAATTTACGGAAGAATATGGCTGAAAAAATTAAACTACTGTTTAACAAAAGTGTTGTTGATGCTGCAGTCATACACTGGGACGGTAAACTAATCCCAGACAGTATGACTTGTGAACGTATTGAAAGACTGCCTGTTTTGATTACTTGTAATGGACAAGAAAAAATCCTTGGTGTACCTGCATTATGTGATGGATCTGGGTCTACTCAAGCAGAGGAAATTTACAACATCATTTGTGAGTGGGGTTTAAACCATTCCGTTAAAGCACTTTGTTGTGATACGACTGCTTCTAACCTTGGTTGGAGAAACGGAGCTGCAGTGATTTTAGAACGCAGAGAGAGATTTGTTATACCTCCCCTATAGACACCACATACATGAATTGGTATTATCCTGCGTTCACTCTACAAAGATGCCAGGCGCAACCGGACCAAATGTACCAATATTTGAAAAATTTCAAAGTGAATGGAGCTCTATAAATAATACTAAATATAAGTCTGTACAGAAAAATAAATTGAAGAAAATACTACGAGATCAAATACCAGAAGTGACTGCAAAAATTGATGAATTTTTAAATACTCTTTTACCACGTGATGACTATCGAGAACTCTTGGAATTGAGTAAAATCTTTCTAGGGACAATGGACTCTGAAAATATAAAATTTTATAAACCTGGAGCATTTCACCACGCTCGATGGATGTCCAAAGCAATTTATTGTTTAAAAATTTATATTTTCCGAAACTGTTTCAATTTAACCAAGGAAGACGAAAAAAGGGTTCTAGAAATTTCTTTATTTATTGTTTTTGTATACGTTCCATTTTGGTATGCGGCACCGTTAGCTGCAACTGCTCCGAATCAAGATCTAAAATTTCTAAAAGCAGTCTATAATTATCAAACAATTGATAAAAAGTTATCCGAAGTAGTTTTGGCGAAGTTCAGAAACCATTTATGGTATTTAAGTCCTGAAGCAGCAGCTTTATCATTTTTCGATGAAAGTATTTCTTCTGAAGTAAAGCAAAAAAATGGTGGCGGCTTTAACATCAAGCGAAGAGGATGAACTTGACTTTCCTAAACGCTTTATTTTCAATTCAAAAGATTTTAATTGGTTTCTTGACAAAAACGTTGATTATTTTATTAATTCTAATTCCGTCAAATTTTTCGAAAGATTTAATATCGATACAAATTTTCTTCTATTCGATGATAGTAAATGGTCAAATCATTCAGATTATTTAAAAGGTTTGGAAATTGTTAAGCATCTAAAAGTGGTCAATGATTCTGCAGAACGAGCTGTCAAACTAACTGATGAATATATTAATACTCTAGCTAAGCACGAAGATCAAAAACAGTATGTCATTCAAATTGTAAGTGAATATAAAAAAAAAATTCCAAATGCCACCAAAGAATGTTTAATAAAATAAATTTTGTTCATCAATTTGTTGGAAAAGTCATTAAATCTCTCACATTTTTACCAATGAATTGTAATATTTTAAGCTTAACTTATATCGTCAGTTAAATTTTTTGGTAATCGGGATGTTTAACACTAATTTTGGTTATGATAAGTTGAAATCAGATATTTCTTGCAATAAACAATAAATTTTAATATAAATAATGATAGTTTTTCGGTCAAAATACAAAGAAAATTAATAAGTTATTTTT
>CM032456.1:5037333-5067333 GCA_019049505.1 Pachyrhynchus sulphureomaculatus | reverse complement strand
ATACTTAGTTAAAATATTACTTCTTTCTAATATTAATTAATTACATATATCGGTTTTGTTGTGTTATTCTTGTTATTAAATGTTTTGGTTTTATTATTTGCATTTAAGTAATCATTTAATAATAAATAGGTCTCTTATTTTCTGAAAATAATAATAAATTCAATTGGCGTTAGATAGTTCTGTTAGATATATGTTGGCAAAAACAGGTAATGTGTAACTAGGTTAAATAAAAAATATGTGTTCCTATCTTAATTTCGGTGATACTGATCATTATTTAAGGAGAAAATTCTGTAACTGAATGTAAAGCTTAAAATTTTGTAGAAGACACTTAGACTCGTAAAAATGGCACGATAAATGGATAGTCTTAAATTTTTTCCAAAGTGAGATCAAACAAACAAAAACAATTGCTAGTATATCCGCCATGGCCGCCTAAGTTTAAGAGTTTAAATCAGTTTTTGCCGATCACCTGTCAAACAAATGTCAACTTGTGATACATCGTTGGAAAGAGAATTTCAAAGCGAATTGAATTTGATAAAAAAATATACAGGATTCTATTAAAAATAAGAAAGCTGCTGTCACTTCCGGTTAAACCGGAAGCAGTTAAAAATATGTCTTAAGTGATAAAAATGCCTAATAATGTCCTATTCTGGTATCTAAAAATGCAAATATGTAACTGTCAAAATAAAAAAAATTACATGGTGTTACATGTTGGCTGTGTCACCCTACATATATATATATATATATATATATATATATATATATATATATATATATATATATATATATATATATATATATATATATATATATATATATGTATATATATATATATATATATATATATATATATATATATATATATATATATATATATATATATATAACGTTCTTGCTTTGACTCTATAAAAGCAAGTCGTATTATTGTATCCACTGTATACTTCACTTAAATTTATTTTTGAGAAGATTATAAGCTTACAAGTTCTTGAGAAATAGTCTCCCGAATCTGATTAGTACATCAGATGATCAATATTAAAATTTGCGATTTTCTAAAGTTTGTATCTTTTAGAACCTTTGTGATATTATCAAGGAGACAAATAGGCTCCTAAGTTGATTTAACTGATGTAAAGCTTTCATGTAGTAAATAAAAAACGTAAATAGATCAATAGACTTACCACGTTTAAATAAGTCAATTGACTTACCACGTTTTATAACATCATTTTCTTGAAGTTTTAATTAGCAAATTTCTCAAGTTTATTAAATTTTATGCTTACATACTCGTAGAGTTAATATAAATTTTATAGAAACCTGGCAAATATTAAATTTATTTTAAAAATTGTCAAGTTTTTAAGATTTGTAAAACAAAGCAAATGGCAAAAATTTTCTAGTTTAGGACGCACATGAAAAGAATTGAAAATAACAAGAAACCATTTGCTGATTTCTCAGCAACCGGGGGGCATGGCCATAAAAAAATCAGCAATTCTGCGGAATAGCTAGAAATTTCTTTCTTCTAAATCATAAAATCGATACGTAGTTACTTCTTTTCGATTGGATCGCTTACAGTACGAATTTTACGACCAATAAATTTAAATATTATAGAGAAAAATTTAAGATTATATCTTGTACAACTTAAAGTGTTCATATAATAAAAATGAAATAATTTAATCTTTGGAATCTTACGAAACACAAAAGATTTAAATTAATAATAAATAGATGTAGTAAGTAGTATATTTACAGATCTTACTTTTGATAAATGTAAATATAGATTCCTTAGTAGTAAAGTTATATACTTAGCACTACCCCAGTAAATACAAGTTAAAAAGTCAGTATATTTTTTTAGGTGACTCTCTAAGCAAAGCTTTTTACATAATACCTCCCTTAAGCCTAATAACATAATTTTCAGATTTCTCGAGCCAAAGAATACTGAAAAAGATATACAATATAACTCCTTAAACCTGCTTCTTCACTTTTTTTTATCCCTTACATGTTTAACTATAAAG
Organism: Pachyrhynchus sulphureomaculatus; assembly: GCA_019049505.1. Classification (NCBI taxonomy): domain Eukaryota; kingdom Metazoa; phylum Arthropoda; class Insecta; order Coleoptera; family Curculionidae; genus Pachyrhynchus; species Pachyrhynchus sulphureomaculatus. The sequence goes on along the minus strand of CM032456.1, from coordinate 5,065,336 downwards.
AATATTGCTGACATGTTTGTTCTTTATTTTAAATGAAAAGCAGAAAAAAATTATCATAATTATATTGAAACTATACAGGGTGATTCAACGATAGAGTAAATTTCATTATCTCATTTGTTTGGGGAATGACGAAAAAATGTTAAATACAATACTTTTAGGGAATGTTAAAGTGCACAGTTTAAAACTATTTTTGAGTATACAGGGTACTTCAAAAAAGGGTGGCCGATATATCATATGTTTTTTTAAATGGAATATCCTATTTTCTAATTTATTTTTAAATTCTGCGTAAAATTCTATAACTTTTTATTAATAATATTATATACCTAAACCCAGTAGTTTTTCTAATATTTCAATTTATGTTAAAAAAATACTAGTTTTCAGTTTTGTAAAAAATTGCCAATAGCACTATTGTTTCTGAAGATAGAATACTTATAATTGGTATGAGCGTTCTATAGAGATGAAAAAAAAAAGATATATGTAACGAAATTTGAGTTAGATGCTACAGGGTGTTCAAAATAAATATATGCATTTCGACTATTAAATTGAAAAATCTCAAATTTTTTAAACGCACACCCTGTATATTATTATTTTCTCTGATAGATTTTACTAAATCCTCCAACTTTTATTAAGTATGTCATGTACCTATTTCTAATAGTTTTCGATTTATTTTGAATTTTTCAATATTTACCCTTGGTTTTAATACACTTACGCTATTGAAAACATAAACAAATAGTTAATAATACTAAGTTGGGAATGTGGAATCTTTGGCACAATGATACTACTCAGTATATATCACCACTATACCAAACACTTTATTTTTGCACTCGACGCGCGTTTTGCTAACCATGTTAGCTTCATCAGGAGCGATGATTGACTAAAGCTAAACTACAAATCTACCCTATTTATACTTAGCCTAACCCTTGAATTACTCAAGCGGAACTAATGACATAGGCAAGGCCATCAGTTCCGGTCAAGTAACCAGTAGAGGGGACTATAAGGAATATGCCCTCTGTCTTTATTTAAATTACTTTTACATTTTATGATTTCCATACTTTCGTATGCGTTCAACAATCTCCTATCAGATACATTTTTTATTAATCTTAGATTATCTAATGTTATAGTATGATCAGCTTCAAGGGCATGTTCGGCAATGCTAGACTTCTCTGTTCTATTGTATCTTAAGTGTGCTAAATGTTCTTTAAATCGTATTTTAATTGCCCTTTAGTTTGCCCAACATACTTTTTGTCACAATCATTACAACTAATTTCATAAATTCCACTTTTCTCACAATTAGGAATCTTATCTTTGGGATTTCCTAAGATATTCCTCAGATTGTCTGAAGACTTATAGACTAAGGTGAGGCCTACCTTATTAAATACCTTATTGAGCCCCTTGCTATATTTCGGATTATATGGTATGGAGACATACTTAGTGTTATTTTCTTCGCGTGTCTATAAGTCATCAGACAATCTGAGGAATATCTTAGGAAATCCCAAAGATAAGATTCCTAATTGTGAGAAAAGTGGAATTTATGAAATTAGTTGTAATGATTGTGACAAAAAGTATGTTGGGCAAACTAAAAGGTCAATTAAAATACGATTTAAAGAACATTTAGCACACTTAAGATACAATAGAACAGAAAAGTCTAGCATTGCCGAACATGCCCTTGAAGCTGATCATACTATAACATTAGATAATCTAAGATTAATAAAAAATGTATCTGATAGGAGATTGTTGAACGCATACGAAAGTATGGAAATCATAAAATGTAAAAGTAATTTAAATAAAGACAGAGGGCCTATTCCTTATAGTCCCCTCTACTGGTTACTTGACCGGAACTGATGGCCTTGCCTATGTCATTAGTTCCGCTTGAGTAATTCAAGGGTTAGGCTAAGTATAAATAGGGTAGATTTGTAGTTTAGCTTTAGTCAATCATCGCTCCTGATGAAGCTAACATGGTTAGCGAAACGCGCGTCGAGTGCAAAAATAAAGTGTTTGGTGTAGTGGTGATATATACTGAGTAGTTAATAATAATTTTAATATAGTTTAACTTATCTAGTGATTAATTATTATGACGTAATAAATGTTCAAAAACATGCCCGTCTACTTGAATACACATGTTTAGTCGTTTTACTATATTTTCCTTCACTTTCCTTAGCATAAAAAGTGTTATTGTCCTGCTCGCATCCCGTATCCTATTTTCCATATCTACTGATGTTGTAGGGGGATTCACATAAACACGATCTTTAATGTAGCCCCACAAAAAGAAGTCTAAAGGTGTTAAGTCACATAATCGAGGGGACCTCTGAATGAATCTATCCCTACCGATCCATTTTTGTGGGTAATGATCGTTTAAAAATTCCCGAATTTCCCGGTGGTAATGAGCAGGAGCTCCGTCTTGTAGAATCTACCTTTGTTCCCTTTCAAGGTTATCAACTTCTTCAAGAATCTGGGATAATTAGTTTTGCAAAAATTTAGATATCTAGGCCCGTTAAGCGGTTCGCGGAAAAAATATTGACCAATCATTCGGAAATTTAATATTATATACACAGCGATTCACGAACAACGTGAATCGCTTTTTCCGCACACATGCCGCTCCTGGAGCGCTTTAGGGACTTCCCTGCAGCACGTGTGCTAGACCCATAAAAAAAAATCCACAGCATACAATAAGCGACCATGGTTTTGGTTTTCAACTTCCCGGACCCAAATTGGATTAACTGTTGAATAATAATGCACGTTATGGTTGGTCAACTGCTCCATTATTGCGAAAAGTAGCTTCATTAGAAAACATTATTTTGGATAAAAAATTTGGATCGGCCTCTATTGCTCCATTCATAGTGGTACAAAAGTTTAATCGTCGTTCAAAATCACGGTCTTGAAGTTCTTGGAATAGTTCCATATGAAAGGGATGATACTTGTATTTTCTCGTGGTGCGATTAGCTGTAGATCAGGATATGTCAGATAAGTCAGCTAGTTGACGGCTGCTGACCTGGGGATTATCTTCAACATGAAGTAAAATCTCCATTTTTTTTTTCATTGGTAGCATTCTGGTTTACTACTTTCCATTTCGTATACTCAGCGCTACCACTACCATCAAACCGTTCCATTAAGCACTGAAGAGATATTCTAGTTGGTATACGTATATTAGTGTACTTCGCTCCATAAAGCCTTACTGCCAAAAGACAATTTTTTCCCGCCTCGCCTAGTTTAAAAACCATATCAATTAATTCATTTTTAGGAAAATCCATAACTATTACCTTTATACGTCACTTATTACAACAATTTAAACTATTTTTACTTGCTTAATAGACATGTCAAAATTTGACAATGCCTACATTTTTGTTTTGTCTTGGCAACTATGATGTTATAGCGTAAGTGTATTAAAAACAAGGTTAAAAATTGAAAAATTGAAAATAAATCGAAAACTATTAGGAATAGGTATATGACATACTTAATAAAAGATAGGGGGTTTTCTAAAATATATCAGAAAAATTAATAATGTACAGGGTGTGCCATTTAAAAAATTTCAGATTTTTCAATTTAAAATAGTCGAAGTGCATAAATTTATTTTGAACACCCTGTAGCATCTAACTCAAATTTCTTTACATATATTTTTTTTCTCATCTCTATAGAATGCTCGTACCAATTATAAGTATTCTACCTTCAGAAACAATGGCGCTATTGGCAATTTTTTAGAAAAACTGAAAACTAGTATTTTTTAGTGTTCCGTACGGAACACTTATAAGATCACTCCGGTGTCTGTCCGTCTGTCTGTCCGTCTGTCCGTCTGTCACACTCGATTTTCTCCGAAACTATTTGTCATAGAAAGTTGAAGTTTGGTAGTAATATAGTAATTGATGGCCTCATCAGTGCCACGTAGTTTTGAGAATTAAATTTTGACTTAAGGGGTTAGTTTTGGGGGGTGAAATCGGAAGTGAAAAAAAAAATTTTTTACTAGGTAATCGAGTGTGGTGTCAAATGAAAGCTTGTGAAAACACGAGTAAAAAATATGTATATAATGTAATACTTGCGCGCACTTTCCTTTGTATTATTTTTAAAAAATCGCGAAAAATCGCTGTCCACCCGCCTTATCTCGGAAAGTAATTATCAAAAAATTTTGAAAAAATTCTGGAATATTCTCCACGGGGTGTAGATTGAACGAAAATTATCACAAGTGCATTACCTGTAATAATTTATCTGGTATATAAAAAAAACAGAAATTTCAAGGTCATCAATTTTCAGTAAAGATTGGAAATAAACTTTGTTGAAACTTATTTGGGGTGTATTTTGTGAAGTCGCTGATCATTTTATATCACCGTAACATAAAGTTTGACTTAAGGGATTCGTTTTGAGGGGTGAAATCGGAAGTGAAAAAAAAATTTTTTTACTAGATTATCGAGTGTGGTGTCAAATGAAAGCTTGTGAAAACACGAGTAAAAAATATATATATAATGTAATACTTGCGCACACTTTTCGTCGTATTACTTTTAAAAAATCGTGAAAAATCGCTGTCCCCTACCTTATCTCGAAAAGTACTGATCAAAAAATTTTGAAAAAATCCTGGAATATTCTCCACGGGGTATAGATTGAACGAAAATTATCGTTACCTTTAATAATTTATCTGGTATAGAAACAAACCAAAATTTCAAGGTCACCAGTTTTCAGTAAAGATTGGAAATAAACTTTGTTGAAAACTTATTTGGGGTGTGTTTTGTGAAGTCACTGATCATTTTATATTACCGTAACATAAATTTTGACTTAAGGGATTCGTTTTGAGGGGTGAAATCGGAAGTGAAAAAAAAATTTTTTACTAGGTCATCTAGTGTGGTGTCAAATGAAAGCTTGTGAAAACACGAGTAAAAATATATATATAATGTAATACTTGCGCACACTTTTCGTCGTATTACTTTTAAAAAATCGTGAAAAATCGCTGTCCCCTATCTTATCTCGAAAAGTACTGACCAAAAAATTTTGAAAAAATCCTGGAATATTCTCCACGGGGTATAGATTGAACGAGAATTATCATTACCTTTAATAATTTATCTGATATAGAAAAAAAACAAAATTTCAAGGTCACCAGTTTTCAGTAAAGATTGGAAACAAACTTTGTTGAAAACTCATTTGGGGTATGTTTTGTGAAGTCACTGATCATTTTATACCACCCTAACAAAATTGTTTATTTTAAAAACAATCAGCGTACGGAACACTAATTGTGCAAGTTCAACTTGCACTTGACCGGTTATTTTTTAAAACAATAGAAATATTAGAAAAATTACTAGGTTTAGGTACATATCATTATTAATAAAAAAGTTATAAAATTTTACGCAGAATTTAAAAATAAATTAGAGATGTCCCATATATGTTATATATCGGCCACACTTTTTTGAAGTACCCAGTATACTCAAAAATGATTTTAAACTGTGCACCTTAATATTACCTAAAACTATTGTATTTAACGTACTTAACATTTTTTCGTCCTTCCCGAAACAAATGAGATAATGAACTTTACTCTATCGTTGACTCACCCTGTACAAATTTGACTATTATTATTATATTATTCTTACCTCGGGTATTTTATGTGCACTACAATTGAAATGGATCTCCCATTTCGTTTGAGAGTAATCGTACCAACAGATGGGCATTTAAATTAAAAGATAAGCATACTTACGGTAAGTTGACGTTATGTTTTTTGGAACCTAGGGAACTTAAGAGGTAAAAAAGGAAAAATCTCAGAATGTGATTTTTTCACTAATACCATACTTCCCTTTAGCAAAGAAAGTAATATAAATAAAAATGTTAAACAAAATACGAGTAAGGCTCTCCAATCTTTGAAGATCACTTAAAAATACTAAAAAATTGAAAAAAAAAAATGCCATAGCTCAGTTTAATTTTGTACTAGCTAGGAGACCAAAAAAAAAATGCTGTCAATTACAAATTTAAATTACAAGAAAAATTCTCTCTCATATATCATATACTCGTAGAGGTATAGCAAAAAGTCGAATCAACTGAATTTCATATATTTATGTAAAATTCGATTTCAGCGACTTTTGTTTACGGCATACCAAACAGCGAGCATATAAATTAAAATGAAAATGTGACATTACAATTCTCAGTTAAAGAAATAAAATACGTAATGTCAGTATTGTCAATATCATTTTCTGTAGTACTAAAAGTAAAAATAATCGCTCTCTTCTGATCACGCTCAATACAAAAATGTCAATCTAGAAAGCATTTTGATGTGTTGGTTTATTGTTGGGTAGTGAAGGTGCACAAGCAGTACGTTATTCCTGGTGTTCTTATACTTTTAATAAAATAAAAAAAGATTATAGACAATTCTCGTCCGCTAAGCCATTGGGTCTACCAAATTTTTATTAATTTATGGACGCTAAACATTCTTTAGTAATGAGATACTTACCTAGAATTGGTTTGCGCGTATATATCATTTATTTGTAAAATTAATAAATTTGTGTGCCTTTGACAGATATACGATAGTAATTGAATATTTTTCGAAACATATTCAAGGATATGTCAATAAGTTTGGTAAGAGCCAGCTCTAAGAGATGGCTGCAGTAAGATAAGGAACTCAGCAAAGTTCGGTTATTGTAATTTTGGGTTTTTCATCTTCATAGTAACACAATTTAAAACCTAATGTAGAGTTTTTAATGGAGTATTGTCTTCTCTAGTTACTCTACTACAACTCTAAATAAATCTCATATTTGCAAGGTTAATGATATTTTTCTGTTTGTCGGAGAGCGATTCTTATTTCGTCGTTTGCACGATTAAATTGAGCAAAAGAAACTACCTCTCATCTTAAAATTGACTCATCTAAAAGAACATTTTCTTTAATAGTCAAATACTCCATTGTTATTTAAGTTTAAGACTTGTCGATTTAATAGTGTTAACTTTGTTGAGTTTGATTTAATACTAAATAAAATCCGTTTACTCTCTTTCTTTTTAAGCTTTTTTGTAAGAAGTTTGGTACTAAAATTTAAGCTATCCGGTTTTTTGTAATATATATTTACCAAAGTTAATTTAATTCTTTAAGCTAACGTCTTATCGTTATGATTTCTTCTCTAAAGTTTATGAGGTTCACTACCTAATCTGGTATTTTAATGTTTATTTGATCCGTAATCTTAGCAGTCACTGGGAAATATATACGATGTCGTGATGATTCTATAATTTTAAAACCGGGTATCCATTGGTTTATCATTAAGATATGATATATATATATATATATATATATATATATATATATATATATATATAGTGGCGTGCAAAAGTTTTCGGCCAGTGCCATTTCGTACTCTAATTTATTAAAAAAAAAGACTAATGATTTTTAATCATTATGAGATGTGAGTATGAGATATAGGAAATAAAATAATATAGTAAAAGAATATTATTTATGTTTGTGAATATATTTATTATTATTATTCTTATATTTATATGTGCAAAAGTTTCCGGCCACATAATATACATGGACGCAGTAGGACGTTCAAAGACATATTTACGAATAATAGTGCGTTGAATGTCCACCATTTAGTTCATAAAAGATCGTGGGAACATAAACATGGCTTGGCATATGCAAATCCAAATTCGTGAGAGAGTAATAAAATTTTCAAAAGAAGGAAAGTCTTCTCGTGAGATTGCTTCATTATTATCGATAGGTAAATCAACCGTGAACGATATTATTGTAAAATAGCGTTGTGGATATGGTTTAAAAGATCGTCCGCGTAGTGGAAGACCAAGAAAAACGTCTAAAAAAGTAGATCGTATCATTAAACGCAAATCAGCTGCGGATGTCAAGAAAACTGCTGCCGAAATTGCACGCGAGCTAGAGGATGAAAACCTAGCTAATGTTAGTCGTAGTACTGTGACACGAAGACTACATGATGTGGGACTTTTTGGCCGTACAGGTATTAAAAAACATTAATCAGTAAAAAGAATAAGAAAGCCCGATTACAATTCACCTAAATTAGACAATCAAAGATTGAAAAAAGTAGCTTTCTCAGACGAATCTAAATTTAATCGTTTTAGAAGCGATGGTAGACAACATGTACGACGTCCTATTAGTACGAGAAATGATGTTCGCTACAAAATTCCTACTGTAAAACACGGTGGAGGAAGTGTGATGGTTTGGCGAATTTTCTCTGAACAAGGAGTCGGTACATTGATCGAGATCAACGGAAATAACATATGAACGCTAATATTTATAAGGACATTTTAGAAAACAATTTGTTGTAATATGCTGAAGAAACATTGCCGCAGAGTTGAATATTTCAGCAGAATAATGTTCCCTAACATACATCCAAGTTGTTAAAACAGTGGTTTTCTGCTTCAAATGTGAGAGTTTTAAGCTGGCCATCTCAATCACCGGACTTGAACCCAATAGAACACTTATGGGAAACGCTAGATCGTCAAGTTCGAAAGCATATATTCAAATAAAGCCACATTATTCAAATCATTAAAGGAAGAATGCGATAAAATTTCACCTGCTTGTATTAATCGATTAATTGAGTCAATGCCACATCGTTGTGCGGCTGTTATCGCTGAAAAGGGTATGGGTACAAAATATTAACACAAAAATATAATTTAAGTTTATTATAGAGCATATGGACACTAATAATTTTTCTCGTAGTACAAAGTGGCCGGAAACTTTTGCACGCCACTGTATATATATATATATATATATATATATATATATATATATATATATATATATATATATATATATATATATATATGTACATATGTATATATATATATATATATATATATATATATATATATATATATATATATATATATATATATATATATATATATATATATATATATATATATATATATATATATATATATATATATATATATATATATATATAAGGGTGATTCATTTAAAGGTACTTTTTTTTAAATAAAAAAAATGAATAAAAACAATTTTATTTTATAATCTTTATTATCATATAAAAGAACCATTCTTTACAATTATTTCTTAAAGATAATTTCTTTCCAATGTTGTCCGCGACTACGGTTAACAACGTCCATTCTGAAGTTCCAATTTTCAATGACGCGTGTGAGTATTTCGAGTGGTACTTGGCCAATGACTCGAGTAATATTGGCCTCCAATGCCTCAATTGTAGCTGGCTTATCCATGTAGACTTTGGACTTTACATAGCCCCAAAGGAAAAAGTCAAGAGGTGTGATGTCACATGATCTAGCCGGCCAATTTACTGGTCCAAAGCGTGAAATGATCTGTTCGCCGAATTGCTCTCGCAGTAAAGCCATGGTTTCACGGGCTGTATGGCAAGTGGCGCCATCTTGTTGGAACCAAATTTCGTCGAGACCACGGGCTTCAATTTCTGGCATCAAATAGTCTGTTATCATGGCGCGATAACGGTCACCATTCACAGTAACATTCCGGCCGGCCTCTGTTTTGAAGAAATATGGACCGATTATTCCACCGGCCCATAAACCACACCAAACAGTTGTTTTTTCTGGATTTAATGGCAGCTGTTGAACCTCTTCAGGTTGTTCATCACCCCAAATACGGGCATTTTGTTTATTCACGAACCCATTAAGCCAAAAATGGGCCTCATCGGTGAACAAAATTTTTCTCGAAAACAGTGGATCTTCTGCAAGCTTGTCAAGAGCCCAACGATTTAAAACGGAAACGATTCGGAAGGTCGGTCGGCTTCAGTTGTTGCACTAGTTGAATTTTGTGTGCTTTTAAAGCAAGATCCTTACGTAAAATACGCCAAGTTGTTGAATATGACAGGCCAATCTGTTGAGAACGGCGACGAATCGACACTTCACGGTCTTCACGTACACTCTCCGCTACCGCCCCTATATTTTCTTCACTACGTACTGGATGTGGTCTATTCGGTCGAGCATTATCCAACAATGAAAATTGGGTCTCAAACTTATTGATGGTAGAGCGAATTGTGCGTTCGGTAGGCCGAGTATGTGGACCATAAGTTGCTCTAAGTGCCCGATACACATTCCTCGTAGAACGCCCATTTTCGTAATAAAGTTGAACAATTTGTAGACGCTGTGCCGGGCTAAGTCTTTCCATTATGAATTGTCAAACACTACTGAACAGGAATGCCACTTCAGTTGACACGACGCATGCGCAATCTGCAATTAAATCCCCATCACAAAAAGTACCTCTAAAAACCCTTTATATATATAAAAACATTAAAATTCCGGGTTTCAATCGTCTCGCCAAAATCTCATTTGGCATTTTCAAGTGCTCCCGCTGCTGCTGCTACTTGGTACTATGATCTTGTTACTGCTGCCGCTCGCAACTAACTGAAAAACCGATGTGCGGTCGCCGTCTTTTATAGGTCGGCGTCTACGCAGCTTGTAGGTGTAGGGGTCGGAAGTGTTGGTCCGAGCATCGGTGTTTGCCGGCTGGGTGGTAATTACGGGTTCCGGCGGTATGCTTACTGTTGCCCTCTCGATATTTTGGTTATTTCTTGGTTTAGCTAGTAGACCCTTCCATGTAGTGGAGATATTCAGCGCATTATCTCGCTTATTTAGCTGTCCATTCTTTTTGATTTCCAAGGCTTCTCTAACTATGCGTGTTTTATAATGTGAAATCAAGGCTATTTGTTTAGATCCTTCAAAATTGATGTTGTGACCAGTATCATAATGGTGTTGAAAAAGAGCTGATGTTTGTTTGTTTTTGATACTTATTTTATGTTCTTGGATCCGGGTGGAAATTCTTCTGTTTGTCTGTCCTATGTACAATTTGTGGCAGTCTCCGCATGGGATGCTGTAAACTTCTAAAAAAATAGCTTACTTATGATCTATCATTATATAAAAATTTTAGACACAGTTAACTGCAATTTGTTTTATTAAAAGTATATTTTACCATAACTATGAAAGTATAGTATATTTTTGTCATATTTTATGTAAGCTGTCCGGTGGGTACCAGCACCATTATAATTATCTAGATTAACAATAACGCTTTCAAGTTTTTTAATTCTTTTAAGTAATTTATTCCTCATAAAAATTTGACATATTTAATTAGGTCAAAATTCGTAAGTAATTTTTAAAGAGCATTCTTCAGCAGTTTTTTGAATGTGGTTTTAAATATAGACCACATCTTGTATATGGCTTTAGATAAAGACCGCCTCCTTTTAATCGCATTTCTATTGATTCCATTATGTCTTTTAGCTTCTGCTAATTTTTCTTTTGTTCATTTTGCATCGTTGACAGCTTTTACAATGCTTGTCACTCCTCCTCCAAGAGCACCCAAGCCGACAAGCCATCAAACAAAGGTATCAGTGGTAGAAATCCTCCAGTCTTGGAAATTGATATTATTACTGCTTTAAAATTCACTTTTTCTTATTGAACTTAATACAGTTCTAATATTATCTTTTAAACTTTTAAATTGTTTTCCTTTGATTCCCTTTTCAGCTTGAGAGAATGATATTTCATTTCTAACTTGATTCTTTCTTGTAGTTTTTCTTCTTTTTTAACTTTCATTGCAGTATTTAGTCCTAGAGCAGCTGTTTTTTCTCCGAGAGTAGACTTGTTAGTTTTGAATCTAGTCAAACGTTTTTTAAGAGAATAATCTATCAGCAGAGTGTCTTATCTTATATCATTTGATTGGAAGTAGGCTTTGTACAGGCTTCATCCAATAAATTTATCCTTTTATTACAGCTTGTAAGTCTTTTTTTCTAATTTCGTTCTAGGTCCTGGCATATGATTTAAACGGTAATTTATCTATTAAAGTATATAAAAGATCACACGAATAACAGATTAAAATTTAATAAGTGTTTCGGTTAATAATGTCGATTTTTTTTCGCAACATTTAAGCATTTATTTCCATCACAAAATGAATTACCTTAATAATCAAAGTATAGGCCATCGTTAGCTATGACTTTTTCTCATTTTTCTGTCAAATAATGTATTCCGCACCAAAAGAACTTTCCATTTTTTGAGGCCGACTATTCATCAAGCCAAATTTCCACTTCTTCGTACGAATGTAAGTGTTGTTCTGAAAGTTCGTGCTACATCGATCGAAATAAGTGGTAGTCCGGTAAAAATACGGCGGGTTGGATAGAACGTCCCATTTGATGTTTTCAAAATAGTTTTTAACACATTTTGCAACATGGGGCCGAGCATAGTCATGTTGAAAAATGACTTTATCGTGTCTTTGGGCGTATTTTGGTCATTTTTCCTTTAATGCTGGATTCAACTTTATCAATTATTATTGATATCGGTCGCCAGAAATCGTTTCACTAGGTTTCAGCAGTTCGTAATACACAGCTCCTCTACTATCCCATCAAATACACAGCAAAGCTTTTTTCCCTGTATATTGCACACTGGCTGTGATATTGATGGCTGGCCTGAGTCTGCCCAAGTTTTTTGGGTTGGAGTATGTTCACCATAAGCTTCAACCGACAATCGATAATTTTCATCAGCCGTTTTCTTCAAATAAAAGATGGTTATTAAACTTCCCCGCAAAACGTTTTTTTTCCGGTACGAAACACGACATATTCAAAGCTATGAAGAACTATGTTTTTTCGCCCAATGACAATTAATAACGAACTGGCTTTTGATGGCATATGTTTACCTTTCAAAACGCCATAGATGTCACTAGTCACTAACAAGTGTATTAGTAACGCCATCTCTTAGCAAAATCGACATTATCAACACCTATTAATTGTTAATAAAAAATGAATTTGTTGTGCTTGTTTTGTCACAAAAATAACATTATTTTTGTGACATTTTCGTTCCCTTTAATATAAATTTGGTGAAGAGATCGGTAAACCTTTGATATATCTTTTAAAATATTCTGATTTCTGTAACTTAACAATTCCAATGTTCCAGCCTAAACCGTAGTACAGTTCTGTCCAACTGACCAATTTCTGGTCTTCAGCAGATGCATGTTTCTTGTAAGTGGTGGTTTAAAGAGATAATTTACACGAGTACCCTAATAAATTGCTAATTCCTTAGGAACATAATTAAAGGAGCATTGGTATCCCTGAATATCGAAAAATATATCTAATTTGAGTAAATCCATATTTGATACTGAAATTGAATTACAACAGGAGGAAGGCACTGTGATTCTGTCTTGGTAGAAGGAGGTACTATATCTGTTGGGAGAAAGAGGCACTCTGTATATTCAAAGGAGGAGGAAGAGGAGACATTCTTACAAGTAACCTACTTCTCTAAATTCGGACCTTTAAACTTCTAGGTATAAATTGAGCACGTCTTTTATGTATACTTAACTAACATTATGCTGTAATCCCTCACTGCCTGACATATAGTCATCACATACTCAGCCCTAATATTTCACACACTTTGCATAGATTATGTAGCTCTGAACATAAACTAGCTCCTTTTATGTATATACTGTTCTCCGTATTTTATATTTAAGACCTTAGAGACTAATCTATTTTAGAAATGTCGACAACTAAGTAGAAGTAAACATCAACGTTACCGAGAAGATTTAGGCGGTCAAAATATAACTTATATATAAGTTATAACTTTAATACGTAAAAAAATGGATACTATGGTAAAGATCTATGCTCCAAGAATATTAGACGTTAATTTTTGAATTTTGAAAACGCAAATAGACGTTAACTTTTCAAGCTATCTTCTGGAATTTTATTTTGGTTTAAAATTTTGCTCGTTAGAATTGTTACTTCTGGAGTAAGTTTCTCTCTCTCCTGTGTTTGAGCAACTTACTAATAACAGTGTCATAACGTCAGCTTTGTATAAGCTTTTGAAGCGCCATTTCTACAACTTCTTCGATTATTATCCGAGACACAAAAAAGAACGACCAATCAACGATCCTTTAGAAACTGCAATGAGTGTGGTAAGGAACAACAGAAAACATTGCAAAAAAATTCAACGCTCTTATGTAACCACTAACTTATTTTTGCACTCGACGGTTCTTTCGCTGACCATGTTAGCTTCATCAGGAGCGATGACAGACTGAGTCAATCATCGCTCCTGATGAAGCTAACGTGGTTAGCGAAACACGCATTGAGTGTAAAAAATAAAGTGTTTGGTGTGGTGGTGATATATACTGAGCAGTGTCATTGTGCCAAAGATTCTATATTCCCAACATAGCTCTTATGTAAGAAAATTATCGTATCCCGCCTTCCTACAGCCCCGCTAAAAATCTGAATGATATACGTGGTCTGGTTGTGGGAATGTGTACTGCTTATATATATATATATATATATATATATATATATATATATATATATATATATATATATATATATATACATACATACGAGGCTGGTTTGAAAAGTCCGTGCAAAGTCCGAGAGATGGCACCACCGGCGCGTATCGAGGTCATGTTTAGTTAGTAGCATCTCTTGAATGAACGCACACCAAGTTTCAGCCATATTGGTCTATTTCTTTGTGTTTGGCATTCGTGTGAATCAAGGAAGTCGAGTGATTTTCAAGAAATGGACGAAAAAGAATTTCGTGTGGTGATTAAACATTACTGTATGAAAGGCAAAACGCCTCAGGAGACTAAAGAGAAGCTTCATAAACATTATGGTGACTCTGCACCTTCGATTAGAACAGTTTATAAGTGGTTTCAAAATTTTTGGACTGGCTATATGGGCACAAGTGACGCTGAACGTTCTGGACGGCCTGTGGAGGTTACGACTCCAGAAATCATTGATCAAATCCATGATATGGTGATGGATGACAGAAGAGTTAAGGTGCGTGAGATTGCTAGTGCTGTGGGTATCTCGACTGAACGGTACATAAGATTTTGCATAAACATTTGAACATGAGAAAGCTATCCGCAAGATGGGTGCCGCGATTGACCAAAAACGGAATCGTGTGAAGTGTTGCAAGGATGGTTTGCAGCTGTTCCAGAAGAATCCGGAGGACTTCAAGCATCGTTTCGTCACTGTGGATGAAACATGGATACACTACTATACTCCTGAGACCAAACAACAATCTAAACAATGGGTTACCAAGGGGGAATCTGCACCCAAAAAGGCGAAGACCGTTCCTTCGGCCGGAAAGGTTATGGCGACTGTCTTTTGGGATTCGCAAGGGATAATCCTCATCGACTATCTGGAAAAGGATAAAACTATTACAGGTGAATATTATTTATCGTTATTGGACCGTTTAAAAACCGAGCTGCAAGAAAAACGCCCGCGATTGGCCCACAAGAAAGTCCTTTTTCCATCACGACAACGCACCAGCACACACCTCAGCAGTTGTGGTCGCAAAATTAATGGAAATAGGATTCCAACTCGTTTCACATCCCCCCTATTCTCCAGACTTGGCTCCCTCGGACTACTATTTGTTCCCCAATTTGAAGAAATGGCTGGCGGGACAAAGATTTTATTCAAACGAGAAGGTGATTGCAGACACTAATGGATATTTTGCAGACTTGGACAAATCCTATTATTCGGAAAGGATCAACACACTAGAACATCGTTGGACGAAGTGTATAAGCCTAAAAGGAGACTGTGTCCAAAAATAAAAAAGGTTTACCCCAAACACATAAGTAGTTTTTATTTATATACATATATATATATATATATATATATATATATATATATATATATACGAGGCTGGTTTGAAAAGTCCGTGCAAAGTCCGAGAGGTGGCACCACCGGCACGTATCGAGGTCATGTTTAGTTAGTAGCATTTCTTGAATGAACGCACACCAAGTTTCAGCCATATTGGTCTATTTCTTTGTGTTTGTCATTCGTGTGAATCAAGGAAGTCGAGTGATTTTCAAGAAATGGACGAAAAAGAATTTCGTGTGGTGATTAAACATTACTTTATGAAAGACAAAACGCCTCAGGAGACTAAAGAGAAGCTTGATAAACATTATGGTGACTCTGCACCTTCGATTAGAACAGTTTATAAGTGGTTTCAAAATTTTCGGACTGGCCATATGGGCACAAGTGACGCTGAACTTTCTGGACGGCCTGTCGAGGTTACGACTCCAGAAATCATTGATCAAATCCATGATATGGTGATGGATGACAGAAGAGTTAAGGTGCGTGAGATTGCTAGTGCTGTGGGCATCTCGACTGAACGGGTACATAATATTTTGCATAAACATTTGGACATGAGAAAGCTATCTGGAAAAGGGTAAAACTATTACAGGTGAATATTATTCATCGTTATTGGACTGTTTGAAAACCGAGCTGCAAGAAAAACGCCAGCGATTGGCCCACAAGAAAGTCCTTTTCCATCACGACAACGCACCAGCACACACGTCAGCAGTTGTGGTCGCAAAATTAATGGAAATAGGATTCCAACTCGTTTCACATCCCCCCTATTCTCCAGACTTGGCTCCCTCGGACTACTATTTGTTCCCCAATTTGAAGAAATGGCTGGCGGTGGTGATTGCAGACACTAATGGATATTTTGCAGACTTGAACAAAAGTGTATAAGCCTAAAAGGAGGCTATGTCGAAAAAAAAAAAAGGTTTTACCCCAAACACATAAGTAGTTTTTATTTTTGCACGGACTTTTCAAACCATCCTCGTATATATATATATATATATATATATATATATATATATATATATATATATATATATATATATGTATATATATATATATATATATATATATATATATATATATATATATATATATATGTATATATATATATATATATATATATATATATATATATATATATATATATATATATATATATATGTATATATATATATATATATATATATATATATATATATATATATATATATATATATATATATATATATTTATATATATATATATATATATATATATATATATATATATATATACACCGGGTGACACAGCCAACATGTAACAATATGTATATTTTTTTATTTTGGAAATTACATATTTGCATTTTTAGATACCAGAAAGGGACATTATTAGGCTTTTTTATCATTTAAGAAATATTTTTAACTACTTCTGGTTCTGGTTTGACCGGAAATGACTGCACTTCTTATTTTCGAAGGAACCCTGAATATTTTTTTATCAATTTCAATTCGCCTTGAAGTTCGCCTGCCAACGATGTATCACAAGATGACATTTGTTTGACAGGTGACCAGCAAAAACTGATTTAAACTCTTAGACTTAGGCGGCCATGGCGGATATACTAGCAATTGTTTTTGTTCGTTTCATCTCACTCTGGAAAGAATTTAAGATTATTCATTTATCGTGCCATTTTCGCGAGGCTAAGTGGCTCTTATAAAATGTTATGCTTTACATTCAGTTACAGAATTTTCTCCTTAAATAATGATCAATATCACCGAAATTAAGACAGAAACACATATTTTTTATTTAACCTAGTTACACATTACAGGTTTCTGGCCAACATACATCTAACAGAACTATCTAACGCCAATTGGATTTATTATTATTTTCAGAAAATAAGAAACCTCTTTATTAAATAAATATTTAAATGCAAATAACAAAACCAAAACATTTAATAATAAGAATGACACAACAAAACCGATACTTATAATTGATTAATATTAGAAAGAAGTAATATTTTAACTAAGTAACACAATAAAAATAAATAGGTAAAACCATTTGATACTAGATACAAATTTGCTAGGTATTTATTCCAAATGTTCAAAATGCTGTACGTTGTTAATCCTACACAATCTTGTTTTTCTCACCGTGGCTTTCATAACGTTTTCCAACTGAATTTCAGTATTTTGATTTACTGCTCTTTTTAAGCGCATTTCTAAATCATTTCTATCTGTTGGTGGATTTTCGTAAACTTTTTCTTTTAGATGGTTCCATATAAAAAAATCAAGAGGAATAAGATCTGGCGATCTTGCAGGCCACTTATTAAGTCCATTAGTACCTAACCAGTTTGCACCAAATCTTTGATTCAAGTAGTTTACTACATTTTTACTATTGTGGGCTGGAGCGCTATCCTGCTTGAAAATAATGTCTCCACGATTTAAAGGTAAAGTTTCTAAAAAATCTTTAAAATCATTTGGAATGAATCTTTCTCCATTTAACGCACCATCAAATATAATAGGACCAATAATTCTTGTGCTAAGGATACTCAACCACACGTTAAAACCGAATATTTCTTGATAGGCACTTTTTAGCATACTTCTAGGATTTTCTTGGGACCAATTTCGAATATTGTTACGATTAAATACGAGGCTGGTTTGAAAAGTCCGTGCAAAAATAAAAACTACTTATGTGTTTGGGGTAAACCTTTTTTATTTTTCGACATAGTCTCCTTTTAGGCTTATACACTTCATCCAACGATGTTCTAGTTTGTTGATCCCTTCCGAATAATAGGATTTGTCCAAGTCTGCAAAATATCCATTAGTATCTGCAATCACCTCCTCGTTTGAATAAAATCTTTGTCCCGCCAGCCATTTCTTCAAATTGGGGAACAAATAGCAGTCCGAGGGAGCCAAGTCTGGAGAATAGGGGGGATGTGAAACGAGTTGGAATCCTATTTCCATTAATTTTGCGACCACACCTGCTGAGGTGTCTGCTGGTGCGTTGTCGTGATGGAAAAGGACTTTCTTGTGGGCCAATCGCGGGCGTTTTTCTTGCAGCTCGGTTTTCAAACGGTCCAATAACGATGAATAATATTCACCTGTAATAGTTTTACCCTTTTCCAGATAGTCGATGAGGATTATCCCTTGCGAATCCCAAAAGACAGTCGCCATAACCTTTCCGGCCGAAGGAACGGTCTTCGCCTTTTTTGGTGCAGATTCCCATTGTTTAGATTGTTGTTTGGTCTCAGGAGTATAGTAATGTATCCATGTTTCATCCACAGTGACGAAACGACGCTTAAAGTCCGCCGGATTCTTCTGGAACAGCTGCAAACCATCCTTGCAACACTTCACACGATTCCGTTTTTGGTCAAGCGTGAGCAATCGCGGCACCAATCTTACGGATAGCTTTCTCATGTCCAAATGTTTATGCAAAATATTATGTACCAGTTCAGTCGAGATGCCCACAGCACTAGCAATCTCACGCACCTTAACTCTTCTGTCATCCATCACCATATCATGGATTTGATCAATGATTTCTGGAGTCGTAACCTCCACAGGCCGTCCAGAACGTTCAGCGTCACTTGTGCCCATATGGCCAGTCCGAAAATTTTGAAACCACTTATAAACTGTTCTAATCGAAGGTGCAGAGTCACCATAATGTTTATCAAGCTTCTCTTTAGTCTCCTGAGGCATTTTGCCTTTCTTAAAGTAATGTTTAATCACCACAACGAAATTCTTTTTCGTCCATTTCTTGAAAATCACTCGACTTCCTTGATTCACACGAATGCCAAACACAAAGAAATAGACCAATATGGCTGAAACTTGGTATGCGTTCATTCAAGAGATGCTACTAACTAAACATGACCTCGATACGCGCCGGTGGTGCTTTCTCTCGGACTTTGCACGGAGTTTTCAAACCAGCCTCGTAGACACAAATTGGTAAATCTAGATTCATCCGAGAATAGAATGTTGCACTGAAATTGGTTATCAAGGTGGTATCTTGGCAAAAACCAATTACAATAATCCATTCTTCTTTGGTAAGCTGTTTGAAATAAATGTTGATTTATTTGACATTTGTAGGTCCTGAAGTAATATTTTCTTAAAATGCGCCGAGCGGTTCCAAGATTTACACGGTTTATTCTTCAACATGTCTTATAGAAATTGTAGGATCTACCTGAACAATGATTTCTGATTCTTCGTCACCAATAAATACATCAGCAGGTTCAATCGGTTGTCTTCTAAACTGCCGCTCTACCCTTAAAAAATAATTGTTGGATGTTTGCTTCCTATCGTGATATCTTGCCATGTACAACTCGGCAGCTTGTCGGCTATTCTTTCTGCACTCTCCGTAAATTAATAACATATCTACTTTTTTCATCCATTGAATACATTTATGTTAACGAAAAATTATTTTTGACGTGAAGTAAACAATAATAATGGCCATTTTGGTAACACGCAGCAACCATTACTTTCGGTTCGTCTGTTTTATCACAGCCTACTAAGTTCGTAATAGAACTTGTTGATATCACATTATTGTATAATAAAACGATTTATTTTCTGAAAATAATACTAAAGCGTTAGATAGTTCTGTTAGATGTATGTTGGCAAAAAACCTGTAATGTGTAACTAGGTTAAATAAAAAATATGTGTTCTTATTTTAATTTCGGTGATATTGATGATTATTTAAAGAGAAAATTCTGTAACTGAATGTAAAGCATAAAATTTTGTGGGAGTCACTTAGCCTCGCGAAAATGGCACGATAAATGAATAGTCTTAAATTCTTTCCAAACTGAGATAAAACGAACGAAAACAATTGCTAGTATATCCGCCTTAGTCTAAGAGTTTAAATCAGTTTTCGTCGGTTATCTGTCAAACAAATGTCAACTTGTGATACATAGTTGGAAAGAGAATGTCAAAGCGAATTGAAATTGATAAAAAAATATACATATATATATATATATATATATATATATATATATATATATATATATATATATATATATATATATATATACTGTTATATTTGTTAAGTTTGATAGGAGGTCATAAGTGGTATATATAACTTACAAAAGTCAAATTAGGAAAATATTCAACTATTCCTTATAAAACTTTGTACTACAAATTCTATTTATTAGATTAGACTTTTAATAATATAACGAAAGCCAATGAACCATTGGATACTTTAAATTTTAGAATTCTGATAATATTTAGATTCAATTAGATCATACTTCATTGTTTCCAGTCGATCTTCTTTGAGTTAATGTGGAATCGTGTTTAGACGTAAATAAGCGATCTGATATTTTTATTCTCCTCTCTTTGTTCTTACTTTTGAAAGGTCTGACAAATAAATTGTTCTTTTTTTGCATTATTTTATTAAAATTATATTGCTGTGAGCTTATTACCTTCCATACCATATTTTATTAGGTTTTATTTAACAAAATCTCGCGTTCGGGATTTTATACATGGTTTTTTTAGGATAAATACTTCATATTTTCTGTGGATGTGGTACAGGTTGGGCAGCTTTTCCTCTTATACTATTTCAGTACACAACGCTAGTTCATTATATAGAAATTGGCTTGTAAAATTGAACAAATTAAATGATTTCATTACTTCCAATTTGCATATTCATCGACAACATCGTATAAGTCATTTATATAAATATATTCAACCTAGTTACTCAAATAGTTTTATCTTAAAATGGGAAAAATGCAACTCGCGCGAGCGACTACTTCATTGTAGATGCAAATTCAGCATTTGAAGCATGCAAATGTTTTGGGATACATTTTTTATATTTTTGCCGCCTGAATATATATAAGCTCTTCCGGTCGTTATCCTGAATTCTTAAAATGGATTCAGCTTGTGGGGATGAATTATTATGAACTCTCCCTGTCTTTTTCGAGGATACTAATAAAGATGACTATTTTGTTAAAAAAAAAAACTAAGCGAAGATGATGGAATAAGCGAGGTAAAATGAAATTAAAAAGAAAATAAAAATGAGTATGAATAAATCTCTATATTTGCTTCATAAAATATTTCATTATACTCTGGTTATAAATTCTACTAACACACATTGTAGTTAGAAAGATGATTGATTTTTTGTCTTTCGTAAAAATATGTAATTTATAGTAGTTTTAATTTATGTGTGTATCGGAAATTGTATGCTATGGGCTCGGAATATATACTTAAATATACTATGTAATCTTTTCAGCAAATTGATTAGTTGTGTTGCGATTATTACAAATACTAAAACTAGATGTCTAATAGTTTTCCTTATTTTAATGATAGAAGTTGAAACATAAAAAAATACAACTAATAATTAAAGTTCTTTGCTGTGAAATCACTTAAAGTAAAAAGTAAAAGCAGTATTTTTTCTGTGTTATATTACTTTGTAATAATTAAATTGTTAAAAAACATAAATCTTGAGTATACTATTTTGTATACTCGTGTCCTTTATGTAATTTTCTGTGTCAAGGCGGCAGTTTTTTCTAAAAAAGTTAACGTTGCTGAACCCGACATAGTCATGACGGGGCACTCCATTCCTCTATCATTGTCACTCAATTTGTTGGGCATTAATTTGGGAGCAAATATGTCCTAGCATGAACATGTTGCAAGCATAGCAAGGAGAGCTTCTCAAAAGTTGGGAATATTATTTCGAACCAGAAAGCTTTACACTCCACAACAACTGTTAATTCTTTACAAAGCTCAAATTCGACCAATTATAGAATACTGCTCCCATGTTTGGGGTTCCGCTCCCAAACACACACTGCATTTGTTGGATTCTTTTCAGAGAAAAGCTGTTCGTCTGATTGGAGACCCGGAACTGATCGGCGGCATTGATTCGCTGGAACTTCGAACGATTGGCGACTTGAGCCTGTTCTACGAGTATTTTCATGGAAAGTGTTCGAAGAATGTAGCCCGCTTAATTCCTTCCAGAGCGGTGCATGTTAGAAGTACACGTCGCGCTGATACTTCACATCCATATGAGGTTCAGCTTGTTACTCCGCGTACAATACTTTTTAAGCGAACATCATCCCTTTGGAATAATTTGCCCAGGGCTGTGCTTCCCACCGAGTACAATTTACACGATTCAAGAACAACGTGAATCGCTTTTTCCGCACACATGCCGCTCCTGGAGCGCTAAGGGACCTCCCTGTAGCACGTGTGCTAGACCCATAAAAAAATATTTTACTGACAATAACAATAAAATTCGAATTGTTGGAGAACCGATAGCTCTTAATATAACAGGACAAAGAAAACCATATATTTACTAAAAAACAATCGGGGCCTAGGCCCGGAAGGTATTCCTGCAGAACTAATAAAGTATGGAACTGAAAAACTATTTAAGATCTTAACAGAAATTTTTAACCGATGTTTTAAATGGGGAACCAATTCCAAAATGCTGGAAAGAAGGCTGGATTACATCTATACATAAAAGGATCAACATAAAGAACTGTAGTAACTATCGAGGTATAATGATGACAAGTACATTAAGCCGACTCTATGGAAAAGTATTGAAAGATCTCATATGTGAAGGGTATCATCCCTATGAATTTGAAGAGCAAAACGCTTTTTTAGAGCAGGTCGATCAACAACTGACAATATTTTTTGTTTAACACAAACCATCGAAAAAAGAACAATACGGTCACAAGATGTACACCTACTTCTAGTAGATCTGACAAAGCCATATGATACGGTCCCTATTGTTTAAACTATGGGAAGTCCTAGAAAATACTGATATTAATGTGACTATTACGGATGCTATTAAAGAATTCTATAGAAACACAGCATCTAGAATAAAAGTAGGAAATAAACTTTCAAAGGGCCTTAATGTAACTAAATGCCTACGCCAGGGATGTTCTTTGTCACCCATCCTATTCAATATATAGATCGATGAAGCTCTGAGAATGTGGAAGCGGAAGGGTAATGGCATGGGAATATGAGACGCAACCCTATACACATTACATTACGCAGATAATCAGGTGGTGGTGGCTCAAGATAAAGAAGACCTGGAATACATGTCCCGGAAACTATTCGATGAATACAGGAAATGGGGATTACAAATAAATACAGAGAAGATAAAATATTTAAGAATTGGACAAGAACCGTCACCAGGACAACTGATTCTAAACAATGAAACTATCAAGTGCAGTGAA
The DNA here is from genome assembly GCA_019049505.1 of Pachyrhynchus sulphureomaculatus. Taxonomy (NCBI): domain Eukaryota; kingdom Metazoa; phylum Arthropoda; class Insecta; order Coleoptera; family Curculionidae; genus Pachyrhynchus; species Pachyrhynchus sulphureomaculatus. The sequence goes on along the minus strand of CM032456.1, from coordinate 5,041,699 downwards.
AAATACGTATATCTGGGCACGAGACTCACCAAGGCTGGCCGAAACAACGAAACAATACAAGACAGAATAACAAAAGGAAAAAAGGTTATTGGGGCATTGAACTCAATACTATGGCAAAAAAATATTAGAGCGGAGGCCAAAAAGAAAATCTATAACTCTATATTACAACCCACACTGACTTATAGTTCGGAAGTATGGCAGCTGACAAATAAACAGAAAGACAGCCTAGTTCTAGTGTAAATAGATTTCTGGAGAAGATCTTCAGGTAAATTTAGACTCGAGCATGTTAGAAATGAGGACGTAAGGAATTTAATGAAGGTGGAAAGCATTATAATTGACGATATCGAAAGATAATAACTAGCTTGGTATGGACATGTAAAACGAATGCCAAGGGAAAGACAACCAAAGATTTTGGAATGGATCCCTACAGAAAAGAGAACGACCACCAACAACATGGCTGCTGGAAATAACAAGAACAATGTCTGCAAGGAATCTCTCAGAAGATGACTGGAGGGATAAAAATAACTGGCGATTAGGAACCCATAGGCGGAAAACGCTATAAACGGGATTGTATATATTATAATAACAATAAAAAGTGTCTGAACTTATATGGCAGTACACTGTTAAAAAAAACATATAAAGCAAGACAGAAAATCATCACCTTAATTTTCTGGGGATTTTTACATAAAGATTTATTTCTAAACTTGGGTTTTAGGGGTAAAGTTACATATATCTATGTATTATTATAACTTTTCATACTAGTATATAATATTTACATAATACAATGTAAATAATAAATCAATCAATAATCGAAGTAATAGCATTCCTCTTTGTACGAGGAGCGTTTTTTAAGTAAAAACACCGTTTTAAAATAGGACCGATACAGTCTTGCATTCGTTGTTCAGATGCCTTAGATCATTGAAAGTCCCGCGGATTGTGAAATACGCGATCTAATTTATTTCTTAAACTAGCCGGGCCCGCGGCTCCGCTCGCGTGGACTTGATTCACTACTATCGTCACTGCTTATTCCTTATGTTACCCAACGTAATAAAATATCCCCCATTATTTCTCCTTATCTCCCAATATTTCTCCTTATTTCCCATTATCTCTACATAATTTCCATTATCTAGGCTTATCTCTGCTCATCTCCCATTATTTCTCCTTATCTCCCATTATTTCTCCTTATTTCCCATTATCTCACCCTATTTCCCATTATCTAGGCTTATCTTGACTTATCTCCCATTATTTCCCCTTATCTCCCATTATTTCTCCTTATCTCCCATTATCTCACCATAACTCCCATTATCTAGACTTATCTCTGCTTATCTCCCATTATCTCTCCTTATCTCCCATTTTTTATACTTATCTCCCATTATCTCACCTTATCTCCCATTATCGAGGCTTATCTCGATTTATCTCCCATTATTTCTCCTTATCTCCCATTATCTCACCTTATCTCCCATTATCTCACCTTATCTCCCATTATCTAGGCTTATATCGAATGATATAGAACATATGTACAAATTTATAAAAACACGTAAATCGGATAAGTGGTTCTCGAGTGATAAGCACACTAACGGACAGACAGACAGACAGACAGAGAGACGTTCCATTTTATATATATTGTATTCTTTGCTACATGATATTGTTCCATATTTAATGCTTTAGGGAGTGTATTGCAAGAGAACGCGCTAGCGGCAAACTTTTCTCCGACTTGATTCACTATTATCGTCACTGCTTATTCCTTATGTCACCTAATAAAAATATATCCTATAACCTGGCCAGAGAACATACGTATGTTTAAAAAAAAAGCACGTAAATCGGATAAGTGGTTCTCCAGTGATAAGCACACTAACGGACGGACAGACAGACAGACGGACAGAAAAACATTGCATTTTATATATAATATAGATATTCTCTGCTACATAATATTGTTCCATATTTAATGGTTTGGACTGTGTATTGCAAGAGAACGCGCTAGCGGCAAACTTTGTCCAACTTAATTTACTATTATTGTCACTGTTCATTCCTTATACTACCTATCGTAATAAAATACAGCCTATAACCTGGCCGGAGAACATATGTATGTTTTTAAAAAAAAAGTACGAAAATCGGATAAATGGTCCTCCAGTGATAAGCGCACTAACGGACAGACAGACAGACAGAGATAGGTTGCATTTTATATATATTATAGATGTAATAAAATATATACCTATAACCTGGTCAGAGAACATATGTATGAATTTAAAAAAAATCACGTAAATCGGATAAGTGGTTCTCGAGGGATAAGCGCATTAACGGACAGACAGACAAACATTGCATTTTATATATATATTATAGATACAGATTATTTATTATTATTATATAACCTGGCCAAAGAATACATTTATGAATTTAAAAAAAGACAGGTAAATCGGATAAGTGGTTCCCGCGTGATAAACGCACTAATGGACAGACAGACAGACAGAGGGATATTGCATTTTATATATATTATAGATTATACATTACAGATATTCTTTGCTACATAATATTGTTCCATATTTAATGGTTTAGGCTGTGTATTGCAAAGGCACGCGCTAGCGGCAAACTTATTTCCGACATCATTCACTATTTTACGTCACTGCTCATTCCTTATGCTACCTATCGTAATAAAATATAGCCTATAACCTGGCCAGAGAACATATGTGTGTTTTAAAAAAAAAAAGTACGTAAATCGGATAAGTGGTTCTCCAGTGATAAGGTAACTAACGGACAGACAGACAGACAGACAGACAGACAGAGAGACGTTGCATTTTTATATATTATAAATGCAAGAAACGTGAAAGCCGGCTAAAATTCATCGACTTATTAGCCAGTGCCGAGACATATTGTGAGACCTTAAATAAACTCCGTCAGGCAATCCAGAACAAAAGGTGTGGCAAGCTCAGTAGAGGGATCGTTTTGCTTCACGACAATACTTGTCCACACGTGGCTCATGGAACTCTCGCGTCATATGGCTGGGCACAACTTGATCATCCCCCGTATAGCCCTTACGTAGCACCTAGTAACTGACATTTCCTACACTTAAAGGACCACCGCTGTTATTTGAAAGCGTCGACGAAGAAATGTAAGCATTCAGTCTTGCTTGTGTAGTTAGTTAATTTAAGGCAGAGTCCCAAAATATTTACGCACATACGTATATTTACCAATGCTCGAGGTTACTATGGTTTATGAACCAAAATTCATTTTCAAACAGAAGGTTTTTATAAAATGCGCTGTTCATGTGGTAGGGTGTACATAAGAGAAACTGGAAAATTAATTTCGACTAGAAGTGAGTAAACATGAAAAAGATGTAACAAAAAGAAACAAATTATACAGTTAGATGTAAAGAAACATCATCACTCTATAGGATCACATCATCAATGTAAGAGAACCCAAAATTTTTGCTGCCTGGCTGCAAATTCTATAAATGAAAAGTTAGGGTTTCGTTCGACGATTATTATACCAAGTTATAGTTCCGTAAACCGCAGTCAGAAATAAATGCTTAATGACTGCTCCATCGAGCTCCTTCGGTGATGATTTGTGCAATCGTACGCGAAACATCGAAAAATAACTCCAAATTGACACGGTTTAATCGCAAGAACCACAATTTCTCATCTAACCAAGGCTCATGAGACCTTCCGTTCCATTCTAAGTACTTAGGTTTTTCATTATATGCTAATTATTATTTGATTTCCATTATTCCCTGTGCTAATGTAATTAGGTCTATCATACAATCGAATAGGTAGAATTGAAGAAAATATTTTCAAAATTATTTTCAAATTAAAGTTAAATTGTTAACACTTCTACCTTATTAATGTTGGTATTTTTTCTGTAAATTTATAGAATGTACAGTCTGGAAAATTTAAATTGTTATTGAAGTAGGTAAAATGTTACGAAGGATTTGTAACTATCTTTAAATTTTGTGTAAAATTTTGTAATAATAAAATACTTCACTTCACTTCTGACTTATGTTAATTTTCTAATTATTAAACAGTTAGAATATATAATAAACAACCCAATTTACGTTACTTGTACAAAGGTATACTCAGTATATATCACCACTACACCAAAACACTTTATTTTTTGCACTCGACCGCGCGTTTCGCTAACCATGTTTAGCTTCATCAGGAGCGTGATTGTCTAAAGTACAAAGTACAAAGGTCCTGTTAATAATAGAATTTTACATAAATATATAGATTTTCATTATATGTTTTGTGTGATATATTTAGCATAGTTATGTAATCTGTTTAACATAAATTTATGCAAATTTACATAGAAGTTTGGAAAGTTCCAGAATTATATAATTACATAAATAATTGACTGTTATAAATGAATTTCAATTCTA
>CM032456.1:4872881-5037233 GCA_019049505.1 Pachyrhynchus sulphureomaculatus | reverse complement strand
GGCAATCGTACGCGAAACCTCGAAAAAATAACTCCAAATTGACACGAGTTTAATCGCAAGAAAGAAACCACAACTTTCTCATCTAACCAAGGCTCATGAGACCTTCCGTTCCATTCTAAGTACTTAGGTTTTTCATTATATGCTAATTATTATTGATTTCCATTATTCGCTGTGCTAATGTAATTAGGTCTATCATACAATCGAATAGGTAGGATTGTAGAAAATATTTTCAAAATTATTTTCAAATTAAAGTTAATTGTTAACACTTCTACCTTGTTAATGTTGTTTTTTTTTGTAAATTTTAAAATGTACAGCCTGAAAATTTAATTGTTATTGAAGCAGGTAAATGTCGAAGGTTTGTAACTATCTTTAAATTTTGTGTAAAATTTTATATTAATACAATACTTCAATTCACTTCTGACTTATGTTAATTTTCTAATTAAACAGATAGAATATATAATAAAAACTCAATTTACGTACTTGTACAAAGGTCCTGTTAATATATAATTTTACATATACGTTTGTGTGATATATTCCGCATAGTTATGTAATCTGTTTACAAAATTTATGCAAATTTACATAGAAGTTTGGAACGTTCCAGAATTATTATATAATTACATAAATAATTGACTGTTATAAATGAATTCAAGATTATCTACAAAGTTATTTTCGATATTGTACTGAACCACAACTATCGGTAGCTTCATCAGCTGAAATCCAATAATGTCGTCCTTAAGTTCATTACGTATTTCTTCCAGAACATGTTGGTAAATTCTTGGTATATAATTTTTACGGCAGTGTTGATTCGTCTGGTATTTTTTGATTCAAGCAATATTTTCGCAGAAAATCTTTGAATGTAGGATTTATAAGTTTGTGGAGAGGAATATTACTTGCAAGCAATGCTTCACAATAAATCCATGCTAAAGTGGTTTTTTTGTTTGCCTATAGAAGAGGAATCACTGCTACTTGCTGCTGTTATAAGTTGTTGTCGTGGGCCTTTTTTTACAATCCTGCGATATGAAGACTTGTCTTGACATGCAGGTCAATTTGAAACTTTTTTGTGTACGAAACATTTTTTTTCTCGCAAACTCGACAATATAAAACATTTCCCGTCGTATGTAAATGTTCCTAGGATAATCAGCTACCCACGAAAAGATTCTTTTTTTTTGGCGGGCGGGTATTGTACCGATTAAAAACTGGGGTTTGAAACATTTAGGGTTCTACACTTTCAACATTCGTTTTAAATTTTTTTACGTGCATATCATACATGCTAGAAAAAAATACTAAGATAACTAAAGGTAATGTATCTTTAGTCCACATAAGTAGAAATTTACGTTGATTTTGAATTGTCAAAACTTGTATTCAGTGGGAGAAACATAGGCTTGGGCAGTTCATCCTAAAATGGATGTTATATATAAACACTTTTACAAGAACCCAAAATATGGTAGCAGAGTCACGAATAGTTGAATGTGAGCCTTGTACATACAGGGGTATAAACTTCTCTAGTACAAAATAATGGGCTTATAAAAAATGCTAGAATGTAACAAAATTTTTGAGTACATAAATTTTCGGAAAACTAAATTCGAGAAAGAAACATTTTTAAACGGATACGTCCTCAAAAACAACCTTTTAAAATTTATATTTTAGAAACATAAGTTGTATATGACGCGGACAAAGATTAATTTTAGTACGTAAATACACATTAAACTAATTAGTTTATTCAATAGTAGTTTAATTTGTATTTATCTAAACATAAACTTAACCTGGCTAGTTATGGACAGAGTTTACTTTTAGTTTCATTGGCTAAATTACACTACAATTGAATTAATTATTTATGTATTAGATTAATCAGTTTTAGGTTACATTTACCTGAGGTAACCTCAATGAAAAAATAGCAGAGTACATTAATTTAAATATCTAAAGACGGTCTTTATTTCCAGCTTCCAAAAATGCCAAAGGTCAGCTAGAAATGTAAAAGAACAGACATTTCCCTGGCACTTTACCCTAAGAAACAGCGGAACTGGCAGCGATAAGAAAAATACAAATAAATTCATGCAATAAAAACCAAAATGGAGAAAATAAAAACACAATTACATATGAGGAGCAAAACACTGAGGCCAAAAATTTATTATTTCAATTGTGGTTTAATTTAAAACTAACCTTTTGTTATTGATCACTTTTGTCAGGTGAATTTTTGGCTAGCTGGAAACAGTTTCAGATTAGTTCAGGTAACTTTTTGTATTAACATTTATTTAGGTCAGATATAATACCTATTACCTCTGTTCATATACGTGGTCTTCTCTAAACCTAAAGTAAGTAGGTGTGTTTGGTTTCGGCATTTGCTAAATTGTTTTTGAAAAATGCGAAGTTTTGAAAAGTCAGTCAGTTGTCAAAACAAAAATGAATTTTGACCTAATTCAGGTTAAAAAATATTGAGGGGTTAGTTATTTCCTAAGCGAGTCTTTAGGTATTTTATGTTTGTTGTTAAGGAGAGATTGTACGTGTGAATTTATAATTAGTTGGTTATTAATTAGTTTGAGCTTTTAAAATGATAGTTACTTTTAATTTTATCAAAGAATTCAGTTTTTTTTATGGGTCTAGCACACGTACTACAGGGAAGTCCTAAAGCGCTACAGGAGCGACACGTGTGCGGAGAAAAAGCGATTCACGTTATTCTTGAATCGCTGTAGATTGTACTCGGTGGAAAACACAGTCCTGGGTAAATTACTCCAAAGGGATGATGTTCTTCATATAAAAGACAGCTTGAAGAGCGTTGTACGAGGAGTAGCAAGCTGTACCTCATGCGGATGTGAAGAATTAGCGCGACGTGTACTTCTAACATGCACCGCTCTGGGAGGAGGGCTACATCCTTCGAACACTTTCCATGAAAGTACTTGTAGAATAGGCTCAAGTCGCCAACGGTTCTTCGATGTTCCAGCGAATCAAGGCCGTCGGTCAGTTCCGGGTCTCCAATTAGACGAACAAGCTCTTCTCTGAATAGAATCTAACAAATGCAGTGTATGTTTGGGAGCGGAGCTCCAAACATGGGAGCAGTATTCCATAGTTGGTCGAATTTGAGCTTTGGAAAGAATTAACAGTTGTTGTGGAGTGTAAAGCTTTCTGGTTCGAAATAATATTCCCAACTTTTGAGAAGCTCTCCTTGCTATACCTGCAACATGTTCATGCCAGGACATATTTGCTCCCAAATTAACGCCCAACAAATTGAGTGACGATGTTAGAGGGATGGAGTGCCCCGACATAACTATGTCGGGTTCAGCAACGTTAACTTTTTTAGAGAAAACTGCCGCCTGGGTTTTTGTAGCGTTAAATTCCATTTGGTTACTGTCACCTCAAGATAGAATTTCTTCCAGGTCTTTGTTAAGTTGAATGACTTTCTGCTGTCTGTGGATATTAGTCTGAGTAGCCGATGTCCGAGCGTTCAAAGTGAATGAAGAGATAAGTCTACTGTCATCTGCAAGGCTGTAGATTGGATTCTCGGTCTTTTCCAGCAGATCGTTAATGTAAATGAGAAAGAGAGTAGGAGACAGTATGGAGCCTTGGGGTACACAGGCGTTGATAGTGAAGGTGTTAGAAAGAAATCCGTCGACTGCCGCTCGTAAAGAACGCTCTCTGAGGAAACATGAGAGCCACAAACAGAACCTTTCAGACATACCATAAGAACGTAGCTTAGCCAACAGCCCATCGTGCCAAACACTGTCGAATGCCTTGGATATCTCAAGAGCAACCGCTCGAGATTCTCCAAAGTGTTCAATTGCGTCGTTCCAGACATGTGTTACATAAGTCAGGAGATCTCCTGTTGATCTATTTTTACGAAAGCCATATTGGTAAACGTTTTTATTTGCATATCCATGTCGATGATTCTATTGGCCGTATATATAGGGGCATTTACTATTATATTCAGGATTTTATTCTGAAATATTTAAAGTTTTCTAAGTTAACATAGATCTTACTAGGATTTTGTTACAGAATAACCTTGGTTTTAAGGTTAAGCTTACTTTTATAATTTAGTAAAGCATAAATTGCCGAAAGCTGAACGTTAGCTTTTTTTAATACATTTGTGGTTTTTAAATTCCAATTTAATTCTTTATCAAAGTGGATGCCAAGCTATTTGACGTCATTAGACTGGTCGATTTGTTTATTATAAACCCTTGCTCTTGTTTCTGGAAGATAAATTATAAAGTTAGAAAAGTAAATGTCTTAGTTTTATCTGGATTTAACTTAATCTTCCAGTTTTCCACCTTTCTAGTTGGTTAATAGCCCGCTGAAGACGTGAAATTACAAACCTAGATTGTTCAGATATTGCTGTTAATGTTGTCATCACCGAAAAGGCATAAGTTTGTTAAATTAGATTTAGGAATATCAGAAGTGTAAATGTTGAACAGGGCCGGAGCCAGAAACGAGCTCTGTGGAACTCCTGCCGTGATTAATCTAGTTGTGATCAGTTTCTCTTCAATAGATACTCGGAATGATCTATTCTCAAGAAAAGAAATAATAATTTTGATCATATAATTTGGACAGCAGTGCCCTGTTATTTGAATAATTAAACCATTGTGCTAAACTTGGTCGAATGCTACACTAATGTCAAAAAATACGGTTCCGCTATTAAATCTTTTCTTAAATCCTTATAGTACTTCAGTAATAATTCTGAAGTAACGTTTATAATTCGTCCTAATCCCAAATTGTTCCAGGGGTAAAAGATTTCCGTCGATATTGTATTACAACTTAAAATGGACAAAGTCCATTTTAAGTTTGGCCGTATCATGGCTAGTTAGTCGGGCTAGCATTGACAAACAAAAAGAACAGAATCTTTGAGTACTTATCCAAGAAGTTACGAGACTCGAAGGTAGGATACAACGAATTGTACTAAGTACGCGAGTTATACGTCGTATCGATGGAAGTTCTTTTTTAAAAAAAAAAAACACTTTTTGTTTAATAAAAAATACTTTTATTCGAAACGTACAACGAATTTTGGGAGGTTTTGGAAAATCAGAATACAGCTCTCACAACAAATGAAAGAACAATAGTAATTAATCATCGTACTTTAGGGTTTTTATAACATTTCTTATCTTACTTATGACTAATGCTTACATTAGCAGTTTTAATACTATACGAGGGTCGTAACTCGCGTACCTAATACTCCATCGAAAGCTGACACAGCAGCTGTCAAGCCGACAGAGTGGTTGACATGGTCAACACTTAAAAGCAGAGACAGCGCTTCTTGAGGGATCCTGCTCAGATATATGTGGTTAATGTAAAATAGCTGAAAATGGACAAGACCCATTTGTGAGTGGTTTACCCACCATTTTCTAATTCGTCAAATCCATCCCGAGACGCGTTTCGCCGCATCACAGCTCGTCAGTCGGACTAGGATTGATAAACACGAGAACAGAATTTACGGACACTTATCCAAGAACTTACGGGTCTGGAAGGTTGAATATAACGAATTATACTAAGTGCAGATACTTAATACTCTATCGAAAGCTGACACAGTAGCTTTCAAGCCGACAGAGTGGTTGACACGGTCAGCACTTAAAAGTACGCATACTTAGTACAAATCGTTGTATCCTACCTTCATGTCCCGTAACTTTTTGTATAAGTAAGTACCCTTAAATTCTGTTCTCTTGTTTGTCAATCCTACGGGATATGAAGGTAGGATACAACGAATTGTACCAAGTACTCATACTTTTAAGTGTTTACCGTGTCAACAACTCTGTCAGCTTAAAAGCTGCTGTGTCAGCTTTCAAAGGAGTATTAGGTATACGTACTTAGTACAATTCGTTGTATCCTACCTTATTTCTGTCGAGTGTGAAGTCGTTTAGTTTAATCAGAATATTTTTTTCACTACTTTAGCAAAACCAGACAGTAAGCTTATTGGTCCATAATTATCAACTTATTGTCTGTTTTGTTTACTCTTGGGAACTTAAATAACTCTGGCTGATTTCCATAAGGATGAAAAGTATTCAAAGTTAAAAATGGCGTCCGAAATTAAAAAAAATGTATTGGATACCAACCATTTTTTGGCAAGTTTTTTAAAGTTTGATTTGTAATCTAGTCTAGGCCGGGAGCTTTTTTAATATTCAAACTTTCGAAAATTTTTTTTAGATCTAGTAAAATGGGAAGATTTTCGGGAGGATTCACTGATATTTTTGTAGATAATAGTTGCTGTGTTCATTCTGGCTTCGTTATTTAAGACATACCATAGGAGGGATTTTCATTAAATTGTTCATGTAATGAATTAGTAAAAATCTCAGATTTTACAGAGGAATCAGCTACAATAGTACGATTGGAACCTAAAATGTGGTACAATGAATTATTGTTAGATTTTGTAAGAGATCTCGACATTGTAAGTACCGAATTATCTTAAATGTGTAGACTGTTGGTTAGTTTTTGGCATTTTTCTGAATAAAGGTTTTTTATTTCTTTTTTCACCTTGGTGTCTGTGTGTCTATCTATCTGTCTGTCCTCCTGTCTGTCCGTCTGTCATACCTGATTTTCTCCGAAACTATTTGACGTAGAAAGTTGAAATTTGGTACTAATATAAAAATTAATGGCCTCATCAGAGCCGTGTAGTTTTGAAATTTAAATTTTGACTTTAGGGGTTAGTTTTGGGGGGTGAAATAGGAAGTGAAAAAAAAATTTACTAGGTCATCGAGTGGGGTGTCAAATAAAAACTTGTAAAAACACGAGTTCAAAAATATATATAGTGTCTTACATACGCACACTTTTCTTTGTACTATTTTGAAAAAAATCGCAAAAAAAATCGCTGCCCCCCTCTATCGCGAAAAATACTGATCCAAAAATTTTGAAAAAATTCTGGAATATTCTCCACAGGGTGTTGATTGAACTAATTATCACGAGTGCATTACCTTTAATAAATTTATCTGGTATATAAAAAAAAACAAACTAGATCATCGACTGGGGAGTCAAATGAAAGCTTGTAAAAACGCGAGTTCAAAAATATATATATAATGTCTTACATACACACACTTTTCTTTGTTTTATTTTGAAAAAAACGAGAAAAATCGCTGTCGCCCCCCCTCTATCTTGAAAAGTACTGATTCAAAAATTTTCAAGAAATTCTGGAATATTCTCCACGGGGTTGTAGTTTGAAAGAAAAAATTATCACGATTGCATTACCTTTAATAATTTTTCTCTGGTATATAAAAAAACAAACATTTCAAGGCCATCAGTTTTCAGTAATGATTGGAAACAAACTTTGTTGAAAACTCATTTGGGGTGTTTTGTGAAGTCACTGATCATTTTATACCTCCATAACAAAATTTTTTATTTCGGAAGCAATCAACATACGAAACACTAATTACGCAAGTTCAACTTCCACTTGACCGGTTTTTTATTAATAATTTGCGCTGCTCTGTTAGCTAATCATTTAATAGCAGAATTACCGGTATGGTATTCCAGATTTTTTAACCTATTTTAATTCCTAATTTCGTTTTTAAGTTCTTGATAAACAACCGTATCTGGAGAACTTTGAAACTCCTGTAAAAGATGATAGAGCTAGGGGAGTGCTAATGTGCTAATTAATAATTTTGATTACCGCATCTTCGAGCACAGGGGCACTTGTAACAGTGTCCAATGGTTTAGTTTTCTGAATTTTAGCCAGTTGGTTTTTTCTTAGCAATGAAACCAATTCAGGTAATTCTAAATTAAACTGCCATTCATTTAACTTTATGTTACCTGAACTAACCTGCATCCACCAAAACACAGTAAAGCTACGTTTGTCAAAAATTTGTCTTTTGGCAATTTATCCATTCAAAAGTTTTGTTCACAAAAGCTTTATTGTCAAAAATTCTTCATAAATCTTCCAGTTGCAAAATTTTGCTTATTTGCTGCTTTCCCAGAGAGCGTTCGAGCCAAAACAAAGATACGGAAGTTTGTATTATCAGAAGCTTATTATACTATAGACCAAGGGTGCTCAAATGGTCGATCGCGAGTGCTTTTTGAGTCGATCTCTCGAGAAAAAAATTCCGAAATAGAACTATTCACAGATTTTTGTTTTAGGTAACTAAAACAAAATGTAATGAATAAACTACTAAAATTTATTCGATCCACAATTAGGCCAGAATAACCCCCTCATCACTTTCTTTTATCGTAATAACCTCCTGCTAGCGGCAAAAGGCGGCTTTATCAAAGGAACGCGCGGTACTTGTCAAAGAAAAGCCACGTTTTTGATTCTCGCCGATTTTTCTAGAAACTTCGGGTGGTGTATTTGACGGGAACATTCGAGACTTCGTTCGCGCCGATATAAATGTTGCGCCTGCAGGAATAGGAGTCAGTCTGAGTTGTAACTTGAATGCGATACATCGATACAAAGTATATTAACAAATAGTCCAAAATGAGTGCGGTGAACAAAAGTAAAACTTATCATTTTAATAACGATTGGGGAAAAAGAATTTTTCTTTTGTATGGCAAATGTTTCATTTGCCGTGCGTCAGTTGCAATACTTAAGCGTGGGAACTTAGAGAGGCATCATAAAACAGTTCATAAAAACTATGAAAAGGATTTTCCATCACAGAGTGAATTAAGAAAACGAAAAGTACGTGATTTGATAACTTGTTTGAAAAAAGAACAAACCATGTTCACAAAAAGGGCCAAAACAATCAAAAGCTGCAACGATCGCGTCATTTAAAATATCTCATATATTGGCGAAACACAAGAAACCATTTGATGATGGATTGGTTGTGAAGGAAGCATTTATTGAAGCGGGTGAGACTTTATTTGGAGATTTTAAAAAATAAAACAGAGATTATGTCTGCTATGTACATATTTTTCTTTACAGTTCGACGAATCCACCGATATGACAGACACTGCCCAGCTGTGTATTTTTATTCGAATGGTATTCAATGACATGTCGGCTAAGGAAGAGTTTTTGACAATGATTCCTCTGAAAGGAAAGACCCGTGGCGAAGATATATATGACGTTTTCTTCAATTTTGTAACAAACTACAAGCTATCAATATATAAACTAGTGTGCATTACAACCGATGGAGCACCAGCAATGACTGGAAACAAAAACGGTTTTGTGGCATTGTGTCGAGCTAATGATGATTTCCCTTCATTTTTCTCCTTCCATTGCATTATACATCAACAAGTTTTGTGTTCAAAAGTTCTAAACATGGAGGAGATTATGGGCATTGCAATAAAAATTGTGAATTCTATCCGTGCACGTAGCTTGCAACGACGGCTCTTTAAACTGCAGTTAGAAGATGGTGAGTCAGCTGAACACACTGATTTAGTTCTTCACACGGACGTCGGGTGGTTGAGTCGCGGAAAATTCCTACAAAGGTTTCAAGAATTATTGCCTGAAATAACAGCTTTTCTGGACGAAAGAGATGCTGAAAAACGGAAAATGGCTGACTGATTTGGCATTTTTGACAGACATCACAATGCATTTAAACACCATTAATTTGGAGCTTCAAGGTAAAGGAAAAAACTATTATTGAGATGATTAGCGCAATAAACGCATTCAAAAGTAAACTGCAACTTATGATAGATCAACTGAAAAGAAAGGATCTGAAAAATTTTCCGTCTTTGAAAGCAAGGATTCCTCAGTTAAATTATGATATTTATGAGGCAGAATTATCAAATATTTTGGGCCAATTCGAAATACGTTTTTATGATTTCAGTAAATTGGCAAATATCGCATCATTTATGAGTTTTCGTTTTTCGTGTAAAAACATTGAGGAATTAGCTACTGAAATAGCAAGTCAGTTTAACATGGACTCATGTTCTGTTGAAAATGAGTTAGTGCAGATTATATCAGATATACATCTCAAAGCCACAGCATCTGATACAAAAATTCTGGTGTTTTATATCTGAAGATAAATATCCGAATCTAAGGCAAATCGCCCTTCAACTGACGGCAATGTTTGAGTCTACTTACTTGTGCGAGTCTGCATTTTCTGAAATGAAGATAATTAAGTCAAAATATCGCAATCGATTAACTGACAAACATATGTCATCATGCTTGCGATTAGCACTCGGTAATTACGTACCATCTTATGAAAAGTATGCTGAGGACATGCAGTGCCACGCTTCAACATCCAAAGTCACTCTTTAGTTAAGTTTAGACACTAGAACTCGTTTGTTTTGTAAGAACCAATAAACTCGCAATTTTGAATAATTATGAGTTTTTCATCGACATTTTAGAGCAGACCTACACTTACCTTGACTAAAAAAATGCATATTATGCGGAAAACTAATATCTATGCCACGATACACCCTACCTAGACGACAATCCTGCATCACACTTACTTGCAGCCTCTCAGAGTCGACCGGTCGTAGTCTAACAATATTGAGGTAGATCGCCCAGCATTTTAAGTTTGAGCACCCCTGCTATAGACAGTTTCTTTAGTGATTCAGACAGACTTAACTTATGAATAAAAATGTTAATTTTATTGCTACTTGTTAAGGATGCTTTTCATCTTTCGTTGACTGTCTTTAATGATGTCTTCTGAGCCTTTTGTTTTTGTCATAAACATATGTATGTGTTTTGTGAATGTCCTTTTATGTTTTTGTTCTTTGTACAATGTTCCATAGCATTTTGTGTTTATAACTATTGTGATTCTTGGAACTAATAAATGATTATTATTATTATGATTGTTTTTGTTTTTCTTTCTCACATTTGATCAGTGTGGTTCCATGTTTGGCTGACGGGCGCAAACCAAGTCAGCACAAACGCATTACCATTGTGTATTAAGGAATGACCTGACAATGTTACATGTTTTCAAAATCACCGACTTCTGAATGTTTTTGTGTATGTTTGTGTTGAGTTCTAATTGTCCTAAGTGTGGTGTGAACGTTGTTGGTGTAAGGCCTGTGGCTGATATGACGAGAGGGACAATGATGACTTTTTTTGTTTCCATAGCCTTTTTATTTCTGTTGCAAGGTCTGTGTATTTGGAGATTTTCTCTGTGTATTTCGTTTGGATATTTGTGTCGTTGGGGACAGCTATGTCAATTAGATAAGTGACTTTTCCTTTTTTTGCACTGAAAAGTAACATCGGGTCTATTGGCTGGGACTGTTTTATCTGTATGGATACTGATGTCCCAGTAGAGCTTGTAATTCTCATTTTTCAAGTATGGATGGGGGTGTGTATTTGTAGTAGAGATCTGTGTTTTCTATAAGTTTGGTATGTTGTGGCTAGTGCTTGGTGAACTACTTTTACCGCTGAGTCATGTCTGGCTGTGTATTCCGTACCGGCAAACATTTTACATCCTCTTGTTATGTGCTCGATCGTCTCTTTCTGCTGGTTGCACTTCCTGCATTTGTCTTCTGTAATAGTTGGGTCTTTGATTATATGCTCTTGGTAGTTTCTGGTTATTATGACTTTATCCTGGATGGCAACTAAGAAGCCCTCTGTTTCAGGGAATAGTTGCCCATCCTGTAACCAGGTGTATGATTGTTTTTTATTTACGTGGTCTTGTTCTATATGGTATCTGTGTTTTCCGTGGAGTGTTTTCTCTGACCGCGTTTTCATATTTTCCTGTTGTAATTGGGTGTGTGACTGTGTGTATGTGCTGAGTGGCCTGCCCGGGATAAGTCGAGAGGTGTGGAGTTTTGTCTGTTTTCACTGTAGCTGTCTGGAGGCTAGTTTGCTTGCTGTGAAAGAATTTCCTAATTGCTTGTATTTGTTTTGTGTGTAGTCTATGATTCCTCTTCCTCCTGCCCTCCTCTCGATGGTAAGTCTTTCCTTGTATGCATTGGGTGCAATTTCCTGTATTTGGTGAATTGAGAATGTATAAGGATGTGAATATTTTCTATGTCTGTTTGTGACCATTTGATGATACCAAATGAATATGTGAGTATAGGTATAGCGAACGTGTTGATGGCTTTAGTGAGATTCTTGGAGTTGAGTTTTGTTTGTAAAAGCTTCGTCAGTTTGTTTTTGAATTCGGTTCTGAGCTCTGTTTTGATGTGAGTGTGGTTGAGTTTGGTGCTTTGTTGGAAGCCTAGATATTTGTTTATTATGATTATTATTATTACTACTCAGTATATATCACCGCTACACCAAACACTTTATTTTTTTTGCACTCGACGCGCGTTTCGCTAACTATGTTAGCTTCATCAGGGGCGATGATTGATGAAGCTAACACGGTTAGCGAAACGCGCGTCGAGTGCAAAAGTAAAGTGTTTGGTGTAGTGGTGATATATACTGAGTAGTATCATTGTGTCAAAGATTCCACATTCCCAACTTAATTAATTTTTTCTTAGGTTAACATTTACTGGGTTATCTCTTTCTCAGAAGCGAAGCTCTTTCAGGTCTTTATTAAATAAAACTTTCTGCTCTGTGCTGGTACTTATATCGACAGATGGTATTCGAGCATTCAAGAAAAATGAAGAAACACCCGTGATGTCATCAGCAAGACTATAAATTAGACTGGATTGGAATTGAACTTAATAAATAAATGTTAAGATATGTTAGATACCATATAGGGCAATTTCGTCATGATCATTTTAATATCCTATAATTCAATTTGCAGTACTTAAAATCGCATAGTCAATATTTTTGAGCTTTTCCTTTTCATGACTCGTGATAATAAATTATCACAAAAATTTATTATACAACCGATATTTACGAACAAAAATCATCCATTTCATTTTAGTAACACGTACTGTGTGCTCTATTTTAGCAAAATTTATGTTCAAATTATATGGATATACTGATACGTAGTCAAATAAAGGACATGGAAATAAATAATTTTTATTTTGGATTTTGTCACAAATTTATACGATTTATGCTATACATTTTGAAATAAATGAAATATACTTCATTTAAATTACATCTTCAAAAATGCTTCTTGCTACTGAAATGTTATTATTCAATTCTGAGCCGATTAGAATTATATATCAATAAATATTAAAAAAAAACAGTATTGCAGATACCTTTTTCATAGAATTTTAACATATATTTAGTTACTTTAATAATTATTTAAAAAAATATTGTGTATAAATATATGAAATTTTTAATTTATATTCTTTTTCAATTTTATTCCACAAAATTTATTACCAATTAAGTGGAAAATGGAGGAGGATTTTTTTAACGCGTTTCCGAATATTGCATTTTATTAAAAAAATTGTTTTTACTCATACATGAAGATAATATCACATGATAGCACACCACTTAAACAATATAACACTTCTAACAGCCTATATTTATAGATTAAACCTGGGAAACTGGGGTTAATGAGACGTGGCTCATTTTTTTGCTGTAAACACAGTTTTAATCGGATTGAAAAATTTATGAACAAAACATTGTCGTCTTTTAAGACTATATATGTATATATGGTATATATATATATATATATATATATATATATATATATATATATATATATATATATATATATATATGTATATATACGAAGCTGGTTTGAAAAGTCCGTGCAAAGTCCGAGAGATGGCACCACCGACGCGTATCGAGGTCATGTTTAGTTAGTAGCATCTCTTGAATGAACGCACACCAAGTTTCAGCCATATTGGTCTATTTCTTTGTGTTTGGCATTCGTGTGAATCAAGGAAGTCGAGTGATTTTCAAGAAATGGACGAAAAAGAATTTCGTGTGGTGATTAAACATTACTTTATGAAAGGCAAAACGCCTCAGGAAACTAAAGAGAAGCTTGATAAACATTATGGTGACTCTGCACCTTCGATTAGAAACAGTTTATAACTGGTTTCAAAATTTTCGGACTGGCCATATGGGCACAAGTGACGCTGAACGTTCTGGACGGCCTGTGGAGGTTACGACTCCAGAAATCATTGATCAAATCCATGATATGGTGATGGATGACAGAAGAGTTAAGGTGCGTGAGATTGCTAGTGCTGTGGGCATCTCGACTGAACGGGTTGTACATAATATTTTGCATAAACATTTGGACATGAGGAAGCTATCCGCAAGATGGGTGCCGCGATTGCTCACGCTTGACCAAAAACGGAATCGTGTGAAGTGCTGCAATGATGGTTTGCAGCTGTTCCAGAAGAATCCGGAGGACTTTAAGCGTCGTTTCGTAACTGTGGATGAAACATGGATACATTACTATACTCCTGAGACCAAACAAACAATCTAAACAATGGGTTACCAAGGGAGAATCTTCACCAAAAAAGGCGAAGACCGTTCCCTCGGCCGGAAAGGTTATGGCGACTGTCTTTTGGGATTCGGAAGGGATAATCCTCATCGACTATCTGGAAAAGGGTAAAACTATTACAGGTGAATATTATTCATCGTTATTGGACCGTTTGAAAACCAAGCTGCAAGAAAAACGCCCGCGATTGGCCCACAAGAAAGTCCTTTTCCATCACGACAACGCACCAGCACACACCTCAGCAGTTGTGGTCGCAAATTAATGGAAATAGGATTCCAACTCGTTTCACATCCCCCTATTCTCCAGACTTGGCTCCCTCGGACTACTATTTGTTCCCCAATTTGAAGAAATGGCTGGCGGGACAAAGATTTTATTCAAACGAGGAGGTGATTGCAGACATTAATGGATATTTTGCAGACTTGGACAAATCCTATTATTCGGAAGAGATCAACAAACTAGAACATCGTTGGACGAAGTGTATAAGCCTAAAAGGAGACTATGTCGAAAAATAAAAAAGGTTTACCCCAAACACATAAGTAGTTTTTATTTTTGCACGGACTTTTCAAACCAGCCTCGTATTTATTTATATATATATATATATATATATATATATATATATATATATATATATATATATATATTATATATATATATATATATAATTTAAAGTTAGAACCACTAAAAACAGACGAAAAGTCCGTATCTCAGCAGCCTACCCACTGTTCTCTTCCATCTACCTGTGGTGAAGTGTCAATCTGCTAACCACTCTGTCGACGAATGGCTGAAGCGAGTCAGCCCCCCGGTAAAGTGCCACCTATGAAGTAGGCGTTATATCTATCTATCTATCTATATATATATATATATATATATATATATATATATATATATATATATATACACTACCGTCAGAAAGTATTTGCCCACCTAGTTATTTCGGTCCCAAGATCAGAAAAACCCAGATAATATTTTTATTTTTTTATTTTAATGAATTATTATTTATTTTCACATTATTTACAGTCTAGAAAATCAGAAAAATATTCATGATTTTCCAGGATTTTTCTCATCTATGTGACCTCTTTTGTTTTTAATTACCGCTTTACAGAGTTTCGGCATTCTGTCCAATAGTTTCTTCAGAGTTTATTCGGTTATTTTAACCCATTCTGCTTGTAAAATTTCCCACGAGTGATTTTCTAATGTTCTACTGAGTTTTCGAATACACCTGTCCAAATGGTTCCACAGCAATTCGATGGGGTTCAAGTCTGGTGATTGTGGAGGCCAAGTCATCACTTCCAGGACGTCATCGGATTTCCATTGGTCAAAAAGTTCTCTAATTTGTTTAGCAGAATGTTTAGGGTCGTTGTCATGCTGAAAAATAAATTTCAACTGAAAAATATCTCTTCCAGAAGGAAGAATTTGAGCTACCAAAATTTCTTGATACTGTTCTTTTCGCATGATTCCTTCTATCCTAAAGATTTTTCCAACTTTACCGTTGCCAAAACAACCCCAAACCATTACTGAACCTCCACCATGTTTTACTGTAGGCAACTGACAGGCTTCCAACATCATCTCTCCAGCGGCCCCCCGCACGTAAACTCGTCGATTTGAACCGAAAATTTCGAATTTAGATTCGTCGCTCCAAAGGACGGAATTCCATTCTGATGTCCAATTTTCATGTTCTCGGGCCCGTCGTTTACGTTTATTCACTTGCCTAAGAAGTGGTTTCCTCACTTCAACTCTCCCGTGTAGTCCACTTCTACTAACCTGTTCTTCATGGTTGTCATGCTGATGGGGATGGGCTGTTCCGGGTTTACTTGAGCAGTGATTTCTGGAGCGGTTAGGCGGCCATTACGTCTGCTGGATATTGTTATAGCTCTGTCTTCACCGGGAGTCGTTTTTCGAGGCCTTCCTGAACGTTTTAGGTTGAGAATTCCATGTTCCGTAGAAATTTTTTTTACAATGTAGTCCACTATTTCTCCTGGGCATCCGCATATCACTCGCGATTTGTCGATTCGAGTGACCATTTTGATGTCGCAATTATCAGAGCCCGATTTTTAACGCAAACTTCTTTCGTTTTTGGCATTTTCACAAAACAATTGAGCCTATATCAATGACAAAGTACTGTTTGCGAATGGTTAATTTCCAAAGGGGCAATGGTATTTATACCATAGTTTTTATCATAAAATGTTACTAGGAATTTCCATAATCCCTAGAAACTTGAAATGAGTTCTTACTTCAACTGGAATTTTCAGAAATCGCCTCAAAACGATTATCATGCAAAACTTGGAAATTTGTTCTAATTAGTTTTTAATTTGTGATTTCACCAAAAAGGCTTATCTAAACAGTTTTATGATGGACGTTTGTTAAGAACAATTAAATTTACCTAATATAATAAAAGGGTTTAATTTAGTATTAAATTTTGGCAGTTACATTGAAATTTCTAGGTGGGTAAACACTTTCTGACGGTAGTGTATGTATATACGAGGCTGGTTTGAAAAGTCCGTGCAAAGTCCGAGAGATGGCACCACCGGCGCGTATCGAGGTCATGTTTAGTTAGTAGCATCTCTTGAATGAACGCACACCAAGTTTCAGCCATATTGGTCTATTTCTTTGTATTTGGCATTCGTGTGAATCAAGGAAGTCGAGTGATTTTCAAGAAATGGACGAAAAAGAATTTCGTGTGGTGATTAATCATTACTTTATGAAAGGCAAAACGTCTCAGGAGACTAAAGAGAAGCTTGATAAACATTATGGTGACTCTGCACCTTCGATTAGAACAGTTTATAAGTGGTTTCAAAATTTTCGGACTGGCCATATGGGCACAAGTGACGCTGAACATTCTGGACGGCCTGTGGAGGTTACGACTCCAGAAATCATTGATCAAATCCATGATATGGTGATGGATGACAGAAGAGTTAAGGTGCGTGAGATTACTAGTGCTGTGGGCATCTCGACTGAACGGGTACATAATATTTTGCATAAAGATTTGGACATGAGAAAGCTATCCGTAAGATGGGTGCCGCGATTGCTCACGCTTGACCAAAAACGGAATCGTGTGAAGTGTTGCAAGGTTGGTTTGCAGCTGTTCCAGAAGAATCCGGAGGACATTAAGCGTCGTTTCGTCACTGTGGATGAAACATGGATACATTACTATACTCCTGAGACCAAACAACAATCTAAACAATGGGTTACCAAGGGGGAATCTGCACCAAAAAAGGCGAAGACCGTTCCTTCGGCCGGAAAGGTTATGGCGACTGTCTTTTGGGATTCGCAAGGGATAATCCTCATCGACTATCTGGAAAAGGGTAAAACTATTACAGGTGAATATTATTCATCGTTATTGGACCGTTTGAAAACCAAGCTGCAAGAAAAAAACGCCCGCGATTGGTCCACAAGAAAGTCCTTTTCCATCACGACAACGCACCAGCACACACCTCAGCAGTTGTGGTCGCAAAATTAATGGAAATAGAATTCCAACTCGTTTCACATCCCCCCTATTCTCCAGACTTGGCTCCCTCGGACTACTATTTGTTCCCCAATTTGAAGAAATGGCTGGCGGGACAAAGATTTTATTCAAACGAGGAGGTGATTGCAGACACTAATGGATATTTTGCAGACTTGGACAAATCCTATTATTCGGAAGAGATCAACAAACTAGAACATCGTTGGACTAAGTGTATAAGCCTAAAAGGAGACTATGTCGAAAAATAAAAAAGGTTTACCCCAAACACATAAGTAGTTTTTATTTTTGCACGGACTTTCAAACCAGCCTCGTATATTTATATATATATATATATATATATATATATATATATATATATATATATATATATATATATATATATATATATATATAATTTAAAGTTAGAACCACTAAAAACAGACGAAAAGTCCGTATCTCAGCAGCCTACTCACTGTTCTCTTCCATCTACCTGTGGTGAAGTGTCAGCAATCTGTTAACCACTCTGTCGACGAATGGCTGAAGCGAGTCAGCCCCCCGGTAAAGTGCCACCTACGAAGTAGGCGTTATATCTATATATATATATGTATGTATATATATATATATATATATATATATATATATATATATATATATATATATATATTATATATATATATATACACTATCGTCAGAAAGTATTTGCCCACCTAGTTATTTCGGTCCCAAGATCAGAAAAACCCAGATAATATTTTTATTTTTTTTATTTTAATGAATTATTATTTATTTTCACATTATTTACAGTCTAGAAAATCAGAAAAATATTCATGATTTTCCAGGATTTTTCTCATCTATGTGACCTCTTTTGTTTTTAATTACCGCTTTACAGAGTTTCGGCATTCTGTCCAATAGTTTCTTCAGAGTTTCTTCGGTTATTTTAACCCATTCTGCTTGTAAAATTTCCCACGAGTGATTTTCTAATGTTGTACTGAGTTTTCGAACACACCTGTCCAAATGGTCCCACAGCAATTCGATGGGGTTCAAGTGATTGTGGAGGCCATGTCATCACTTCCAGGACGTCATCGGATTTCCATTGGTCAAAAAATTCTCTAATTTGTTTAGCAGAATGTTTAGGGTCGTTGTCATGCTGAAAAATAAATTTCCCCTGAAAAAATATCTCTTCCAGAAGGAAGAATTTGAGTTACCAAAATTTCTTGATACTGTTCTTTTCGCATGATTCCTTCTATCCTAAAGATTTTTCCAACTTTACCGTTGCCAAAACAACCCCAAACCATTACTGAACCGCCACCATGTTTTACTGTAGGCAACTGACAGGCTTCCAACATCATCTCTCCAGCGGACCCCCGCACGTAAACTCGTCGATTTGAACCGAAAATTTCGAATTTAGATTCGTCGGTTAGGTGGCTATTACGTCTGCTGGATATTGTTATAGCTCTGTCTTCACCGGGAGTCGTTTTTCGAGCCCTTCCTGACCGTTTTTAGGTTGAGAATTCCATGTTCGCAGAAATTTTTTTTACAATGTAGTCCACCATTTCTCCTTGGCATCCGCATATCACTCGCGATTTGTCGACTCGAGTGACCATTTTGATGTCGCAATTATCAGAGCCCGATTTTTAACGGAAACTTCTTTCGTTTTTGGCATTTTCACAAAACAATTGAGCCTATATCAATGACAAAGTACTGTTTGCGAATGGTTAACTTCCAAAGGGGCAATGGTATTTATACCATAGTTTTTATCATAAAATGTCACTAGGAATTTCCATAATCCCTAGAAACTTGAAATGAGTTCTTACTTCAACTGCAATTCTCAGAAATCGCCTCAAAACGATTGTCATGCAAAACTTGGAAATTTGTTCTAATTAGTTTTTAATTTGTGATTTCACCAAAAAGGCTTATCTAAACAATTTTATGATGGACGTTTGTTAGGAACAATTAAATTTACCTAATTTAATAAAATGGTTTAATTTGGTATTAAATTTTGGCAGTTACATTGAAATTTCTAGGTGGGTAAACACTTTCTGACGGTAGTGTATGTATATATAGCAGAGGAAGGTCAGTAAAAGGGCTTAGTTTTTCACTTAGGGATAGCCCTTAGGATTACATAGAGAACAAAAAGGTCTTAAAGTTCTTAGTAACTGTCGTTTTATTCTAAAATCGAGCTTTCGATGCCAATTCGTACATTATCTTTAGGACTTGGGAGACACAGAAAGAATCCCCGTCAGGCAAAGAGCCAATCGAAAGAATATATCACATTTCAACAAGAAAAACAGAAGGGGCCCTATCATAATTTATGATATTTATAAAAAATAGAGTTATTGAATTACAAAGGTTACTTACTGAATAATCACAGTTGGCCCTCTGTCAAAGGAGGGAAATGAAATGTTGACCCATGATTTTTAAAAACAATAACAATAATTGTCATCGAACTTATTTTTCTACACATAAATTTACAAAAATAAACATAAG
Source organism: Pachyrhynchus sulphureomaculatus (assembly GCA_019049505.1). Lineage (NCBI taxonomy): Eukaryota > Metazoa > Arthropoda > Insecta > Coleoptera > Curculionidae > Pachyrhynchus > Pachyrhynchus sulphureomaculatus. The sequence continues at coordinate 5,017,190 of CM032456.1, read as the reverse complement.
TTTGTCAATTAAAATTATTTTTAAATTAGATAAAACTCATAGTTGAGAATTAAGATTATTTTTAAAATTTCTTTAATTTTTTTAAAAAAAAAATACTAAATTTTTCAGTTTTGTAAAAAATTTCCAGTAGCGCCATTGTTTCTGAAGGTGGAATACTCATAATTGATATGAACGTTCTATAGAGAAGAAAAAAATAGATATATGTAAAGAAATTGAGTTAGATGCTACAGGGTGTTCAAAATAAATTTATGTATTTCGACTATTTTAAATTGAATAATCTTCAATTTTTTAAATGGCACACCCTGTATTATTATTATTTTTCTGATAGATTTTACAAAAATCCTCCAACTTTTATTAACTATTTCATATACCTATTTCTAATAGTTTTCGATTTATTTTGAATTTTTCAATTTTTACCCTTATTTTTAATACACTTACGCTAAAAACATCATAGTTGCCAAGACAAAACAAAAATGTAGGCATTTCAAATTTTGACATGCCTATTAGGCAAGTAAAAATAGTTCAGTCTGTTGTAGTAAGTGACGTATAAAGGTAATAGTTATGATTTTAAAAATAAATTATAAAATAAGATGTTCCATTTAAAAAAACATATGTTATATCGGCCACACTTTTTTGAAGTACCACGTATACACAAAAAATAATTTTAAACTGTGCACCTTAACATTCCCTAAAACTATTGTATTTAACATTTTTTCGTCATTCCCGAAACAAATGAGATAATGAACTTTACTCTATCGTTGACTCACCCTGTATATTGCGCAAAAATGAAAAATATATTTTCTAGCTTTTGCATCTCAATTTTTAATATAAAAGACGTAAAAACAAAAACAAGCTACACTAAGCACATCCGCAAAAGCTATATTCTTGGCATTACTCTTTTAATCTCTCTTTCAAGTCAAACAAAGAGAGGTTAACTCAAAGGAAACGTTAGCCTTGCTTAAAGGCAACATTTTAGCGGAATTTTAAGGACTTTTCTCAGGTCAGTTTTGTCGATACATATATTTCTACAAGGACGCGTACTTAAATAAAGGGTTGGTTTTTATTACGTTTAACATTTACTAATACAACAAATATTAAATTCGATAGTTGGGGTTAATTATTAACACGAGGTAATTGGAAACAAGGTTAAAAATATACACTAATTATGTATATGTCCGCATGTAAACGGGTACATGACTTAAATAACAATATTTATACATTTAGTTTACAATGAGGTCCATTAGCTATAAAATTTGTAAACATAAGATACATTAAGAAAATTATTTGTAATTTAAAACAGTACGTAGTGTGTCTAAATAAGGAGTGGGAACTGGAATAATTTGAATTTTCGTTTTATTGATGTTAGAAGGTAAACCTATCAATCTACCCTTTCAATTGTAATGCCTCGCAACAGACTTGCGTCCTGTGTAAAAACTTGTCGGCCGAATGGTGGATGGCAGATTTGCAATATCTCGGTATAGTTCGTTGCTAACACGTGTCAAGTGAATGAGTGCAAAAAAGCGTCGACTCTTGCTTAAATTTATAATTTAAGTACCTGATTCAATCACACAGGTACACAAAAAAGGTGTTCTTCGTGGATAAATACTATATGGAAGACATGTATTCTGATGTTCTGAAACCTACCTTACCACCTGAATGATCAAATGTCCTCAAATTTTTTCTTCGTTAGACTTGACTGTCTGAAAATACGTTAAGAAAATAATTACATGAAAATAATTTACCCTTTTTTACAAAAACCGAAACAGAGTAAATATTTTCTAATTAAATTAACATATCCCAACGTATTTTGATGCCCTGAAACGGGAATTTGAAGTTTATTTTGACCAACGACATCGGCATTTCACGATAATCTCAAAAAAACAGATCAAGTCTGGTTTGAGCATTCTGGTGATAAGGTAGGTTTTAGAACATCAGAATACATGTCTTTCATAAGACATGTATTCTGATGCCAATCATTTCTGGAGTGTTTATAATACTGCTAATGATGTCACCAGTAGTTCTCATTTTGTGAATCAAGAGCATATTGAGATTGTCACGCCGTGTTTTCCTCAGAGTAACGTTGAGACGGTGTCAAAATGACTTAAACTAAAGAGGTCCAGCGGTCCAGACTCTGTGCCAAGCTTTTTTAATAGAGATACTATGGATGTTTTGGTAGTAAAATTTTTGCCCTTTCAATATCTAGTCAAAGATATCCTGGGAGGTGGAAAACGGCTAAAATATGTCCAGTTTATAAGAGTGGGAATAGAGCAGAAGTGAAAAACTACAGGCCGGTCTCACTTATTTGTGATTTTTCGAAGATTTTTGAAATGCTTTCGCATGGGCACATTGTGGCCAGAGTGGAACCATTGTTGTCGGTGCGTCACCATGGTTTTATGAGGGGTGCTTGATTTGGGAGGTTAGGTTGATGTGGTGTTTACTGACTTCTCCAAGGTGTTTGACAGGATAGATCATGGTGTGCTTCTGGGAAAGATGGTTGATTTCGGCTTCACGACGAATTTTGTTAGTTTTTTCAGGACATACCTGGTGGAAAGATTCCAGTATGTTCAGTATAAGGGTTTTAGGTCGCATTCGTTTTGTGCAGAGTCCGGTGTTCCACAGGGGTCAAACTTGGGACCCCTATTGTTCCTTATGTGCATAAATTACATTCAGGAGGTTATTGATGTGGAATAACAGATGTTTGCGGATGACCTGAAATTGTATGTGTTGTGTTGTTGAATCTGGTGGCGACTGTGAACGAATGCAGAGTAGTGGTGAGGCAGTGCCGGCGTGGTGTGACAACAGTGGGATATTGCTAAATGCAAACAAATGTTCTGTAATGACAGTGAGTCGTAAAGTATCTCCATTGAACTATAATTACAGTATAGGTAATATAGAGTTGCAGAGAGTGGAGACAGCCAAAGACCTGGGCATTATTCTGGACTCTGGGTTGACCTTCAATCAGCATATTGTCAAGGTGGTTTCAGAAGCGATGAAAATGATGAGGTTCATAATTAGAAATGGTGGGTCTTTTCAAAATATTGAAACTTTTTTCAATATTATTCAATACATTGGTCAGAAGTAGGCTTGAGTATGGGTCTATTATCTGGGTACCATTGTATAATAGGTGGGTTGTGGCTTTGGAAAGGGTTCAGAGGAGGTTTTTTAAAGTTTTTGGCAAGGAAAGTTGATGTAATGTATCCACCGGTAGGTATAGAGAATTTACTTATATGACCTTAGAGAAACGTAGAAATATGGGTATGGTGATGTTTCTGTATAAATTTGTAAATGATGTGATACTGTTGCTGGAAGAACTGAATTTTGTTGTGCCCAGACTAGCTCATCGGACTGGAAACTTCTTCTATCTTCTTATTGCTGACACAAACATATTTTATGCTTCTTCCTTTTATAAGATATGCGCTGCTTATAATAAGGTATTTAGACCATGCGATCTGTCCATATCTGAGAGGAAATTCTTCTGTATCTGTCTAAATTTATTTTAATAGCTGTAAGCATATGTGAAATTGTAGTTTTTTTTATTGTTTGTATAATTAAGCATTTTGTGATATGTATTAGTATTGTTTAATGATTGTATGATCGGCCCTATTAATTAATCATTTTGTTTGGCTTGTAATAGTAAATAAATAAATAAATAAGGTCCTTGTCCAAGAAAAACACGTTTTTTTGTGCACCTGTGTAATCAGTGATTATTGCATTTCAATTCCATTATCTAATATTCAAGAGATTTTTTTTAATTAGTCACTAGTTATTCTATCTATAATGGCGAAGAATAACAAATGTTTATATCTAAATTATAATCAGATAATAGAAAGATTTTGTAACCCTTATTTTGGCATGCTCTCGTCATTATATTTATTTTAAGCATGCGCAAAATTAAAGGAAAGAGATTAAAATTAAAGACCTGTTATCGTTACTTGAAGCATGCGCACTCGTAAAATCATGGAATTGTTGCTCTACTTACTATAATAATAACTGTTATTTAACAGATAACAATGTCATCCAATTGGAACTCACCGTTTGAAGCTTGCGCAGTATTAGAATAAAATAAGAATTCCATTATTAAGGATAATAATCTACCTTACTACCGAAATTATAAGGAAACTTATTTGAGAAGTTCCTCATTCTTATCGCTATTATGGTAGGGCCGGTTTTTCTTCTACTTATGTACAGGTTACTATGAAAATCCACTAAAAGTAAAGTTATAATCTTTTGAGATTTTGGAACCTTTGGCACACTTTGTTTTTGTACTCTTTCTAACCGTGTTAGCAACATCTGGAGCGATGACCGACTATCGGCTCAATAATCGCTCCTGATCATACTAACATGGTTAACATAAGATGTGTCGGGCGCAAAAAAAAACTGTTTGGTGTAATGGTAATAACTAGAGACCGGATTATATGCATTTGCATATTTTTATATGCATTTGCATATTTAGACCATTCTCACCGATTATTGCATATTTTACCCAAAATCTAGTAACGAGGTATATTTTCCCTATATTTACAATATTTCTCGGTATTACTAGGCAATTGAATTGCTCAGTGCATTGTTAATGTCGCCGTCTGGAACCGATCTTATCGCCGGAACATTACCTGCAATAGTCTAAACATCGGCATCGATTAGGTTATAGTGCCAAGGGAATACCCAAAATTACGACGGTATTTTATTCCTTTGTTTCTTGGTCGGGATATTAAGTGATAAGTAGTTAGTTTCTAAGAATATTTGTTTAAGCGTGGATCAAATAAACAATTTTCTCGAAGACGAATTTTTATTTTAAAACAAGATATCAGTTTTAACATTATTGTTGACGCGCTTGCATCAGTGTAGTCTTTTTGCAATTTTTAACGTGTTGTGTTAAAGTTTAACGTGTACCATGCTACCCGTAAAAAAAGTGTCTCTTCGTGGGTAGCTGATTATCCTGGAACATTTACATACGACGGAAATGTTTTATATTGTCGAGTTTGCGAGAAAAATGTTTCGTGCACAAAAAAGTTTCAAATTGACCAGCATGTCAAGACAAGTCTTCATATCGCAGGATTGCAAAAAAAAGGCCCACGACAACAACTTACAGCAGCAGCAAGTAGCAGTGATTCCACTTCTATAGCAAACAAAAAAAGCCCTTTAGCATGGATTTATGTGAAGCATTGGTTGCAAGTAATATTCCTCTCCACAAACTTATAAATCCTACATTCAAAGATTTTCTGCGAAAATATTGCTTGAATCAAAAAATACCAGACTAATCAATACCGCGTAAAAATTACATACCAACAATTTACCAACATGTTCTGGAAGAAATACGCAATGAACTTAAGGATGACATTATTTGGATTTCAGCTGATGAAACTACCGACAGTTGTGGTTGCTATATTGCGAATTTAATTGTGGGTGCATTAAGACTAGAGCCTTGTTCTTCCTATTTGGTGGTCTGCAAAGAACTTGACAAGACGATCGTCAGATTTGTGAATGAGGGTATTAAAAAGATATTTCCTGAATCTTCTGCAGATGAAAGAGTGTTTATATTTCTCTCAGATGCTGCTCCCTATATGATCAAGGCAGCCAAAATCCTCCAAGTATTTTATCCAAATTTAATTCATGTGACGTGCTTTGCTCACGGAATCCATCAACTCGCTGAAGAAGTACGATCCACGTTTGGAAATGTAAATAAACTGATTTCATCAGCAAAGAAAGTGTTTTTTTAAGGCACCTGCTCGCAATAACGCCTATAAAGAAAAACTGCCAAATGTGCCTATACCTCCCGAACCAGTGGTAACTCGATGGGGAACATGGATTGAAGCTGTACTATTTTACAATGAACATTTGGAGGCCATCAAAGGTGTAGTAAATGACTTCGATAGTGCAGAGGCTATGGCAGTTCGTCAATCCAAGAAAGCATTTAACGATTCTGATATTAAAAAAAACATCTGTCTTTTTGTCAGAAGCGACTTCTCTTGTCAACGAGAAGAAGCTCTGGAGCCCCCAAACTTTGATGTTATGTGGTTAAAAATAACGACTCAACAAACCACAAGGTTCATCTGTATCCTGTATCGACCACCAAGTGATACCAATTTTCGAACACTTTTCGCTTCTCTTGCAGACACCATCGATCATTTGCAAAGTAACTATCCAAGTGCCGAAATTGCCATCCTGGGCGACTTTAATGTCCACAATACCAACTGGCTCAAATATTCAAATACTACCGACGAACAAGGTCGTGAAGCTGAATCATTCTCAATCAGTTATGGCTTAACTCAGCTTATTGACGAACCAACACGGATCCCTGATCGAGACGGGGAGTTCGCCAGTCTTCTTGATCTGTTTTTAACCACCAATCCGGAGATTTACACGGTCACCGTAAATCCGCCGTTAGGTTCTTCCGACCATAAACTGCTTTCGACATCGAGTATCCTGCCAATCAGTGACAGAGAGGCGCCTAGGCCGCGCAAGATTTGGCACTACAAATCTGCTAAATGGGAAGATCTCATGGAATACTTTCGAACTTTCCCTTGGATGGACATTTGTTTTCGATCCGATAACCCATCTGACTGCGCCAGGGAGGTCTCCGATGTTATTTTGGCTGGTATGGAAGCTTACATCCCTTTTTCGAAGAAATGCTCCTCCAACGGCAAGCCTTGGTTTGACCGAAAATGCAAAGAAGCTGTTGCTTCTAAACATATTGCCTACCGACAATGGCGTGAAAATCCTAACACCTTAAATCGAAACATCTTTGTTCATGCCCGGAACAGATGCAAGGGAATTATCGACGAAACCAAGGAGGCACACAATCAACGAATTAGAAACAAACTTCTCGCTTGTCCCAACAATTCCAGGTCCTTTTGGGCAGTCGCTAAGGCAGTTAGTCAAAATTTTACCAAATCCACCATACCACCACTCACACGGCCAGATAATTCCATTGCAACCACACCTGTTGAGAGAGCGAACTTGTTGGCTGAACTCTTTGCTTCACATTCTACTGTCGATTTCCAAGGAAAAACACCACCTACTATTCCCATATTGCAGTCAAGGATGCCCGATGTTGTCTTCAGACAGCGCATCATAAAGCGTTATTTTAATGAAGCTAGACACCAAGAAGGCTTCTGGCGCTGACGGAATACCTGCCATAGTTCTCAAAAACTGTGCAAGGGAACTAACACCAGTTTTCTGTAGACTTTTTAACCTATCCTACAGAAAGGGAATATTTCCGTCCTGCTGGAAATGTGCCACGGTTCAGCCGATACCTAAAAAAGGTAAGAAGACCTTGCCAAATAACTACCGACCAGTTGCATTGCTTTCAATAATATCGAAAGTCATGGAAAAGGTTATCAATGAGCATCTTCTAAAATATCTTGAACGATTCAATATTATTAGCGATCACCATATGGCTTTCGTAAACATAGATCAACAGGAGATCTTCTGACTTATGTAACACATGTTTGGAACGACGCAATTGAACACTTTGGAGAATCTCGAGCGGTTGCTCTTGACATATCCAAGGCATTCGACCGTGTTTGGCACGATGGACTGTTGGCTAAGTTGCGCTCTTATGGTATGTCTGAAAGGTTTTGTTTGTGGCTCTCATGTTTCCTCAGAGAGCGTTCTTTACGAGTGGCGGTCGACGGATTTCTTTCTAACACCCTCACTATCAACGCCGGTGTGCCCCAGGGCTCCATACTGTCTCCTACTCTCTTTCTCATTTACATTAACGATCTGCTGGAAAAGACCGGGAATTCAATCTATAGCTTTGCAGATGACAGTACGCTTGCCTCTTCATTCACCTTGAACGCTCGGACATCGGCTGCTCAGGCGAATATCCGCAGACAGCAGGAGGTTGTTCAACTTAACAAAGACCTGGAAGAAATTCTGTCTTGGGGTGACAATAACCAAGTGGAATTTAACGCTACAAAAACCCAAGCGGCAGTTTTTTCTAAAAAAGTTAACGTTGCTGAACCCGACATAGTTATGTCGGGGCACTCCATTCCCCTAGCATCGTCGCTCAATTTGTTGGGCGTTAGTTTGGGAGCAAATATGTCTTGGCATGAACATGTTGCAGGTATAGCAAGGAGAGCTTCTCAAAAGTTGGGAATATTATTTAGAACCAGAAAGCTTTATACCCCACAGCAACTGTTAATTCTTTACAAAGCCCAAATTCGACCAACTATGGAATACTGCTCCCACGTTTGGGGCTCCGCTCCCAGACATACACTGCATTTGTTGGATTCTGTTCAGAGAAGAGCGGTCCGTCTGATTGGGGACCCGGAATTGACCGGCGGCCTTGATTCGCTGGAACATCGAAGAACGGTTGGCGACTTGAGTCTGTTCTACAAGTATCTTCATGGAAAGTGTTCGAAGGATGTAGCCCGCTTAATTCCTCCCAAAGCGGTGCATGTTAGAAATACACGTCGCGCTGGTGCTTCGCATCCGTATGAGGTTCAGCTTGTTACTCCGCGTACGACGCTTTTCAAGCAATCTTTTATATGGAGAACGTCATCCCTTTGGAATAATTTGCCCAGCGCTGTGTTTCCCACCGAGTACAATTTACAGCGATTCAAGAACAACGTGAATCGCTTTTTCCGCACTCGTGCCGCTCCTGGAGCGCTTTAGGGACTTCCCTGCAGCACGCGTGCTAGACCAATAAAAAAAAAAAAAAAAAAAAAATAGCTTTGATTAGCACTCACTTTTCCCACATACCTGCGGGTATTAAAAAGCTTGAAACTCGAGGTTTGGCTTTGACCGAATCAATTCAGTTAATGAATAAAATCCGTCAAATAAACTCCACATTGCCAGATGTATTCCCGCGTAGAGTTAAAAAAAAGTTTGAAAACATTTTGTGCAATAACCCAGGCTTTGAACCTTTGTGTCAAATTGATAGTTTTATTAATGGGACGGGTGAACTTTTGCCAGAAACATAGCACCCAAATTCAAATACTGCCCAGTTACCTCAGTGGATGTGAAACGGTCTTTTTCCACTTATAAAAATATTTTAAATGATCGAAGACACAACCTTACTACCCAACATTTGGATACTTTATTGTTTACGTGTACAAGAATACAAATGTTAAATAATTTTAAAAAATGTTAAATAATTGTTAATTAATTTTAAACATCGTCGATAACTTGTTAATTTTATGTTGATTTTGAAATAAAAAACTAAAAATTACTACTTTTATTATTATTTAATATTGCATATTTTGACCCTTTTCATGCATATTTTGAGCATTTTTCATGCATATTTGCACACATATTTCAAGATTTTTATGTTGCATATAAGCCGGTCTCTAGTAATAACTGTTGTGTAATGTTAGGATAATATTATTTTTATCTGCATAAATTATTTTGGAAGGGAACTGAAATTATTCTGTGGGCGTGATAGACTGGGCTTCATTTGTCCAATCTGAGCCTTCACTTTTAACACAAATGTAATGAAATACTATTATGTAAAATTAGACATATGTTTACAGAGGTTTCATAATTTAGTGCAAAATATGCTAATTTCAATTTATATTTTATTATTGCACTAATTTAATATTGACGGAAGGGATCGAAACCTGATACAACTTTAATTTAGAAACTTTTTGTGTTGGCTCATCAAATACTAATAATCGGGGTGCTCCCATTCCCGTTCCACAGACATCGGCGGGTTGTGCGGTCAAATAAAAGAAATCCCTTAAATTTTTAGGAGATATATATTAACAATAAACTAATTTCCTTTTCTTTTTTGAATGTGATACTCTGAAAGTTTAAAGTCAAGATGTTTCGCATATTTTTGATAACCAGTATAAGTAAATTTTTAATCGTATTAACTAATTGTAATCCTAAATAGCAGATGTGTCTTTTTTTAAAAGTTCCTAATTCAGTGTAATCGAGTAAATGCAAGCAAAGATTTTTTTTGGAAAGAATTATACCGAGTTTTAAATTACAGTGAAAACTCATTTGGATCTTCTTAGCATACTTTCGATTTTTCGATTCATTTTTAAAACAAAAAAAAATCGTAAAAATAACACAAGAATGAAACTAAAAAAAAGGGAAGTTATATAAAGAAACATAATAAAGAAGTATTTATTTTAAGAATTGCAAAATTTTGGATTGTTGTAGCTTCTACTTGATGGAAATTCATTATAAATATATAATAAAAGACTGTTTTTAGTCAATTTCCACTGGTTTATTTAAATTGCGATGACGCGTTTCGCTGTCGATGCAGCTTCTTCAGATCTACATTTTACACTGTCAAGTTAGGTTTAATATTCACAGTTTTATATAATTTCTTAATTATAATATTACACCTAATTAAATTACATTGATAGTATTGGAAAATCCACACAGATTTGGAGTTAAGAGAATAAATTCAATAATGGTGAATTGCTTAAATCTACCTGGTCGTTGAGTAAAGTACCTGTAGTCCTTAATCGATTTATTTGCATAGTCTCTAAAAGGTTTAGTTTTAAGCCTTTTTGTTGGGTGTGTAAAATTTTGAAATTCTTGTTAAATGTGTGATTTTCTGTTAATAGATGATTAGCATATGTTGAATTAGATTTTCTATGGATGAAACTTTTTTCGTGTTCTGTAATTCTTTGTCTAAATGTACGTCCAGTTTGTCCGATGTATGTTTTAGGACATGACCCACATGTTAATTGATAAACCCCTGATTTGTTGTCTTTATTGATTTGTGGTTTGTAGTTTTTAAGGTATTTCCCTATAGTATTGTTAGTCTTGTACGCTATGTTGATATTTTTTGATTTAAAAAAATTTCCCCAGTTTTTCCGTTGGTTTGCCGAAATAGGTTAAGCATTTAAAAGTGGTATTTCTGTCCTTAAAACGTGGGTATATTTCTGAGATAACCTTGTTTCTAAGTTTTTTCCTAACGATACTATTGATTAAAGTAACCGAATAACCGTTGTTAACGGCTACTTGTTTTATGTAGTTTAATTCTTTAGTAAAATTTTCTTCTGATAAGGGGATATTAGTTAGTCTATGTATAAAACTATGATAAGCGGCAAGTTTATGATGGTTAGGGTGATGAGAACTATTGTGAATTGTGGTATCTGTATGACAAGGTTTGTGATATATTGCAAATTCATGTTGTTTTTCCTGGCTTTACTGATTGTTAAGTCTAGGAAATTGATTTTCCCCTTCGACTTCTTCTTCCATTGTAAAACTGATATTTCTATGTAAAGAATTAATATACTGTAAAAAGTGAGTTAATTGTCTATCCGTACCTATAAAGCATACAATTATATCGTCTACGTATCGATACCAGTATAGGCAATTACTACTATTGTTGTTATGGTTATTAAATATCATTGTTTCAATACTGTCCATGAAAATTTCGGCAAGTAATGGACTTAATGGACTCCCCATAATTAACCCTTCCTTACTATTGTAGAATGTATTGTTAAATGAAAAATAATTTTGTCTTAGGCAAGTTCTTAATAAATTAATTATGTCCATCTTTATAACTTCATTTACTTTGTTTTTTGTTAATAGGTTCTCTTTTAAAATTATTATTTCGTCTGGAGGAACACTTGGAAATAAGTTTTTAACATCGAAGGAGACTAATTTAGAATTATCTGGAATTGTTATATTCTTAACTTTATTCACGATACTTTTAGCCTGTTCAATTTGTTGTTTTATTTCTCTTTGAAAAATATTTGTTGGATCATTCACGATAAAGATAAAATTAAATTGATAAATATGAATCCCCAAATCCCACAACTATATTCACTCATAAAACTACACAAACTTGACCACCCAATCAGACCAGTTGTTTCCTACATGTCTGCTCCAGCATATAAGACGTCATCCTTTTTAATTGATTTAATCAAATATCATACCAAATTTGAACCTAAATATAGTATCAAAAACTCATACGAACTCGTGAATAAAGTTAAGAATATAACAATTCCAGATAATTCTAAATTAGTCTCTTTCGATGTTAAAAACTTATTTCCAAGTGTTCCTCCAGACGAAACAATAATTTTAATAGAGAACCTATTAACAAAAAACAAAGTAAATGAAGTTATAAAGATGGACATAATTAATTTATTAAGAACTTGCCTAAGACAAAATTATTTTTCATTTAACAATACATTCTACAATAGTAAGGAAGGGTTAATTATGGGGAGTCCATTAAGTCCATTACTTGCCGAAATTTTCATGTACAGTATTGAAACATGATATTTAATAACCATAACAACAATAGTAGTAATTGCCTATACTGGTATCGATACGTAGACGATATAATTGTATGCTTTATAGGTACGGACAGACAATTAACTCACTTTTTACAGTATATTAATTCTTTACATAGAAATATCAGTTTTACAATGGAAGAAGAAGTCGAAGGGAAAATCAATTTCCTAGACTTAACAATCAGTAAAGCCAGGAAAAAACATGAATTTGCAATATATCACAAACCTTGTCATACAGATACCACAATTCACAATAGTTCTCATCACCCTAACCATCATAAACTTGCCGCTTATCATAGTTTTTTATACATAGACTAACTAATATCCCCTTATCAGAAGAAAATTTTACTAAAGAATTTAAACTACATAAAACAAGTAGCCGTTAACAACGGTTATTCGGTTACTTTAATCAATAGTATCGTTAGGAAAAAAACTTAGAAACAAGGCTATCTCAGAAATATACCCACGTTTTAAGGACAGAAATACCACTTTTAAATGCTTAACCTATTTCGGCAAACCAACGGAAAAACTGGGGAAATTTTTAAATCAAAAAAATATCAACATAGCGTATAAGACTAACAATACTATAGGGAAATACCTTAAAAACTACAAACCACAAATCAATAAAGACAACAAATCAGGGGTTTATCAATTAACATGTGGGTCATGTCCTAAAACATACATCGGACAAACTGGACGTACATTTAGACAAAGAATTACAGAACACGAAAAAAGTTTCATCCATAGAAAATCTAATTCAATATATGCTAATCATCTATTAACAGAAAATCACACATTTAACAAGAATTTCAAAATTTTACACACCCAACAAAAAGGCTTAAAAACTAAACCTTTTAGAGACTATGCAAATAAATCGATTAAGGACTACAGGTACTTTACTCAACGACCAGGTAGATTTAAGCAATTCACCATTATTGAATTTATTCTCTTAACTCCAAATCTGTGTGGATTTTCCAATACTATCAATGTAATTTAATTAAGTGTAATATTATAATTAAGAAATTATATAAAAACTGTGAATATTAAACCTAACTTGACAGTGTAAAATGTAGATCTGAAGAAGCTGCATCGACAGCGAAACGCGTCATCGCAATTTAAATAAACCAGTGGAAATTGACTAAAAACAGTCTTTTATTATATAATTGCAAAATAGTTTTTTATGCGCAATATAATGCTCTTAATAACGATAACGATAAATGCATGTTGAAAACAAAGTGTTGCAGAATATCCCTAATTTCAAATATAAATTACTTATTTTATTATAAAAATTAACAATTTTTATTTGTAGCTGTATACATATATTTTATCCAATATATACTTACCTACAAATCCAACTATGCCTTCTCCTTGGTTGTATAGTAGGTGGCACCAAAAGATTGTTACCCCCCCTTCGGCGGGAGCGATGCGGAGCTCGGGGATCTTCAGCTCCCCTCCTCCTCCTCCCCCGCTCATTTTAGCGAGGGGGCCCACTTATCGAGGGAATCCAATGGTGACGTTGAGTGTGAGGCGTCCACATTTAAATGTAATATGTTGTTTTCCTCTTATTTTTAGCACTGTTTTTGAGGAAGGTTTAAAGTTTAAGAGTGATAGCCTGAAACGGAAGTTAACAAAATGTTTGTTCGATTGTTAACGAAATACGAAGGAAAATTTTGGGTCTTTGTTCTACAGCTATTCTAAATCTTTTAAAAACATTTTAGCACTTTCTTCTGATCATATTACAACATTTTTAATATGTGAAATAAATTTAACGCATATTATTTTGAACTGTTTAAAGTACGAGGCTGGTTTTAAAAGTCCGTGCAAAGTCCGAGATATGGCACCACCGGCGCGTATCGAGGTCATGTTTAGTTAGTAGCATCTCTTGAATGAACGCACACTAAGTTTCAGCCATATTGGTCTATTTCTTTGTGTTTGGCATTCGTGTGAATCAAGGAAGTCGAGTGATTTTCAAGAAATGGACGAAAAAGAATTTCGTGCGGTGATTAAACATTACTTTATGAAAGGCAAAACGCCTCAGGAGACTAAAGAGAAGCTTGATAAACATTACGGTGACTCTGCACCTTCGATTAAAAAACAGTTTATAAGTGGTTTCAAAATTTTCGGACTGGCCATATGGGCACAAGTGACGCTGAACGTTCTGGACGGCCTGTGGAGGTTACGACTCCAGAAATCATTGATTAAATCCATGATATGGTGATGGATGACAGAAGAGTTAAGGTGCGTGAGATTGCTAGTGCTGTGGGCATCTCGACCCATCTTGCGTGCCGCGATTGCTCATGCTTGACGAAAAAAACGGAATCGTTTGAAGTGTTGCAAGGATGGTTTGCAGCTGTTCCAGAAGAATCCGGAGGACTTTAAGCGTCGTTTCGTCACTGTGGATGAAACATGGATACATTACTATACTCCTGAGACCAAACCACAATCTAAACAATGGGTTACCAAGGGGGAATCTGCACCAAAAAAAGGCGAAGACCGTTCCTTCGGCTGGAAAGGTTATGGCGACTGTCTTTTGGGATTCGCAAGGGATAATCCTCATCGACTATCTGGAAAAGGGTAAAACTATTACAGGTGAATATTATTCATCGTTATTGGACCGTTTGAAAACCGAGCTGCAAGAAAAACGCCCGCGATTGGCCCACAAGGAAGTCCTTTTCCATCACGACATCGCACCAGCACACACCTCAGCAGTTGTGGTCGCAAAATTAATGGAAATAGGATTCCAACTCGTTTCACATCCCCCCTATTCTCCAGACTTGGCTCCCTCGGACTACTATTTGTTCCCCAGTTTGAAGAAATGGCTGGCGGGACAAAGATTTTATTCAAACGAGGAGGTGATTGCAGACACTAATGGATATTTTGCAGACTTGGACAAATCCTATTATTCGGAAGGGATCAACAAACTAGAACATCATTGGACGAAGTGTATAAGCCTAAAAGGAGACTATGTCGAAAAATAAAAAAAGGTTTACCCCAAACACATAAGTAGTTTTTATTTTTGCACGGACTTTTCAAACTAGCCTCGTAAGCTATTTTTTGAGAAATTAACAAAATTTAATAAAATTTCTCGTCTTCACTTCACTTCTTACATAACACGTAAGCTGAAAAGTTTTTGATCTGACACATACATGTCGCCCTTTTCAAAAATCCATACGATTCTTAGGAAGTACCAACCTTTAAACGATACGTGTCAAAATTTCATGACATTTCGAGGATTAGTTTACAAGTTACAGTGACGCCACTTCTGACATTTTCAAAACAATGAAAAAAACTGAATTTCGAATGTTGATTAAACACTGTGTTTTGATGGAAAAAAATACCGTTCAAGCAAAGCAATGGATTGATCGGTTGATGTTACAGAGACTTTGCCCCTGGAAAATCACTCATCATTTACTGGTATGTTGAACTTAAACGAGGTCGTATGGACACAAATGATGCTAAACGCTTTGGACGCCCAAATAAGGTGGTTACAGCGGAAAACATCAAAAAAATTCCCAAATTTGTTTTAGATGACCAAAAAGTGAAACTGAATGAGATAGCTGATACCCTGAAGATATTAAAAGAACTTGTTGGTCATATTTTGCATAAACATTTGGGCACAAGGAAGCTCTGTTCGAAATGAGTACCACGTTTGCTTACAGTGGACCAAAAAATAAGAACGTGTTGATGATTCTGACTGCTGTTTGGACCTGCTTAAGCGCAATAAAAAGGATTTTTTTTATGTGATATGTGGTAACGGATGAAATATAGATACACCATTACAATCGGAGTCAAATCGGCAGTCAGCTGAATGGACAGTGGTCGGTGAAAGCCGCCCGAAGCAACCAAAGGCGCAACAGTCGGCTGGAAAGGTTTTGGCCTCTGTATATTGGGATGCGCATGGAATAATTTTCATTGACTCTGCAAAGAAGGGAAAAGTCATCAATAGCGCATATTATATAAAGTTATTGATGTGTTTGAAGGCAGAAATCGTAAAGAAACAGCCCCAAATGAACAAGAAAAACGTGCTCTTTCATTAAGACAATGCACCGTATCACAAGTCAATGGTTACGATGGCAAAATTGCATGAATTGAAGTTCGAATGGCTTCCTCATCCAACGTATTCTCCAGTGACTATTATCTATTCGCAGACCTCAAAAAAATGCTCGCGGGAAAGAGATTTGGCTCCAATGAAGAAGTTAGCGCCGAAGGTATAGAATGTATAATAATGATATATGCACAAGGATTTCTGTTTCAATACTATGTGTTACTATGTTTTATTAAATATTTGTAATTTATTGTATGCCCGTTAAAATCACGCAAACAAAAATTTCGTTTTAAGTTTTACAAATAGTAAAACAAATAAAAACTGTTAGTATCATCGGAAAGCTGAAAGTCTTCGAAAAGCTATAATTTATTTTTTTTTACACTGTAAAAACAAGTAATATCGATTAATCTTCGAGAGGTGCAAGTAGACTTTCAAATTATTCTGTTTGGCGCGTTACACTGTTTGAATCATCTATCCGAATTTTTAATAAATTCTCCAGCTAATAACGAGAATCTGGAAGAGAAATCTATATACTTTTTAGTATTCCGTCCGGAACACTTACAAGATCACTTCGGTGTCCGTCTGTCTGTCACACCCGATTTTCTCCGAAACTATTTGACATAGAAAGTTGAAATTTGGCACTAATGTAGGAACTGGTGACCTCATCAGAGCCATGTAGTTTTGGAAGTTAAATTTTGACTTAAGGGGTTAGTTTTTGAGGGTGAAATCGGGAGAGCAAAAAGCAATTTTTTTTACTGGGTTATAAAATGGGGTGTCAAATGAACGCTTGTAAAAATACTAGTTTAAAAATATATATAAAAAACTCATATTTGCCCACACTTTTCTTTGTATTATTTTTTAAAAATTGGGCAAAATCGCTTTCCCCCCTTTATGTCGAAAAGTACTGATCCCACACCCACAGGGTGTAGATTGAACGAAAATTATCACGAGTGCATTACCTTTAATAATTTATCTGGTATATAAAGAAAACAAAAATTTCAAGTTCATCAGTTTTCAGTAAAGATCGGAAAAAAAAAAAACTTTGTTGAAAGCTCATTTGGGATGTGTTTTGTGAAGTCATTGATCATTTTATACCTCTGTAACAAAAATTGTTATTTTAAAAGCAATCAACGTACGGAAGACTAATTGCGGAAGTCCAACTTGCACTTGATCGGTTATTTATTTTTCCTAATATTACCGAAAAACCGAATTTTTGATTTTATTTTGGATTTTGTGGGTCTAGCGTACAACATACTTTAGCAAACTTTTTTTTATCGTATTCTACGTCCAAAAAACTATCTGTGTTCCAAAATGCAACCTATTAACATTTAATGAGAGCTCAAAACTCCTGGCTACTGGGCTAAATAGGAAAAATACCTTCACTGGGAAAATACTTTCCACCTCGAATATTTTTACTTGTATGACACATTGATAGACAGCTTGCTGACGAGTGGTGAAATTCTATTCTGGAAATACTGTACGAAACAAAATGGTCTGAAATTAATAATTTTCGTAGCGAGCATACAAATATTAATAATAAATACAAAACTTTACAGAATTTATTAGTAATTGAATTTTGTCATCATCATTATCATCATAGCTTATTCCATTCATAGTGGGATGTAAGCCTCCCCAAGTTGTCCCCATTGAGCTGTGTTGTTTGCTTTTTGCATCGAACCGTGTCCTGCGAATCTTTTTGTGTCGTCCGTCCATCTCGTCTGTGGTCTACCTCTGCATCTTTTATGTTATCTAGGCCTCCATTCAACCATACGGCGCACATTGGGACCGAATGCCGAAAAGGTGGCCATAAGTCCCGAAAATGAATGTTCGATTGAGGGACTTTTCAGGCTCTAGCTATGTGGGTTGGTACCTGCGCTATTCGAAACGACCAGTTATAATAATCAAGTGTGCATACATAGCTCTTGACACCTATTGTTAGAGCGTCGAGCAGGCCAGATTCTGAGTTTGTTCTGTTTGACTTAGACAGGCAGATTCAATTGCGCTCAAATGTTTTGTATTTGAAGTTAATTTAATTTCGTGAAATGGATTTTACAAATAAAAGTGAGTACATTTAAACGATATAAATTGATTACAATAAAATTTGATTACACAGGGGAACAGCTGTTTTGGTGTCGAGGTTTTTTGAGCTGATTCTATATCAATTTGATGTCCTGAATTCAAATAACGTATTCATTTGTACCTAGGAGCTCAAATTTTTAAGATATACAATTTTAGAGAAATATAAGTTACATTATTGTAACTCAAATCCGTAAGTGTAGTAAACAAAAGTAGATACGAAATTTTTATTTTAGTTATACAAAATACAATATTATGTCGTACTTACAAACAAAAAAAAAACATTGAAGAAATGAAATAGTCACTCAACACTTGGAAAGCTTCTTTTCCGCAACATTCTTGAATGTTTTTTTTAAACAGTCCCTTTTTAAACTCCAGCAGTAATCTGCCATCATGTGCATGTCCCATCTTCCTTGGTAGCGGTCCTCCATAACTTTAATATCTTGGTGAAATCTTTCACCTTGTTCCTCACTCATGTCTCCTAAATTTTCTGGAAAACGGTCTAAGTGGCTGTGTAAATAGTGTATTTTAATACTCATATTGCACCCTAAGGATTTGAAACTATTAAGTATCTTGTTAACCATTTCAACATAGTTTTGAGTTTTATGTTTGCCTAGAAAATTTTCTACAACTGCAACAAATGATGTCCAAGCTTCTCGTTCAACTTCATTCATTGAATTTATGAAGGCAGGATCCTTAATTAATTGTCTTATTTGTGGGCCGTTAAATATCCCTGCTTTGAGTTTTTCTGTGCTCAACTGATGCATTTTTACCCCTATATATGCAAAACAAGACCCATTCTTATCAAGAGCCTTTACAAATTGCTTCATTAAGCCCAACTTTATATGTAACGGAGGAAGTATGATTTTTTCTCTTTCAACCAAAGCGTCGTTAATGACATTCTTTTCCCCAACGTCCATGTTTTCTCTCTGAGGCCAATCTTTTCTAACCCAGTGGTGTGTTTTGTTCCTACTATCCCAGAGGCACAAGAAACACGGATATTTCGTGTAACCACTTTGCTGCCCAAGAAGAAAGTTTACCATTTTTAAGTCTACACAAATCATCCATTGATGTTCGTAATACTTTATCTTCTGCAAGACCAAAGCTATGGTATTATATTCTTCTTTCAGTTTCGTTGAGTGAGCTAGTGGTATTGAACCATATTTATTCCCATTATGTAGAAGGACACATTTTAAACTTCGCTTTGAACTGTCAATAAATAGGCGCCAATCATCTGGAATATATTCAGAAAGTCCCATTTCTTTCATGAGTCCCCTAATTTCGTGACAAAATACAAGATTGTCTTCTTGAGAAAAGAATGGTAGCAGATCTTTTTCTCTTGTACTGTAAAAGGTAATTTTGGTTCCTTGTTCCAGTAAATTTTTGTCGTTCAACCTAGAAGCCAGTACTTCAGAAGCTTTTTTCGATAAATTGAGATCCCTGGTGAGATCATTTAATTCATTTTGATTGAAGCGTTGAGGAACTGATGACGTCTCCTCATAGTCACTGTTAGTTTCATTAGCATCAGAACTTTTATTAGCATCAGAAGAGCGATCAGAGGGAAAATATTCGTCAACAGAGATATGTGGTAGCTGATGAAATGTTGGAATCGGTATTTCATCTGAGTGCGGGATAGGGCGTATTACCGAGTCTAAATTGGGATAAGTCCACTTACTGCGGTTATTTCGATTGATTCCATTAGTATTTACTAAACAGAAATAACAATCATTGAAGTGGTTTTTTGGTTCTCTCCAAACCATTGATACGCCGAATTTTAGACATTTTCTTTTCCCGGTAGTCCACTGCCGTAAATGCTCTGTACAAGTTTTACATACGAGATGCGGGGCCCACGTTTTTGTCCTGATCACCAAGCTTAACTCCAAAGTATCCAAGATACGCTCGCTTTACAAAGTCAGTAATAGTTTGTCTGTTTTGTTGAAACATGTATTCTCCGCATATATAGCAAAACACATCAGGTTGATTTACACAACTTCTTCTTGAACTGGAACCTGAACTCATTTTAATTCTGTTCAATAACACAAAAACACTCTTTTCTTAACATAAAATAACACGCCGAATTCGATCTACTCTCATTAGTAAGAACGCACAAACTGACGAGACTTACCCGAGTTAAGTGATTAAAAGGGTCAGTTCAGGTACCTGATAGGCAATGGTTCCACTATTTATAGATTTACCTGGAATTTACTCAATTACAGACTGACAATAAAACCATTGTACCTACATTAATGTATATATATAATAATTTTAGAACTCTCATAAATGAATATACTGAATAAAAACCACATTGGTAGATAAGTTGATATATCTAAAAAAGTAGAGCTGATAGAGAAAAACGGATTGCATGTATAGATTTAGCGTCCCAAATATAGTTAAAATCAGCTCTAAAATCCCAGGCACCAAAACAAAAATATTTTTTTGTTGCCCTGTGTAATACTCAAATTCGTGTTAATTTTCATTTAACACTAGTTAACTGAAACATTTTGTTTTTCACATTTTTAATTTCAGATCCTTATCAGCTACATCGAAAAGCCCTATAGTCGAAATTTCATGAAAATATGACAAAAATTATCATTTTTGTCCGCATATCGGATCCGCCATTTTGTTTTTCACATTTTTAATTTCAGTTTCTTCATCAGCAACCTCGAAGAGCCCTATAGTCGAAATTTCATGAAAATATGACAATTTTTATCAATTTTGTCCGCCATATTGGAGCCGCCATTTTGTTATTTACATTTTTTATGTCAGATTCTTAATCAGTGACCTCAAAAAACCAGATATGTAAATTTTCATAAAATTCGAATAACACCTTCGGGTGTTGGTCCCAATGTGCGGCGTGCCAATCTGTTATCATTCATCCTTGCAATATGCTCTGCCCAATTTCACCTTAATATACGAGGCTGGTTTGAAAAGTCCGTGCAAAAATAAAAACTACTTATGTGTTTGGGGTAAACCTTTTTTATTTTTCGACATAGTCTCCTTTTAGGCTTATATACTTCGTCCAACGATGTTCTAGTTTGTTGATCCCTTCCGAATAAGAGGATTTGTGCAAGTCTGCAAAATATCCATTAGTGTCTGCAATCACCTCCTCGTTTGAATAAAATCTTTGTCCCGCCAGCCATTTCTTCAAACTGGGGAACAAATAGTAGTCCGAGGGAGCCAAGTCTGGAGAATAGGGGGGATGTAAAACGAGTTGGAATCCTATTTCCATTAATTTTGCGACCACAACTGCTGAGGTGTGTGCTGGCGCGTTGTCGTGATGGAAAAGGACTTTCTTGTGGGCCAATCGCGGGCGTTTTTCTTGCAGCTCGGTTTTCAAACGGTCCAATAACGATGAATAATATTCACCTGTAATAATTTTACCCTTTTCCAGATAGTCGATGAGGATTATCCCTTGCGAATCCCAAAAGACAGTCGCCATAACCTTTCCGGCCGAAGGAACGGTCTTCGCCTTTTTTGGTGCAGATTCCCCCTTGGTAACCCATTGTTTAGATTGTTGTTTGGTCTCAGGAGTATAGTAATGTATCCATGATTCATCCACAGTGACGAAACGACGCTTAAAGTCCTCCAGATTCTTCTGGAACAGCTGCAAACCATCCTTGCAACACTTCACACGATTCCGTTTTTGGTCAAGCGTGAGCAATCGTGGCACCCATCTTGCGGATAGCTTTCTCATGTCCAAATGTTTATGCAAAATATTATGTACCCGTTCAGTCGAGATGCCCACAACACTAGCAATCTCACGCACCTTAACTCTTCTGTCATCCATCACCATATCATGGATTTGATCAATGATTTCTGGAGTCGTAGCCTCCACAGGCCTTCCGGAACGTTCAGCGTCACTTGTGCCCATATGGCCAGTCCGAAAATTTTGAAATCACTTATAAACTGTTCTAGTCGAAGGTGCAGAGTCACCATAATGTTTATCAAGCTTCTCTTTAGTCTCCTGAGGCGTTTTGCCTTTCATAAAGTAATGTTTAATCACCACACGAAATTCTTTTTCGTCCATTTCTTGAAAATCACTCGACTTCCTTGATTCATACGAATGCCAAACACAAAGAAATAGACCAATATGGCTGAAACTTGGTGTGCCTTCATTCAAGAGAGGCTACTAACTAAACATGACCTCGATACGCGCCGGTGGTGCCATCTCTCGGACTTTGCACGGACTTTTCAAACCAGCCTCGTACATATTCGTTGTATTACATCTGTCACCTTTGATCTTCCTCATATCCCTTATAGTATGTCTCGAAAGTTCTGCTTTAGAGATTTCCTTTCAGTACGTACGCTATGCCACAAAAAAAAAAAACACTCTGTACGCGGAGCGACATGACATGCCTCCTGCCATTTGAGGAAGTTTATCCGACTGATTATGTCTTTAACTGGAGTTTTCTACCTTATTTATTCAGTGATTTTGTGGTCTGCTAACGTTATATTTATTATTTTTCTTTTCGTACTTATTTTACCGTACCCGTAATTAGTTTATTTTTTTAAGTTTAATGCTAATTTTCGTCTTAGTTGCATGAGAATGCATAATAAGACAAGACATCAACGTATCAACAATCAACAGCCCGCCGAACCACACTGAGACCATCCACGTCAACTCAGAGAGGGCAACATTGACCAATCAGCGCTACACTTTCACCATATAAGATTCTGATCTGGTACCCAACCCAATCACATTGAAAAGACGATCTGTGAAGTTCCTCTGGTTTAAATTAGATGGTATTTATCCACCACTGGGTTTCGCTAATGATGTTCTATTGAGAAGATTCAGTATTGTTAGCCTTTCTTGGCGTAGAGAATATGCTACAACCTTGTTTTTATATAAAATCTTGAACAACATGCACCCTCTCAAGTATTAGCTTCCGTGTGCCATGTCAACACGCTCGCCTAAGCCATTCCCTTTTCTACATGCCGGTTCCAAGAACAAACTAGTTGATGTACTCGCATGAATTATGAAAGGGTCAAACATATAGTTGATATTTTCTGTTGCAGTATAACATCTTTACGTAGGTCATGTTTAACTGTGGATTAGTTCTCTCTTTTTTTTTTGTTTTTCTTTAGCTTGTAGTGTACGAGGCTGGCTTGAAAAGTCCGTGCAAAGTCCGAGAGATGGCACCACCGGCGCGTATCGAGTTCATGTTTAGTTAGTAGCATCTCTTGAATGAAGGTACACCAACTTTCAGCCATATTGGTCTATTTCTTTGTGTTTGGCATTCGTGTGAATCAAGGAAGTCGAGTGATTTTCAAGAAATGGACGAAAAAGAATTTCGTGTGGTGATTAAACATTACCTTATGAAAGGCAAAACGCCTCAGGAGACTAAAGAGAAGCTTGATAAACATTATGGTGACTCTGCACCTTCGATTAGAACAGTTTATGAGTGGTTTCAAAATTTTCGGACTGGCCTTATGGGCACAAGTGACGCTGAACGTTCTGGACGGCCTGTGGAGGTTACGACTCCAGAAATCATTGATCAAATCCATGATATGGTGATGGATGACAGAAGAGTTAAGGTGCGTGAGATTGCTAGTGCTGTGGGCATCTCGACTGAACGGGTACATAATATTTTGCATAAACATTTGGACATGAGAAAGCTATCCGCAAGATGGGTGCCGCGATTGCTCACGCTTGACCAACAACGGAATCGTGTGAAGTGTTGCAAGGATGGTTTGCAGCTGTTCCAGAAGAATCCGGAGGACTTTAAGCATCGTTTCGTCACTATGGATGAAACATGGATACAAGTGCCGAAATTGCCATCCTGGGCGACTTTAATGTCCACAATATCAACTGGCTCAAATATTCAAATACTACCGACGAACAAGGTCGTGAAGCTGAATCTTTCTCAATCAGTTATGGCTTAACTCAGCTTATTGACGAACCAACACGGATCCCTGATCGAGACGGGGAGTTCGCCAGTCTTCTTGATCTGTTTTTAACCACCAATCCGGAGATTTACACGGTCACCGTAAATCCGCCGTTAGGTTCTTCTGACCATAAACTGCTTTCGACATCGAGTATCGTGCCAATCAGTGACAGAGAGGCGCCTAGGCCGCGCAAGGTTTGGCACTACAAATCTGCTAAATGGGAAGATCTCATGGAATACTTTCGAACTTTCCCTTGGATAGACGTTTGTTTTCGATCCGATAACCCATCTGACTGCGCCAGGGAGGTCTCCGATGTTATTTTGGCTGGTATGGAAGCTTACATCCCTTTTTCGAAGAAATGCTCCTCCAACGGCAAGCCTTGGTTCGACCGAAAATGCAAAGAAGCTGTTGCTTCTAAACATATTGCCTACCGACAATGGCGTGAAAATCCTAACACCTTAAATCGAAACATCTTTGTTCATGCCCGGAA
Source organism: Pachyrhynchus sulphureomaculatus (assembly GCA_019049505.1). Taxonomy (NCBI): domain Eukaryota; kingdom Metazoa; phylum Arthropoda; class Insecta; order Coleoptera; family Curculionidae; genus Pachyrhynchus; species Pachyrhynchus sulphureomaculatus. The sequence goes on along the minus strand of CM032456.1, from coordinate 4,992,493 downwards.
CAGATGCAAGGGAATTATCGACGAAACCAAGGAGGCACACAATCAACGAATTAGAAACAAACTTCTCGCTTGTCCCAACAATTCCAGGTCCTTTTGGGCAGTCGCTAAGGCAGTTAGTCAAAACTTTACCAAATCCACCATACCACCACTCACACGGCCAGATAATTCCATTGCAACCACACCTGTTGAGAGAGCGAACTTGTTGGCTGAACTCTTTGCTTCACATTCTACTGTCGATTTCCAAGGAAAAACACCACCTACTATTCCCATATTGCAGTCAAGAATGCCCGATGTTGTCTTCAGACAGCGCATCATAAAGAGTATTTTAATGAAGCTAGACACCAAGAAGGCTTCTGGCGCTGACGGAATACCTGCCATAGTTCTCAAAAACTGTGCAAGGGAACTAACACCAGTTTTCTGTAGACTTTTTAACCTATCCTACAGAAAGGGAATATTTCCGTCCTGCTGGAAATGTGCCACGGTTCAGCCGATACCTAAAAAAGGTAAGAAGATCTTGCCAAATAACTACCGACCAGTTGCACTGCTTTCAATAATATCGAAAGTCATGGAAAAGGTTATCAATGAGCATCTTCTAAAATATCTTGAACGATTCAATATTATTAGCGATCACCAATATGGTTTTCGTAAACATAGATCAACAGGAGATCTTCTGACTTATGTAACACATGTTTGGAACAACGCAATTGAACACTTTGGAGAATCTCGAGCGGTTGCTCTTGACATATCCAAGGCATTCGACCGTGTTTGGCACGATGGACTGTTGGTTAAGTTGCGCTCTTATGGTATGTCTGAAAGGTTCTGTTTGTGGCTCTCATGTTTCCTCAGAGAGCGTTCTTTACGAGTGGCGGTCGACGGATTTCTTTCTAACACCCTCACTATCAACGCCGGTGTGCCCCAGGGCTCCATACAGTCTCCTACTCTCTTTCTCATTTACATTAACGATCTGCTGGAAAAGACCGGGAATCCAATCTATAGCTTTGCAGATGACAGTACGCTTGTCTCTTCATTCACCTTGAACGCTCGGACATCGGCTGCTCAGGCGAATATCCGCAGACAGCAGGAGGTCGTTCAACTTAACAAAGACCTGGAAGAAATTCTATCTTGGGGTGACAGTAACCAAGTGGAATTTAACGCTACAAAAAACCCAAGCGGCAGTTTTTTCTAAAAAAGTTAACGTTGCTGAACCCGACATAGCTATGTCGGGGCACTCCATTCCCCTAGCATCGTCGCTCAATTTGTTGGGCGTTAGTTTGGGAGCAAATATGTCTTGGCATGAACATGTTGCAGGCATAGCAAGGAGAGCTTCTCAAAAATTGGGAATATTATTTAGAACCAGAAAGCTTTACACCCCACAGCAACTGTTAATTCTTTACAAAGCCCAAATTCGACCAACTATGGAATACTGCTCCCACGTTTGGGGCTCCGCTCCCAAACATACACTGCATTTGTTGGATTCTGTTCAGAGAAGAGCGGTCCGTCTGATTGGGGACCCGGAATTGACCGGCGGCCTTGATTCGCTGGAACATCGAAGAACGGTTGGCGACTTGAGTCTGTTCTACATGGAAAGTGTTCGAAGGATGTAGCCCGCTTAATTCCTCCCAAAGCGGTGCATGTTAGAAATACACGTCGCGCTGGTGCTTTGCATCCGTATGAGGTTCAGCTTGTTACTCCGCGTACGACGCTTTTCAAGCAATCTTTTATATGGAGAACGTCATCCCTTTGGAATAATTTGCCCAGCGCTGTGTTTCCCACCGAGTACAATTTACAGCGATTCAAGAACAACGTCAATCGCTTTTTCCGCACTCGTGCCGCTCCTGGAGCGCTTTAGGGACTTCCCTGCAGCACGTGTGCTAGACCAATAAAAAAAAAAAAAAAAAAAATTACTATACTCCTGAGACCAAACAACAATCTAAACAATGGGTTACCAAGGGGGATCTGCACCAAAAAAGGCGAAGACCGTTCCTTCGGCCGGAAAGGTTATGGCGACTGTCTTTTGGGATTCGCAAGGGATAATCCTCATCGACTATCTGGAAAAGAGTAAAACTATTACAGGTGAATATTATTCATCGTTATTGGGCCGTTTGAAAACCGAGCTGCAAGAAAAACGCCCGCGATTGGCCCACAAGAAAGTCCTTTTCCATCACGACAACGCACCAGCACACACCTCAGCAGTTGTGGTCGCAAAATTAATGGAAATAGGATTCCAACTCGTTTCACATCCCCCCTATTCTCCAGACTTGGCTCCCTCGGACTACTATTTGTTCCCTAATTTGAAGCAATGGCTGGCGGGACAAAGATTTTATTTAAACGAGGAGGTGATTGCAAACACTAATGGATATTTTGCAGACTTGGACAAATCCTATTATTCGGAAGGGATCAACAAACTAGAACATCGTTGGACGAAGTGTATAAGCCTAAAAGGAGACTATATCGAAAAATAAAAAAGGTTTACCCCAAACACATAAGTAGTTTTTATTTTTGCACGGACTTTTCAAACCAGCCTCGTAGTTATTAAAATTATTAAGATACTAATTTGATAGATACTTATCTATTTGCATTTGTTATATTTGAATGTTCCTATCCTATAATTGTTCTGTAGGATAGTTGTATTAAATAAATAAATAAATAAAATAAATAAATAAATAAAATAAATAAATAAATAAAATAAATCTACTCAGTATATATCACCACTACACCAAACACTTTATTTTTTTTGCACTCGACGCGCGTTTCGCTAACCATGTTAGCTTCATCAGGAGCGATGATTGACTAAAGGTAAACTACATATCTACCCTATTTATACTTAGCCTAACCCTAGAATTACTCAAGCGGAACTAATGACATAGGCAAGGCCATCAGTTCCGGTCTAGTAACCAGTAGAGGGGACTATAAGGAATAGGCCCTCTGTCTTTATTTAAACTACTTTTACATTTTATGATTTCCATACTTTCGTATGCGTTCAACAATCTCCTATCAGATACATTTTTTATTAATCTTAGATTATCTAATGTTACAGTATGATCAGCTTCAAGGGCATGTTCGGCAATGCTAGACTTTTCTGTTCTGTTGTATCTTAAGTGTGCTAAATGTTCTTTAAATCGTGTTTTAATTGACCTTTTAGTTTGCCCAACATACTTTTTGTCACAATCATTACAACTAATTTCATAAATTCCACTTTTCTCACAATTGGGAATCTTATCTTTGGGATTTCCTAAGATATTCCTCAGATTGTCTGATGACTTATAGACTAAGGTGAGGCCTACCTTATTAAATACCTTATTGAGTCCCTTGCTATATTTCGGATTATATGGTATGGAGACATACTTGGTGTTATTTTCTTCGCGTGTAAAAAAGGTGGAATTCTGAATATTAGACCTAAATTTATGTCTATTTATTAGCTTATTTACTAAGTCATCGTCATAACCATTAACTCTAGTTATATTTCTAATACGATTCCTTTCTTTATTAAAGTTTACTCTATTCAGAGGGAAAGTGACCAAACGATGAACTAAAAAATGTATTGAGGCTAATTTATGTTGTTTGCAATGAAATGAATCATTAGGAATATATCTATCTGTTATTGTGTCCTTCCTATAGATATCAAATTCTAATCTATTATTATTTTTAATAATTAAAATATCTAGAAAAGGCAATTGTCCTTTGTTCTCAATTTCGTACGTGAATTTAATTGAATCATACCGGCTATTTAATTTAGAAACAAAATCATCAATATTTGCTTTCTTTGTATCAAAAATCGCGAAAATATCATCCACATACCTATACCATACCCTTGGGAAATATTCGAATTCTTGACTGGCTTCGATTTCAAACTTACTCATGAATAAATTGGCTATGAAAGGTGACAAGCAATTACCCATAGCTGTTCCTTCTTTCTGAACATAAAATTGATTGTTATATTGGAAATAATTTTGTTCCATGCAAAGTTTAGATAATGTTAAGTATTCACGAATAATTTCGTCTTCAAAGTCATTCATTCTAAGTAATTCTTCGAGATATTGTAAAGTTTGTGGAATTGGCACACTTGGGAATAAAGAACTAACATCAAAAGAAATTAACACTTCACCTTCATTAAGAACTAGATTTTTTTGTTTTATTAATGAATTCTAACGAATTCTTCACTGCGAAAGTATTTAATGGTAACTTCTCAAGTTCTTTTGATAACCATTTGGATATTAAATATGTGGGTGATCCGACCGATGAAACAATGGGTCGCATTGCTTTTCCAGGTTTGTGAATTTTGGGTAAGCAATACAATTTTGGTATGGTCGGATTACTCGCATTTAATTTAAATTTTAGCGAATCGGAGACAAGGTTCTTACATTTTTTAAAAGAATTTTTAACCTCTGATATCATTTTCGGTAATGGATTTCTTATTACCTTTTCATAAGGCCCAGATTCGATAAGATTATCTACGCGTTCAAAATAATCTTTCTTATCCAATATAACAACCTTATTTCCTTTATCCGCTTTTAAGTAGAAGACATCTTTCTTTTTCAATCCTTTAACTACTTTTATATTTTTTTCGTGAATTAGAATTTGTGTTGTTAACTATGTTTTTCGAAATTTGATTGCGACATGCTTCCCTAACAAAGGTTTTACTATTTTCTGGAAGTGTGCTAATGGAACTTTCAATGTGAGCAACTATTTCTGATAAATTATCTCTAGGAGGGGGTACTGCAAAGTTAAGACCTTTGTTTAAGATGCGAATTTCATTTCGTGTAAAGGAATGAGACGAATGATTCTCTACAATATTTACGAGTTCCTGAGGACTATTCTTCTTCGGTAAGAGCTTTTTTAATTTTTTACTTAGAATAGAGAATTTCTTTTTATATTGAATATCAATAACTAAAAACATTTTCCTCTGGAACTCGCTCCATACTTCATATTCAATATTGTTTAATCCTGAAGTAAGTTTTTTGAATATGCTGTATGATTCTACTTCTAACATACTACGTTTTGTGTACAAATTCTTGATTTCTAAGTCAAGCCATTTTTGTTTTGCAAAAAATGAAACTTTTTCTGAAATGTTTGATTTTGGTAAATTAACCTTAATAAAATTAGGAAAAACTTTAAATTTCTTGCAAGACTTTAAAAACCAAATATCTGCACCTACTAATCTAATCTTACTACTGTACTTACGATAAAGGTTTAATTCCGTTGACCGTGAAGCCATCTCAACTAAGTTGGGAATGTGGAATCTTTGGCACAATGACACTACTCAGTATATATCACCACTACACCAAACACTTTATTTTTGCACTCGACGCGCGTTTCGCTAACCATGTTAGCTTCATCAGGAGCGATGATTGACTAAAGGTAAACTACATATCTACCCTATTTATACTTAGCCTAACCCTAGAATTACTCAAGCGGAACTAATGACATAGGCAAGGCCATCAGTTCCGGTCTAGTAACCAGTAGAGGGGACTATAAGGAATAGGCCCTCTGTCTTTATTTAAACTACTTTTACATTTTATGATTTCCATACTTTCGTATGCGTTCAACAATCTCCTATCAGATACATTTTTTATTAATCTTAGATTATCTAATGTTACAGTATGATCAGCTTCAAGGGCATGTTCGGCAATGCTAGACTTTTCTGTTCTGTTGTATCTTAAGTGTGCTAAATGTTCTTTAAATCGTGTTTTAATTGACCTTTTAGTTTGCCCAACATACTTTTTGTCACAATCATTACAACTAATTTCATAAATTCCACTTTTCTCACAATTGGGAATCTTATCTTTGGGATTTCCTAAGATATTCCTCAGATTGTCTGATGACTTATAGACTAAGGTGAGGCCTACCTTATTAAATACCTTATTGAGTCCCTTGCTATATTTCGGATTATATGGTATGGAGACATACTTGGTGTTATTTTCTTCGCGTGTAAAAAAGGTGGAATTCTGAATATTAGACCTAAATTTATGTCTATTTATTAGCTTATTTACTAAGTCATCGTCATAACCATTAACTCTAGTTATATTTCTAATACGATTCCTTTCTTTATTAAAGTTTACTCTATTCAGAGGGAAAGTGACCAAACGATGAACTAAAAAATGTATTGAGGCTAATTTATGTTGTTTGCAATGAAATGAATCATTAGGAATATATCTATCTGTTATTGTGTCCTTCCTATAGATATCAAATTCTAATCTATTATTATTTTTAATAATTAAAAATATCTAGAAAAGGCAATTGTCCTTTGTTCTCAATTTCGTACGTGAATTTAATTGAATCATACCGGCTATTTAATTTAGAAACAAAATCATCAATATTTGCTTTCTTTGTATCAAAAATCGCGAAAATATCATCCACATACCTATACCATACCCTTGGGAAATATTCGAATTCTTGACTGGCTTCGATTTCAAACTTACTCATGAATAAATTGGCTATGAAAGGTGACAAGCAATTACCCATAGCTGTTCCTTCTTTCTGAACATAAAATTGATTGTTATATTGGATAAGAAATTCACGAAAAAATTGATTCATTTCATTGCAAACAACATAAAATTAGCCTCAATACATTTTTTAGTTCATCGTTTGGTCACTTTCCCTCTGAATAGAGTAAACTTTAATAAAGAAAGGAATCGTATTAGAAATATAACTAGAGTTAATGGTTATGACGATGACTTAGTAAATAAGCTAATAAATAGACATAAATTTAGGTCTAATATTCAGAATTCCACCTTTTTTACACGCGAAGAAAATAACACCAAGTATGTCTCCATACCATATAATCCGAAATATAGCAAGGGACTCAATAAGGTATTTAATAAGGTAGGCCTCACCTTAGTCTATAAGTCATCAGACAATCTGAGGAATATCTTAGGAAATCCCAAAGATAAGATTCCCAATTGTGAGAAAAGTGGAATTTATGAAATTAGTTGTAATGATTGTGACAAAAAGTATGTTGGGCAAACTAAAAGGTCAATTAAAACACGATTTAAAGAACATTTAGCACACTTAAGATACAACAGAACAGAAAAGTCTAGCATTGCCGAACATGCCCTTGAAGCTGATCATACTGTAACATTAGATAATCTAAGATTAATAAAAAATGTATCTGATAGGAGATTGTTGAACGCATACGAAAGTATGGAAATCATAAAATGTAAAAAGTAGTTTAAATAAAGACAGAGGGCCTATTCCTTATAGTCCCCTCTACTGGTTACTAGACCGGAACTGATGGCCTTGCCTATGTCATTAGTTCCGCTTGAGTAATTCTAGGGTTAGGCTAAGTATAAATAGGGTAGATATGTAGTTTACCTTTAGTCAATCATCGCTCCTGATGAAGCTAACATGGTTAGCGAAACGCGCGTCGAGTGCAAAAATAAAGTGTTTGGTGTAGTGGTGATATATACTGAGTAGTGTCATTGTGCCAAAGATTCCACATTCCCAACTTAGTTAAATAAAATAAATAAATAATTTTGCGTATTCAGTTATCAAAACTAATGCCAAAAATTATTAACAATTTTTTCCAGTCCAATTTTCCACGTTATAGGTATATATGTTATGTAATTAATAATATGCCCCATTAAACTTAATAGCCTGATAATATTTTCTAAAAAAATGTAAAACTTAAAAATATTAGCAACGCTCTAGTGGGAAAGGTCGTAAAATTATATTAGTAATAGTTATTTATTTTGAAATTTATTACGTTGTTGCCATAAATTAGGTTATCCTGCTCATATCTTTTAACATTTAAAATTGCCTGATATAAGAAACACTTTATAATGAAAATAAGGCCATAACGAAGGTAATGTGGTTGTTTTTGGCTTGTCAGCTGTGGTATAAAGGTACACGTATCACAATAAAATCATCTTGTTGGGCGTCTGGTTGCTTCGATATAGGTTGGCACTTGGATAGGCGATCGCCTGGGAATGCTGACCTCTGTTGTTACGACAGGCTGCTAATGCATAGAAAAAATCGTTGGAGAAACCCAATCACGTTGTAACGGTGCAATCAAGTCACGGATATACTGACATCTCCATTGATGTTTTCATGTTTGTTGTCTACATTAAGGCGTGGAGATATTTTTTTTTTCACCAAATACCCAACGTGAGTTCTAGTGAGATCCGTGTCTGGGATGTTAGGGACGGACTTAGGAACGCTATCATGTGAAACCGTAAAATCGTTACAAGATTTTAACAGATAATGTGAGATTTTACAAGCAAAACAAATAATTTATGAATCATTTTTGTCCTTATGTGAACTGAAAATTTGTATTTATTTTAATATTCTAAAATCTGTAAATATGGTCCTTGAATAAAGCTCGCAGGTCACTGTAAGAACACTCGTCATTTATGGCTCATATCGTTTCTCCATCGGTGTGGTATACTAAAAGAGAATGGAACCCTAATTATGGTCCAGGCTATTTCCCTTTCTGTTGCAGGAAAGCTTGTAATTTGGACATTGTCGTGAGAAAATAACAAGAACAAACGTCACGTCTCAAGGCGCATTAGATATTATCAAGGATAATGTGGGAAGAGTCGAAGATATATTTTGGACGTCGCATCGTTGGCCGTCGAGTTGCAGAGTAGATACGAGAAACCTCTACATTTTGATTAGCATGAAAGAACATGAAAGGTTATAAAGACAACAAACATAAAATCATTAGTAGCAGAAAATTGTGAGGAATGTATATATATATATATATATATATATATATATATATATATATATATATATATATACATACATATATATTTATACAATATCGATAGGTTATCATCACCAACCAAAAAATAAAACTTTTTATCTAAAAAAAACACAACTTTCAACAACCAATCGATGTCGAAGCGAGGTAGAATGCCGTTGTCCAAGCCAATCAAGGCATACAAACCTACCCCAGATTATTGCTTCCTTAAACCAAATTCTCTATCTAGTTTTGAGCTTCCACAAAAAATCCTGTGCCAACTGAATAAATTTCGAACCGGACACGAGAACAATCATAGTGTGATGCAAGACTCTAGCAGATCCAAATTGCAATGAAGCTCAACAGATTATGAACCATATTGTTCGTGACTTCCCTTTGAGAAGTATACGGGAGAACTGGCAGAACTGAAACGACTCTCAGGTTTTTTTAATGTTACCTAGAACTCTATTTATATATATATATATATATATATATATATATATATATATATATATATATATATATATATATATACGAGGCTGGTTTGAAAAGTCCGTGCAAAGTCCGAGAGATGGCACCACCGGCGCGTATCGAGGTCATGTTTAGTTAGTAGCATCTCTTGAATGAACGCACACCAAGTTTCAGCCATATTGGTCTATTTCTTTGTGTTTGGCATTCGTGTGAATCAAGGAAGTCGAGTGATTTTCAAGAAATGGACGAAAAAGAATTTCGTGTGGTGATTAAACATTACTTTATGAAAGGCAAAACGCCTCAGGAGACTAAAGAGAAGCTTGATAAACATTATGGTGACTCTGTACCTTCGATTAGAACAGTTTATAAGTGGTTTCAAAATTTTCGGACTGGCCATGTGGGCACAAGTGACGCTGAACGTTCTGGATGGCCTGTGGAGGTTACGACTCCAGAAATCATTGATCAAATCCATGATATGGTGATGGATGACAGAAGAGTTAAGGTGGGAGAGATTGCTAGTGCTGTGGGCATCTCGACTAAACGGGTACATAATATTTTGCATAAACATTTGGACATGAGAAAGCTATCCGCAAGATGGGTGCCGCGATTGCTCACGCTTGACCAAAAACGGAATCGTGTGAAGTGTTGCAAGGATGGTTTGCAGCTGTTCCAGAAGAATCTGGAGGACTTTAAGCGTCGTTTCGTCACTGTGGATGAAACATGGATACATTAGTATACTCCTGAGACCAAACAACAATCTAAACAATGGGTTACCAAGGGGGAATCTGCACCAAAAAAGGCGAAGACCGTTCCTTCGGCCGGAAAGGTTATGGTGACTGTCTTTTGGGATTCGCAAGGGATAATCCTCATCGACTATCTGGAAAAGGGTAAAACTATTACAGGTGAATATTATTCATCATTATTGGACCGTTTGAAAACCGAGCTGCAAGAAAAACGCCCGCGATTGGCCCACAAGAAAGTCCTTTTCCATCACGACAACGCACCAGCACACATTTCAGCAGTTGTGGTCGCAAAATTAATGGAAATAGGATTCCAACTCGTTTCACATCCCCCTATTCTCCAGACTTGGCTCCCTCGACTACTATTTGTTCCCCAATTTGAAGAAATGGCTGGCGGGACAAAGATTCTATTCAAACGAGGAGGTGATTGCAGACACTAATGGATATTTTGCAGACTTGCACAAATCCTATTATTCGGAAGGGATCAACAAACTAGAACATCGTTGGACGAAGTGTATAAGCCTAAAAGGAGACTATGTCGAAAAATAAAAAAGGTTTACCCCAAACACATAAGTAGTTTTTATTTTTGCACGGACTTTTCAAACCAGCCTCGTATATATATAGATATATATATATATATATATATATATATATATATATATATATATATATATATATATATATATATATGTATGCATACAATATTTCTGAGAATTCTCGTTTAAAGAAGTTACTTTCACTATCAAGAATAAAACTACCTTTAGAAACCACAAAGTTCTATATAAAGATAGTTTTATTCTCGATAATGAAAATAACTCCTTTAAACAAAAATTCTTAGAAATGTGTTATATCAAGAATTGCATCAACTGTATCAACCAAAAAAAGCACATACAAGGTCTAAGCTCCATCTCAAAGTCTCACAAAAAATATAAAAAGTAATCAAGCATGTAAGAAGCTCTCTATCAATCCTTAATATCAATTTTGATCGGTCAGGTAAAGATGTGACAAAGATTCTCCCAATGAATTATCTATTCAATGTTATATGGTTGCATGCACTAGTCTTATTTGCTTTCGTGACAATTGCCTAACCTTAGCCCTGGTTATATTTTAACTGAAAGACTGCATTAAGTTGGCAATTATGGGTATTTGAAATTGGAATATAAATTTTTAAATTTTATATGAAAAGACGAAAATATGGCGAGAATTTTACTAAATGACCACTGTTGTCCGCTTCGTTCATTTTAGATTAATTTACAATGTATCCGTCTATAACATTGATTGTTTGTTGTGTTAACATAAGTAATATTTGAGTATTTTCATTGTTTTTATATGAAGAAAATTTTTAATTCGGTTATATCGGTACTGAATCTGAAGTATGTGTCCGGAACATTTCTCTGAAGGGTCAGTTATTTTTAACGTTCTGCAAGTATATTCTTTAGCTTAATAAAATTGAGTTAAATGAGTCCTGAATTAATAGAGGACTGTTCTCATGACTTACACATTTCAGATTCCTAATGAAGTTTATATACAGGGACGAAAGCTTGAAATAAGAATACAAATAAAAAACCGGTTTAGAGTACATTACGTCATACAGAGTACATTACTTCATCAGGGCACAAACTAAAAAAGATATAACGAAGCAACCAATAAAGAAAATTAGGCATGAAGAATTGGTATTGTTGAGTCCAATTTTTAATTATTAATTTTTAATTTATAATTTTTAATTTCAAGCTTATAATTATTAATAAAAAAAAAATATTGTAGTTTAAAAGTATTATTGTTTTAAAAAATCATAAATTATTATTATTATTATTATTATGAAGAAATGTCAAAAACAAAATGCAAGTGACTCACATGTAGCATGCAACTTAATCTAACAAGAATGACCATAAATAACAATTGCCATAACAAAGATCAACATTGAAATAAAACAGCCACTATTCACTAACATGTTAAATATAAAAATATGGCATTTACAGCAAGGATGCCATTAGAAACTTTGGATGCTGAAAAGTCAAAATTAATTAACCACCTGCCATCTAAAAGAAAAGTGACAATTTTGACAGGGCGCTGACAAAGGACGACCACCTGACAGATGTAAGGGCTCACTCAAAATAAATAAAAGGAAAAAGGTTAAACAACCAGGAAAGAACCGGTTTAGTACAAATTAGGTACTACGTCATATAATGAAATTTTGGTATGAAGGGAAAAGGTATCCAATGGGAACGCAAATTTATCAACGGTATGGAAATTAAGTGGCATAGGGAGAAAATGATTTTTCTTCATCTTGAGAGGAGAATAGAAAGACAGGAAAAGGGGGTGGCAAGTGGAAAGGGTTTTTCATTGATTGGGAACATACTAAGCAATTTTATTATTATTATTATTATTATTATTAATGTTATTAAAGATGAGAGTGTAATTATCAAGAATTTCACGGGAAACCAAAAAAACATGTACTTAAACAAGGTGGTACCCAGAGGACAAATATGCAGCAAGAGAGAGCTGTAGACTACCAAAAACGAAAAAATTATGACGAGAGCGACGACCCAGAGACATTATGTGAGGAAGGCAAATCACAAGAAAGGAGAAAGGTATATATGTTGCTCAAGCCGTCAAGATCTGTTCTTTTATTAATATTATGGGGATTCTCGTTGATATAGCACATCTCAAGAAATTCTCTTTTAAGAAGGTTTTTTTGGATATGAAGAATTTTTGGCTCTCTGAAGTTGAAGGAATGTCCATTATCGACAGAGTGGATCGCCAGTGCACATCTTTGCGGATGACATCTGGTGTCGCTTTTATGTAATGCGATGCGACGATTGAGAGACTGTCATGTCTGGCCAATATACACAGCGGGACAATCAAGACAGGAAATGGAATAGACAATATCTGACATAGAAAGAATGGGTAAAGAGGATTTCAATACGCTTGTTTGGCAATCTTAACATTGGGAATGACACGCAGAATATGAACCAATTTGGCAATAATACTTTTAAACTACAATAGTTTTTTTATTAATAATTATAAGATTGAAATTAAAAATTACAAATTAAAAATTAATAATTAAAAATTGGACTCAACAATACCAATTCTTCATGCCTAATTTTCTTTTCTTTATTGGTTGCTTCGTTATCTCTTTTTCAGTTTGTGCCCTGATGAAGGTCCCAACCTAGGACCGAAATATTGGCTAAATGAATATAGTATGAACATCTGTTGATGCCCTTTTTTGCCGAGTTCCCCAACTAGTTTCATAACTTAGGATATTGTAAGATACGGCAACTTTTGCTTTCTCTCTCTTTATTTGTTATATATGTATATATATATATATATATATATATATATATATATATATATATATATATATATATATATATATTTATTTATTTATTTATTTATTTATTTATTTATTCACCACATTCTACAGTATTCCAATTACAGAATGGGAAAATAACATAATGAAATATACTAAACCTAATTAAAATTATATTAGAGCTTATTAACAACATATTTTAAAACTACATTTTTTTTTTATTTTTGTCACGCTGCAATTGAAAATATCAAGCATTTGATTGTATTTCTCGCAAATTTGAAAAATGGGAAAAAATTTTAGGACATTTGTTCTTGGGATTGGTAAATTAAAAAGTTTGCACACTACGTGCCGCGGTTCTAGGTACATGAAAAGGCAGACACTGCAAGATTTTGTTTGCATCAATTTTGTTTGATATTATCTTACGTAAAAATATAATTTGGGTTTTGTTTCGGCGTGTCTCTAAACTATCCATCGAAAATCTATCCAAGAGACTTTCATAGGGATAACCTATTTCGGGATATACCCCATCGAGTTTAAAACTAGCGTACTTTAAAAAACGCTTTTGAATTTTTTCGATATTTTGAATGTGCGCTTGATAAAAGGGGCACCAAACAACAACTGAGTATTCAAGCCGTGATCTCACGAAACTATTAAAAAGCAATTTTAGAGTATCATATTCAACAAAGTCGGCACTATTACGTATGATGAAACCCAATAGTTTAAAACTCTCCGCCGTAATCTTTGCAATATGGCCACGAAAAGACAAGGCAGTATCCAGCAAAACACCCAAATCAGACACCGACTGACATCGCTCTAGGACCTGACCATTCATACTGTAATTGAATTGTATGGGACTCAGTTTTTTTGTAAAGGTAATTACATTGCACTTGGATACATTCAAAAGGAGTTTGTTGTTACTACACCAATTGTTTACAAGATTAAAGCCATCCTGTAGTCTTATGCAGTCATTCAGGTCTCTGATTCTGCAGTATAGCTTCACGTCATCAGCATAAAGTAGGTATTCAACACCCGCTCTCTGAGTAAGATCATTTATAAATATATTAAAAAGGAGTGGTCCCAAATGTGATCCCTGCGGCACTCCCGATGTGGCAACAAAGCTAGAAGAATTCTGACCAAGACACTGTACAAACTGCGAGCGATTTATCAAGTATGATTTAAAAAAAGATAATAACTTACTCGAAAAGCCAATTGCGAACAACTTGTCCAACAGAATCCCATGATCCAGCCGATCAAAGGCCTTAGAGCAATCAGTGTAAATCACATCGGTCTGCTCACCCCCATCAAGTGATTCGGCAAGGTCTTGCGTAAAACAAAATAAATTTGAAACCGTCGAACGGCCTCTCACGAAACCGTGCTGTTGCAGTGATATCTGCGTGCCAATTGAATTATACAAATAATCATGTAATATGATTTCGAAGACTTTTGAAAAGTTATTAATAATGCTTATCGGTCTATAGTTTTTGTTACACAACTCTTGTCACCTTTTTTGAAAACAGGCGTAATGCGTGATGTTTTCCATGTGTCTGGAAACATAGATGTGTCAAGCGATAAATTGAATAATATTGTAAGAGGATGAGCAAAAACAGAGGCGCAGTCTTTTAACAAGAAGGCAGGAATTCTATCTGGACCAACAGTAGCTGTAGGTTTTAACTTTTTTAATACTTTAAAAACAAGTTGTTCCGTTATTTTCTCCATGTTAATAGGATTTTGTGATGGGAATAAATTGTTCTGCACGTTTCTTTGTTTCTGAGAAGACATTACATAAGAGTCTTGAAAAAAGGATGCAAAACTTTCAGCTATATGTCTGGGATTATTAAGGATGTTGTTATTATAAGACATTGTGATTGGTATAACATGAGAGTTCTTCTTGTCATTAATATAGCGCCAGAATTTTTTAGGATCATTTTTTATGTTGTTTTCAATATTTAAAGAGTATGTTTTGTAGGAAGCTTTTGTGTCATTTTTAATGATTCGCCTCAGATTTTTAAACTTTTCTAGTTCGAATAAATTTCCCGTTCTTTTGAATTTTTTCCAAGAGCTGTATTTAGTTCTGATATTTTGTATAATTTCACTAGTAAACCAAGGCGGATAATATTTATTTGTCTTTTGTGTCTTAGGAACATGTATATCTAAAGTAGTGTAAATTGTTTGATAAAATCTTTCGCAGGCTTTATTTACGTCTGTAAATTGAGACAGAAAGTCCCAGTTAATATATGAAAAGTTAAGATATAGGTTTACTAAATTCCCTCTTTTGAAATTATAATAGTTTGAATAATTCTTTTGCTTATGTTTCTTGGATTCACACTGTACTTTTAAAAAAATATCTAAAGCAGGATGGTGATTATCTTCCGCTGTCAAAATATCCACGGCTCTCTCAACACTGCCATCGTTATTTGTGAGCACGAGATCAAGAAGTCTATCAGAGGAATTTTCTATGACGTTAATTTGAGATAGACCAGAAAAGTTTAGAAAATTTTCAATTATTGTTTTACTACTGTTACGCAATGTATTCTCAGGTACATTAAAATTGGGTATATTAAAGTCACCCATAATTAGCACTTTATTATTCATAACAAACGGTAAAGACAATAAAGTCTCAAATAATATTTCGTATATCTGTACCAATACTCTTGGAGGAATAAACAAAACAAAGATATACAGAGTTACGTTATTTAAAAAGACTTTTACGCCAATTATATCAATAATCTCTAGACGGTCAAACATAGACATATCTAATGGAAATACGGAAAATTCAGATCCGAGGGCTAGAACAACACCACCACCCCTCTGCATGTCAACCAAGGGGAACTTTCTATCACTTCGGAATATTATAAAATTTGGAGGAAAAATTTCAGAATCAATCACACTATCATTGAGCCATGTTTCTGTAAGGGCAACAATTTGATAATTTCCAGAGCCAGCGGCATTGTAAATCTCCTTAATTTTTGTATTCATACCACGGACATTTTGATAATAGACAGATAAATTATCTACCTTGTCAGAAGCCATGCTCCTAAGGGGAACAGAATTTGAGGACCTATATATATATATATATATATATATATATATATATATATATATATATATATATATATATAACCCTTAACCCATGATCTATTTATAAAATTCATTACTACCAAAGATTTCCACTTGAAAAGACGGTATTTTACAAAGTGGGGCACGATGAATAAAGGGGCCAGAGATGCAGTTTCTTTTCTTTTGTTAGTTCGATTTTTCTAAAATTTATTCACTGGGCGCCTGACCTATTTGCAATGAAAAATTAGGGGAAATTTCAAGTTCAGCTTTCTAGATAAAAAGTTCATGGAATGTTCTCAAACCAATGATTTACGATAGCTATCAATTTCCTTTAAAACTTTTAGCCTCAATCTCATCTTTTGCTCCGAATAGTCTGTAGTAGATGACTACGGCGGACATGGTCATGTCAGGCACACAACAATCAACCCTACTAATATTTATATACCTACGGGTGTTATAAATAAACATTTCTGTCATATTCATACTTTATTATTAAATAAGCTTACAGATACGGTATATAATATATTTAGCGGCCGCGAAATGTATCATTTTAGGCCCCTTTGGATGGGAACAAAAACCGACGGACAATGGACCAGGAATCTGATTTTTCGTTCAAAATTTTCTAGAGCCCTCAATTATCAACGAAATGAGACATTTTTTTTTAAATACTCGTAAGTGAATTGCCGACAAACGTAACGAAGCCAATTTGCAAAATATAACCTCATAATTTCTTAAAATTGTAAATAGCAGTATGGAACCAGGAAGTGAAATTTCGAACTTATCGTAATTTTAAATTTACACTTTCAAAACTGGTTCATCGGGGGTTTTTGGGATCGTTGAATCTATTTTTGGGGTCATTTTTATCATATGCACCCTTCTAAGGGATGAAAATAGGGGTTAGAGGGAAAGAAATTACGATATTCGCCTGAATTAGTTCAAAAATGGTTTCTCTACGGTATTTTTGAAGGTTGGTTGCTTCCTACTTGGAGGCTAAACTTAATTTTGTTTATTATAAGAAATCCGGACCAATCAGCTCCTTTTTGTAATAATTTCACAAAGACACGATTATTAATTGAGGGAGCTAGGAAGCTGAAACTTGTTACGCAGTGTTATTAGGGTTGTACCCCCGGTCCGGGAACATCTGGATCGCACCGCGCATTTCTTACTTGCTAAATTAATACTTGAATGTAGGTCGTTAATTTCGTATTCTATTCATATTGTTTATGGAGCAACTCCAAAGAAAAGAATCATTTTTAAAAATTTTTGCAAATGAGATAGAATTCTACTGGTTTAATTTTTTGTAAAAATCAAAAGTCAGCTGAAAACTTTACACAAAACTTCTAGAGTTGACACTAACTGAAAATTATGCGGTTTTTTTTGTTTCTGCTGCCATCTCTTGGAAAGTATCGGGACGTTTCACCCCATGTAAGGATGCATCCCAAATATACTATAAACATCTCCAAGTCATTATATAAGTGAATCGGCCATTTTGAAAAGGGGTTATCTCCCCCTTTTTCATAAAACCTCATTTTACCAGATTCTGTTCCTTAATACCACTATTCATGTATTCCGTATAAAAAGTGGTCATTGATCGCCAGCTAAAGTAGCTTAACAAGACCAGGCTTTTGATAATCAGTTGTAAAAGGAATTATCTTCGAGAGATAGTCCGTTTTTAAAGTGAACCGGTGGAGTGCATGCGCAGACCGACCTTCATTTAGTGCAGGCGCCAATGATTTATCTGTTTGTATAATATGCAGACTGCAAACTGTTTTGTAGGGCGCCTACCTGAGACCTTTAGATCGTATTACCGGGCAGTCGCGTGGTCCGTTCTCCCACCTCTATGCCCAGTGTCTCGTGAGACCTCGCGCTTTTGCCAGCTCGCCGAATCGACGCCAGTCGCCATCTAACATCGTCAAAGCGTGTCATTGTTTTTCTACATTTGCTAAATTATAATTTACGAATTGATTAAATAGTTTTCTGAAAAAATATCACTAGAAGTTGTTAATTTAAAGAAGAAGAAACCTAATGAACTGGTGTGTTCGTTTTGTGATTCGTCAGGACAATTAGTGCACAGTCCGAAGCTACAGACATTTCTCACTATAA
This sequence comes from Pachyrhynchus sulphureomaculatus, assembly GCA_019049505.1. Lineage (NCBI taxonomy): Eukaryota > Metazoa > Arthropoda > Insecta > Coleoptera > Curculionidae > Pachyrhynchus > Pachyrhynchus sulphureomaculatus. Next base: position 4,974,132 of record CM032456.1, on the reverse strand, counting down.
AATTTGCAGCAGAGAGACGTAAAGATGAAGTGAGTGCAAAGTTCAATAAGGTATATGATCCAGAATCTACTGTTCAATGTTTTTCCTGACACAGAAGTTGTTGGCTACGTGAGTGAGGGAAAAGTTCGGCGTCGGGAAATAGCTCTACACAAACATGAAGAGGAAAAAAGCCCTGGCTCCAGTGCTGAAGAATTAAGTCACAATCTTCGCAGAGAACTTAGACAAAAGAACACTTCGTGTTTAATATACGGTAAATAAACGAAAAATTAAAACAGAAAGCTTTTTTTGTGCCCTGAAGTTTCTGCAGAACAAAATATTTTTAAAACTAGATAACATTCTCACAGCAATAAATACATATCAAACCGCCCAGAATTTGTTTGCTAAAGAAGTAAGGTATCACAAATCTTGTTACCGTGACTATATATGGGTACTGAGGTCATCTCAAGACAAACCAGGTCGTCCTTCTTCTAATATACCCCAAGAAATATTACAGACCTCTTTGAAATTGATATATGAAGTGAAAGATTTTCAACTTGCTGCTTTGAATTATTATCTTTGGCAACAAGGATGGCTGAACTCACCGATATAGAAGATGCAGACAAATATGGTGAAAAAATACTATTTTCACATCCAGCCAATAGGTCGAAACTTTCGATGGTATTCGTGTGCAACATCCCACTCGCTGACGTAGTAGAACGTGTCCGTCAATTAGATACAGATAGAATCAAATTGTGTGCAAAACTAAGAGACGAGACAACGAATGCTAAACTTTTAACGGATGAATATTTATGTGAAAAAGAACTTGCTAGACAATGAGTTAAATAAAACTGATGTACCACCGGCGTGGATGACTTTTATACAAAAATTATTCAGCGCGAAGAACCAAAAATTAGGAGAAAGTTCTCTTTGGAGGGCAAAAGGAATATTCAGTGACATTGTGTACTGTATTACTGAAAAGAAGACACATAAATACGTAGTTCTAGCCGAATCTGTTCACCACCTGAGTAGATCAAATACACTCCTGGACAAAATTAACGCAACAATCTGAAAATTAATTTATCTTTTTCTTATGTCATTTTTAAAGTTTATCGAGTATTTGAATATTAGGCTATGCATATTTTGTTTCGTTGTTCATGGCAGATATCAAAACAATTCGTTTAGATTTACAGTTTTAAAGAATTTTTTAGAAGATAAACAATTTTCTGTAATAATGCGATAGATTTTTCTTTAAAAATAAGCTTATAAATTGTTCCCTTTTTCAAAGTAATACGTTTTTGTGGTTTATTTTTGACCCCGAAGAATTAGAAAAATGAATCGAACAAGGAATTTAACTCAACACGAGGTAGTGCGAGCCTCAGTTTTATTGGACGAAGCATATTGTCAGAGTTATGTTGCCAATTTGTTAAGTAAACATCGTTCCACAATAAGTCGTATGGTAAGACGCTTTAATAAAGTAGGAACTTATTCTAGAAGGCTAGGGCAAGGGCGAAAACTATGCACTAGCGAACGTTTTATAAGACAATATGCTTTAAGAAACAGGACTGTCACTAGTTCTATAATAAGAAACGAACTCGAAGCTGTTCGCAATATCACAATTTCTTCTAAAACAGTTAGAAGACTATTAAATGAAGCTGGATTAAACAGTAGGAGACCAGCCACTGCGCCCTTGCTTACTAGAGAGAACAGAGTTGCCAGGTTGCCAAGTTTTCTTCACAGATGAAACTAGGGTTAGTCTAAAACATCCAGATGGTCGCGAGCGAGTATGGCGAAGACCAGGAGAGAGGTTTGTTCCTTAAAATATCTCTGCAAAGATTCCATTCGGCGGTGGCTCTGTTATGTTCTGGGGTGGCATCTGCTTTGATGCTCGCACAGAGTTAGTTCCTGTCCGTACGAGATCCATGAATGCTGACTACTATCTTGAGAATATTGTAATAGAACATGTGATGCCTTTCGGTCATTTCGTGGGGCCCAATTTCCTGTTTATGCAAGACAACGCTCGATCTCACGTGGCTAGGGAGGTACTCGATTATCTTAATCAAGTCGATATACCGATTATGCAATGGCCACTAAAAAGCCCGGATCTGAATCCGATAGAACATGTACGGAATCACCTTAAGAAAAATGTGAAACGTCATATACCTGCACCTAGAAACCTGAGGGAACTTGAAAATGCAGTTATCACAGAATGGGAGCAAATTCCTCAAGATTTTATCCAAAATTTAATTAGAAGCATGCCTAGGCTCATAAACGCTGTCATCCGAAGTAGAAGAGGCAACACACGCTACTAGTGTCCCAGTTACACCATTAATTTTGCTACTAGTGTCCCAGTTTATTTTTTTCATTATTACATAATTTCAACGATTTTTTTATTAGGTCTTAAGAATAATTTTAATTCGAATCTTATAGAGAAATTTGGTAGCTAATTCACTTTTAAAGTATCCGAATAAATTTTTTCTAACTTTTAGTGTAACCAATGTTCATAAAAAATTATTAAAATTGATTCATTATGGAGATTTGTATGATTTAATATATTGTTGCGTTAGTTTTGTCCAGGAGTGTATTGCAATATTAAATAAATTAGGGCACAGTGTCAGCTATAAGGAATTAAAGGATCTTGACACGGAGATAACAGGGGCAATTTTGTGCGAAGATGAAAACGAAAAAATAATTGTACCTAAAAACATTGTGCAAATTATTAACAAAATTAAACAGTGATTATGTTTATGATTACTAAAAATAATATTTTTCTCGTATTATAGCGAAAATAAATGTGTATTAAGTAGGGTAAACCACCCAGTAGTCGGCCTGCACCAGTACTCGGCCTTTTATACTATTTCTATTGAAAAAAGGTGAAAAGGCTGCGAAAAGGCCTAGTACTGGTGCAGGGCAGACTTCTAGGTGGTTTACCCTACCTATACTTCTTATTTCACTAATTACCTATTTATACATCATACACTTGTTTTACTACTACTACTACTTTTTAAACCAATGGTTTATTGAAGGATTAGGAACAATTTATCAGGGAGGGGGGAGGGGGTTAATTATTGGATCACAATACATACTGGCAACATTGATAACATTGATGTCCGGGACCAATAGAACATTGCACAGAAGCCAAAATGCGGTCTGCATATTTTGCATACGGATTTCCTTTCGGAGTCCGGTTTACTTCTCATCTATTACACTGGTCAAAACTAGTCATGCCACACGAACTTTGATAGCTAATACTGTTTTAGCTAACTACCCTCATTATTAAACTGCAGTAGTTTTGTTTCAATTAGCCTCAGTTTTCTTGTGATACGGTAATACTTATAACTAGTACAACGGCAATAAAAGCAAAGGAACGTTCGCGAAGAAATAGTCAAAAAACTATTTGTCTGTGATTTCATCAAAATATTGTGATTTATTAACTGCGTTAACATGTCGAGAAGGTGTAGTAACGATCCTAACTCTTTTTGTTATGTTTGTGGTGAACTGACTTTCAAAAAACAAAGACGAAATTTCACAAAACTAGTCTTGGAGAGTTATCACCGGTAGTTTGGTTTCGTTGTGGCCCATCAAGACAAATCCTGGGCCCCTCATATTTGTTGCATAACGTGTGTGAAGAATTTAACCGATTGGAAGAAAGGGTCCTGTCATATGGCGTTTGCTGTACCCATGATTTGGACCGAATCAAGAGATCACATTCCGGACTGCTATTTTTGTCTTACTGACGTAAATGGTATAGATTTCAAGAAAAAACACACAGTTATTTATCCTAATTTACCTTCAGCCATAAAAGCAGTCTCTCATAGTCCGTTGAGATTGACGATACACAATCCTCCACTTCAAGCCAATGTGTTGATCAGGACGATGACTCTGAGTTTAAAGAAATTCTAACCAAGCCACACTTGACAACTCAAGGAGACCTAAACAATTTGTTTCGCGATATAAATTTGTCAAAAATACAGTCAGGATCTCGATTAAAAGGATGGAATTTGCTACATCATGAAACTAAAATTAGCTATTTTCGAAATCGTGAAGCCAAATATGTTGACAGATTACTGCTGGACAATCAAAAGGGACCAACCAGCACCTAAATTTGCTAAAAAATCTTAGATCGTAACTTCATAATAAAAATTTTTAACATTTTTGGTTTAGGAGGTCATTGTTTTTTGAAATATTTTAAATTACTTAAGAGAATAAAATTCTTGGCTAACAGATTTTGTTTTAATGTTTTTTTTTTACTGCCAACCACCTATTAAAGTAAAACATATCATAAAAGCCCATGTGGCACGACAAACTTACAATTTTGTTTACCAGTGTTATGATTGTGTATATTGCCCTAGTGAGTATGAAAAATTTATTGCATCCTCTACAAACACTCAAAAATTTAAAGTGAAACAGATAATGTATCAAGATGTAGTTGCTTTTAAAAATTGGTGGCCAGATTTTACAAAAAGAAAGTTCTGTTACAGGAAAATTACGGAAGGCAAATTTCCAAAGAGCAAAGACTCAATTTGCTGTCAACAAGTTTTACGAATTCGTTTTTATTAGTGAAGAGTCAGGAGTGGTTGTTGCCAAGCCTTATATCGATAGTCTTGTGCAACACCGTTTTCTTTTACAGAAAGCATGCATCGAGAGTTCCATCTATTCATACCATCACATGAAAGTAACCCTGCTTATCAAGGAAAGCTTTCTATTATTATAAAAAAAAAACCGTAAGATAACGGGAAACTGTATCAGTGCATTCCTAACGACAAGAAAGTTTTCTGGGATGAAATTAACGAGTGTTGTTCCACAACAACAGCGGAAGAATAGCCAGACGAGTTTTAACTCTCTTATTTAATCAATTCACAGTACGCTTATCTCTTCATTCACTCACTTCAATCTTTTCCTTACTTTAGATTAGATAAATCCGCAGCTTTCGGGAATGGCTTTAACTGTACCAGCTTTGTAAACACTGTAGTTGTCGTGAAACAGTAAAGTTTGGGTGTTTCACTAATAATACGTTTAAAATTTTGGATCTTCCTTTTAAAAACTTCCCAAGAAACAGTCGCCAACAATTCCTTAAAAGACGACTGGGCTTCCGTCTTTTTTAACGGAGGAGAACTCTTATGAATCCAACATGTCGATTACATCATAGGAGGATCCTAGTAGAACTCCCAAGTGTTGTTACCTGGGACAATTTGTGAAACGTAAAATGTCCTTGAAAAATTTTTTCTTCGCCAGCTTCTGCTCTGATATATAGATCCATCACGCAAAAACTTTTTTCATCCTTAAATCTTCGCGCACAATCTTAAAAACTGTAGTTTTCAAGATTTTGTATTGCATCTTCGGCAAGCACTGGAATCTTTATTCATCACATCCTCAACAAGCTTAAGAGTTTCCTCATTTCTTACCACAACCGGTCTTCCTGTTCTAAAATTATCCTTAATTGAGTCTCGGCACCTTAGAAAATGTGCAGACCAAAATTTTACTAGACAATAAGATAGGTCGCATTGCCGTACACTTAAGACATTATTTTATGAATAACTGAAAAAACGTAAGAATTGCACAACGCAACAAAGTCGTACAAAAGTTCATCAAGGTATTCAAAATACGTCAGTAATTTGACAGGCAAGCAATTTTTTGGTATTGCTTATTTTTTATAACGAGGTAGAATACGGAACGGAAGCTTTCACGGTCTTGGTTAGATAAAAACTTGTGGTTCTTGGAGTTAGACCGTGTCAATTTGGAAGATATATTAACTAGAATTCAGTAAGGTGAAAAACATCAACGTTTTACAGATACATGAATGCAATAAAAACAAAAGTTAGTTAATCGAAACTCGAAACTCCTCAACAACAATAATAGAGACTTGAGTTACCGTCACCATTACACGAGTAAAAAACGATCATTACGGGGTTATATATATATATATATATATATATATATATATATATATATATATATATATATATATATATATATATATACTCCTTGACAAAATTAACGCAACAATATCTTAAATCATACAAATCTCTATAATGAATTAATTTTAATCATATTTTATGAACATTGGTTACACTAAAAGTTAGAAAAAACTTATTCGGATACTTTAAAAGTGAATTAGCTACCAAATTTCTCTATAAGATTCGAATTAAAATTATTCTTAAGACCTAATAACAAAATCGTTGAAATTATGTAATAATGAAAAAAATAAACTGGTACACTAGTAACAAAATTAATGGATTAACTGGGACACTAGTAGCGTGTGTTGCCTCCTCTACTTCGGATGACAGCGTTTATGCGCCTAGGCATGCTTCTAATTAAATTTTGGATAAAATCTTGGGGAATTTGTTCCCATTCTGTGATAACTGCATTTTTAAGTTCCCTCAGGTTTGTAGGTGCAGGTATATGACGTTTCACATTTTTCTTAAGGTGATCCCATACATTTTCTATCGAATTCAGATCCGGGCCTTTTCGTGGCCATTGCATAACCGGTATATCAACTTGATTAAGATAATCGAGTACCTCCCTAGCCACGTGAGGTCGAGCGTTGTCTTGCATAAACAGGAAATTGGGCATGACCGAAAGGCATCACATGTTCTACTACAATATTCTCAAGATAGTAGTCAGCATTCATGGATCTCCTACGGACAGGGACTAACTCTGTGCGAGCATCATAGCAGATACCACCCCAGAACATAACAGAGCCACCGCCGAATGGAATTCTTGCAGAGATATTGCAAGGAGCAAACCCCTCTCCTGGTCTTCGCTATACTCCCTCACGACCATCTGGATGTTTTAGACTAACCCTAGTTTCATCTGTGAAGAAAACTTGTTTCCAATCGTCCACAGACCAGTTTTCGTGATTTCGAGCAAAACCTAACCTGGCAACTCTGTTCTCTCTAGTAAGCAAGGGCGCAGTCGCTGGTCTCCTACTGTTTAATCCAGCTTCATTTAACCGTCTTCTAACTGTTTTAGAAGAAATTGTGACATTGCAAACAGCTTCGAGTTCGTTTCTTATTATAGAACTAGTGACTGTCCTGTTTCTTAAAGCATATTGTCTTATAAAACGTTCATCTAGGTCGCTAATGCATCGTTTTCGCCCTTGCCCTAGCCTTCTAGAATAAGTTCCTACTTCATTCAAGCGTCTTACCATACGACTTATTGTGGAACGATGTTTGCCTAACAAATTGGCAACATAACTCTGACAATATCCCTCGTCCAATAAAACTGAGGCTCGCACTACCTCGTGTTCAGTTAAATTCCTTGTTCGATACATTTTTCTAATTCTTCGGGGTCAAAAATAAAACAGTCTACCACAAAAACGTTTAATGTTTGTTTTTACTGCCAACCACCTATTAAAGTAAAAAATATCATAAAAGTCCATGTGGCATGACAAACTTACAATTTTGTTTACCAGTGTTATGATCGTGTATATTGCCCTAGTGAGTATGAACAATTTATTGCGTCCTCTACAAACACTCAAAAATTTAAAGTAAAACAGATAACGTATCAAGATGTAGTTGCTTTTAAAAATTGGTGGCCAGATTTTACAAAAAGAAAGTTCTGTTACAGGAAAATTACGGAAGGCAAATTTTCAAAGAGCAAAGACTCAATTTGCTGTCAACAATGTCCTGGCATGAACATGTTGCAGGCATAGCAAGGAGAGCTTCTCAAAAGTTGGAAACATTATTTCGAACCAGAAAGCTTTACACTCCACAACAACTGTTAATTCTTTACAAAGCTCAAATTCGACCAACTATGGAATACTGCTCCCATGTTTTGGGCTCCGCTCCCAAACATACACTGCATTTGTTCGATTCTATTCAGAGAAGAGTTATTTGTCTCATTGGAAACCCGGAACTGACCGGCGGCTTTGATTTGCTGGAACATCCAAGAACGGTTGGCGACTTGAGTCTGTTTTACAAGTATTTTCACGAAAAGTGTTCGAAGAATGTAGCCCGCTTAATTCCTCCCAAAGCGGTACATGTTAAAAATACACGTCACGCTGGTGCTTCACATCAGCTTGTTCCTCCGCGTACAACGCCTTTCAAGCAGTCTTTTATATGGAGAGCATTATCCCTTTGAAATGATTTGCCCAGTGCTGTGTTTCCCAGCGAATACAATTTACAACGATTCAAGAACAACGTGAATTGCTTTTTCCGCACACATGCCACCTTGGAACGCTTTAGGTACTTCCCTGCAGCACGTGTGCTAGACCCATAAAAAAAAATAAAAAAAAAATTATATCTTTCATTTGCCAAAATAAATTATTTTTTTAAAAAAGAAATTGGACTTTGTCTATGAAAGCCTAGTTCATTTTCAAAAGGGGTCATTTGCTCTAGAAAAAAAAAAAAAATTGTAGCCCCCATTAATTCCAAAAAACATTAAAAGATATTTTTGCATTAGAACTGAAGTCTTATAAACATATAAAAATACTACGTTGCCGTAACTAATAATGCATGGAAGTTTCAGCGTTTTTTGTTTCTCCTAACAAATTTGAAAAAAGGGAGATGACCTCTTTTCAAAACGACCGATTTAAGTATATTAAAATTTTTATGGATGATCATTAACTTAAATATTAAGATAAATATTATAGTAGAATTAATAATGACATAATTAATTTAGCATTGACACGATACTGACCTTGAGAAATACCGATCTAAACGCTATTATTACCACCTTTAATTGAACTATTAATTTAATGGATATCTTCGAATGTTTTTATCGGTTTTTACCATAGAAAGAGTCCATTTATTATTTCTGTGAGGTAGATTATGTCACAGTCCAATATTCTTTCAACTGATGTAGGTATAACAATATAACATTTCTTTGTCACACGAAGATTTGTGTCATATTTTGATAGTGTTAGGTATTAGATATCTTTAAATAACTTTAAAATGATTGGCAAAGGCATAATTTTGTTTTGTAATATAAAATTTTATTTTAGAGGCCAAAAAATTGGATTCATTGAATTTAGCTGAACAATTAGAGTATATATATCTTGTAAACAATCAACTACAGTCCACCGACAGTTCATGGCTCCATTTCTCTTGATATCACTTCTTTTTGCTGAAGATGTCTTAGTAAAACCTTTTGCGATATTCGTTGCTAACGACACCCAGACTTTCTAAGAATAATTCCAGGTGTACATCCAGGAAGTGTATTTCTAATGATATGTTTCATCCAAAAGTTTAGTAACATGTTAAAAGTTCATTAAGTAAATCTTTATAGTTTTCTTCCTTAAAGATGCTCAAAGAGGTTTTGACATTTTCGAAACATTTCCAGGTTGCTCTCTCCAGAGAATTTAAATTTTCCTCAGTGATATTATCCTTTAGAGGTTCCCGTAATTGGAAATCTGCAAATATCCCTCTTTTAATTTTTACGTCACCCAGTTTTGTAAATTTTTCATCTCTGCCCATTGCTTTAACAAAATTTCTTATAAGACCCAGTTTTATATGCCAAGGTGTTAAAATTTCATCATCAGAATTCACTGAAGATGTTTTTCAAATATTTTCTGTCCTGAGGTACGTAAAAGATGCTATAGCCGATCCTTTTTATATAGTAATTTTTTTTATTTCTGCTACCCCAATCGCAAATAAAGCAACAATACTTTGTATAACTAAGCTGCAATTTGATTCTTACAAGTCTCGACATATTTTCCAAGAATGCTTTTCTAAAAATAATTTTATATTTTCATAAGACTTCTACTACTCCAGAAGGAAGCCTATTTTCCTTATGCAAAAGCACAGGTTTTAAACTCATTTGACTCAAGGACGTTGACCTTTGAGTCAAATGAGTTTAAAACCTGTTACTTCGATTCTAATGAAAATTCAAAAAACTCATTATTTCCTTAAACCCTCTCCTGTTCCAACAAAAGTTGGATTGCACGCCGCTTTCTCGTCTTAACTAGGGATGACAAACAATTTTTTGATTCTAGATTAGAAGAAGAAAAGGTTTAGGTCGTACAGACAATTCCAGTAATACAAGAGACTGGCGTTTTTGCAAGCAATACGAGGCTGGTTTGAAAAGTCCGTGCAAAAATAAAAACTACTTATGTGTTTGGGGTAAACCTTTTTTATTTTTCGACATAGTCTCCTTTTAGGCTTATACACTTCGTCCAACGATGTTCTAGTTTGTTGATCCCTTCCGAATAATAGGATTTGTCCAAGTCTGCAAAATATCCATTAGTGTCTGCAATCACCTCCTCGTTTGAATAAAATCTTTGTCCCGCCAGCCATTTCTTCAAATTGGGGAACAAATAGTAGTCCGAGAGAGCCAAGTCTGGAGAATAGGGGGAATGTGAAACGAGTTGGAATCCTATTTCCATTAATTTTGCGACCACAACTGCTGAGGTGTGTGCTGGTGCGTTGTCGTGATGGAAAAGGAGTTTCTTGTGGGACAATCGCGGGCGTTTTTCTTGCAGCTCGGTTTTCAAACGGTCCAATAACGATGAATAATATTCACCTGTAATAGTTTTACCCTTTTCCAGATAGTCGATGAGGATTATCCCTTGCGAATCCCAAAAGACAGTCGCCATAACCTTTCCGGCCGAAGGAACGGTCTTCGCCTTTTTTGGTGCAGATTCCCCCTTGGTAACCCATTGTTTATATTGTTGTTTGGTCTCAGGAGTATAGTAATGTATCCATGTTTCATCCACAGTGACGAAACGACGCTTAAAGTCCTCCGGATTTTTCTGGAACAGCTGCAAACCATCCTTGCAACACTTCACACGATTCCGTTTTTGGTCAAGCGTGAGCAATCGCGCATGTCAAAATGTTTATGCAAAATATTATGTACCCGTTCAGTCGAGATGCCCACAGCACTAGCAATCTCTCGCACCTTAGCTCTTCTGTCATCCATCACCATATCATGGATTTGATCAATGATTTCTGGAGTCGTAACCTCCACAGGCCGTCCAGAACGTTCAGCGTCACTTATGCCCATATGGCCAGTCCGAAAATTTTGAAACCACTTATAAACTGTCCTAATCGAAGGTGCAGAGTCACCATAATGTTTATCAAGCTTCTCTTTAGTCTCCTGAGGCGTTTTGCCTTTCATAAAGTAATGTTTAATCACCACACGAAATTCTTTTTCGTCCATTTCTTGAAAATCACTCGACTTCCTTGATTCACACGAATGCCAAACACAAAGAAATAGACCAATATGGCTGAAACTTGGTGTGCGTTCATTCAAGAGATGCTACTAACTAAACATGACCTAGATACGCGCCGGTGGTGCCATCTCTCGGACTTTGCACGGACTTTTCAAACCAGCCTCGTAGCTCTGGAAATACTGGTGTGTTTTAATTTATTAGTTATGCCCCTTATGCTGGTTGAACAAGAGTAATAATGACTTACGTGATCTTTAGGTTCTGTCCTAACCATTGGCACAGTAAAGGGCATATATCGAGATTCCTTAGCTTACCCTGTAAGAGGTTTAGCACATGTTATGCCGCAGACATGTGGACCTAAGATGTGCTCTAATGCACCTAAATAGCACTTGTTGATTAAAGGTTAATGCTCCACTTATCCACTAAGAACTATTTGGGTTATTCAAAAACGTTTTCGATCTATGTTAATTATAGAGATATATGATAAAACTAAATTATTTTTTGGGTCAAGGGTCGTATAGTCACGATAACTTAATATCTTAAGCTTCAGCACTCGCTTTTCTTGTCCAAATGAATATGCAACTCATCCAAAAAAACTGAAGGTAACCAAATTAATACTATTACAGTCTAGTAACGAGAGAAACAGTGTTGATTAGTGATATCAAAATAATTTTTTGTGGTATCCAGATGAAATTTAAAAAAATCGGTAGTGATTTTAACAGTATTTTCTTTACAGACAGGAAATTCTAAAGCGAATACTTTTGTCTTCCTCACACTAAAGAAAAATTTAATCCAAACATTACACCTGATATGGAAAATGGTATGTATTCTTTGGTAAGGTATTAAGAAAAAGAGAGTTTAACAGAGAAACGGCTTCTTGTAAAATCTAAAATCTTGGAAAAACAACAAAATATTCACATTCTTCAATTTCAAGAATTCCGTGTAATATAAATTTTACAGGAATAATAAAATGGAGTTCTTCATAAAAGAGATAAAGGGATGTATTTTTCCCTCTTCTTTTATCATAACAATATTCTAAAAATCTTTGCCAGATATTTTTTAAAATTTTTAATAAAGCTTTAAAATCCAAAAAAAAATAGAAGTACAAAAGTTTAAATTAACCTTATATTGTAAAAGATTAAATAACCTTTTAGGTTCAGGTAAAAAAAAGGTTAGGAAATTTTTAACGTCCATATTTTTTTAATGGAAAGATAATATTTGTATTAACTTCCGGCCGGGACCGCATATAAAAAATTTGCAAATATATTTTTCGTTTCAACTTTAAAGCCCCCAAAAAAATTTAATTGAGGGATAAAAGCTTTTGCTTACGGCACAGGTTATACATATTTAATTTTTAGGTTCTACAGGGAGGTTAACAATTCGGTACATAGAGTCGAAATGAGCCCTAAAATTCAGTCTAGAAATTATACATTATATATATATATATATATATATATATATATATATATATATATATATATATATATATATATAACACATGGGCTGAAAAGTCCCGGGCCTAACACATAGATGGCGCTAGTTTTATTGCAGTCACCTTTTTAGTGTTCCGTACGGAACACTTATAAGATCACTTCGGTGTCTGTCTGTCTGTCTGTCTGTCTGTCTGTCTGTCTGTCACACCCGATTTTCTCGGAAACTGTTTGACATAGAAAGGTGAAATTTGGTAATAATATAGGAATTGATGGCCTCATCAGAGCCATGTAGTTTTGAGAATTAAATTTTGACTTAAGGGGTTAGTTTTGGGGGGTGAAGTCGGAAGTGAAAAAAAAATTTTTTTACTAGGTCATCGAGTGTGGTGTCAAATGAAAGCTTGTGAAAACACGAGTAAAAAATATATATATAATATTATACTTGCGCGCACTTTTCTTTGTATTATTTTTAAAAATTCGCGAAAAATCGCTGTCCCGGGCCTTATCTCGAAAAGTACTTATCAAAAAATTTCGAAAAAATTCTGGAATATTCTCCACGGGGTGTAGACTGAACGAAAATTATCACGAGCGCATTACCTTTAATAATTTATATGGTATATAAAAAAAACAAAAATTTCAAGGTCATCAGATTTCAGTAAAGATTGGACACAAACTTTGTTGAAAACTCATTTGGGGTGTGTTTTGTGAAGTCACTGATCATTTTATACCACCGTAACATAAATTTTGACTTAAGAGGTTCGTTTTGAGGGGTGAAATCGGAAGTGAAAAAAAATTTTTTTTACTAGGTCATCGAGTGTGGTGTCAAATGAAAGCTTGTGTAATGTAATGTAATGTAATACTTGCGCACACTTTTCTTCGTATTACTTTTAAAAAATCGCTGTCCCCTACCTTATCTCGAAAAATACTGATCAAAAAATTTTGAAAAAATTCTGGAATATTCTCCACGGGGTATAGATTGAACGAAAATTATCACGAGTGCATTACCTTTAATAATTTATTTGGTGTATTAAAAAAAATACAAAATTTCAAGGTCACCAGTTTTCAGTAAAGATTGGAAACAAACTTTGTTGAAAATTCATTTGGGGTGTGTTTTGTGAAGTCACTGATCACTTTATACCACCCTAACAAAAATTTTTATTTTAAAAACAATCAACGTACGGAACACTAATTGTGCAAGTCAAACTTGCACTTGACCGGTTTTTTTTTTTTCAGTTAATACTAACCTTCAAAAGACAGCTGTTAAAATTTCATGATATTCTATTCATTAGTTTGTGAGTTATTGTGCTAAGAGTGACGCTACTTTTGTTATTTTCAAAACAATGGATCAAAAACAATTTCGTGTTTTAATTTTACACTGCTTCTTGATGGGAAAAAATACCGTTCAAGCGAAGCAATGGCTTGAAAAGTGTTATGGGGACTCCGCTCCATCAGAAACAACAATAAAACGTTGGTTTGCTGACTTCAAACGTGGTCGTAGAGACACCGATGATGCAGAACGCAGTGGACGTCCAAATGAGGCGGTAACACCAGAAAACATCAAAAAAAATCCATAAAATCGTTTTGAATGATCGAAAAGTGAAGTTGCGTGAGTTAGCTGACATCGTAAAGATATCAAAAGAACGTGTTGGCTTTATATTGCATGAGCATTTGACTATGAGAAAGCTCTGTTCAAAGTGGGTGCCGCGTTTGCTCACTGTTTATCAAAAACAAGAACGTGTTGATGATTCTGAGCAGTGTTTGGCCATTGTTAGAGCGGCGCTGGAATGATTGCGTTGCTCTTGATGGAGATTACGTTGATGAATAAAGCTAATTTTGAACCAAAAAAAACCGTGTTTTCTTTGTTAGGCCCGGGACTTTTCAGCCCATGTGTTATATATATATATATATATATATATATATATATATATATATATATATATATATATATATATATATATGGTATATATACATGTATGTATATATAAATCCAACCAAATCAGTCATAAATACGCTCATTAAAAAGTATTTGCATGAAATGACCAATCTTATTTTTAATTCCTGCCTCACATCTATTTCGCTGCCTATTTATTAAAATAATCAGCGTCCAAATTTCTCGATGTACTTTTAGGTATTCCCAAAGCTGCGCAGAGCGTGATGGCCAACTATATTTAAGCTTCCAATATATGTATATTTATATATATATATATATATATATATATATATATGTATATATATATATATATATATATATATATATATATATATATCTATATATATATATATCTATATATATATATATATATATATATATATATATATATATATATATATATATATATATATATACATACATACATACATACATATATACATACATACATACATACATACATACATACATATAGATATATATATATATATATATATATATATATATATATATATATATATATATATATATATATATATATATATATTTAATGTTATATTAAAGTTGTTATTATTAATAAAACTAGTGTAGAATAAGAAGAAGATATTAATCATAATAAAGTCAAAAACTCACATGAGTAGTGTGAAGTTGAGTTAGCCTGAATGGCCGTAGGTAGCTTATACATAAAAACGTTGGTTAATCCATAAAAAAACCTTAAAAATGCACACTATAACACAGTAGATAAAATCACAAAAACCAGATTTAAAACAGGGATGTGGTTGAGAACCTTGGATGTTGAAAACATTATTAATTACTTCACCTGAAACAACCACACATGGCCACCGCCATATAGGAAATAAATGACAAACACGACAGCTGACCGACAGAGATAAGGGGCTTATTTGTCGGTCAGCTGTCTCCTGTCGTGTTTGTCATTTATTTCCTATATGGTGGTGGCCATGCATGGTTGTCTTAGGTGAAGTAATTAATAATGTTTTCAACATCCCTGTTGTAAATCTGGTTTTTGTAATTTTATCTACTGTGTTATAGTGTGCATTTTTATGGTTTTTTTATGGATTAACCAACGTTTTTATGTATAAGCTACCTACGGCCATTCAGGCTAACTGAACTTCACACTACTCATGTGAGTTTTTGACTTTATTATGATTAATATTTTATTCTTATTCTACACTAGTTTTATTAATAATAACAACTTTAATATAACATTAAATTAAAAATTGTCCCAACCTCTATCAGTGAATATGTTTTGTTCTCCATTTCAGTTCTTGCCCTGAAGAAGGTCCCAATCTGGGACCGAAATATTGGCTTAATGCAAACTGTGTGATCTTTTATCACGCCCTCTTTTTGCCGAGTTCCCCAATTAAGATTTTATTTTTAAGAAGTTTGGTATATACGGCAATCTTTTGCTTTCTTTCTTTATTCTTTATATATATATATATATATATATATATATATATATATATATATATATATATATATATATACGGATATATATACGGACTAGAGAACGACCACCAATGCTTTAGATTAACGACAGGTCTACCTTGGATGAGGGAAACGTAAACCAAAAGCACCTCAAAACATAAAGGAGAGACTTATATCCAGAAGTGGGCGAAAAATGGCTAGTTGATGATGACGATGATCAGGTCCACTTCAGAGATCCGACTCCCACTTCCCGTGATTAGGCGAAAAATCATGTCTTATCTGCCTTCTGTCCCCTATTCAAATTCCATTTTATCCTCATCTCCATCCTAGCCGTCTACCAGCCTGCGTTGGCTAGCGGGGTCGGAAATCGGCTAAATTTCCCTTCATGATGATTTATGAAAGACAACAAAGGCCCTCAGTTCCCCGATTACAGTAGCGATAGGAAAAGACGACAATCGGAGGGTGCTAAGAATCACCGTCAGAGACCAGGCTACCAATATACACGATCGCTATATCTTTCCATATGTAATAACAAAACAGTTTCATCAGACGTAAAAGTGGAGGAACTTGAAAAGGCATTACGACACATTAAATAGGATATTGTGGGATTAAGCGAAAGAACAAGGAAAGGGGAACAACAGCTTACCTTAAAAATGGGAAACCTATTTCGTTGTATTGAAGAAGAAACGACAACACCGAGAGAATTCTGTTTTCTTATCCACAAGAGACACGTCAAAAACATCTTAGACATTAAAAGTATGAGCGCAAGGGTTTTTAGTACTGCTGATCAGACTAAATAAAAGTAATATATTGAAAGTTGTACAGGCATATCCTCCTACTTCTAATAGTACATAATTAGAGATAGAATTCTTTTGTGAAGATGTTTCGCAAAGCCTTGGATATTCCTGAAATCAATACACACTTCTAATAAGTGTTGAAGTGGTGCGAAAAGAAGACGATTCAGAAATATCAATTAGATACCACGGTGAAGGCCAAAAAAACGAAAGAGGAAGTGCATTAGTAGCATTTGCACTAAAAAATGTATTGCACTTTCTGGAAAAAGAAATTAAATAAGAAATAAACGTGGCAAAGTCCTAAAAAATCAAACTGATTTAATAATAACAAACAAGAAATGGATTGTGCAGGACGCTGAGACGGTACATAAATTTTGTACAGGGAGTGACCATCGGATGGTGGGGTCTAAAGTAATGATAAATTTAAAACAGGAAAAAAAAAGGATTATGACAAATAACAACCTAAAAATACTGACGCCATTGAAAGAACTTATTTCCTAAGAACGAGAGATTGAACACATATTACGACAATTACAAATTAAGGCTATAGAGGATATTAACAACACAACTGTGAATATAGTAAAGGAAGCAGTAAAGAAATTTAGTTCTAGAGTAAACACAAAAAAAGAAAAATTTAGTGAAAACACAAAACGCTTAATGAAACGTTGTGGAGAAATGAGAACCCCAAATACTGAAGAACTAAGATCTCTCAATAAAGAAATGTCAAAAAGAATCAGGAGGGATGTAAGAGAATTTAATACAAAGACAATAAGAAAGCTAATAGAAGAATATAAAAGTTTAAAAGTTTTGAGAAAACAAATATCAACTCGAACAAAAATTATACATAATTTTAAAAATAATGTAGAAACTATGACAATAAATAAAGATGAAATAATTCACATTGTGGAAACCTTTTACAAAGAACTTTATAGAGAAAAAACGATCCTATGAATTGCCATACATCCTAAATCAGGGTTAAGAAGATATTCCCTAAATAACCACCGACGAAATAAAGAGTGCACAATTACAGATCCATCAGCATCCTCTCCCAATATATACAAATATTTTATGAAAATATTGGCAAGCCATTTAATACTGAAACTAGAGTTATACAAAGCACATGGACAGGCTAGTTTTAGAGCAGGTTATGGGACTAATGACTAATCTCCTCACAATCAAACTACTTATAGTACATTTGTACGAGAAAGCGTTTGGTTCAGTCAACCATCACAGACTCTTTGAAGCACTTACTGAATGCTGAATAGAATCGAAGTGTATCTACCTGAAATATATATATGAACAGGCCACAGCATCAGTGAAGCTCCACAGGGAATCAGAAAAATTGGAAATAGAGAGAGGTGTCCGGTAAGGAGATGCCATCTCCCCCAAACCTTTTATAACCCTTTTAGAATACATGTTCAATAAGTTAGACTGGACCGAAATGGGTATTAATACCAAAGGAGAAATGCTTAAATATCTGAGATTCGCCGATGATTTTTATTCTGATAACAGATCGTGTAGACCATGCTTATAATATGATAAATACCTTTAACATAATGTCATCGCAACATGTAGGATTGAAGACAAAGTTTGTAAAGACCCAGTTTATTTACAAATTTACTCGTAGTACTTAGTTGTCCAGTGTGTGCTACCCTTTTCATCATGCGAAGCTGAGACACTAACACTAACTAAAAAATCGATATATCAAGTAAGGGTAGCACAAAGATCCATCCTGGGTATATCAGTCAGAGATAAAATTCCCAATGCTGTTACAAAAAGTCAATGCAGCAGACCGGATAATGGGGCTGAAATGGAACTGGGCAGGTTTTTTCTTTAGGATAAAGGTATTTAGTAGAACTTATTATAAAAAAAAATTGTGAAAAATATATTGAATTCTTTCATATCCTCTCATTAGGCTATAATGAGTTTTGTCAGGTTTGAAGTTTGTGGAAACTTTGATTTGGAAAATAATATACTAGATTTTTTTCTATCGTCATGTAAGTAGGTACCTGGGGTTATCTTAGGTTAGGTTATGCTAAATTTAAGCTTCATGAAATAGAAATGCTATGTTTCGAAATCAATATTTCGTATTGAAAATTAATAATTTATATTTAAAAATTAATACTCTATATTTGAAAATTAATATTTTTGAGGTGTCTTCTGAGGTTAGGATCGAATTTTGCCGTGACGAGGTTATCCTGAAATCCGATTTGAATTCGGAGTCACAAAAAATATACGTATATGAAGTTTTCATTTTTACTTTGCTAATTTAAAGAAATTTTCGTCATTTTTTACGTGTTTTTGAGGTTGAGGACGAATTCTGACGAGACTGGATAATTGATCTTTTGAAATGCCGAAACCATCGTTCACACGTAACTTGCGATGGAACATGTTCACCCTAAGCTTCTCGAAGTAATCGGTACGATTCAACAGCAGGTTTCTTCAAATAAAAACAAAAAATTAATGCTGTCCGCGAATGCTCTTTGTTCGGTATAAATTTCGACATATTGCACACAATAACACAACAACACAACACTATGCACACACTTTTCTAATTTATCACTCGTGCGCGTCTGACACTTGTTGATGACACAACAAAATGGCGCAGTGTCAAATCTTTATAGCACGAACTGCATTGGTGCACCATCTGTTGTCTGAAATCCGCATTTCATACTTGTACACCTGGTATATATATATATATATATATATATATATATATATATATATATATATATATATATATATATATATACATATATAAATATATATATATATATATATATATATATATATATATATATATATATATATATATATATATATATATGAAAACACAATAATGCATTTTCATTATTGTGTTTGTACATCTGTCGTTATTTAACGACAGATGTACACACAAACAAATTCAAGACATATCGTGGAGTACGACAAGGTGACTCAATCTCTAAATTGTTCACATTAGCAGTGGAAGACATATTTAGAACGTTGGACTGGAAAGAAAGAGGAGTAAATATCGACGGCGAGAAACTTAATCATTTGAGGTTTGCCCATGATAGGACTAAAAATAAACATGAACAAAACAAAGTATTTAACAAATGAAATAGAGGAACAAGAGGAGATCAGTTTGGAAAGAAAAATAATAGGAAAAGTGGACGCGTTTGTATATCTGCGGCAAAAAATCCAATTTTCAAAGAACAATCTAACAAAGAAGAATATCACTGGCCTGGTCGGCGTTCGGAAAATTACAAGACGTACTCCAGTCGGAAATACCAAACACGCTGAAAGCAAAGACTTTTGACCAATACGTGTTGCCAGTTTTAACGTTTGAAAAGTCCGTGCAAAGTCCGAGAGATGGCACCACCGGCGCGTATCGAGGTCATGTTTAGTTAGTAGCATCTCTTGAATGAACGCACACCAAGTTTCAGCCATATTGGTCTATTTCTTTGTGTTTGGCATTCGTGTGAATCAAGGAAGTCGAGTGATTTTCAAGAAATGGACGAAAAAGAATTTCGTGTGGTGATTAAACATTACTTTATGAAAGGCAAAACGCCTCAGGAGACTAAAGAGAAGCTTGATCAACATTATGGTGACTCTGCACCTTCGATTAGAACAGTTTATAAGTGGTTTCAAAATTTTCGGAATGGCCATATGGGCACAAGTGACGCTGAACGTTCTGGACGGCCTGTAGAGGTTACGACTCCAGAAATCATCGATCAAATCCATGATATGGTGATGGATGACAGAAGAGTTAAGGTGCGTGAGATTGCTAGTGCTTGACCAAAAACGGAATCGTGTGAAGTGTTGCAAGGATGGTTTGCAGCTGTTCCAGAAGAATCCGGAGGACTTTAAGCGTCGTTTCGTCACTATGGATGAAACATGGATACATTACTATACTCCTGAGACCAAAAAACAATCTAAACAATGGGTTACCAAGAGGGAATCTGCACCAAAAAAGGCGAAGACCGTTCCTTCGGCCGGAAAGGTTATGGCGACTGTCTTTTGGGATTCGCAAGGGATAATCCTCATCGACTATCTGGAAAAGGGTAAAACTATTACAGGTGAATATTATTCTACTACCATTTGTTCCCCAATTTGAAGAAATGGCTGGCGGGACAAAGATTTTATTCAAACGAGGAGGTGATTGCAGACACTAATGGATATTTTGCAGACTTGGACAAATCCTATTATTCGGAAGGGTTCAACAAACTAGAACATCGTAGGACGAAGTGTATAAGCCTAAAAGGAGACTATGTCGAAAAATAAAAAAGGTTTACCCCAAACACATAAGTAGTTTTTATTTTTGCACGGACTTTTCAAACCAGCCGTGTATATATATATATATTATATATATATATATATATATATATATATATATATATATATATATATATAAATATATATAAATATATATATATATATATATATATATATATATATATATATATATATATATATATATATATATATATATATATATATATATATGTATATATATATATATATATATATATATATATATATATATTTATTATATACATATAAATATATATATATAAATATATATATATATATATATATATATATATATATATATATATATATATATATATATATATATATATATATATATATATATATAAAAAAATCCTAAGTTATGAAACTAGTTGGGGAACTCGGCAAAAAAAAAAAACGGGCATCAACAGATGTTCATACTATATTCATTTAGCCAATATTTCGGTCCTAGGTTGGGACCTTCATCAGGGCACAAACTGAAAAAGAGATAACGAAGCAACCAATAAAGAAAATTAGGCATAAAGAAATTGGTGTTATTAAGTCAGATTTTTAATTATTAATTTTAATTATTAATTTCTAATTTGCAATTTTTGATTTCAATCTTACAATTATTAATATGTAACTATTGTAATTTAACAGTATTATTATTCTAAACAATCACAAATTATCATTATCATTATGAAGATGTCAAAGAAACAGTTGACTCACTTGTAGCATGAAATTTAATCTAACAAGAATGACCATCAACAACAATCGCCATAGTAAAAACCAACACTGAAATAAAACAACCACTATTCACTAACATATTAACATAAAAACATGGCATTTACAGCAGGGATGCCATTGATAACGTTGGATGCTGAAATTCAAAACTAATTAACCACCTGCCATCTTAAAGAAAAATGAAAAGTGACAACTTTGACAGGGCGCTGACAAAGGACGACCACCTGACAGATGTAAGGGATCACTCAAAAAGAATAAAGGGAAAGGTCGAACGACCAGGAAAGGACCGGTTTAGTACGAAATTAAGTGCTACGTCATATAATAAAATTTTTGGTATAAAGGGAGAGGATATCGAATGGGAAGGCAAATTTTCGCTGTTATGACCATTGAGTGACATATATAAAGGAAACAGTTTTTACTTCATCTGGGGGGAGTAGAGCAAGGAAAAGAGGAGGCGGCAATTGGAAAGGGTTTTTCATTAATTGGGGACATATTAATCGATTTATTATTATAATTGTTATTATTATAAGTGTTACTTCAATAGGTATGTAATTATAAAGAAAATGAACGGAAAACAAGAAAAACATGTGCTTAACCAAGATGGTACCCAGAGGGCAACATGCAGAAGGACAGAGCTTTTAAATACCAAAACGAAAGTTATTATGAGGAGTAAGACGACCCAGAGATATTATGCAAAGGATGACGATCACAAGAGAGAAGAAAGCTGTATATGCTGCTCAAGCCGTCAAGATCAGTTCTTTTATTAATATTTTGGGGATTCTCGTTGATATAGCACATCTCAAGGAATTCTCTTTTAAGAAGGTTTTTTTGAATATGAAGGATTTTTTGGTTCTCTGAAATTAAAGGAATGTCCATTATCAACAGAGTGAGTTGCCAGTGCACATCTTTGCGGATGGCATCTGGTGTCGCTTTTATGTAATGCGATGCGACGGTTGAGACATTGTGATGTCTGGTCAATATATACAGCAGGACAATCAAGACAGGAAACGGAATAGACTACATCTGACATAGAAAGAATAGGTAGAGGAGATTTCAATTTGCTGAAAATACGCTTATTTTTATAGAAATAGTACTTGGCAATCTTAACATTGGGAATGACGCGGAAAATATGAACTAATTTTGAGGTAAGACCAGGTATAAATGGCAAAGAGAGCAGGGAAGGACTTATTTCTGTATGGCTAGCAGGGGATAGCTGGGGTGGAAGGGGACGAGGGGATAAGCGTACAGGAGGAGGTTCTGGTAAAATGTCATTAGAGAGGAAGAGCTTGTCGACTTCGTCCTTGGTCTTGAGCAGGAACTTCTTATTGTACCCATTTTCCATAAAGAGATTAGTAAGTAGTGTTTGTGCTTGAGGAAGATAATCTTGGTGAGCTATATTTCTGATTCTTCGATATAGGCCTTTCATGACATTTATTTTAACCTTCCAATCATGGCCAGAATTGGCATGTATATATCTGCCTGATGAAGTTGGCTTTCTATACCAGTCCAGTCTGATCACACCATCAGGACATCTGATGACTCTTGTGTCCAGGAAGGGAACAGAATTGTTTGACTCTTCTTCCATGGTAAACTGTAGGTGTTGATCAAAAGAATTGAAGACATGAAGGATTTCTTCTTTACCATTTTCTGGTATGGACAGAATAAGATCATCAACATATTGAAAGAGGAAAGGGGGTCTGAAAGATAACTTTTCGATGCAATTTTTCCCAAAGATAGGACATGACTATTGCTGCGAGAGTGGGGCTTAAATTACTACCCATAGGGCAACCAAAGGTTTGTCGGTAGAAATTTTCTTTGTACTTGAGAAAGGTAGATTGAAAGAAAAACTCAATGACAGAGAGGAAGAAGGATTTATCTAATTTTGTGTTGGGCGAGATTAGTGCCCATTCAGAATCAATGATATGTTTGGCTAACTGCCATGAAATGTTGGTAAAGAGACTGACTACATCCAGAGAAATGATGACATGATTCTCAGGTAATAAGAAATTATTAATTTCTGCACTGAAGGCAAAGGAGTCTTTAACAGCAAATCGATGGTAATTTTGGAAGGATTTTTCTAATATATCTGCACAGAATTTGCTTAAGCTTGATGTAGGAGAGTTGATTGTGGAGACAATAGGTCTTAGCGGCACACCTTCTTTGTGTATCTTTGGCAGGCCGTAGATTCTTGGTGGAATGGCTTTGTAGGTACAAGGTTGTCTTGCTGTTATGCCTGCATTAAAAGAACGAGAGGTCAAAAATTGCAAATTAGAAATTAATAATTAAACTTAATAATTAAAAATCTGACTTAATAACACCAATTTCTTTATGCCTAATTTTCTTTATTGGTTGCTTCGTTATCTCTTTTTCAGTTTGTGCCCTGATGAAGGTCCCAACCTAGGACCGAAATATTGGCTAAATGAATATAGTATGAACATCTGTTGATGCCCGTTTTTTGCCGACTTCCCCAACTAGTTTCATAACTTAGGATTTTGTTAGATACGGCAACTTTTGCTTTCTCTCTCTTTATTTATTATATATATATATATATATATATATATATATATATATATATATATATATATATATATATATATATATATATATTGTATATATGTATCTTAGCAAAAATTTATTAATTTTTCCAAGTCGAAGTAGACTGCTTCTCAAAATTTAATTACTTGTTCTGTTTATATCCACAAAAACTCAATAATTAAATGAAACGGCGTTGTTTTTCTTAATTTACTAAAATACCTTGTAAGAATAAAATAAACATGTTTGTGTTGCTATTTTATTTTGTCCGTAACCTTTTCACAATGTGTTTAGTAGGAATATAATAAATTATTAATTAATTATTATTATTTTGTTTTATGCTCTGATGACGTTTGCATAATGAATAGGTGAATTTTATAGGAATTCTCTTATTTGCTTATTTACCTCAGACTAGAAATAATACTTAAAAGACAAAATATATTCAAAAACTAATTGGCTTATTGAACAAAGACCGTCAGTAAATTTTATGCCTGCATTAAAAGAACGAGAGGTCGAAGAAAAATACACAAAGGGGAGTACTATCGATTGGGAAACTAAGACATATCTTTAGCAAGGATTTAAAACTATATTTTAAAAGATATTATAAATTTACCCATGTAATGTAAAACTGGCGAGACTGTTAATCCACGGGCAGAACACAGCAAGAAAAGAAAGATTGCCAATATTTTGCATATATTATAAGTACATATCTAACTTGGCCTGAAAATTAGTTGACTGGATAGCATGCGGAAGAGTCGATCAGAAGTATATTATTTAGATTTGGTTTAATGTAAAACCTCCTAATTCAGCAGTTTACTCATTGTTCTGTTACCTGTCAATTCATCCCCAGACCAAGTACGCACACCAACTACTCCATCGTAGGCTGACACAGCAGGCACAAGTCGACAGAATGGTTGACAAAGTTAACACTTCAACGTCAAATCTGCCATAAACCAGATTCGTTAGACTGTAAGAATCGACTAAAATACGGTTCTTACGTTTTCAACTGAAATTTTAATTTATTATTTTTTTGAATAACTGAAATATTCAGAAATGATAACTCTTTGTTGTTTTTAATTTCGCAAAAAATCTACAGTTGTTTTTTCTTTGTATTAAAAATCAGGAATAATATCCTCAACATACCTATACTACACCCTTACAAAATACTCAATTTCTATACTGTCCTCCATTGAAAACTTACTTATAAATAAATTGGCTATGAAGGGTGATAAACAATTATATACCAAAGCTGGACCTTCTTTTTGAACAAAAAAATTTATTGTTTTATTGAAAATAATTTTATTTTATGAAAAGTTTGGCCAAAATTAGGTATGTATTAATAGTTTCTTCCTCGAGGTCATTCATTCTAAGCAACCCTGAAAGTTTTTCGAATTGATATACTAGGCAACAAGGCAATAACGACAAAAGAAATTAAAATTTCGCTTTCGGTAAGAACCAGATGAATTCTAATCGACTTATTTACCGGAACTAAACTGTCATCTATATTTGGCCAATTTCGCTCGAGTAAGTCACAAATTGAGCATAAATAATTCTAGTATTAAACTGAGATTCACTCAATTTTTGTTCCTGATGATGCTAACATAATTAGCGAAACACACGTCGAGTGTAAAATAAACTACTTGGTATAAATGTGATAATGGTTGTGTAAGGGTAGTTTACCTGATGGTGAAAATAGCATCTATACAAGATTCCCTTGTCGTTGATATTACGAAAAGAAATAAATTTCTCATGCATTGAAATTGAATTCTAAAAATACGACTCCATTAGAAAAACGTTTTGAAACTCTTATAATTTAAATTCTTACGTTATAAATTTTACCTAAAAAATTTCCCGTGTGTCGTAAAAGAAAAACCTTTGATCAGTGTGTGCTACTCTTTCTTACATACGTAGCCGAGACACCAAAACTAACTAAAAAAATCGATAAATGAAATAAGGGTAGCACAAAGATACATGGAACCTATCACTCAGAGATATAATTTCCTGCTGTTAAAAGAAGTCAAATAAAAGTAACCGATGCAGTAGACCGGCTAATGATGCTAAAGTGGCACTGGACAGGTTATGAAGCACTCGGGTCAATATAGAACGACGAAAAGAGTGCTAGAGTGGAAACTCCGACAAGAACTCTATAAAAATAGAGGGAGACCGTCCACAAAATGGTCTGATGATTGCAAACAAGCTGCTAGAAACTGGATTTAAGCAGCTCAAGACCGAAACAACTGGAATAAAATGAAGAAAGTCTATGTTCCGCAATGGACGTTACAGGCTACGTAATGATGATGATAATGATAATGATGATAATATACAGGGTGCTATAAAAATGATTTAAAATATTGTATTTAAACGGGTAACTCCTCGAGTCAATTGGATATACGCCTAATACTTAGTTTTAATTAATTTAAACATTGTTAAAAATTTTATAATTCAGTGGACTACGTCAGTGGCCCCCACTGGCACAGTTAAGATATCCTTTGAAATTCCTAAATGAGGAAGTTTGAAAAATAAATTAAATAGAAACTACAGACATCTATCGGTAAAGACGTCTTACATATTTATATCTTGCAATATTTCACAAAAGTAAGTATTTTTCAGTGAAATATTGCAAAGTAATGCAAAATGTGCCCTAAGTGATTCATTGATATTACTGAAGAGTAAGGACAATTAGTTTTGTAACAGATCATTTAATTAAACAGAGACAGTGATAGTTTCATGAGATGAAATTGTAACCTATAAGTGTTGAGTTTAATGCATTATTCACCAGAAAATTTTTAAATACTAAGAATACACAAGTTGTTTGTTACTTATTTGAAAGCACGCAAATAATAAAATAATCAAATTATTGCAATAGTAAAATAGGTATCAGATAAACAGGGACGGCGATTAAAAGTGTATGACATCTTTAAATTAGTTTTAGGGGTTCTTATCAAGGGAAGCTATTTATAAATATTTTCTTCAGTTGCATTTGCTATGAAGATATAATAGATTGAATTTATTAGGAGATTTTCATAACACTTTGGACATTATATATATATATATATATATATATATATATATATATATATATATATATATATATATATATATATATATATATATATATATATATATATTGAGCTAGATAATTACAATATATGTAACATTATCATTATACAGCCAAGTGCTGCCTACTCAAACCCTTTGTCCAATCCTCTCTGTCCTGAGTCATGTCTTCGATCAGGTTTTGTTTTTCCATTGCTTTCCTCATGCCTTTATTCCAGAAACGTTTAGGTCGCCCTCGCTTCTTTTTCCTTAGAAGTTGCCAGCGAAATATTCTCTGTGGTCATCTATTTTCCAGCATTCTCATTAAATGTCCAAATCAGCATAAACCGCGCATCTCAATTCTATCAACAACTGTCTCTTCTGCCTTCATCTGTCGTCTTATTTCTTCATTGGGTATGTGTTGAAGCATAGTTTTCCGGCACTACGTCTTAGATAATCCATTTCTACTGCTTGTAATCTGCGCTTCATTTTTGCGCTTACCACCCAGATCTCACTTCCATAACAGAGAACTGACTCCACCAGTGAATGATCTATTCTTTTCTTCGTCTTTTTGGATATGTTTTTATCCCAACATAGGGAGTTGAGTCAGCCTATTACTGCTATCTTGAATTCTGTGTTTTATTTCTCCTTCTCCTAGCCCTTTTCGATCTACAATGGCCCCAAGGTATTTAAATTTTTCAACTTGTTTTACAAGTGTATCATCATTTATGAGAACTTGAAATTGTGTCTCACTATTGACTACCAGATACTCTGTTTTCTGTAGGCTTACTTGCAGTCCTCAATTCTGGTATTCGGTGTAGAGTCTTTTCAGCAAAAATTCGAGATCGAATGAATCCTGCGCCATAAGTACTTGATCATCCGCAAAACTTAGTTTTCATTTATTGGTATACCCATTCTTATGCATTTTTTTTTCCAGTCCCTTAATGCTAGTTCTACGTAGAGATTAAATAGTTTTGGTAATAGACTACATCCTTGGCGAAGTCCTTTGGTTATTAATATCGGTGCTGATAACTGTTTTCCTCTTTTTACATATGATATAAAGTTCTTTTATGATAGCTATCAGATCGGTATTCATGTTTAGGTCAGTCAGAGTTTTCTAAAGTTTACTTTGTGGTATAGAATCATATGCCTTTTCAAGATCAATGAAGGCCAGATGTATTTCCTCTCCCGTTGAGATCTTTTTTTCTAATATTTGTTGTAATGTAAAGAGATTGTCGATACAGGAGCAACCCGATACAAAGCCACTCTGATCTTCACTTATGCTGTTAGACAAGGCGAAATCGGCGCCATCGTTGGAAAAAATTTTCTAATTGAATTTTTTTTCATAACCTTCTCCAGGAGATGCCCCTGAAAGAGGATCAACATGTTGCCGGGCGGTAACCTGGTCCGAATTTGTTTAAACAAATTTTTTTTTAAACAAAGTCCAAAAATTGAAATTTTTTTTAGGTAATTGGACCATTTTGAACAAAAAATGTCTCTTGTGAATTTTCTCTAAAATGCGCCGTTTTCGAGATATCGGCGATTTTAGGTGCGAGAAAACGCGAAAATGGCCACTTTCACCTCCCAATATCGGGGTCAAAAATTAAAATTTTCAATGTTGCCAAGTGTCCAAATTAAAGTTTGAGATCTCCTCTACAAATTACCGTAGGAAATATTGCAATATCTTCATTTTTAAATATTGTTTTTTAACAGTTAACAAATTGCGTTCGAGCGCCCGCGGCTGCATCGAAACTGTATACATAGATATATACGCAACGCCCGTACGTAGGCGCACGGAACTGTATACGCACTGCGATGCTCTATAAAGCTTTGTTTCTTGATTTCTTATTAAAATTAATATATTTGAAAAGTATGTAAAAAATATTTATTTATTAAAGAGTAATTGTTATATCAAATTTAATTATTATAACAAATGAATATAAATAAAAATTCAATATTCGATTAGGATGGTAGAAGAATTAAAACAATTTTATGAAATATAACTTATATATATTTAATAGAATTTTCGCAAATATTTAAATTACACCCACACATGAGTATACAACTTACGTTGTTGCTTTTGCAATTACATGCATTAGTTTTACAATTTTTTGTACATTTACATTGCCTAATTAACGAATCTGGTATCGAATTTTTTAACATGAATTTGGGTAACAATTCACCTGTTTCTATAGTGTAACCAAATTCTGTTGCATCTAAATGTCGATACCGAGAATACAATGACATTTTCCATATGTACGTTTGTAGTGAAGCTCGTGAAATGTGCAATTTTAAAGCATCGGATGTACATGGAATTTTTCCAAAATTAATACCCATCCCACAAGAACGTTCTAAAATTATTTGTCTAGCATTATCTGCTGTTTCTCCAGCTTTATTCAAAATTTTCAAATACAATTTTTCTAATGCATTGAATTCCATGGCATTTAATTGTAAGCCAGTACCAAGTGGGGTTAATGCATTTTGAGTATCTAAATCAAAGACTAAATCTAAAGCTTTATTTTTAGTACCTACTTTACTAGTAGTATCACAGCCTGTAAACGCATGCAAAGCAGGCAAAACTTGACAAACTTGACTAGTTAAATATTCAGCAGCTACATTACAAGACAATAATCTTGGCTTCTGACCAACTACTTTAAAATACAATCCTGTACAACCAATTAATTTGAAAAAGCTCCAATAATGAATTGCTAATATAAAAACGTCGGTATCAACGGAATGAATTATTATTTCAGAATTATAAGGTAACATATATCGAGCATGACAAAATATCCTTGTATCAGCCTCTAAGTGATTGTTTTCTAACTCAATAATTTCATGTATATTATTTCCCTGTATACAATAGCACTTTTCAATGTTATAGAATCCACCTGATATTATTAATTGTTGAGTGTGACTTGTACTTATGTCATCTTTCCGACGATTAGCTGCTTGTTGAATTTTTTGAAATGATTCAAAATTTGGTTGTTGTACAACATCATCACACTTACCACAGAAAATGCACTTATGATCACATTTAATTCGTTTAATAGAAAAAGACATAATTACACATGTACATACTTGTAAGGGCGGAAAAGAAATGAATAAACTATTAAAGTGTCCGACTCTTATTTAAGCAATAGCATGTTTGAACTTTTGCATGATACTTCACGTTACAGCGAGTTGCAGCGCGTATACAGTTCCGCGCGCCTACGTACGGGCGTTGCGTATATATCTATGTATACAGTTTCGATGCGGCCGCGGGCGCTCGAACGCAATTTGTTAACTGTTAAAAAACAATGTTTAAAAATAAAGATATTGCAATATTTCCTACGGTAATTTGTAGAAGAGATCTCAAACTTTAATTTGGACACTTGGCAACATTGAAAATTTTAATTTTTGACCCCAATATTGGGAGGTGAAAGTGGCCATTTTCGCGTTTTCTCGCACCTAAAATCGCCGATATCTCGAAAACGGCGCATTTTAGAGAAAATTCACAAGAGACATTTTTTGTTCAAAATGGTCCAATTACCTAAAAAAAATTTCAATTTTTGGACTTTGTTTAAAAAAAATTTGTTTAAACAAATTCGGACCAGGTTACCGCCCGGCAACATGTTGATCCTCTTTCAGGGGCATCTCCTGGAGAAGGTTATGAAAAAAAATTCAATTAGAAAATTTTTTCCAACGATGGCGCCGATTTCGCCTTGTCTATGTAGCCAACATTTACTGTTACTTTTTCCTGGAATATTTTTCCAAACAACCTACTGATACTACCAGTAACACTAATGCCTCTGTAGCAGCCAGGGTCCTTTCTATTTTCCTTTTTAAAAATCGGTGTTATATAGGCTTTTTTTTTCCATTCCTGGGAGATCTGTACTGATCTAACAGATTGGTTTATTAACTTCGTTATTCGGGTTATAATCTCTTTTCCTCCAGATTTTACTAGTTCTATAGGTATATTTCCTGGTCCTCCTGATTTTGAATTTTTCATGTTCATAATATGTTTTTTGGTTTCTTCTTCTGTTATTAATAGGTTATCGTCCTCCCTTTCTTATATTGTATGTTGTAACTCCTCGTATTCGTTGCGATTTTCTGTCAGTATTTTTTCGTAATGGTTTTCCTATTTACTCATACTTATTAATTGACCGCCTTATTGTATATCGTTTGTCTTTATTCCTTTGACTGCCTTCCAGACTTATGTAGACCGAGATCCTCCTATTATGCCTTCAATCTGAATACATTTTATATATATATATATATATATATATATATATATATATATATATATATATATATATATATATGTATACATACCATCGTTTTGGTAATGAATTCTAATCGACCGGAATTAAACTGCCATCAATGATTGGCTCGAGTAAGTAACAAACTGAGTAAAAATATTCCAGTATTAAATTAAGATTGAGAATCAATTATTGTTTCTGATGATGCGCACATAATTAGCGAGACCCACATCCAGTGTAAATAAGATACTTGGTATATAATTGTAATAATCGTTGTGTAAGGGTAGTTTATCTTATGATGAAAATATCATCTAAGCAAGATTCCCTTCTTGTTGATATTACAAAAAAAAAATAAATTCCTTATGCAATGAAATCAGATTTGAAAAATACGACTCCATTAGAAAAACTCTCATAATTTAAATTCTTACGTTATAAATTTCAGCTAAAAACTCCTTATCACTTATCCTGACTTCCAGTTTAGTCGCGTACTTTAAACTTTGAAAGATGATTGTTAAAAGTTTTAAAGTTAAAATTAATAGGTCCTATTTCTAGTCAGTTTAGTAATTATATAATATGAATATAAATTTTATTATACTACGCACAAGTCCATACCTATTTTGGTAGATTATTTAAATTTTATTGGTATGATAATAATCATTTAGAGGATGTTATCAGATAAAAAAACAGTTAGATAAGTGTCTTTAAAAAATAATGAGTTAAACAGTTTGATTAAAAATTTGCTTAATTATGTAATTAAAAATGTCATAGTTACACAGAGAAAAAAATATCTAACATGACACTCAGGTGACGTAATAATATGACTCAATATTATTAGCATATATACATATATATATATATATATATATATATATATATATATATATATATATATATATATATATATATATATATACATACATATATATATATATATATATATATATATATATATATATATATATATATATGTATATATATATATATATATATATATATATATATATATATACCAGGTGTACAAGTATGAAATGCGGATTTTTTTCTAAAAAAACTTGTTATACATTTTTCCCATCTTTCGGGCAATTTGTGAATACCATGCCAGGAAAAATCTTCCCCTCTTGCTGTAAACCATTCATCGAGCCATTTTTTCACATCTTCGTACGAACCAAAGCGCTGCTCAGCAAGTGCGTGACCCATCGATGCAAACAAGTGGTAATCAGAAGGAGCCAAGTCTAGTGAGTAAGCCGCATGGGGTAGAACTTCCCAGCTGAGTACTTCCAACGTGTCGCGAACTGGTTTTGCCCAATGTGATGGAGCATTGTCACGAAGAAAAATGATTTTGTGTTGCCTCTTTCGGTATTCTGGCCTTTTTTCGAGCAGCGAACGATTCAAATCGGTCAATTATTGTTGGTAACGTTTAGTATTAACCGTTTCCCCAGGTTTTAACAGCTCATAATAGACCACGCCCCTCTGGTCCCACCAAACACAGAGCATCGTCTTTCTGCCAAAGAGATTCGGTCTTGCGGTCGATGTAGATGGTGCGCCTGGGTTTACCCATGATTTTTTGCACTTGGGATTCTCAAAATAAATCTACTTTTCATCCCCTGTAACTATACGATGCAAAAACGACTTCCTTTTGTACCTAGCGAGCAAAATGTCATACGTGTTTTTGCGCTTTTCCATTTGCCTGTCGTTCAATTCATGTGGTACTCATCTACCGGCTTCTGAATCTTTCCCATCTCTCGTAGCCGATTGGAAACAGCTTGTTGACTAACGCCCAATTGCTCGGCGAGTTGTTTTTGTGTTTACGAATCATCTTCGTCCAACAATGCTTGCAATTCCACATCCTCGTAATTTTTTGGCGGTTTTCCACGTTCCTTGTCTGCAACATCGAAGTTACCACTTTTGAAACGCCGAAACCATCGTTCACACGTATCTTGCGATGGAGCATGTTCACCATAAGCTTCTCGAAGTAATCGGTATGATTCAACAGTAGTTTTTTTTAAATGAAAACAAAAAATTAATGCTGTCCGCGAATGCTCTTTGTTCGGTATAAATTTCGACATATTGAAGACAACAACACAACACTATGCACACACTTTTCCAATTTATCAGTCGTGCGCACAACAAAATGGCGCAGTGTCAAATCTTTATAGCACAAACTACATTGGTGCACCATCTGTTGTGTGAAATGCGCATTTCATACTTGTACACCTGTATATATATTTAAAATTTCGAAAATAGAAAGTTTCAACAAATTCATAAAAAAATAAAAATAAAGTAACAAAGTAAAATTCAATATCTAATTAATAAAACAAATAACGATACAAAAAATGAAAATACAAGATCAATATAGTTCCAAAATATTTCCGATACACTGATAGCGAATGAAATAGCAGAAGTTTTGTCCTTGGGTCCTAATTTTACACTAGATAAAACCACAGAAAAAGAGTTACCTATAACAGAAAATATTGCGTCTATTGAGTCAGTAATAAAAGATAAACCAAGTGAAGAGAAAGACACAATTAGAGCTAATATAATTAATATTATAACTAATCACAAAACTAAAATTAAAAACAAACAAAAAAATGAACATAATGCAAAAAAGAATAAACAAAAACTTATACCGTATGAAACAATTGATTAAAGACAATCCCCAGATTGTAATAACTAACAAACCTGTTATAATGAATAACAAAGATTATGAATCCAAGATGGAAACCCTTCTTAATGACCAAAATACATATAAGAAACTTTATAGTGATCCCACGAATATTTACCAAAAGAAAAACAACACCTTCATAAAAAAAACTATTAAATAAAAATGAAATAAGTAATGAAGAAGCCAAAATGTTAGTTATAAACAACGCAGTGATACCCAAAATTTATGGTTTACCCAAATTGGGTAAACAAAACATACCACTAAGGCCAATCGTATTATATTTAAAATCACCTCTTTATAACCTTTCAAAATACCTAGCTAAATGTATATCTAATATTGCAGGTAAAAATAACTATTTTATCAAAGATTCATTCATATTTAAAGAGTTCATTGACACGATGAACATACCACAAAACTACAAGCTTCTTTCACTAGATGTGGTGTCTTTATACACAAACATACCTAAAGAACTCGTACAGAGTACCATAAACAAAAAATAGGATCTATTGACTGAACACACAACAATATCAAAAACAAACTTTATTGAAGCAGTTAACCTCACTTTAAATACTAATTATTTCCAATATTAAGATAAATTATATCAATAAATAGAAGGTTGTGCCATGGGCTCTCCTATATCCTCAGTAATAGCTCAATTAGTTATGGAACATTTAGAAGAATGTGTTATAAATAATTTAGAGTACAACATACTATTTTTCAAAAGATTTGGATGATTGTTTATTGGCAGTTACAAATGATAATACTGATAAAGTCCTTCATGATGTCAACAGTCTCCATCAAAAGTTACAATTTACTTCGAAAATCGAAAATAACAATGAAATACATTTCTTAGATACAACTTTAATTAGAAAACATAACCAAATAAATACTAAATGGTATACTAAACCAACGACGTCTGGTAGGTATTTGAATTTCTACTCTAATCACACAAAGGCACAAAAGGTAAGTGTTATTGTCGGTTTAACAGACCGTGCAATAGCTATGATCTCACCAAATTTAAGACCAAAAGCACTGAATCAAATGAAATCAGTGTTAATACAAAATGGATTTAGAGAAAAAGACATCAACCAAACAATAAAAACAAGAACATATAAATTCTATAATAAAAAAAATCAAAAAAGATGAAACCAAAGAACAAAATCAGAACAAATTTCTCCCACTACCTTATACACGCGATTTATCAGAAAAACTAAAAAGCTCTCTAAAAAAATATAACATAACTGTTTGCCACAAAACACAAAACAAACTAAGCTCACTATTTACAAACTCAAAAAGTCAGGTACCAACCATGAACCAAACCAACATAGTTTATTCAGTACCTTGTGCAGATTGCCCAATGCATTATATTGGTCAGACGACCCAATTATTAAAAAACAGACTCAATATACAAAAAATGCAACAACGGCATTTCACAATCACACAACGGAACTTGGACATGATTTTAATTTGGAAAATTTGCAATAAAAAAATGAGTAATTTACAGTCAGTGGTAAAAGTGATATAAAAGGAATTAGCCATATTTATACAAATATAATCAGGTAAAATTTTAAAGGGTGTACTCGTCCTTAATATATTAACAAAAACACTGCTTAATATTCGAAAAAAAAAATAAAAAATCACAGATCAATAATACAAAATAAAATCGACATCGATAAGAATGCTACTATGACTTGTGAGCAGTAAAAAAAACATGTGAGATTCAAGGTAGGCCCCATGTGATTTTAATTTTTAAAAATCGAACTAAGAATATATTTAAAATGTTTATTGTTGTGTGAGTTAAATAATTTGTATGTATACTAATGTAACTAAATGTACGTTATTTTTATACTTTCTAGAAATAAAGAAAAAAATGATCCTAAACCAAAAGGCGAAAAACGTCAGTTTAAGTTTAATTTTGAATACTAAATATTCATAAAATGAACCCAAGTCTCAAAAATTGAATATATATAAGAAACAGGAAGAACGGTAACAGGGCACTGGTAACAAACGATCTGGAGTTTAACTACTGAGAAACGCCCTTATAAGGAGAAGAGGTGAGCAATCAAAGGATTTTAAAATGGAATACCATTTAAACATCATGGTCTTTTTTTTTCAATCATCGCTCCTGATGAAGCTAACATGGTTAGCGAAACGCGCGTCGAGTGCAAAAATAAAGTGGTGTAGTGGTGATATATACTGAGTAGTATCATGGTCTTTCTCACAGTTGCTCCGGTCTAAAAAAAGTATTTTTAAATAATGTTATTTACAGTATTCTATTTTTTGATACCTGTGTAACTTTCTAAGTGTCCTTTTGTCATGTTTTCTGTGATTATACTGGCCAGCGAAATGCAAATTTAATTTTATTCGCCAGAGATGAATTAACCGCTAAATTTTGTAAGTAATTTCTTATACAACTTTATAAATCATAATCATAACGAACGTCTTAACTTTGTTTTTCTGTACCTTGTTTGCATTTTAGTATTCAGAAGAAGCTAAAAAATAGGCAGCGAAAGCTTAATAATAAAAAATAAAAAAGCAGATAATTGAGCCTATAGATCTTTGATTGCTCACCTCTTCTCCTTATAAAGACGTTTCTCAGTAGCTAAACTCCAGATTATATATGTACATATATATATATATATATATATATATATATATATATATATATATATATATATATATATATATATATATATATGTATACGAGGCTGGTTTGAAAAGTCCGTGCAAAGTCCGAGAGATGGCACCACCGGCGCGTATCGAGGTCATGTTTAGTTAGTAGCATCTCTTGAATGAACGCACACCAAGTTTCAGCCATATTGGTCTATTTCTTTGTGGTTGGCATTCGTGTGAATCAAGGAAGTCGAGTGATTTTCAAGAAATGGACGAAAAAGAATTTCGTGTGGTGATTAAACATTACTTTATGAAAGGCAAAACGCCTCAGGAGACTAAAGAGAAGCTTGATAAACATTATGGTGACTATGCACCTTCGATTGGAACAGTTTATAAGTGGTTTCAAAATTTTCGGACTGGCCATATGGGCACAAGTGACGCTAAAACGTTCTGGACGGCCTGTGGAGGTTACGACTCCAGAAATCATTGATCAAATCCATGATATGGTGATGGATGACAGAAGAGTTAAGGTGCGTGAGATTGCTAGTGCTGTGGGCATCTCGACTGAACGGGTACATAATATTTTGCATAAACATTTGAACATGAGAAAGCTATCCGCAAGATGGGTGCCGCGATTGCTCACGCTTGACCAAAAACGGAATCGTGTCAAGTGTTGCAAGGATGGCTTGCAGCCAAAAAAGGCGAAGACCGTTCCTTCTGCCGGAAATGTTATGGCGATTGTCTTTTGCTATTCGCAAGGGATAATTCTCATCGACTGTCTGGAAAAGGGTAAAACTATTACAGGTGAATATTATTCATCGTTATTGCACCGTTTGAAAACCGAGCTGCAAGAAAAACGCCCGCGATTGGCCCACAAGAAAGTCCTTTTCCATCACGACAACGCACCAGCACACACCTCAGCAGTTGTGGCAGCAAAATTAATGGAAATAGGATTCCAACTCGTTTCACATCCCCCCTATTCTCCAGACTTGGCTCCCTTGGACTACTATTTGTTCCCCAATTTGAAGAAATGGCTGGCGGGACAAAGATTTTATTCAAACGAGGAGGTGATTGCAGACACTAATGGATATTTTGCAGACTTGGACAAATCCTATTATTCGGAAGGGGTCAACAAACTAGAACATTGTTGGACGAAGTGTATAAGCCTAAAAGGAGACTATGTCGAAAAATAAAAAAGGTTTACCCCAAACACATAAGTAGTTTTTATTTTTGCACGGACTTTTCAAACCATCCTCGTATATAAAGATAGGAGTAGTCGCGACTGACTAGTTAAGAAAAATATATTCTCAATTTAGTAAGGCTGCAGTCTATATTTAAATATTTATGGCCTTGGGTAGTGAAATAATCTTTTTTTGTTAGTCGAGCTTTCGAAATTATATTTATTTCTTCTTCAGGACATCTGGAAAGACAAAATTTTCTTTTTTCTTTATATTGTGAAAAATTCCTTTTTTAAGTACATTTATATTGTTGAAAAAAAAATAAACAAAAAAAAAAAGAAAGATGGCATGAGAAAAACGAAAAATGATTGACTTACCAAAGTGGTTTTTCTATAACAAAACAAGCAGTCATTGGTACAGAGGGATATTCCCCAATATACTATTGTTAACTACATAACATTATAATTCTCTGCTAATCCCGTAAACCAGTAAATTTACAAAAAATTATCATATATATATATATATTTATTATATATATATATATATATATATATATATATATATATATATATATATATATATATATATATATATATATATATATATATATACACACATATACGTCAACTTTTTCATAGCTTTCTTTAAACAGACTATACAAAAATTAACACGCAGTATTTGCACGCTAATTCATATCACCACCCGTCACAATTATAAAAAGTAGCCAACACTCTAATCTCATAATCTTTTCGCCTAACCGATAATACTAACATACAAGAGCAGGTAAGCAGTACCACAAAATTCTCAAACCAAACTGATACCCTACATAAGTAATCAAAAAGCAATAAAACAAAATACCATTCAAACAAAACTTCAGGAAGCACCTGCAAACAAACCCAACAGCACACTTTCCTCTCTCCAAGATACAACGAACTGAATTGGACGACTACTACAAAATCGAATATATCAACCACCTACAAACCACATACAATAATAGGATTATACCTCAAAAATTTAAAAGATACAATAAAACTACAAAACCAGGGCGTACACAATATTCTACATGTCAATTGCAATGAGGCTTACATAGGACAAACCACCATAATGATATCTGCAAGACTCGAAGAATACAAACCTAGCATCAGTAACACTTAAACTACATCAGCTCTCTTTTACCAATTAGTAACTTATCAATTTGTTGCAAAGAAATATCCATCGTTCAACACTACAAAAACAAGAATCATCCGAGAAGCTAACGGAATTGAGAAAAATGATACCTATAAGAGAGAGTAAAATCAAAATTACTGCTTACGTACTACATCTCTTTTTTCTCAGTCTTATCAGATATCAAAACAAGTGTAATTTTACTTAAAACGCCAAACTTTTCGCCATAAAAACAAAATTAAATTATCATTAGTGTTTCA
The DNA here is from genome assembly GCA_019049505.1 of Pachyrhynchus sulphureomaculatus. NCBI lineage: Eukaryota > Metazoa > Arthropoda > Insecta > Coleoptera > Curculionidae > Pachyrhynchus > Pachyrhynchus sulphureomaculatus. Next base: position 4,934,750 of record CM032456.1, on the reverse strand, counting down.
CGTCGAATTTTTGCCAGAAGCTTATGATTTACGACCTTTAATTCGGATAATAATTTTTTTGTTACTTTATTTTATGGGCTTCGTAAGCTTTAACTTGCTTTTATAAAGTTTATAGACAGACTAAAAAGTAGCAACACTATAATTCCCATTATTTATAGTCACATTTTAAAAAATCTACAATTTACAATAATAATAGCTGGGTACTTGTACTTGTTTCATTGTTTAGTCGATGATAGCGTAGCGCTGGTAATAATTCGAAATTATTATACATATAAATCTTGTGGCTCTCGTTCACACAGATAAAGATTACGCCTCACATGCGTTATGTTATGGATCATTAACCGAACTCATCTGCCTGTATGATCCGAGAGAACTAAGGCTAACTACCCTCTGCACCTTCATTTTAAGTAAATCAGATACAGTAAACTGGTATATTTTAGTTGATCTAGGAATGTATTCTTAAATCGCCCTAGAACTAGAATATTTGCGAGCGTATTACAACATATATATTTTTTCACTCGTGTTTTCATAACTTTTCACACTCCACTCAATAACCTGGCAAATTTTTTTCTCCACTTCCGATTTCACCTGCCGAAACTAACCCCTTAAGTCAAAATTTATCTTTCAGAACTACACAGCCCTCATTGGACCATCAATTCCTATATTTATGCAAAATCGGGTGTCACAGACGAGTAGACGGACGGATAGACGAACACCGAAGTGATCCCATAAGTGTTCCGTACAAAACACTAAAAAAAGTTAATTTATTAAATTTAAAAAGCATAATTTTGCCTTGATAAAACCGCTTAAAATAACAGATTGCTTTATCTATTTTATTATCTAACACGTAGGTTGAAAAGTTTTTAGTCTGACACATAGATGTCGCTCTGTTCAAAAAAATCCATATGATTTTTAGGAAGTACCAACCTCCAAACGATACGTGTCAAAATTTTGTGACATTTTGACGATTAGTTTACAAGTTACAGTGGTTTTACTGACGCTACTTTTGATATTTTCAAAACAATGGAAAAAATCGAATTTCGTGTTTTGATTAAATACTGTTTTTTTGCTGGAAAAAAATACCATTCAAGCAAAGCTATGGGTTGATAAGTGTTACGGGAACTCTGCCCCTGGAAAATCACTCAGCATTTACTGGTATGCTGAATTTAAACGCGATCGTACAAATGATGCCGTACGTTGTGGACGCCCAAATGAGGTGGTTACACCGGAAAACATAAAAAAATCCACAAAATTATTTTGGATGACCGTAAAGTGAAATTGAGCGAGATTGCTGACACCATAAAGATATCAAAAGAACGTGTTGGTCATATTGTGCATGAACATTTGGGCATCAGAAAGCTCTGTACGAAATGGGTACCGCGTTTGCTCACAGCGGACCAAAAACAACAACGTGCTGATGATTCTGAGCGTGGTTTGGAGCAATAAAAAGGATTTTTTGATGCAATATGTGACAGTGGATGAAACATACTACACATCGGAAGTCAGCTGAGTGGACAGCAGCCGGTGAGGGCTGCCCGAAGCGACCAAACACACGACAGTCGGTTGGGAAAGTTTTAGGCATCTGTATTTTGGGATGCGCATGGAATAATTTTCATCGACTATGCAGAGAAGAGAAAAAACCATCAATAGCGAATATTATATAAAGTAATTGGTGCGTTTGAAGAAGCAGAAATCGCAAAGAAACGACCCGAAATAAACAAAAGAAAAGTGCTCTTCAGGACAACGCACCGTTTCACAAGTCAATGGTTACGATAGCTAAATTGCATGAACTGAAGCTCAAATTGTTTCCACCTCTACCTTATTCTCCAGATTTGGCCCCCAGCGACTATTATCTGTTCACAGATCTCAAAAAAACGCTCGCAGGAAAGAGATTTGGCTCCTATGAAGAAGTTATCGCCAAAACTAAGGCATATTTTGAAGGCAAAGACAAATCCTTCTACAAGAAAGGCATAGAAATGTTAGAAAAGCGTTGGACTTATTGTATCGCTCTTGAAGGAGACTATATTGATGAATAAAGTCGAATCTTCAAAGATTTCAACAAAAATTTCCATTTGTGTATATAAAATAATTTTCAATTTATTCGTAAAACGGTTCTTTGTTTTTAAAAATAAGATATATTAACTAACACACACTGCTGTTTTTTTTGTTAACATTACTTTGTTTATAATTTAGGCTCATGCCAAGCAAACATCTTAATCTTGTACCAAAATAAAACATGGAAAAAATACCAAAAATAATAACAAAAATATCAGATCTTGCCAAAAAAACGAAATAAGTTGAGTTATTTGTATTATACCACTTTCAAAAAGTTAAAAAGGTACCCTGCGAGCAAGCTTTTCTGATTAAAAGAAATCGAAACCGAATATTTAACAGCTTGCCTTTGGTACTAGAAAACTGTACACTTCACCTGAAACCCATATAAACCTCAAGTTCAAATTCTGTTCCCATGTCTCGTTCTCTAATTCTCAATATATTCCGTATTTATTAATTATATCTAGAAAAGAACTCACTATGGAATATCGAAAAAAGGTGACTCGAAAATGTATTACACAACTATGAATACTTTTATTGATGTAGAAGGCTGAACTCCCTTCCAGGGCGGTTCAATCTGGGAATACATGTCGCGCTAATAGATTACATCCATATGAGGTTCAGCATGTCACCAGTACCATACTCTATAAGAATTTTTCCCGTGAGGCATTCTTATAGCGATAGGGGCTTCCTTGTAGCTAATTACGGTGCCTAGGAAAAAACTCTCGGGGTTTACGCACAACAAAGTTATAGTAATAAATGTGACCTAGCGTCGGATTGGGATCGTTATCTGTTTTCAGACACTGCCTGCAATATTACTCAGTCAATTTTAATATTTTTTTACTTTTTTTTTTAAATCTTAATAAATACTTTTTCTACAAAATATCGAGAGTTTTTCAAATTTTTCCAGTTGACAATTTTTTATACACATATTTTGGTCAAAAATGCATACTAAAGTTTAAAACACTCTAAATTTTGTATCTCTTCTTTTTAAAACAACCCTTTGACAGTTTTTAGCTACTACATTGTTTTACAAGATTAATGTTTATATTTTCAGATTATTTTTTGTGAAGTTATCCTGCAAACAAGGAGGAGCCATAGTTTTAAGCAGTGGTCCATTTAACCCGATAAAAAATAAGTTTAACAATTGAAACATATTTAAAAAAAAAAAATCCTTACAATTACACAATAAAAATATATTTTTTTTAAATTTTTTTTTTAAATATACAGGGTGAGTCGACAATAAAGAAAAGTTCATTATCTCATTTGTTTCGGGAATGACAAAAAAATGTTAAATACAATAGTTTTAGGGAATGTTAAGGTGCACAGTTTAAAATTATTTTTGAGTATACAGGGTACTTTAAAAAAGTCTGGCCGATATAAAATATATTTTTTTAAATGGAACATCCTACTTTCTAATTTATTTTTAAATTTTGCGTAAAATTTTATAACTTTTTTATTAATATTATTATATACCTAAACCTAGTACTTTTTCTAATATTTCAATTTTTTTTTAAAAAATATTAGTTTTCAGTTTTGTAAAAAAGTGCCAGTAGCGCCATTGTTCCTGAAGGTGGAATACTCACAATTGGTACGAGCGTTCTATAGAGATGAAAAAAAGATATATGTGAAGAAATTTGAGTTAAATGCACAGGGCGTTCAAAATAAATTTATACATTTCGACTATTTTAAATTGAAAAATCTCAAATTTTTTAACTGACACACCCTATATTATTATTTTTTCTGATTGATTTTATAAAACCCTCCAACTTTTGTTAAGTATGTCGTATACCTATTTCTAATAGTTTTCGATTTATTTTGAATTTTCCAATTTTTACCTTTGTTTTTAATACACTATAACATCATAGTTGCCAAGACAAAACAAAAATGTAGGCATTGTCAAATTTTGACATGTCTATTAACCCTTTAAGGACAAGTGGTTACCACTGATAACCACCTTTTAAAAATTATATTGTAGCTTTCCTACCGGTTTCTCCAGTAAACCACGATGTTAAATTGTTTGCCTAACGTACCAAGAAGTCTAATCTAGCATGCTTAGGGTTTGAAATGTCCACCAGCGTTTAGTTGACATTTGTATTGAACGTCGTAGCTATTTGTGAGTTTTGCAGTACCAATTAGGCTGTTATTTTTCTTATAGCTGGTTATTCTTTAAGAAAATGTCCGGTAAGTACTTAAGATATATCTATTTACTACATATGAATATATATCAAGTGCAATTTTTGTTTTGCTAAGTTTATAAATAGATTTATTTGTGGTGGTTACAAATGCTAACCACTAGGACTATATGTTTTTTTTAGTGGAAGTGTTTTTTTTTTTAAGTGACGCGTATTGCTATTACTATTATGCATAAATAATTTTTCTAATTTTTGTTTGTTCATTTTTTACAGGTTCCAAAAAAAAATGTTGGTCTTTTGGCGAACTTGAAGCAATGAATAGCACAGATGTTTTCGCGATTTTGGATGAAATTCCCAGTGACTGTGAGTCCATTGCATCAGATGTGGAGAGTACTATGGACAACGAAGCCCCCATAGATTATTTACTTTATGATGGAAGGGATGAACTTTTTGATATAGAAGATATTCCATTCATTTTCGAAGATAATGAGCAAGCGAAAGTCACTAAAGAATGGGACAGTGAGGATGAGTTACCGTTAGAAGTAATTCGTCAAGAAGAACTTAGAAAAAAATCAGTTGTTTGGACAAATGATGTCACTCATGCAACACGCGTAAACCAATTTGTGTCTCAGGCAGGGCCTAATGTTCCTGACAACGTTGAAACTCCTACCGATATGTTTTTGTATTTGTTTCCGGATTGTTTCATATCTGAAATTGTTTTTCAGACAAATTTGTATGCCTTACAAAAAAATGGTGGCAGCAACTACTTTATTCCAACCACCAACAAAGAAATAAAATCATTTTTGGGTGTAAACATGCTAATGAGCTTGAAAAAAAATGCCAAGTTATAGAGACTACTGGTCCTCGAGAGAAGAACTTAGGAATTATTTCATAAGTTTTGTTTTATCTCGTGACAGATTCACCTGGCTTCTAAGTAATCTTCACGTAAATGATAACTCAGTACAGCCAAAAAAAGGTGAGGCCAATTATGATAAATTGTACAAAATCAGGCCATTATTTTCTAAATTGACACAAACTCTTGGCTCTGCTTTGAATCCTGGTAAATTTCAATCAATCGATGAATCTATGATCAAATTCAAGGGGAGAAGTAGTCTTCGCCAGTATATGCCAATGAAGCCCACGAAACGAGGCTACAAGGTATGGATTCGGGCTGATTCTACTGGATTTGTATCTGAGTTCCAAATTTATACGGGGAAAGTTGATCAGTCAGTTGAGAAAAAATTGGGACATCGCGTACTAAAAGATCTAACAAGGGCTTTAGTTGGCAAGCACCACAAAGTATTCTTCGACAATTTTTTCAACTCTGTAGAATTGCAAAGAGACTTGTTAGCTGATGGCATCTATGCATGTGGAACTGTGCGTAAAGGAAGGAAATATTATCCAGAGCTCAAAGTGGATAAACACATGAAAAGGGGCGACATAGATTGGAGAGTTTCTACAGATGGATTAGCAGCACTGAAGTGGATGGATCGAAGAACCGTTTTGTTTTTAGGAAACTATCATGACCCATCCATCATGGAAGTTGTCTCTAGAAAACAGAAAAATGGCAATACAGAAGAAATTCCATGTCCTGTTATGGTCAAACATTATAATAAACATATGGGATACGTAGATTGATTTGACATGCTGAAAAGTATCTATGAAATCGATCGAAAAGCCCACAAGTGGTGGCACCGCATTTTTTTTTTTTACTTTGTAGATGTTTGTGTTGTGAACGCGTTCATTTTATTTCAAAATAGAAGTGATTCACGATGTATTACATTGAAACAATTTCGTGTATCGGTTGCTCGAGGATTAATTGGTGCCGTTAATTCGATTTCAAAAAAAAGAAGATCAGCAGAACAAGCACCTAACAAATACAAAAAAATCATTCCCACTGAGGTACGTCATGATCGTGCTGCACATATGCCTCTTAGATGTGGATCTCTCAGATGTGCTCATTGTAGCACAGCGAAGCATGTGCATCGAACGACTGGAAATGTTCAACCTGTGATGTTGGTCTCTGCCTCAATAAGGAGAGAAATTGCTTCTTTAAATTTCACGAAAAATTAGTTTTGAGTGCCTTAATTCCTAGTGGTTAGTGCTAGAAACCACATCCTGCAGGATAATCCAGGATATTTTTTTTTACGTGAAATGAACTTTTACTTTGTTTTTGATGTTGGTTGAATACATTTTTTCAAAAAAATTCTTCGTATCTTTTATTTTTTTTTCTCCGGCCTCAAAGGGTTAAGCAAATAAAAATAGTTTTGTTTGTTGTAGTAAGTGAAGTATAAAGGTAATAGTTATGGATTTTCCTAAAAATGAATTAATTGATATGGTTTATATACTGGGCGAGGCGGGAAAAAAATTATCTTTTGGCAGTAAAGCTTTACGGAGCGAAGTACCCTAGTAGATGTATACATAGATAGTATATATAGAAAATCTTTTCAGTGCTTAAAGGAACGGTTTGATGGTAATGGTAGCGTTGAGTATATGAAACGGAAAGTAGTAAACCAGAATGCTACCAATGAGGAAAAAGAAATGGAGATTTTACTTCATGTTGAAGATAATCCCCTGATCAGCAGCCGTCAACTAGCTGACTTATCTGGCACATTCCAATCTACGTCTAATCGCTTCACGAGAAAATACAAGTATCATCCCTTTTATATGAAACTACACCAAGAACTTCAAGACCGTGATTTTGAACGACGATGAAACTTTTGTACCACCATGAATGGAGCAATAGAGGCCGATCCAAATTTTTTATCCAAAAAAATGTTTTCTGATGAAGCTACTCTTCGCAGTAAAGGAGTAGTTACCAGCCTTAATATGCATTATTATTGAACAGTTAATCCATTTTGGTTCCGGGGAGTTCAAAACTAAAACCACTGGTCGCTTAATACATAGTGTGGAATATTAAATTTTCGAATTATTGGTCCATATTTTTTCCGCGAACCGCTTAACCGGTCTAGATATCTAAATTTTTTGTGAAACGAATTACCCCAGCTTCTTGAAGAAGTTGATAACTTTGAAAGGAAACAAATGTGGATTCAATAAGACGGAGCACCTGCTCATTACCACCGGGAAGTTCGGGAATTTTTAAACTATCGTTACCTACAAAAATGGATCAGTAGGGATGGATTTATTCAGTGGTCCCCTTGATCATGTGACTTAACACCTTTAGACTTCTTTTTGTGGGGCTACATTAAAGATCCTGTTTATGTGAATCCTCCTACAACACCAGTAGATATGGAAAATAGGACACAGGATGCGTGAAGGACAATAAGACCCTTTATGCTAAGGATAGTAAAGGAAAATATAGTAAATGACTAATATGTGTATTCAAGTAGACGGGCATATTTTTAAACATTTATTAGGTCGTAATAATTAATCATTAGATAAGTTAAACTATATTAAAATTATTACTAACTATTTGTTTATCTTTTCACAATAGTGCAGGTGTATTAAAAACAAGGGTAAAAATTGAAAAATTCAAAATAAATCGAAAACTATTAGAAATAGGTTATATAACATACGAGGCTGGTTTGAAAGTCCGTGCAAAAATAAAAACTACTTATGTGTTTGAGGTAAACCTTTTTTATTTTTCGACATAGTCTCCTTTTAGGCTTTTACACTTCGTCCAACGATGTTCTAGTTTGTTGATCCCTTCCGAATAATACGATTTGTCCAAGTCTGCAAAATATCCATTAGTGTCTGCAATCACCTCCTCGTTTGAATAAAATCTTTGTCCCGCCAGCCATTTCTTCAAATTGGGGAACAAATAGTAGTCCGAGGGAACCAAGTCTGGAGAATAGGGGGGATGTGAAACGAGTTGGAATCCTATTTCCATTAATTTTACGACTACAACTGCTGAGGTGTGTGCTGGTGCGTTGTCGTGATGGAAAAAGGACTTTCTTGTGGGCCAATCGCGGGCGTTTTTTCTTGCAGCTCGGTTTTCAAACGGTCCAATAACGATGAATAATATTCACCTGTAATAGTTTTACCCCCTTTTCCAGATAGTCGATGAGGATTATCCCTTGCGAATCCCAAAAGACAGTCGCCATAACCTTTCGGCCGAAGGAACGGTCTTCGCCTTTTTTGGTGCAGATTCCCTCTTGGTAACCCATTGTTTAGATTGTTGTTTGGTCTCAGGAGTATAGTAATGTATCCATGTTTCATCCACAGTGACGAAACGACGCTTAAAGTCCTCCGGATTCTTCTGGAACAGCTGCGAACCATCCTTGCAACACTTCCGTTTTTGGTCAAGCGTGAGCAATCGCGGCACCCATCTTGCGGATAGCTTTCTCATGTCCAAATGTTTATGCAAAATATTATGTACCCGTTCAGTCGAGATGCCCACAGCACTAGCAATCTCACGCACCTTAACTCTTCTGTCATCCATCACCATATCATGGATTTGATCAATGATTTCTGGAGTCGTAACCTCCACAGGCCGTCCAGAACGTTCAGCGTCACTTGTGCCCATATGGCCAGTCCGAAAATTTTGAAACCACTTATAAACTGTTCTAATCGAAGGTACAGAGTCACCATAATGTTTATCAAGCTTCTCTTTAGTCTCCTGAGGCGTTTTGCCTTTCATAAAGTAAAGTTTAATCACCACACGAAATTCTTTTTCGTCCATTTCTTGAAAATGACTCGACTTCCTTGATTCACACGAATGCCAAACACAAAGAAATAGACCAATATGGCTGAAACTTGGTGTGCGTTCATTCAAGAGATGCTACTAACTAAACATGACCTCGATACGCGCCGGTGGTGCCATCTCTCGGACTTTGCACGGACTTTTCAAACCAGCCTTAATAAAAGTTGGAGAGTTTTGTAAAATCTATCAGAAAAAATAATAATATACAGGTGTGCCATTTAAAACATTTGAGATTTTTCAACTTAAAATAGTCGAAGTGCATAAATTTACTTTGAACACCCTGTAGCATCTAACCCAAATTTCTTTACATATATATTTATTTTCATCTATATAGAACGCTCGTATCAATTATGAGTGTTCCACCTTCAGAAACAATGGCGCTACTGGCAATTTTTTACAAAACTGAAAACTAGTATTTTTGTTTTAAAAATTGAAATATTAGGAAAAAACTAGTACGTTTAGCTATATAATAATATTAATAAAAAAGTTATAAAAGTTTACGTAGAATTTAAAAATAAGTTAAAAAATAGGATGTTCCATTTAAAAAAAAACATATGTTATAGCGGCCACACTTTTTTTAAGTACCCTGTACACTCAAAAATAATTTTAAATTGTGCACCTTAACATTCCCTAAAACTATTGTATTTAACATTTTTTCATCATTCCCGAAACAAATGAGATAATAAATTTACTCTATCGTTGTCTCATCCTGTACATACTTTTTGCAGCGTCCAGGTGTATGTAACCCCATGTATAAGATTTCAACCAAAATTTGTATTTATGTGAATAAAATATTTTTCAGTTTATTTGTAAAACGTCTCTCTGTTTTATACAATAAGATATATTAACTAATGCACACTGCTGTTTTCTTTTGTTAACATTACTTCGTTTATAATTTAGGCTCATAATCAAGCAAACATCTTCAACCTGAACCAAAAACAGGAAAAAATACCAAAAATAATAATAAAAATATCAGATCTTACTAAAAAAACGGAAGAAGTGATAACAAAAAAAAAACATACATCCTCTTCTTGTTATTATTTCAGATTCTCCCGTGTTACTTGTTTTGTAACACTTTTAAAAAGTTAAAAAGGTATTCCCGAGAGCAAGTTTTTTTGACTAAGTCAAATCGAAACCGAACAATCTAAAGCTTGATTTTGTGTATTTAGAATACTTGTTTTATATCTTTACTTTTCCTTTATACGTAAACATTAAGTTTCCTTAGCAATTGAAGAAGTTTAAGTACTTATGAATAATTCAAATTTCTAACTTAAACTTGCGAACATTTTAGTAAAATAGCACTAATTATAAAAAGGAAAATCGGTAAAGTGAATTACCCAGTAATTCTCTGGCGAACATGAACTTATAAAATTTATAGTGAATTGGGCTTTGTCACACTAAGTAATAACTTAATCCACTACAAGTTGATACTTCATTAGCTATATGACGATACTATTTATGTTTAAACTAAAGCTAATAAAAATTTAACGCAGTTTTCAGAGTTCTCGACTAAAAGAACATTGAAAAGAACATACAAAAACAAACTTCTTGCCTGCTCTAACAATTCTAGGTCCTTTTGGTCAGTCGCTAATGACGTTAGTTAAAATTTCACTAAGTCTACTATACCACCACTCGGCTAGATAATACCATTACAAGAACACCTGTTGAGAAAGCCAACTTGTTGGCTAAACTCTCCTTCACATTCTCCTGTCGATTTTTAAGGAAAAACACTACCCACGATTCCCATAGTTCAGTCAAGGATGCCCGATATTGTCTTCAGAGAGCGTATCATAAAACGTATTTTACCAGGTGTACAAGTATGAAATGCGGATTTCAGACAACAGGTGGTGCACCCAATGCAGTTTGTGCTATAAAGATTTGACATTGTGCCATTTTGTTGTGTCATCAACAAGTGTCAGATGCGCACGAGTGATAAATTGAAAAAGTGTGTGCATAGTGTTGTGTTGTTGTGTTCAATATGTCGAAATTTATACTGAACAAAGAGCATTCGCGAACAGCATTAATTTTTTGTTTTCATTTGAAGAAAACTGCTGTTGAATCATACCGATTACTTCGAGAAGCTTATGGTGAACATGCTCCATCGCAAGATACGTGTGAATGATGGTTTCGCCGTTTCAAAAGTGGTGACTTCAATGTTGCAGGCAAGAAACGTGGAAAACCGTCAAAAAAATACGAAGATGTGGAATTGCAACCACTGTTGGACGAAGATGATTCGCAACAAGCTGTTTCCAATCGGCTACAAGAGATGGAAATGATTCAGAAGACCGGTAGATGAGCACCACATGAGTTGAAGAACGACAAGCAAATGGAAAAGCGCAAAAACACGTGTGACATTTTACTCGCTCGGTACAAAGAGAAGTCGTTTTCGCATCGTATAGTTACAGGGGATGAAAAGTGGATTTATTTTGAGAAACCCTAGCACAAAAAATCATGGATAGGCCAGGCGCACCATCCACATCGACCGTAAGACGGAATCGCTTTGGCAGAAAGACGATGCTCTGTGTTTGGTAGGACCAGAGGGGCTTGGTCTATTATGAGCTGTTAAAACCTGGGGACACGGTTAATACTAAACATTACCAACAACAATTGACCAATATGAACCGTTCGCTGCTTGAAAAAAGGCCAGAATACCGCAAGAGGCAACACAAAATCATTTTTCTTCATGACAATGCTCCATCATATACGGCAACACCAGTTCGCGACTCGTTGGAAGCACTCAGCTGGGAAGTTCTACCCATGCCGCTTACTCACCAGACTGGGCTCCTTCCGATTACCACTTGTTTGCATCGATGGGTCACGCATTTGGTGAGCAGCGCTTTGGTTCGTACGAAGATGTGAAAAAATGGCTCGATGAATGGTTTGCAGCAAGAGGGGAAGATTTTTACTGGCGTGGTATTCACAAATTGCCCGAAAGATGGGAAAATATATAACAGGCGATGGAGCATACTTTGAATAAAGCACTTTTTATCATTCTTTCCGAATTTAACATGATTTTTTAGAAAAGAAATTCGCATTTCATCGTTGTACACCTGGTAATGAAGTTACACACCAAAAAAAAACAGCTTTTGGCGCTGATGGGATATCCGCCATAGTACTCAAATATGCTTAAGTGAACTCCATTAATTGCACAGGTATACAAAAAAATCTTTGCCTTTTAAGTGAGACAGGTCTTTTCTTAAGTATTTTTTTATGCTGAATCCAGAAAAATCACAAAAAAGACATCCACTATGAGGTTTTTTTTTTGTTTTCAGAAAAACACGTAAAGTTGCCCGAAAACTATTAAATTAAAAAAAAAAACATTTTAATAAATAATGTAAAACTGTATCATTAAAATTATGGTATAAAATTATTTCGGATATCTTTAAATATTCTGAATTTATATTCATCATAAAAACTTAAAAATGTTTTAGTCTTCATGTTTAACAAAACACATCCATACACCACCTTTAACTAAACTACGTATCAAAATGCTGTTTAAAACAAATGTGTGCAACCTCTAAATTAAAAAAAAATGTTTTTAATTTTTATTAATATTGAACAAAACCATTATTTCATTGCATTTATTTAGTTAAAAAGCATTTTATTAACCACATAGCACCCTTGTAAGTGCTAATAACGAGTTTTTTGTTGAAACTGAACATAAAAGTTTATTTTTTGATGTAAAGTTAGGGAACTTAAACGAACACTGAAAATAATAGTTTTGTTCAATATTAATAAAAATAAAAACAATTTTTTAATTTAGCGGTTGCCCATATTTACTTCAAACAGCATTTTGCTACAGTAGCTTAGTTACGTAAGATTAGTTAAAGGTGGTGTATGCGTATTTTTTGTTAAACATGAATACTAAAACCTAATATTTTTAAGTTTTAATGATAAATGGTGATTCAGAATATTTAAAGATGTCCGAAATAGTAGTTTTATTTCCATAATTTTAATGATTATACAGTTCTACATTATTTATTAAAATGATTTTTTTTTTCAATTTAATAGTTTTTTCTGGCAACTTTAAGTGTGTTTTCTGAAAAAAACCTCACGGTGGATGACTATTTTACGATTTTTTTTTGGATTCAGTATAAAAAAATACTTAAGAAAACACGTATCTCACTTAAAAAACAGAGAATTTTTTTTTGTATACCTGCGTTATCGACCATTTTTCAATATATTTAGAGGACCACTGAGTTTCTCGCTTCTTTCAAGGTGAAGAGCGCTTCTGAACCTTTTACATCGACACCAGTTTGGTGGGAGGATCACAATGGTACACCCATTTCCTGTAAAAATTCGCAAAAAATAGTTGTTATTGTTTTCTAGAGTTCCCAAGAAATTTCTTTTCTCTCCAGTTTTCCATTCGTATGGAGTTTTTATAACCTTTTTGCAGAATTTTCAAAATTTTAGTTTTGAATTCTGTAGTTTCTTTAGCAGACACTAAGATCTTCATTCACTGATCTGCAAATAGAAATTGCCCAACAAGTCTGAGTTTTTTCTCAGTTTCTATCTGAACCGGTTTGTCTGACATGTACATCAACTGTCATCATTTACTAGTATGCTGAATTTAAACGCGGTCGTACAGATACAAATGATGCTGAACGCTCTGGACGCCCAAATGAGGTGGTTACACCGGAAAACATTAAAAAATCCCCAAAATTGTTTTGGATGATCGTAAAGTGAAATTGCGTGAGATAGCTGACACTCTAAAGATATCAAAAGAACGCGTTGTTCATATTTTGCATGAACGTTTGTGCATCAGAAAACTCTGTTTGAAATAAGTACCGCGTTTGCTCACAGTGGACTAAAAACAACAACGTGTTAATAATTCTGAACGCTGTTTAGACCTGTTTAAGCGCAATAAAAAGGATTTTTTCATGCGATATGTGATAATGGATGAAACATGGATCCACCCCTACATACCGGAATCAAATCGGCAGTAAGCTGAGTGGACAGCAGCCGGTGAAAGCCGCTCAAAGCGACCAAAGACACAACAGTCAGCTGGGAAGGTTTTGGCCGCCATATTTTGAGATGCGTATGGAATAATTTTCATCGACTATGCTGAGAAGGGAAAAACCGTTAATAGCGAATATTATATAAAGTTATTGCTGCATTTGAAGGTAGAGACTGCAGAGAAACGGCCGTAAATGAACAAGAAAAAAGTGGTCACAAGTCAATGGTTATGATGGAAAAATTGCATGAAAAAAGTTCGAATTGCTTCCTCATTCACGGTGTTCTCTAGATTTGGCCTTCGGCGACTATTATCTATTCGCAAACCTCAAAAAAGTGATCGCGGGAAAGACATTTGGCTCCAATGAAGAAGTTATCGCCGAAAGTAAGGTGTGTTTTGAAGGCAAAGACAAATCCTTCTACAAGAAAAGTATAGAAATGTTAGAAAAGCATTGGACTGATTGTATCGCTCTTAAAGGAGACTGTATTGATGAATTAAATCGAAGTTTACAAAAAGATGTGTTTTAGGTAGCTAGACCAAAAACTTTTTAGCCTACGTGTTAACAACCAAACAATTCTTATTGTATAACTTAAACTATCTTCGTTTTAAACAGCTTCTTTAAACTCTACCGTGCCTTTTATATATTTGACAATAAATAATTGAAAAAAATACAAAAAATAACATAATTTTGCGATTCCACGACTACAAGAAACCTAATAAGAACACGTAACATGGTATATACGAAACAACCCTTTTTAAAACCTCCCTCTACTTTTTTAACTCCTTTATTTGTTCATTGTCCCATCATAAACATCAACAAAAATCAACATAATGATTTAGAAAATATAAACAATTTTTCTCGACCCCCACTCTTTTCACCCCTTTCCCTCGAAGCAATATTACACAAAAACTCAAGGTTATGTTCCTACTTCAGTTAATATATGTGTACCAAATTTAAAATCGATATATTTTTTCGTTCCAGAATTATCATGCCAACAAAGAGGCAGACAGACAACACTCCCGAAATGCAGGACTATGTTTTTCGTAATCTGAGGACCCTAAAACGTAAAGGAATGCAAATATTTCTGATAATGATTATTTCACAAATACAATACTCTAACAGAAAGCAGTATTAGATCGTAACTGATTTATTTCAGTATTAATTACCATCATATACAACGAACTAATTTTTCTTAACTATGTTGGGAATGTGGAATCTTTGGCACAATGGTCCTACTCTGTATATATCACCATTATACAAAACACTTTATTTTTGTCCTCGACGCGCGTTTCACTAACCATGTTAGCTTCATCAAGAGCAATGACTGACTTAAGTCAATTTTTGTTAGGCTGCGAATATACACAATTTTAAGGAACTATAATTACAAAACGTCAAAACAAGTCTTATGGTAGAAATATGAATAAATATTTCAGAAAAAAAAAACTATATTAATTCAAACTGTTTCGCAAGCGTAATCTAACGGAACGCCACTGGTAAAGAGTTTTATAACCTGTATCGACTGCTTTATGCTCTATATACACGACAACGCCGAAATTAGCTTGTTCCCTTGTTTATTGGCTAAAATTAATCAATAAAATAAATATACCTATCCTAATACACCTTTAGTTTGATAGAGAGAAACCTTAGATGTAGCAATCTAAGAATACGCAAATTATACCTTCCTTAAAAAAACACATAAAGGTTATATTTGTGTACCATTTGGGAAAAACTAGATAAGTCGATTTTTCCCTAAAATGAGATAAATACGCTGGGCGACTCATATTGGTGCCCTACACATTGTGTAAAAGTAGGTAAGTCGAAATGTCAATGGTATCCGTTAAATCGCATTGGGCGTTTTGATACAACACGGAAATTTATTTACGGATTCACATAATTGCATTTATCCATTTTTATCAAATCGGTGTTTGGGTCCTAAAATAGACTAAACGTATTTATCTTGGTTTTACAAACATTTACCCAGTTGCTGTAAAAAGATAATTACCGTTATTCAGTTCTTGAAACGCTTCTTCCATTGGCAAAAACTAGATAAGTACAATTATCCTAATTGATGACCTTAAAACTGTTGGTGATTTTTAGTAGAACTCTAATTGTCTTATTTTACTTCTCTATGGACTAAAAGGTAAGTAATGATATCTAAATATTCACGCTAAAGACGAGTTTTCCGAGAAAAAAAAAAAACTCGCTCCAGGTTTGCTGAACGCAATTCAAGGAATTTCAACTCAGCTTATTCCTTCTATGCTCGTGATTTTCTCAGTTTCTTTTAAAGTTTCGTATAGTGAGGGTGTGTTTCTCGTAAACTTTAAAAAATGGCGCATCAAAGAGCAGTTTTTTTGATGGCGCTAAAAGAAAATGCTTTCACCAAAAAAGCAAAGTCCGATGCTGTACCCACGTCTTCGAATACCGCCCTTTTACAGGAAGGTGGGTTTACGATTTTTTTAAATTTATCTATTAAGTAAGTTATAAATTGATTCTTGATTTTACTAACATATAAAAATTATTTTATCTATTTCTGCTTGCTAACTACCATCATCACTAAACTATCTATCTATGAACATAATAAATTTTTGGGAAATTCCTTCTTTTAGGTCAAGACGATAATTTACCTATTAACATTAATATGGACATGACATTTGATGACAATGATAACCATGCTAGTATTTTGGAACAAGGTATTTCTGAACGGTTGTTTTAAGCAAATTTTAAGTTTAGATGCTAATAATATTATACTTTTTAGACCTCTGTCTGTCAGATGACAGTGATTTGGACCCAAGTTTTGAGCCAAAAGATAAAGACTTCGTGGAATCTTCAGAAGAATGCAACTCTGATAATGATATAACTTCAACTGATGATCATTTAAACAAACCACAAATTTTAAAGAGACAAAAGAAGATTCCAGAGACCAGAGGCGAAAATGGGGACAATACTGAACGTGACCTTAGATCTTTATTAGACGATATGATTGACTCAGTTGTTGGTAAGAAAAAAAAAATATTTAAAAATGACAGTCGAAAGCAAAGAGAACAAAGAAAATTTTGTAGAAATTTTGGGAAAGCTTTATATTACTCAAAGTGGAGTTCAAAAGGGTGCTAGGAAATTAGTCGATTTGGCTTCATGTAGGTTAAACTGTAAATCTCGATTAAAAAGTGAGGATAGGCAAATGATTTTTGAGCACTATTGGGCCCTTGGTACTCGTGATAAAAGAGCAAATTTTATTGGTTCTGCCGTAAAAATAAATTTACCAAAAACATTAAAAACAGCCCCGAAAAATAGAAATAGAAGTATTTCTTGCACGTACACGTTTTATGTCAGAAATCAGCTTACTACTGTATGCAAGCAGTGTTTTTGTAAGATCTTGGGTGAAAAAAAAGGATTTGTTGAATTGACGGTAAAGAAAAAGCAGTTGTCTCCTAGTGGGATTATACCAGATGATGCTCGTGGGAAACCTGCTTCTGCCAATAAACGGTCAGAACAAGATATAGCAGCAGTTTATGATCACATAAAAAGGTTTCCTAGCTATGAAAGCCACTACTGCCGGCAGCGAACGTCCAAGAAGTATCTTTCCAGTGATCTCAATATCGCAAAAATGCACCGCTTGTATGTAGAAAATGCAACTAATCCTGTCTCTATAATCTTATATTCTAAGTGTTTTCACGATTTAAATTTATCATTTAAGCAGCCTAAAACAGACACATGTCACAAATGTGATTTATATGATATGAAAATAAAATCGGAAATAGATGATGACGAAAAATTAAAAATTACTGAAGAAAGGGATATTCACCAGAATATGGCGGAATACGCGTACAAAACCAAGCGTGAAGAAAAGAACGAAGCCAAAAAAAATTTTAAGAAACATGTTGCTGCATTTGATCTACAGCAGTGTTTACCGACACCTTTTCTAAAAACATCCGTCGCTTTTTATAAAAGGCAACTGTGGTCATTCAATTTGACAGTCCACAACCTGGGGAATAATAAAAGTACTTGTTTTATGTGGGATGAAACCATCTCCTCTAGGGGAGCAAATCAAATTGCTTCGTGCCTCTTCAGTCATCTGAAAAATCTGCCCTCAGATGTTGAAGAGGTAACTTTGTACTCAGATACTTGTGGGGGGCAGAATAAAAATAATATCGTTGCATTAATGTTTTTGTTCGCCATTAGAGTATTGCCCATTAAAGTAATCAATCATAAATTTCTAGTCAGTGGGCATACTCATATGGAGTGTGATGCAGATCATGCGGTTATTGAAAAAGCTAAAAATCATACTGGCATGAAAATAAATCACCTCCATAATTGGATACAACTAGTGAGAAATAGTAAAACTAAAAATCCTTTTCAAGTGGTTCCAATGAAAATGGAGGACTTTTTTGATTTTGCCTCATTATCCAAGAAAAACGGACCGTTTATGTTAAAAAAACAAAATACATGGAGATAAGTTTTTGTGGAAACCAATACAGTGGTTACAGTATACCAAAGATTCGCCAAATATTATATTTTACAAGATGTCACTCGAGGAAAATCATGAGTTCAAGGAAATTAACTTTGGTAGGAAGGGAAAAACAATGATTCCACGATCTATTCCTCTGTTTAGCAATGAGCCTTTGAAAATAAGTCAAGAAAAAAAAAAAGATCTATTGGATTTATTACCATTGATCGATGCAAATTTTCATGAATTTTTCAAAAATCTACGAACGAATGATAGCATACCAGAAGATCCTGATTTACAGACAATCGATCCTGACGATGAATAAAACTGAATATTAAATTTATAATAATAATAGTATCAACATTGCAGCATCCTTTTAACTCCTCTTTCTTCATTTACTTTATATTTTTAAATATTGTTAATTTTTCTTTGTGTATGGCCAATAAATATTTTTGAGCAAAATACATTAAATTAGTCATTAACATTTCATTAACTATCATTTGTAAATACTTCATTGTGTCGAATTAAACTTTGTTATGTTAAAGTCGTAAAAAAATGTATCTCCTTCTCCAATTAAAAAAAAAATGTTAATAAAAGTTATTTTTCATTTTGTATTATGTCTGCTTCTTATTTTGGTTACTACCCAGTAATTAACAAAATTACCATTGGTGTAAGAGTGAAAAAGTAAGTAGAAAAAATTAAATTCAAAAGACAAAATCATGATAATTTATGGCGAATAACTAGATAAGTGATGGTGTAAAATAGACAATTCTTCAGATTTCTGGTAATTAACTAGATAAGTGCGGGTGCAATTTTAGATAAGTCCTAAAAATTTAAGAAACAATAAAAAAATTAAATAAACATGCATTTCTTAATAAAATATAGAGAATTTGAAGAACAATGGTGTTTGGAAAAATAATTTATGAAAAAAAAAATCGATTTACACTAAGAACAGAAAACTTCAAAGCGCTGCCCTGAAAACCTGTGATTTTGGACTTATCTAGTTTTTCCCAAATGGTACAGATTTATACGTTACTGTATTGTACGAAGCTAAATTATAATAGAAGAACCGACATTCTCATATCACACAACACTCTTCTTCAACGACTTTTTCTAATGTCCCAGAATTATCATGCTTCCATGACCACTATTATTATATTTGGTATATTATCAATAAAATAGTATTGAATGTCGACTAAAACAAATTTTTATCCCAGTCATCAGGTGTTCAAACCTTCGTAGTGTGCTTCCTTGTATATATACTTTTTCAATATTCGCACTTACTCCATTTCTTGTCTTAATGTAAAGGATATTACTGTAAAGCGAACAGTTACTTTTTTTTCTAATTTCTGTAACTTGTAGTAATCTGAGATAATGGCTATACGAATACTCTTCTGGTATACTTGTTTCTACTTAATCATTCGTACACCACCATACTTCCTAACGTTATACTCGGTCAAAGGTTTTTCGCAAATTAAGAAAGATCCTATAGATTACACAGGGGAACAGCTGTTTTGGTGTCGAGGTTTTTTGAGCTGATTCTATATCAATTTGATGTCCTGAATTCAAATAACGTATTCATTTGTACCTAGGAGCTCAAATTTTTAAGATATACAATTTTAGAGAAATATAAGTTACATTATTGTAACTCAAATCCGTAAGTGTAGTAAACAAAAGTAGATACGAAATTTTTATTTTAGTTATACAAAATACAATATTATGTCGTACTTACAAACAAAAAAAAAACATTGAAGAAATGAAATAGTCACTCAACACTTGGAAAGCTTCTTTTCCGCGACATTCTTGAATGTTTTTTTAAACAGTCCCTTTTTAAACTCCAGCAGTAATCTGCCATCATGTGCATGTCCCATCTTCCTTGGTAGCGGTCCTCCATAACTTTAATATCTTGGTGAAATCTTTCACCTTGTTCCTCACTCATGTCTCCTAAATTTTCTGGAAAACGGTCTAAGTGGCTGTGTAAATAGTGTATTTTAATACTCATATTGCACCCTAAGGATTTGAAACTATTAAGCATCTTGTTAACCATTTCAACATAGTTTTGAGCTTTATGTTTGCCTAGAAAATTTTCTACAACTGCAACAAATGATGTCCAAGCTTCTCGTTCAACTTGATTCATTGAATTTATGAAGGTAGGATCCTTAATTAATTGTCTTATTTGTGGGCCGTCAAATGTCCCTGCTTTGAGTTTTTCTGTGCTCAACTGATGCATTTTTACCCCTATATATGCAAAACAAGACCCATTCTTATCAAGAGCCTTTACAAATTGCTTCATTAAGCCCAACTTTATATGTAACGGAGGAAGTATGATTTTTTCTCTTTCAACCGAAGCATCGTTAATGACATTCTTTTCCCCAACGTCCATGTTTTCTCTCTGAGGCCAATCTTTTCTAACCCAGTGGTGTGTTTTGTCCCTACTATCCCAGAGGCACAAGAAACACGGATATTTCGTGTAACCACTTTGCTGCCCAAGAAGAAAGTTTACCATTTTTAAGTCTACACAAATCATCCATTGATGTTCGTAATACTTTATCTTCTGCAAGACCAAAGCTATGGTATTATATTCTTCTTTCAGTTTCGTTGAGTGAGCTAGTGGTATTGAACCATATTTATTCCCATTATGTAGAAGGACACATTTTAAACTTCGCTTTGAACTGTCAATAAATAGGCGCCAATCATCTGGAATATATTCAGAAAGTCCCATTTCTTTCATGAGTCCCCTAATTTCGTGACAAAATACAAGATTGTCTTCTTGAGAAAAGAATGGTAGCAGATCTTTTTCTCTTGTACGGTAAAAGGTAATTTTGGTTCCTTGTTCCAGTAAATTTTTGTCGTTCAACCTAGAAGCCAGTACTTCAGAAGCTTTTTTCGATAAATTGAGATCCCTGGTGAGATCATTTAATTCATTTTGATTGAAGCGTTGAGGAACTGATGACGTCCCCTCATAGTCACTGTTAGTTTCATTAGCATCAGAACTTTTATTAGCATCAGAAGAGCGATCAGAGGGAAAATATTCGTCATCAGAGATATGTGGTAGCTGATGAAATGTTGGAATCGGTATTTCATCTGAGTGCGGGATAGGGCGTATTGCCGAGTCTAAATTGGGATAAGTCCACTTACTGCGGTTATTTCGATTGATTCCATTAGTATTTACTAAACAGAAATAACAATCATTGAAGTGGTTTTTTGGTTCTCTCCAAACCATTGGTACGCCGAATTTTAGACATTTTCTTTTCCCGGTAGTCCACTGCCGTAAATGCTCTGTGCAAGTTTTACATACGAGATGCGGGGCCCACGTTTTGTCCTGATCACCAAGCTTAACTCCAAAGTATCCAAGATACGCTTGCTTTACAAAGTCAGTAATAGTTTGTCTGTTTTGTTGAAACATGTATTCTCCGCATATATAGCAAAACACATCAGGTTGATTTACACAACTTCTTCTTGAACTGGAACCTGAACTCATTTTAATTCTGTTCAATAACACAAAAACACTCTTTTCTTAACATAAAATAACACGCCGAATTCGATCTACTCTCATTAGTAAGAACGCACAAACTGACGAGACTTACCCGAGTTAGGTGATTAAAAGGGTCAGGTACCTGATAGGCAATGGTTCCACTATTTATAGATTTACCTGGAATTTACTCAATTACAGACTGACAATAAAACCATTGTACCTACATTAATGAATATATAATAATTTTAGAACTCTCATAAATGAATATACTGAATAAAAACCACATTGGTAGATAAGTTGATGTATCTAAAAAAGTAGAGCTGATAGAGAAAAATGGATTGCATGTATAGATTTAGCGTCCCAAATATAGTTAAAATCAGCTCTAAAATCCCAGGCACCAAAACAAAAATATTTTTTTGTTGCCCTGTGTTATTCTTATTGTTTTTATTAAATTAAAAGCACTAGCAACTCAGATATATCAGGGAAATAAATACAGTCGACACTGTTTATAGTGAAACTCTGTATAGTGAAAAACTCTTTATAGTGCAATTTTTTCAAGACCTAGAATATTTTAATGAAATTTTATGTAAAAAGCCCTGCATATAGTGAATCTATAAAATAGTAACACTCTATATAATAAAATTTTTACCGGAATTTTATGTATAAATTTTTATGCATTTATTGAGATCTTGGCCATTTCGGGTTTCCCATTTTTATCTAACATTAGCACGAATTCTATTTTTATGACGCATTCTTTTGAAAAGGTTCTTAACGCGTTTATAACGCCTAATGGTTGGCAATAAATCAGGTAGATTTCTGTGAGAAACCCGGGGAATAACCCATTTTATAGAAACCCGGAGAAAAACCGATTTTATAGTTGAGGCCTAGTAATTCGCAAATTCAGGTTCAGTTTCTTTTTGTTTAAGAATCAAGTAAGATGTCCAAGTGAGTGTGTTTAAATTTAGCTGAGAAAATTAAAGTTTTGGAGGAAGTTGATAAAGGCTGCAAAAAAATTGATGTTGCAGCAAAATTTGGTGTTTCTCCAAGTTGCGTCTCGCTGATAATAAAAAGTCGCGACAATATCATCAAGAAACCTAGTGTTCCAAGCAGTCGAAAACGAGTACGGGTGAGTACTTACCAGGATGTAAATGAAGAAGTTTTACGATGGTTTCAAGTGGCCTGTACGCATCAAAACGTACCAATATCGGGAAATTTAATAAAGCAAAAGGCTCTACAATTTGCTAAAGAATTTAACTGCGGTAATTTTCAAGCTAGTGAAGGGTGGTTGAGTGCCTGGAAGACTCGCAATTCAATTGTTTTCAAGACGGTGTCTGGCAAGAGTGCAAGCGTTAGTCAGGAGGACTGTGACATTTGGACTGAAACTGTTTTAAAAAGTGCATTGAAAAAGTACGAGCCAAAAAACGTTTTCAATTGTGATGAAACCGGTTTGTTTTTAAATGTTTGCCAATTAAAACTTTTGCTTTTAAAAGTGATAAATGTTTTGGTGTTAAAACAAGTAAAGAAAGGGTGACACTTATGGTTGGAGCAAACATGGATGGCTCAGAAAAACTGAAATTACTGCTCATAGGTAAAAGCAAAAATCCCCGTTGTTTAAAAGAAGTTAAATCTCTGGAGTTCGATTACGCCAATAACTCTGATATTTTCGAAAAATGGATCAAAGAACTGGACACGAAAATGAAAAGCCAAAAGCGAAAGATTGTGATGTTTGTATACAATTGTCCTGCACATCCAGTTACTGTAAGTAAAAAATTAAGGAATATTGAATTGATCTTTTTTTCACCAAACATGACCTCCAAATTGCAACCTATGGACCAGGGTATTATAAAAAACATAAAACATCATTACCGAAACAGAATTGTTCACAAAATTGTTAATGCGATTGATAACAACCTTCCAGTCCAAAAATTGATTACCCTTAAAGAGTGTATAACCGAAGTCACTAAAGTATGGAGTGAAAACTCAGAAAACTATCAAAAACTGCTTTTCTAAAGCAGGTTTTATTGAAAAAATTGACGAATGGGAAGAAGAAGACGAAATGGATCTCGCTACCTTAAAAAGGCAATGGGGTATTCTACAAAAAACTGCTACCGTCGACGCAGATTTTTTACTTGAAGATTTCTTAGAAATCGACAATGATGTTGGCAAGACAGATTTCCCAACTGACTAAGACATAAATGACGATATAAAAAGTATAGAAGATCATGAAGAAGAAACTGAAACCGGGGAATGTCCTGCTAAATTTAGTAAAAATGAAATAAGAAATGCATTTGACATTGTGCGAACTACTCTCAGGGGCCAGGAAAGTGTACCTGATCAAATCTTTATGCATTTGAATAAATGCGAGAATTTTGTTGAGCAACAATTATTTTTCAAAAGTAATGTTCAAAAGAAAATAACCGATTATTTTTCCTAGTACGTATGTACGTAGTATGAACATATGTATTAATAGATTTTGTATTATTCTTTTTATTTCGTATGTAGTACATACATACATAAAGTCCGTACGTTATATCTTTACACGTGCGTCATAGTTTTCAGGCAATATCCCAATAGACAAATATTATAATAGTCGTCTGTTATATGGCTTGAAAACTATGACACACGGGTAAAGACACACGTACGGATTTTATGTATGTATTTAGCCCTGTACATGCTATGTACTATTTAAACTTTCAAATGTTTAATAAAATCTTTTCTAATAATTTAATTTTGCAATTTTTTTTTGTTGCTTGTACCTTATAAAATACAAGTAAATGATTACCAATATAAAATACATACATAACAATATATACGGATTTTTTCTTTATATAGTGAAAAAGTTTCTATAGTGAAATTTCAGTCAACATTTTGGTCTTTCACTATATAGAATGCCGACTGTATCTTGATGTAGAGCTGTTTCAACAACACCCGGTAAAGAAAGCCAACTTGTTAGCCTTGCTTCACACTTCGCTGTTGATATCCAGGAAAAACACCACCCACTATTCTCAGTGTATAGGCAAAGAAGCAAGATATTGTTTTCAGACTGCGTGTCATAAAATGTATTTTAATGAAGCCAGACATCAAAAAAGCGCCTAGCGGTGGTGGGATCTACCGGAGCAATCAAAAAATGCGCGAGCGAATTAACACCAGTCTTTTACAGACTTTTCAACTTATCCTATAAAAAAGAAATATTTTCTTCCTACTGGAAATGTGAAAGACCTTGCCATACAGCTATCAACCAGTCAGTAATATTGAAAAATATGGAAAAGGCTATTAACCAAGATATTTTAAAACATCTGGCAGGATTTAATATTATTAGCGATCATTGTTGTGACTTCCTCAAAGATTAACAGAAGATCTTCTGTTCCGCACCTGATATATCTCGCCTATATGATGTCTAAAAGGTTTCGTGGTTCCTTAAAGAAATACTATCTTGGGGTGACTGTAACTAAGTGGAATTTAAAGCTGCAAAAACCCAGGTGGTAGTTTTGTCTAGAAAATTAATGTTGCAGAACTCGAGGGAGTTATGTGAAGACACTACATTGGACGTTAAGTTGGGACACTAACATGTAGCACGCATAACAAATACAGCTTCTCAAAAACTGGAAATATTATTTTAGACGAGAAAGCTTTAACCTACTTAGTTCCAATATCTCCCACTGGAGCAAGGGGTAGAAGAAAACGCTTCTTATCTAAGTTCTTGTATCACCGTTTTTCTCCACGTTGTTTTACGTCTGCTTATTTCTTTTTATAGCTCCCTCAGGTTTTCTGAGGGTGGGTCGTATCTGTCTCTATTTTCTTGTCTGGATCTGTTCCCTGATGGACTGCTATTGGGTTATTTTTAACAGGTCTTCATTAGATCTAGTATTTAGCCATCGGATACGTAGAATTTGTCATAAGCATCTGTAAGTGAAGACCTGAAGACTTGGGATCTGCTCCGTTACCCTCCATGTTTCGTATCCATACAAGAGAACGGACACCATGTTGCAGTTAAACAGTCGCATCTTAGCTCTGTGTGATAGGTCCCTGCTTCTCCAGACTAGATACAGTTAGACAAAGGCTCAGTTTGCTTTTCGAATCGGGTTTTTCACGTCCTCCTCCGCTCCCACTGTAGTCGGAATTATATTGCCGAAGTAAAAGAAAGATTCAACCTGTTGTTCGAATTTCCATACTTCTTGTTTTGGTTTTTCTAATTTGGTCTTCATATCGAAGAGCCTTTGCAACAGTAGCCAAATATCATCAGCAAAATTGAGATTTTCTAGCCGGTCTTGCATGCCGCACTGAATACCTCTTTTCTTTCCAACCCCTTACGAATTCCCTTATTATTATGTCGAGTACCAAGAGGAAATTGATGGTGAGAGTATGCAGCCTTGCTTGCTGCGTAGTTATGGGTTCTGTTAAATTTTTCTCTTGTATTAACTGGCATTTGAAACCGACATACATTAGCTTGATGATCTTTATTATCTTAGACGAGATGCCGTACTCCTAAAGCGTTTACTACATGACCTTTCTCTCCAGCTGATCAAAAGCTTTTTCGAGGTCAAGGAAGGCAAGATGAAGGGTACCTCGGAACTCTGTATTTTGTTCTAATATGATAAGAAGTGTGTTTTTGTTAAGTTCACGCAGCTGCATTGTTGTTGAAAGCCTGTTTGCTCTTTTCATAACTTCTTCTCGACGCAGTGCGCAGTATTTGATGTGATAATGATAAGAATGATTCTTGACAGTACTTTGCTGGCCATCGAGAGCAAAGTGATGCGACTAGTTATTGTAGATTGTAGTGTTACTCTTTCTTGGTAACTTTACTATGTGGCACCTTCTCCATTCTTCAGGAATAATTTCCTCTTGCTATATCCTCGTCAGCAGTAGATGCAGTAGACTGGCGCTTATTTCTACATCGGCAGTCAAGACGTCTGATGTGATGTTGTCAACTCCAGGGGCTCTACCAACTTTGGAATGTTTTATTGCTAGTTCATTCTCAGTTAGCGTTCATGGGTGTAGGAGAATATCGGAATCCTCTTCTGATGTATGGTGCTGATGTGCAGGTGTTTCTGCTTCTATTTATCTGCCTAAAAGTTTGGCGAAGTGTTGTTTTCACTGATGTAGCTGCTGTTCCTTGGTAGCCAGGAGTTAGCCTTCCTTGTCTCGTACTGGTTTCCTACTTTCGAGTTTCTTTTTGAGAGTATTTTTATGATTTTATAGAGTGAGTTACTGTCACCTCTACATGCTGCCTTTTTTGCTTTTCTGGCTTGTTTATCAGTCCACTCTCTCTGATCGGTTCAAATGTGCATGGTCTGCTTGAGCGCTTGTTTTCTCTAGTCTTGTTTGAAGGGAGTGAGCATGTTTTTTCGAACATCCAGTCCTTCTTGAGCCTGCTCTTAAAGCCAAAGGTTACCTCGCTGGTGCCATTGAAGGCCCATGATACTTTAAGAGTGTCGTCATTTTTGTACTCAATGCTTGGAGGCGAATCTTTAGGTCTAGCTGGAATTTTTTTAGCTTGTCCTTTTTTTTCATCTTTCTCACATCAAAGAGCCTGCTTCTCTCTTTGAATTTCGTTAGACTTACTTTGATCTTTCGCTTAAAGTTTGCGACAACTAGGTGACGGTCGCTGTTAATGTCTGCGCCTCTCTTGTTCCTTACATCAGTTAGATATCTCGTGAATTTCTTTGAGGCTACAATGTGGTCTATCAAGTGACAAAAGTAACTTTATGAGGGAATAATGTGCCTCCTATGACCAAGTCGTTGCTTGCATAGAAATTGCCGTTTTCGTTTGCTTCTTCCAGGCTATGTGCGTCCATTACATGTTCTACGTCCTCGTTTTCTTGACCGAACTTGCGTTCAGATCTCCCATCCCAATAATGATATCCTTATTGACATTTTGCAGAGCGTTGCTGAGCTGCTGGTAGAATCGGTGTTTTGTACCTGGGACGGCTACTTCAGTTGGTGCATAGCATTGAAAAATTGAGACTTTTCGAATATGGGTTTTGAAACGAGTTAGGAGTCAGTCCAGTACCAGTTGCCACTCTATCAGGCTCTTCCTGGCCAAGCGGTTCATCGATATTCCGAAGCTACTTCGGTGTTCAGCCTCTTTTCTGGTGGGACTTGAATATGAAAACGCGAAGCCCTCTGGAATTTTGGACTCGACAAAATCTGTCCATCGTATTTGACTCATTCCCAGTATATCGAGTCTGTTGTTCTTCAATTCCTTCTTTGCCTACTTTAGTCTTCCTACTTGTCGCAGCGTTCGTACCATTCAATATTCCTATTTTTGTTTCCTCCCTTCACCGTAGAGTATGTCTGGTTTTTGTTTCCTTCTGTTTCAGTAATCAAATCAGTTTAGAAAGTGTAGGTGATCAGCACACAGCTTCCGATTGCTTTGGTGGGACTGCCATCTTATGGTCAGAACATCGTCCAGGTTATCTGTCTGAGTTTGCTCCCATAGCCAGCGTGGCAACGTTGACTCAAATCTTCTGCCCGCATCGCCGTTGGACCCATCCGCCCCAGGAGCTATTGTCCTCGCCGATCTGCTGGTTTTGGTCCGCTCCTGATCTTTTATTTCTCAAATTCCCTTTATATCTAGCGGGCATTCCTCTATCCGCCACCTACGAAAACGCCTAATAGGAGACCAGCAACGCCACCCCCAACTAAAAGAACATCGAAGGCAAGGGGAAAGCTGTATACTCCACAAATTTTATTCTTGTAGAAAGTAAAAATTCGACTAACGATGGAACACTGCTCGCAAACCTACGCTGCATTCGTTAGAGCTACGAGGCTGGTTTGAAAAGTCCGTGCAAAAATAAAAACTACTTATGTGTTTGGGGTAAACCTTTTTTATTTTTCGACATAGTCTCCTTTTAGGCTTATACACTTCGTCCAACGATGTTCTAGTTTGTTGATCCCTTCGGAATAATAGGATTTGTCCAAGTCTGCAAAATATCCATTAGTGTCTGCAATCACCTCCTCGTTTGAATAAAATCTTTGTCCCACCAGCCATTTCTTTAAATTGGGGAACAAATAGTAGTCCGAGGGAGCCAAGTCTGGAGAATAGGGGGGATGTGAAACGAGTTGGAATCCTATTTCCATTAATTTTGCGACCATAACTGCTGAGGTGTGTGCTGGTGCGTTGTCGTGATGGAAAAGGACTTTCTTGTGGGCCAATCGAGGGCGTTTTTCTTGCAGCTCGGTTTTCAAACGGTCCAATAACGATGAATAATATTGACCTGTAATAGTTTTACCCTTTTCCAGATAGTCGATGAGGATTATCCCTTGCGAATCCCAAAAGACAGTCGCCATAACCTTTCCGACCGAAGGAACGGTCTTCGCCTTTTTTGGTGCAGATTGGTAACCCATTGTTTAGATTGTTGTTTGGTCCACCACTTGGTAACCCATTGTTTAGATTGTTGTTTGGTCTCAGGAGTATAGTAATGTATCCATGTTTCATCCACAGTGACAAAACGACGCTTAAAGTCCTCCGGATTCTTCTGGAACAGCTGCAAACCATCCTTGCAACACTTCACACGATTCCGTTTTTGGTCAAGCGTGAGCAAACGCGGCACCCATCTTGCGGATAGCTTTCTCATGTCCAAATGTTTATACAAAATATTATGTACCCGTTCAGTCGAGATGCCCACAGCACTAGCAATCTCACGCACCTTAACTCTTCTGTCATCCATCACCATATCATGGATTTGATCAATGATTTCTGGAGTCGTAACCTCCACAGGCCGCCCAGAACGTTCAGCGTCACTTGTGCCCATATGGCCAGTCCGAAAATTTTGAAACCACTTATAAACTGTTCTAATCGAGGGTGCAGAGTCACCATAATGTTTATCAGGCTTCTCTTTAGTCTCCTGAGGCGTTTTGCCTTTCATAAAGTAATGTTTAATCACCACACGAAATTCTTTTTCGTCCATTTCTTGAAAATCACTCGACTTCCTTGATTCACACGAATGCCAAACACAAAGAAATAGACCAATATGGCTGAAACTTGGTGTGCGTTCATTCAAGAGATGCTACTAACTAAACATGACCTCGATACGCGCCGGTGGTGCCATCTCTCGGACTTTGCACGGACTTTTCAAACCAGCCTCGTATTAGCCTAACTGGAGATTTAGAACTAATCAGCGACCTTAATTCTTCAGAAGATCAAAGGACGATTGACGACTTGAGTCCATTCTATAATTACTTTTATGGAAAGTGTTCGATGGATGTAGTCCGCTTAATTCCTCCCAGAGTGGTGCATGTTAGAAATAATCGTTGCGCTAATCCATGATATTAAAACTTCTCACATAATTATTCAGGTATATATATGTAAAATAAAATAAAAAATATACATAAATTGTAAAGGTACTGAAATTTCAGTTTGGGCTAGTGATAAATAATGGGATTTTTTTATTATTTCTAGAGTATAAATCGTATACTCCACGAGAGCGAAGCCATGAGCATATACTTGAAAAATAAAATTTTAGATTACCATAATTAGAAAAAACGAGACACACATCTGTCAACCTGCCTGTCTGTTGAATATATTTTTCATTAACAAGTCAGAGTCTTTTTTTACATAAAATTATAATTTTTCTGTAAGTAAGTTTATTAAAACGCAAAAAAAGTAAAATAGAAACATGTTTGTTCCGTGTATCCAGACGGCGATTATAGTAGTGATAATTCTTGTATGCAGAAAAATTGAAGAATGCAAATTTTATCTTTATTAAGTAAACTAGCTTAAAAAAATCCAATAAACATTCGGCAAACTTCTCAGGTTTTTTATCGTCAAATTAAAATCATGAGCTATGTTATTAGGAATGGAACACTTGGTATGTAAGTCCAACTCACACTTCAGTATTATTAATTAAAATTTTACGCTTTATTTTTTTTGGCATACATATATTTAATTTACTTTAGAGTAGATAAAATATTTATTTTAGAAACCTTCCTAATTAAATTGAATTTTAACGTAAATAAATATTACTTACATTTATGACCCACTAAAATTGCATGAATATTTTCATTTTATACTAATTTTAAATATGTTATTTATTTATTATTTTTTAATTTATTTTTTTTTATTTATTATTTTTAAAAGATTCTGATGGATATGCATTAAATCAACTGTTAGTATTTATAATATCTGATCTCAAGGTCTTCATTATTTCAGAAAAAAAAAAACTGGCCAAGTGCAAATCGCACTTGAGCAATTAGTGTTACGTACGGTGATTGCTTTTAAAATAAAATAAAACCCTTACATAGGCTAAGTTAATTAGGTCCCTGACACACACATATATATATATATATATATATATATATATATATATATATATATATATATATATATATATATATATATATATATATATATATATATATATGTATACGTGGTATGTCTCTGAACTAATGAGAATGATTTATTTTTAAGTTTTTATTGAATGTATCTATAATTGAATATTGTCGCCTTCAAAGTATACTCCTTGAGAATGCACACAATGTCTTCAGCGATTTTGCCATTCTTGGTAACAATTCTGGAAGTCGTGAGTCTTTGGATGTTGTCTATTGTTTCGTAATGGTGACCTTTCAACTTCCGGTTAAGCGTTGAAAAAATAAAATAATCACTTGGAAGAATATCTGCACTGTAGAGTGGGTGTAGGAGTACTGGAACGTTCTTTTCTGCCAAAAATCCTCTAATCGACAATGAGGTGTGACTGGGGGCATTATTGCAATATAAGATCCAAGAGCTGGCAATTTCAAGTCGCCGTCTGGCCCTGGGGTACGAATTCTTTGTGAACAATTCCACGACAATCAAAAAAGATGATAAGCATGGACTTGATTCGAGATTTGCTCATGCGAGGGTTCTTCGGCCGCGGTGATGATGGTGTGTGCCACTCTGCGTTTTGTCCTTTTATTTCAGGATCGTACTCAAATAACCCTGCACCTGTAATCACTCTGTGCATGAAGTTGGATTTGGTTGTCAAGCGATCCAACGGTTCTTGGCTAATGGATAAGCGAATAAGCGCACAAATTTTTCTCATGCCTAGCTCTCTGTCACAATTCGATGAACAGTATCCTTACTCATACTTACGTCATGTGCGATCATCCTGACTGTTAACCGTCTGTCTCGTCCAGACCGCACCTTCGACACGCTTTCATCGGTTTTCGATGTGGACGGCGCCTTCCGGAGCGATGTTCGCGTTGACGTTTTCGCGGTCCTCTTTGAAAGCCTTGTACCATCCAAAAACTTGTGCTGATGACAAAGTAGCATCTTCATATGCTGTTCTTAACATTTGAAGTGTCTCTGAAGCAGTTCTTTCCAATTTAACACACAATTTAATTGCATATCGTTGCTCGATATTTGCCTAAATTTTTCGTGTGACGCGGTATTGGAACGCAACTGTAAACAACTAACGATCACACCGTTAACACTACACTGAGTGGACTGCACCTGTTCTGGTTTTCTGGTTTTAGCCTGATCCAGTGCTGCCATATTGAGCGTAAAAAAATTCGTACCACGTATACATATATATATATATATATATATATATATATATATATATATATATATATATATATATATATATATACATAGAAGCTAACTGTTCGCTTCGAGCGGCAGCAGCAGCAAGATCATGGTATCGAGTAGCAGCAGTAGCTAGAGTACTTGAATATGCCAAATGAGATTTTGGCGAAACGTCGTGCAAGTTTATTGTTAGATGAACCGATTGAAACCCGGAATTTTAATGTATTACATTCCACCATCCGTGAAAGCCTCTATTGTAACATATATATTTATATATATATATATATATATATATATATATATATATATATATATATATATATATGTATATATATACATATATATATATATATATATATATATATATATATATATATATATATATATATACATATATATATATATATATATATATATATATATATATATATATATATATATATATAAACATCCAATATGTACTTTCACGTTTTTTCTTAGTCGATAATGTTTAATGTGTAAATTAAATCTTTACTACCTAAATATTTGTTTAATTGAAAACAAATAAAATAAAACTATTTTCTCTCGGTACCCATCCGTAGGTGAATTGAAAAGTATATTAAAAAAACATCCGTCATACTGCCAAACAATATAGTTTTCATAGATTTTCTTTATACCAGATAAATTATCAGACGTAGTGCACTCATGATAATTTTCTCTTTCAGTCTACAGTTTACGAATAATATTCTACAATTTTTTAAAAAATTTTTGATCAGTTTCAAGATAGCAATTTTTGGCAATTTTTTTAAAAATAATACAAAGAAAATTGTATGCAAGTATTACATCATTTATATTTTTTTACACTCCTGTTTTCACAAACTCTCATTTGGCACCCTTCTTGGTAATTTCGTTTTTTTTTTATTTCCAATTTTACCCCCAAAACTAACGCTTTAAGTCAAAATTTAACTTTCAAAACTATACGGCTCTAACTGGGCCATCAATTCCTATATTTGAGCCAACTTTCTATGTCAAGTAGCTTCGGAGAAAATCGGATGTGACAGACGAACCGAAGAACACCGAAGTCACCCCATAAGTGTATCGTACGGAACATCAAAACATTTGAAAATATTTGAAATAAACTAGATTTATACTGATGTTCTTGGAGAAAACTATGTAATATTTTCTTATACTCTTTACTTCCTTCCCAGACACGCATTTCGAAAACAAATCCTAAATTGACCTTTCCGACATTCAAACCTTGACCACCTGATACTTTAAATGATAATTACTTTATGATGAGATATTAATGACAAAAAAAGTTGGGCGGAGGAAGAGCTTTAGAGATGTTTACAAATGAAATCTGAAATTCACCTCCATATGACATTTTTGCTAATACTGGAAATAATGAAAAAATAACAGAATTTTCAGATTACTCCACGCTAAAAACCACAAAGAGGATATATAACACAATATATAAAAAGAAACCTCATTAATTTGTTCTCATCTTTAAGATCTTATGCTCTACAATAAATAATTAGTCTTAAAATTTGTCCATTATCCCAACCAGAGGTTAAGAAAAACGTTTATATCACTATTATTTAACTACTCTAAGACTTTTAACTCTTCCCTAAACGCAATATCGCTCCAAAATTATAGGTTCCTTTCCTACGCCAACCACTATATTATAACAAATCGAATGACGAATAAACAAAAAGACCATAAGAAATATAATAATTATGTTTATAATTTTTTTTGCGTGACCTAAGGATCCTAAAACACAAAGAATAACACAGGCCAATAATTTTACCTTATTCCTATGTTTTATAGAGTCCGAAAATCATAACAAAAAAAGTCGTACCACCCACCGATTTTTCACATTTTAATATTCAAAACGTTAAAAGTTTATTTTTATCATTCGAATGTTATTAGGTTGGCAATAAAATCAGAATTTTATAAGGTTGGCAGTAAAATCAAATGTTATTAGGTTGGCAGTTCCGATAAATGTCACCGCTGTTTGTTTTCTTCCAGTTAATATAACCTCGCATTGCAGGGTTTAACCCATGTGCTTTAATTCACACTCAAAGTATGGCTTATCATGGTTGTAAAAACTTTCCTAACACTTTTTGTTATATATGTGGCGAGTTTGTGGTTAAAAAACATCAAAGAAACATTACTGATTTTGTAAAAAAAGTATACTTTGCATATTTTGGTGTAGAAAATCGGTAATCAAGAAAAAATGTTGGGCTCCTTACAAAGTATGTTATGTTTGTGTCGAGAATCTTAGGAAATGGTATAAAAAAGAAAAGAAAGCTTTAAGATTTGCAGTACCCATGGTATGAAGAGAGCAAGAAAATTATTCAAATGATTGTTATTTTTACAGCATTAATGTTTCTGGATATAACTCCAAAAATAAGAAAGTAATTGTCTATCCTAACTTTACTTAAGCTAATCGGCCGGTAAGACATGGACCGGGACTTCCTGTTCCTGAGCTATCTCAGTCTATTGATGACGTTTTACACTCCAGTCCCGAATTTAATGAAAGTCGAAAGGATGATGATGAGTTTTAATGTTCTCTAGAAAATTTAAAACCATAGTTGTTTACACAAGCTGATTTAAATGATTTAGTGAGAGATTTGAGTTTGACTAAGGAAAAAAGCAGATTTATTTGGTTCTAGGCTGAAAGAAAAAACATTTACTGGAATCTGGAACATCTATTTACCATTATAGAACAAGAGATCAAAATTGTAGCCTAATCAAATAAAAGTACGGTTTAAGTTTTTATTTTTTGTGTATCAAATTTTCCCTATTTTGAAATTTAATCGATGTCATATTGTGAGAAAACTGTGGGTAATACAAAAAAACTGATACCAGATACGGTTTCAGCACCCAAATATACATAACACTTAGATGTATTGGTTTAAAAAGTTTTTTACAAATATTTTTTTTGTTGGCCTGTGTAATTTACTTGACGAATACAATTTTATCCTTTAGTAAGAGGCATAAAAACTTCGAAATTTAAATAGTCTTAAGTAGTAAATAAAAAATAAAATATTTATCAAATAGCGTTAAAGTATTAAAAGTATTATTTCTACGTAAATCAATATATTATAGCCATGTCTAATACGAA
Source organism: Pachyrhynchus sulphureomaculatus (assembly GCA_019049505.1). Lineage (NCBI taxonomy): Eukaryota > Metazoa > Arthropoda > Insecta > Coleoptera > Curculionidae > Pachyrhynchus > Pachyrhynchus sulphureomaculatus. The sequence goes on along the minus strand of CM032456.1, from coordinate 4,899,416 downwards.
ATAACCGACCAAGTGCAAGTCGGACTTGCGCAGTTAGTGTTCCGGAAGTTGATTGCTTCTAAAATAAAAACTTTTGTTACGGAGGTATCAAATGAACAATGACTTCACAAAACACACTCCAAATGAGTGTTCAACAAAGTTTCTTCCGATCTTTACTGAAAACTGATGACTTTGAAATTTTTCTTTTTTTATACACCAGAAAAATTATGGTATTAAAGGTAATGCATTCGTGATAATTTTTGGTCAATCTACATCCTGTGGAGAACATTCCAGAATTTTTTCAAAATTTTTTTGTTAGTACCTTTCGACATAAGGGTGAAGCAGCGATTTTTCGTAGTTTTTTTTAAAATAATATAAAGAAAAGTGTGCGCAAGTATTACATTATCTATGTTTCTGAACTCGTGCTTTTACAAGCTTTTATTTACTACTCAGTATATATCACCACTACACCAAACACTTTATTTTTGCACTCGACGCGCGTTTCGCTAACCATGTTAGCTTCATCAGGAGCGATGATTGACTAAAGGTAAACTACATATCTACCCTATTTATACTTAGCCTAACCCTAGAATTACTCAAGCGGAACTAATGACATAGGCAAGGCCATCAGTTCCGGTCTAGTAACCAGTAGAGGGGACTATAAGGAATAGGCCCTCTGTCTTTATTTAAACTACTTTTACATTTTATGATTTCCATACTTTCGTATGCGTTCAACAATCTCCTATCAGATACATTTTTTATTAATCTTAGATTATCTAATGTTACAGTATGATCAGCTTCAAGGGCATGTTCGGCAATGCTAGACTTTTCTGTTCTATTGTATCCTAAGTGTGCTAAATGTTCTTTAAATCGTGTTTTAATTGACCTTTTAGTTTGCCCAACATACTTTTTGTCACAATCATTACAACTAATTTCATAAATTCCACTTTTCTCACAATTGGGAATCTTATCTTTGGGATTTCCTAAGATATTCCTCAGATTGTCTGATGACTTATAGACTAAGGTGAGGCCTACCTTATTAAATACCTTATTGAGTCCCTTGCTATATTTCGGATTATATGGTATGGAGACATACTTGGTGTTATTTTCTTCGCGTGTAATCGCGTGATATCTTAGGAAATCCCAAAGATAAGATTCCCAATTGTGAGAAAAGTGGAATTTATGAAATTAGTTGTAATGATTGTGACAAAAATTATGTTGGGCAAACTAAAAGGTCAATTAAAACACGATTTAAAGAACATTTAGCACACTTAAGATACAATAGAACAGAAAAGTCTAGCATTGCCGAACATGCCCTTGAAGCTGATCATACTGTAACATTAGATAATCTAAGATTAATAAAAAATGTATCTGATAGGAGATTGTTGAACGCATACGAAAGTATGGAAATCATAAAATGTAAAAGTAGTTTAAATAAAGACAGAGGGCCTATTCCTTATAGTCCCCTCTACTGGTTACTAGACCGGAACTGATGGCCTTGCCTATGTCATTAGTTCCGCTTGAGTAATTCTAGGGTTAGGCTAAGTATAAATAGGGTAGATATGTATGTAGTTTACCTTTAGTCAATCATCGCTCCTGATGAAGCTAACATGGTTAGCGAAACGCGCGTCGAGTGCAAAAATAAAGTGTTTGGTGTAGTGGTGATATATACTGAGTAGTATCATTGTGCCAAAGATTCCACATTCCCAACTTAGTTAAGCTTTTATTTGACACTCCACTCGATGACTTGGTAATTTTCTTTTACACTTCAGAATTCACCCCCTAAAACTAACCCCTTAAGTCAAAATTCAACTTTCATAATTAGACGGCTCTAATGAGTCCAGTTTCAACTTTATATGTCAAATAATTTTGGAGAAAATCGGGTATGACAGACGAACAGACAGAGTGAGTAATCAAATTATAACATTCGGCTATAAATGCAGTCCCCTTCAAGAAGGAAGAAATCTGAGAAATATCTTAGGAAATCCCAAAGATAAGATTCCTAATTGTGAGAAAAGTGGAATTTATGAAATTAGTTGTAATGATTGTGACAAAAAGTATGTTGGGCAAACTAAAAGGTCAAATAGAATACGATTTAAAGAACATTTAGCACACTTAAAATACAGTAGAACAGAAACGTCTAGCATTGCCGAACATGCCCTTGAAGCTGATCATAATGTAACATTAGATAATCTAAGATTAATAAAAAATGTATCCGATAGGAGATTGTTGAACGCATACGAAAGTATGGAAATTATAAAATGTAAAATAGTTTAAATAAAGACAGAGGGCCTATTCCTTATAGTCCCCTCTACTGGTTACTTGACCGGAACTGATAGCCTTACCTATGCCATTAGTTCCGCCTGAGTAATTCAAGGGTTAGGCTAAGTATAAATAGGGTAGATTTGTAGTTTAGCTTTAGTCAATCATCGCTCCTAATGAAGCTAATATGGTTAGCGAAACGCGCTTGCAAAAATAAAGTGTTAGGTTTAGTGGTGATATACTGAGTAGTGTCATTGTGCCAAAGATTCCACATTTCCAACTTAGAAATCTAAATGTCTAACAGTCTTATTATAATTTTTGTGCCAAAATTAAAACTAATTTAGTTTCAAACATAACAATCATGAAAATAAGTAACAACAATTTAAAGTAAAACACGGATAATTTACAAAAATCGATTTAATTTGAGATAATATTATGGATTTGCTAAATCGTATTTGTTTAAATTATATTTAATTATAAAATCTGCATTCATAACGCCGTTCTTTATAAATATTTACATATGTTATTATTTATTATTTTGGACCCGTGCAAATCACTTTTAATAGCATCCACAAATATAATTACCAAACACCTATGTTAATTATGAAAATTAGATTAGTCAATAATGTCAAACAGTCTTATTAGGCCCTCCGCACACAGCTCGACTGATTTGCAACGCAAATTTTAAACCAGTTGCGCACGTAACTGTTTGGTGACCTTGCCCGGATACGGAAGCGGGGTTCCACATACAGGTCGATTGAAACGAGACTGATTTGCAATCAGCATCCAACTAGTTGCATGCGATCGTTTTTCCCTGTCGCAAAACAGTTTCAGTTGCATGGTTGCACGTGAAGTTTGTATATTTTGTATTTTTGTCTTTATTCGAACATCCTGTAGAATACTATACACTTACTGTCCGTTTGATTCAATTGTTGCTGCTACGAATAGCCTAGAATTAATATTTATTATTTCTCTGGATATAAGGATAGCACCAATATTTCCTTTTTTCTTCTTAGTCTACGATATTAATAATAGGCAGTTATATCTTCGTTATCTGAACTACTACTGACAAAACTTTCGTGACCATAAACTATGTGAGACAGCACAAATTGATCTAAAATCAGTCGCGCTAGTGTGTGAACAAAGGTTTTTTTCTAATTACAAATTGGTTGTGAGTGTGACTATTGTACAATCAATTTGCAGCTAGAGTTGTAAATCAGTCTGCCCGTCTGCGGAGAGCCTTACAGTTTTTGTTCCCAAAATATTGAATGTATATATGGATGGCGTTCTTGCAAATTCAAATTCAAAACATTCAGTATTATCCTAAATTAATTTTGACATATTATTTCTTACATCTAACATCCGAAGGATATACAATGTGCTGTACAAAGCCCATTCATATCCTATTGTAACACCATTCAGTGCGACCCGGTGTTAAAGTCTGGGTAAGGCTTAACATGCTTTAATTAGATTTCGGTGGGGGCTTTTTCGCATGCGTTGCACTTTTATTTGTTTATTGTATTTTTTAGTTGTGGCTACGCTGGGTGGCCTTCTTCATGGCATATTTTCGACAGATTATGATGTGGAACAACAATAATAAACCAAAAACGCACGGTATGTACTGGTAAGATATCATTAACACACAAATTAGTACTATACGCTAAGCATTTAAACTGAAAGCGAAAGTTAGAAAGAAGGCCGTGGTAATGCACCGTCATATATAGTGTCCGGTTTTGAGAAGAAATTATTCTGTCAAGCTTCTACATATGATATATTTTGGAACACACCAAATATTCGTACTAAACCTACCATTTAATTTGACGCATTATTAAGAATTGAAAATTTGTCTGGAAAAGGCACTTTTAAAGAAAGGTAATTAGTTACGCAACCAAATGAACTTACAAGTTACAGGTAAGTAGTACTCTTTTGAGCTGCGCGCTGTGTGTGAATTTTTCTCCTTATTTTCACTAGAATTTAAAGCATTATATATAGATATAGACATATATATATATATATATATATATATATATATATATATATATATATATATATATATATATATACATATATACATTAAAATTTCCAGGTTTCAATCCATTCGTCTGACAAAGAATTTGTACGTTTCACCAAAATCTCATTTGGCATCTTCAAGAGCTTTTGCTGCTGCTGCTGCTGCTACTCGATACTGTGATCTTGCTGCTGCTAGAAGCTAACTATTACTCGATACTGAGTAGCAGTAGCAGCGGGAGCCCTTGAAAATGCCAAATGAGATTTTGGCGAGAAATCGTGCAAATTCATTGTTAGACGAACGGATTGAAACCCGGAATTTTAATGTATTACATTCCACCATCCGTGAAAACCTCTATAATAACATACATACATACATACATACATACATACATATATATATATATATATATATATATATATATATATATATATATATATATATATATATTATGATTTACGTGTTTTTGGAAGCAGATCATTAAAACTATTCTTGAATTTGTTATATATTTATTAACGTTTCGACCTTCAGAAAAGGTCTTCTTCAAAATTTGCTGTAAAAGGTGACATTAGAAGAGTTAAATATAGATAAGTAATTAATCAGTTTGTCGTGTATTTCGGGGTTTCGGTGGAGAAATATATAACAAATTCAATCCCAGTATTCCGTGTCCAAAAATTCGTAATTTTTGAGGTACACCCTGTACAAAGTTATATTTTTATTTTAGTTTTTCTTAAGTAGCTTTCTTAATAATTGTACCATTTGTACAAAATTAGGTGATAAGGGGTTTTTTGAGATGAAAAATCGAAATCAGTTCACAGTTTTGTTGTAAATTGTAGGGGCGCCACTTATTGCACTGTGTATACTTTAAAACTGTCATAACTTTTTTATACCACTCTGTATGATATTTTTAATTAAACATTCTTATTCCTGGATCCCGGCTTAGGACAGGTCAACAAAACTAGCACCGAATCTTCTACAAATAGTTCAATTATTAAGAAATCTACTTAAAAAAACTGAAACAAAAGTATTACTTTGACACCCTGTATCTTAAAAATTACGAAAGGCTAAGGTAAGTTAGGTTAAATGGTCATATTTTCATCCCAGAAATCCACAATAACTCTATGTATGTGTAACACTGGAACACTCGGTATTGTATATATATATATATATATATATATATATATGTGTATATATACATATATATATATATATATATATATATATATATATATATATATATATATATATATATATATATATATATATATATATTGGCGATATGTTGTCGACCGTGCGTCAATCTGATGTCAGATTATCGGGAATCGGTCTGGACTGTAAATGAAACTCTTTTCTTCTTTGTGTGCATTTTCAAATTATGTTGTGGTGCAACATAATTTGAAAACGGGTCATAATTTTGACTATAACAACGTTAAAATCTTAGCTCATGACAACAACTATAAAGGGAGACTTTTTAAGGAAATGTACCATATCAACAGGGACCCAAAGTCAATTAACTATAAATCAGACACTTATCAACTTAGTATTATTTATAGCAACATAATTAATAGGTATTAATCATTTACAATTACAGCAATAATAACAAATAAAGATTTGCCACCTCTTAGTATAAAGTAAATTAAAGACGTTTTTCTGTTGCTGTTTTTCCGTTCGTTTGGAATTCACGACAGTACATATGTACCGAGGCTGTTTACTCTCAGTTTGTTGTAGTAAATCGAGATGTTGAGTGTTGATTTCGAGGACAAACTCGCATTTTCGTACGTGTTTTAATTGATTGTTCGTTTGTTTCATAATTGTTTGTTTTACATTTCAATATTTTAATGCCTTGACGAAAGAGAATAGTGTTTTAATATAGGTGTATTAACTTTGTAGTTACTCCTGAAGAAGTTATCAAACGATAATGAAATATTGAGTTTTAAAGAAGAAAAGAGTTTTATTTACAGTCCAGACCGATTCCCGATAATCATACATATATATATACATATATATATATATATATATATATATATATATATATATATATATATATATATATATATATATATATATATATATATATATATATATATATATATATATATATATATATATATATATATATATGTGTATATATATATATATATATATATATATATATATATATATATATATATATATATATATATATATGTGTATATATATATATATATATATATATATATATATATATATATATATATATATATATATATATAAATCGCGTCTTTATTCCTTTTCCCCTCTTTAATTTAACGGTTATATACCTGCAATATTAACAAAAAAAAATTGTTTTTATTGGTTTTAATTAATCGAATGCCTTATTAACGGACTACCATATTTTCATTGATATAATAACGAAAAATCATATGTACTAAGAATTTTATATTAGTTGCCATATAGATTTTCATCCAGTTTAGTAATATCAGTTTTCAATGTAATAAAAAATTAAAACTAATTTAGTTTCAAACATAACAGTTACGTAAATAAATAACACCAACACTTTAGGGGTCAAGAAAAATTTAGTAGCCCAAAGGGAACTGGGGTAGCCAAGGTGGAGACATCAGTGTTATGAATATCTCACCAGGACAGGCCAAAAACTCATAGGAAAACCGTAAGTCATCAGTATATAAATCCGTAGACCTATTTTCCCGCTGACAAGTGCGTTTTACATCGTACCGAACTGGTAGCTCGTGAAGTGAATTCTACGAACCTTCAACATCATGTTTAACAATGCTTTAATTAAAATCCTGATATAAAGACTCTATTTAATAATACCACCTACTAGACTAAAGGATTTTATTTAGCACTAAGAGTAATAGTAGTGTAGCGAAGTTAGAACTTTTAATTTTGTCATTAATAAACCTTTTTCCCTTATTTAAGGCTAGCGTTTCACTGAATCACCTGTTTTACTTTTCAGGACGCAACGGTTGTAGCATAACAAAATTATTCTTTACAACTACATAACCCTTCAGTATTTTTTCATTTTTTTTAGCTGAAGTTAGATCCTTTTTATTTTAGAATGAATGGTGTCCAAAATCTGTACAACCAAAAATTTTAAAACAACTATAGAGACTATTTCTAAAAGACGTACAAAAATTATCTCTTACCCATATTTCTCTACCAAGGAAAACTGAGCTAGTGTATGTCTAATTTCTTTAGCTCTTTTAGTATTAATATCCACTTAATCCATTCTTAGAAATTATAAGAAAATATAAAAGAAAAAAAAGGTGGGGCCACAATATATATAAGGCGTTATGGAAATCACTGCATATATTGAAACTGGTGTCTCGTAGGGTCATGTAGAAGCACATTGAATACTTTTTTTTTTAATTTTTGAAAAATGCTAAAAAAAGGCAAAACTGGGTTTTACCGCCAAATCAATCCGCACCTGAAAGGCCGACATTGTATAAACTAACTCAGGCGAGGGCACATTGTTGATGTTCATATAATACGCTTACGCTGAATTAAATCTCACCAACACTGCTGCTTGTTAACAATCGGCCATATTGTTTAGTTGTTTACTAGTGGCGGAATAAAAACAATATCTTATTTTCATTTATTTCATCTTTTCTTTAAAGTCGATGTTTTAATTTATTATTGAGATCTGCTATTTAATGTGAATTTTCCGTAATCATTTTTGATATAAGGAGGTGCCAGTTCTAATATATACAGTGATTCTCATATCATCCTGTATATATATATATATATATATATATATATATATATATATATATATATATATATATATATATATATATATATATATATATATATATATATATATATATATATATATATATATATATATATACGAGGCTGGTTTGAAAAGTCCGTGCAAAAATAAAAACTACTTATGTGTTTGGAGTAAACTTTTTTATTTTTCGACATAGTCTCCTTTTAGGCTTATACACTTTGTCCAACGATGTTCTAGTTTGTTGATCCCTTCCGAATAATAGGATTTGTCCAAGTCTGCAAAATATCCATTAGTGTCTGCAATCACCTCCTCGTTTGAATAAAATCTTTGTCCCGCCAGCCATTTCTTCAAATTGGGGAACAAATAGTAGTCCGAGGGAGCCAAGTATGGAGAATAGGGGGGATGTGAAACGAGTTGGAATCCTATTTCCATTAATTTTGCGACGACAACTGCTGAGGTGTGTGCTGGTGCGTTGTCGTGATGGAAAAGGACTTTCTTGTGGGCCAATCGCGGGCGTTTTTCTTGCAGCTCGGTTTTCAAACGGTCCAATAACGATGAATAATATTCACCTGTAATAGTTTTACCCTTTTCCAGATAGTCGATGAGGATTATCCCTTGTGAATCCCAAAAGACAGTCGCCATAACCTTTCCGGCCGAAGGAACGGTCTTCGCCTTTTTTGCTGCAGATTCCCCCTTGATAATCCATTGTTTAGATTGTTGTTTGGTCTCAGGAGTATAGTAATGTATCCATGTTTCATCTACAGTGACGAAACGACGCTTAAAGACCTCCGGATTCTTCTGGAACAGCTGCAAACCATCCTTGCAACACTTCACACGATTCCGTTTTTGGTCAAGCGTTAGCAATCGCGGCACCCATCTTGCGGATAGCTTTCTCATGTCCAAATGTTTATGCAAAATATTATGTACCCGTTCAGTCAAGATGCCCACAGCACTAGCAATCTCATGCACCTTAACTCTTCTGTCATCCATCACCATATCATGGACTTGACCAATGATTTCTGGAGTCGTAACCTCCACAGGCCGTCCAGAACGTTGAGCGTCACTTGTGCCCATATGGCCAGTCCGAAAATTTTGAAACCATTTACAAACTGTTCTAATCGAAGGTGCAGAGTCACCATAATGTTTATCAAGCTTCTCTTTAGTCTCCTGAGGCGTTTTGCCTTTCATAAAGTAATGTTTAATCACTACACGAAATTCTTTTTCGTCCATTTCTTAAAAATCACTCTACTTCTTTGATTCACACGAATGCCAAACACAAAGAAATAGACCAATATGGCTGAAACTTGGTGTGCGTTCATTCAAGAGATGCTACTAACTAAACATGACCTCGATACGCGCCGGTGGTGCCATCTCTCGGACTTTGCACGGACTTTTCAAACCAGCCTCGTATATATACGAGGCTGGTTTGAAAAGTCCGTGCAAAAATAAAAACTACTTATGTGTTTGGGGTAAACCTTTTTTATTTTTCGACATAGTCTCCTTTTAGGCTTATACACTTTGTCCAACGATGTTCTAGTTTGTTGATCCCTTCCGAATAATAGGATTTGTCCAAGTCTGCAAAATATCCATTAGTGTCTGCAATCACCTCCTCGTTTGAATAAAATCTTTGTCCCGCCAGCCATTTCTTCAAATTGGGGAACAAATAGTAGTCCGAGGGAGCCAAGTCTGGAGAATAGGGGGGATGTGAAACGAGTTGGAATCCTATTTCCATTAATTTTGCGACCACAACTGCTGAGGTGTGTGCTGGTGCGTTGTCTTGATGGAAAAGGACTTTCTTGTGGGCCAATCGCGGGCGTTTTTCTTGCAGCTCGGTTTTCAAACGGTCCAATAACGATGAATAATATCACCTGTAAAAGTTTTACTCTTTTCCAGATAGTCGATGAGGATTATCCCTTGCGAATCCCAAAAGACAGCCGCCATAACCTTTCCGGCCGAAGGAACGGTCTTCGCCTTTTTTGGTGCAGATTCCCCCTTGGTAACCCATTGTTTAGATTGTTGTTTTGGTCTCAGGAGTATAGTAATGTATCCATGTTTCATCCACAGTGACGAAACGACGCTTAAAGTCCTCTGGATTCTTCTGGAACAGCTGCAAACCATCCTTGCAACACTTCACACGATTCCGTTTTTGGTCAAGCGTGAGCAATCGCCGCACCCATCTTGCGGATAGCTTTCTCATGTCCTAATGTTTATGCAAAATATTATGTACCCGTTCAGTCGAGATGCCCACAGCACTAGCAATCACGCACCTTAACTCTTCTGTCATCGATCACCATATCATGGATTTGATCAATGATTTCTGGAGTCGTAACCTCCACAGGCCGTCCAGAACGTTCAGCGTCACTTGTGCCCATATGGCCAGTCCGAAAATTTTGAAACCACTTATAAACTGTTCTAATCGAAGGTGCAGAGTCACCATAATGTTTATCAAGCTTCTCTTTAGTCTCCTGAGGCATTTTGCCTTTCATAAAGTAATGTTTAATCACCACACGAAATTCTTTTTCGTCCATTTCTTGAAAATCACTCGACTTCCTTGATTCACACGAATGCCAAACGCAAAGAAATAGACCAATATGGCTGAAACTTGGTGTGCGTTCATTCAAGAGATGCTACTAACTAAACATGACCGTGCCATCTCTCGGACTTTGCACGGACTTTTCAAACCAGCCTCGTATATATATATATATATATATATATATATATATATATATATATATATATATGTGCTTACTGGTAACAACTAAGAGGCTTTAACTTAGGGATAGCTCTTAAGATTACAGAGTGAACAAAAAGGTCTAAAGGTCTAAAAGTTCGTAGTAACTGTAGTTTTATTCTAATATCGAGATTTCGATGCCAAATCGTACATCTTCTAATCTATGGGATTTTATATTCTAACGATACAGTTAAATAAATCCAACCACATAAAAACTCTATAGACTTTCCCACTGTTTGACTTTTGACTTACGTCGCTCACACTACTTAACCTACGTAGGTAGATACATTTGGTGTAACTCCACTACAGGAATATCTAATTGTTAAAATGCATTTGCATCACATAAATAAACATTTTTGGTGTAAATGGTGTAAGTTGGTTATATACCTGCAATATTGACAAAAAAAAATTGTTTTTATTGATTTTATTTAATCGAATGCCTTATTAACGGACTACCATATTTTCGTTGATATAATAACAAAAAATCGTATGTACTATGAATTTTATATTAGTTGCAATATAGATTTTCATCCAGTTTAGTAATATCAGTTTACAATATAATAAAAAATTTAAGCTAATTTAGTTTCAAACATAACAGTCACGTAAATAAATAACACCAATTTAGAGTACATGAATAATTTACAAAAATCGATTTAATTTGAGATAATATTTGCTAAATCGCATTCATTTAAATCATATCTAATTATAAAATCTGCATTCTAAACGCCGTGCTTTATAAATATTTACATATTATTCATTATTTTGGGCCAGTACAAAGCAGCATATAACAGCATCCACAAAGATAACTAACAAACACCTATGTTAATTATGAAAATGAGGTCAGTCAGTAATGTCAAAAATATACTGAAGTTGTGAAAAATCCTGTTGAATTAATATTCCCTGCTTAAGTTCAATTTTCGTAAGATTTCCTCTGTACATATAACATTTCTATGGAACTCGTTTAATCACCATTTGCTCCATAAGCAGGCAAGTAAGAACACAATAAGTGCAAGATGGACTTGCGCAACTAGTATTCTGTACGTTGGTTGCTTTTAAAATAAAATTTTTTGTTACGGAGGTAATAAAATGATCAATGATTTCACAAAGCACCCTAAATGAGTTTCCAACAAAGTTTTTTTCCGATCTTTGTTGAGAACTGATGACTTTAAAAAACTTGCTTTTTTTATATACCAGATAAATTATTAAAGGTAACGTGATAATTTTCATTCCATCTATAATTTATGGAAAAATATTTCACAATTTTTTCAAAATTTTTTGATCAATACTTTTCGAGATAAGGGGGGAGAGCGATTTTAAAAATAATACAAAGAAAAGTGTGCGCAAGTATTACATTATATATATTTTTAAACTCGCTTTTTTACAAACTTTCATTTGACATCCCACTCGATGACTTGGTAAAAAAAAAATTTTTGACTTCCGATTTCACCTCCCAAAACTAACCCCTTAAGTAAAAATTTAACTTTCAAAACTACACGGCTTTGATGAGGCCATCAGTTCCTATATTAGTGCCAAATGTCTATGTCAAATAGTTTCGGAGAAAATCAGATGTGACAAACAGACAGATGGACAGACATCGAAGTGATCTTATAAGTGGTCCCTATGGAACACTAAAACCAAAATATGCTCGTTTAACAGCTGATCATTATTAATTAACAGTAGTGACTATATCAACTTACACGTTTACACCAAAAATGTTTATTTATGTGGTGCAAATGCATTTTGACAATTAGCCGGTAGTGGAGTTATACCAAATGTATCTACCTACGTAGGTTAAGTAGTGTAAGTCAAAAGTCAAACAGTGGGGAAGTCTATTATAGAGTTTTTTTGTGGATGGATTTATTTAACTGTATAGTCAGAATGTAAAATCCCATTCCATTAGAAAACTAGGTGGTCCAGCGAATTTGGTGACATAATACACAATATCACCAGGGACTAGGGTGTAGACAGAATTATAATATATATAAAGACGATTTGGCATCGAAATCTCGATATTAGAATGAAACTACAGTTACTACGAACTTTTAGACCTTTTTGTTCACTCTGTAATCCTAAGAGCTATCCCTAAGTTAAAACCCTCTTAGTTGTTACCAGTAAGCCCTTTTACTGGCCTTCCTCTTCTATATATATATATATATATATATATATATATATATATATATATATATATATATATATACATTATATATATATATATATATATATATATATATATATATATATATATATACATATATATATATATATATATATATATATATATATATATATATACATATATATATATATATATATATATATATATATATATATATATATATATATATATACAGGATGATATGGAAATCACTGTATATATTAGAACTGGCACCTCCTTATATTAAAAATGGTTGCGGAAAATTCACATTAAATAATAAATTAAACATCGACTCTAAAGAAAAGATGAAATAAATGAAATTAAGATATTTCAGGTGCGGATTGGTTTGGCGGTAAAATCCAGTTTTGCCTTTTTTTACCATTTTTCAAAAAAAATAAAAAAAAGTATTCAATGTGCTTCTACATGGCCCCACGAGACACCAGTTTCGATACATGCAATGATTTCCATAACGCCTTATATATATATATATGTATGTATGTATGTATATATATATATATATATATATATATATATATATATATATATATATATATATATATATATATATATGTTTTGACGAATGTTCTCACGGGTGTAAAATGTAATAGTGGTTTTTCGGATATCCTGTGTTAGCTTAAAGTCCCTTGATGGACGGTTTCGCTGACGTTTCGATGGAATCTCATCCATCTTTTTCAAAGCATTGATCACTGGTTGGTGTCTTGACATTGAATGCCAACGCCAAGACACAGACCAGTGACTTTAAGCTAACACGGGATACCCGAAAAAACCACTACTACATATATACATATATATATATATATATATATATATATATATATATATATATATATATATATATATATATATATATATATCTAAAGTTTAAAACTGATATCTCATTTCGTTCGAGAGTTATCCGAATGACTATGTTTTTTCGTACTAACCCTAAAACGTGAAAAGGAGCAAAAATCGCGCATTGTTATTTTTCATGTATACACTACTGTCCTTTAACAAGAAAAGTAACAACACTCTCGTAATAATGAAATAAGATCATTATTGAATGCAATGAAGCTTATGTTGCAAGTATCCTATTTAAATCTTAAAATCCCATATAAATGTCTTTATTTGCTGTGTTCTGAATTTAGCCCTACATTTCATTAAGGTGAATGACCTGCCATGTGTGGATTGTTGTGTAAATATCATCAAACAATTTGTAACATAAAAAAATTTCATATTAAACTTTAGTTATATTTGATTACCTACCGCAAGAGATTAAAATTCATTATTGTGACCGAATCAAAAACAAGTACGCATTTTCTATAAATATTTATACGTTAGGTTTTTAACATTTTTACACCTCGATTTAATAGATTTTTATTGCTATAAAATTATAAGCATATGACGGGTAGACGCAACTTGACTTTATTAACATTTTAAATGGATATTAAAACATCCTTATTACATTCTAAAAACAGTTTTAATAACTATGTCATCGATTTAAAATCTGAACGGTAGAGTACACCGAACTATCTTGAATTTTCGCATAATAACATAACGACGATAAAAATAATAGCATAGCTTTACTACTCAGTATATATCATCACTACACCAAACACTTTATTTTTGCACTCGACGCGCGTTTCGCTAACCATGTTAGCTTCATCAGGAGCGATGATTGACTAAAGCTAAACTACAAATCTACCCTATTTATATTTAGCCTAACCCTTGAATTACTCAGGCGGAACTAATGGCATAGACAAGGCCATCAGTTCCGGTCAAGTAACCAGTATAGGGGACTATATGGAATAGGCCCTCTGTCTTTATTTAAACTACTTAGAATGAATGACTTTGAAGACGAAATGATTCGTGAATGTTGAACATTATCTAAACTGTGTATGGAACAAAATTATTTCCAATATAATGTTCAGAAAAAAGGAACAGCTATGGGTAATTGCTTATCACCTTTCATAGCCAATTTATTCATGAGTAAGTTTGAAATCGAAGCCAGTCAAAAATTCGAATATTTCCCAAGGGTATGGTATAGGTATGTGGATGATATTTTCGCGATTTTTGATACAAAGAAAGCAAATATTGATGATTTTGTTTCTAAATTAAATAGCAGGTATGATTCCATTAAATTCACTTACGAAGTTGAGAACAAAGGACAACAAATGTATGAATTAAAAAAAAAACACTTAAATCGGACTCGAGTGATAAGCGCACTAACGGACAGACAAGACAGAGAGACGTTGCATTTTATATATATTATATTCTTTGCTACATGATATTGTTCCATATTTAATGCTTTAGGCAGTGTATTGCAAGAGAACGCGCTAGCGGCAAACTTTTCTCCGACTTGATTCACTATTATAGTCACTGCTTATTCCTTATGTCACCTAACGTAATAAAATATATCCTATAACCTGGCCAGAGAACATATGTATGTTTAACAAAAAAGCATGTAAATCGGATAAGTGGTTCTCCAGTGATAAGCGCACTAACGGACAGACAGACAGACAGAGAGACGTTGCATTTTATATATATTATAGATACTCTTTGCTACATGATATTGTTCCATATTTAATGGTTTAGCATGTTTAAAAAAAAAGCACGTAAATCGGATAAGTAGTTCTCCAGTGATAAGCGCATAAACGGACAAACGTTGCGTTTTATATATATTATAGATGTAATAAAATATATATCTATAACCTGGTCGGAGAACATATGTATGAATTTAAAATATCACGTAAATTGGATAAGACGATCTCGAGGGATAAGCGCACTAACGGACAGACAGATAGACAGAGAGACGTTGCATTTTATATATATTATAGATATAGATTATTATTATTACAGAAAAGTTCTTCTTTCTCACATTTGGTCAATGTGGTTCCATGTTTGGCTGACGGGCGTAAACCAAGTCAGCACAAACGCATTACCTGACAATGTTACATGTTTTCAAAATCACTGACTTCTGAATGTTTTTGTGTATGTTTGTGTTGAGTCCTAATTGTACTAAGTGTGGTGTGAATGTTGTTGGTGTAAGGCCTGTGGCTGATATAATGAGGGGGACAATGATGACTTTTTCTTGTTTCCATAGCCTTTTTATTTCCGTTGCAAGGTCTGTGTATTTGGAAATTTTTTCTGTGTATTTCGTTTGGATGTTTGTGTCGTTGGGGACAGCTATGTCAATTAGATAGGTGACTTTTTCTTTTTTGCACTGAAAAGTAATATCGGGTCTATTGGCGGAGACTGTTTTATCTGTATAGATACTGATGTCCCAGTAGAGTTTGTAATCTTCATTTTCAAGTACGGATGTTGGTGTGTATTTGTAGTAGGGATCGGTGTTTTCTATGAGCTTGTATGTTGTGGCTATTGCTTGGTGAACTACTTTTGCCGCTGAGTCATGTCTGGCTGTGTATTCCGTTCCGGCTAATATTTTACATCCGCTTGTTATGTGTTCGATCGTTTCTTTCTGCTGGTGGCATTTACTGCATCTGTCTTCTGTAATAGTTGGGTCTTTGATTATATGCTTTTGGTAGTTTCTGGTTAATATGACTTTATCCTGGATAGCAAGTAAGAAGCCTTCTGTTTCCGGGAATAGCTGCCCATTCCGCAGCCAGGTGTATAATTGGTTTTTATTTACGTGGTCTTGTTCTATGTGGCATCTGTGTTTTCCGTGGAGTGTTTTTTCTGACCACGTTTTCATCTTTTCCTGTTGTAATTGGGTGTGACTGTGTGTATCTGCTGGGTGGTCTACCCGGGATAAGTCGAGTGGGGTATAGTTTTTGTCTGCTTTGACTGTTGCTGTGTGGAGGCTGGTTTGCTTGGTGTGAAAGAATTTCGTAAGTGCTTGTATTTGTTTTGTGTGTAATGATCTGATGTCTATAATTCCTCTTCCTACTACCTTCCTCTCGATGGTAAGTCTTTCTTTGCATGCGTTGGGGTGTAATTTCCTGTATTTGGTGAATTGAGATCGTATAAGGATGTGAATATTTTCTATGTCTGTTTGTGACCATTTGATGATACCAAATGATATGTGAGTATAGGTATAGCGAACGTGTTGATGGCTTTAGTGAGATTCTTAGAGTTGAGTTATTATTATTATTATTATTATTATATAACCTGGCCAAAGAATATACGTATGAATTTAAAAAAAGACACATAAATCAGATAAGTGATTCTCGCATGATAAACGCACTAATGGACAGACAGACAGACAGACATACAGAGGGACATTGCATTTTATATATATTCTAGATTATAGATTATAAATATTCTCTGCTACATAATATTGTTCCATATTTAATGGTTTAGGCTGTGTTTTGCAAGGAAACGCGCTAACGGCAAATTTTTTTCCGACTTCATTCACTATTTTACGTCACTACTCATTCCTTATGCTACCTATCGTAATAAAATATAGCCTATAACCTGGCCAGAGAACATATGTATGTTTAAAATAAAAAAAAACCGGTCAAGTGCAAGTTGAACTTGCACAATTAGTGTTCCGTACGTTGATTGTTTTTAAAATAAACATTTTTGTTAGGGTGGCATAAAATGATCAGTGACTTCACAAAACACACCCCAAATGAATTTTCAACAAAGTTTGTTTCCAATCTTTACTGAAAACTGGTGACCTTGAAATTTTGTTTTTTTTATATACCAAATAAATTATTACACGTATTACATTATATATATATATTATATATATATATATATATATATATATATATATATATATATATATATATATATATATATATATATATATATATATTTACTCGTGTTTTCACAAGCTTTCATTTGACACCACACTCGATGACCCAGTAAAAAAAATTTTTTTTCACTTCCGATTTCACCCCTCAAAACGAACCTCTTAAGTCACAATTTATGTTACGGTGGTATAAAATGATCAGTGACTTCATAAAACACACCCCAAATGAGTTTTCAACAAAGTTTGTTTCCAATCTTTACTGAAATCTGATGACCTTGAAATTTTTGTTTTTTTTTTGTATACCATATAAATTATTAAAGGTAATGCACTCGTGATAATTTTCATTCAATCTACACCCCGTGGAGAATATTCCAGAATTTTTTTTCGAAATTTTTTGATAAGTACTTTTCGAGATAAGGCCCGGGACAGCGATTTTTCGCGAATTTTTAAAAATAATACAAAGAAAAGTGCACGCAAGTATAATATATATATGTATATTTTTTACTCGTGTTTTCACAAGCTTTCATTTGACACCACACTCGATGACCTAGTAAAAAAATTTTTTTTTTCACTTCCGACTTCACCCCCCAAAACTAACCCCTTAAGTCAAAATTTAGTTCTCAAAACTACATGGCTCTGATGAGGCCATCAATTCCTATATTATTACCAAATTTCACCTTTCTATGTCAAATAGTTTCCGAGAAAATCGGGTGACAGACAGACAGACAGACAGACAGACAGACAGACAGACAGATAGACACCGAAGTGATCTTATAAGTGTTCCGTACGGAACACTAAAAAGTACGTAAATCGGATAAGTGGTTCTCCAGTGATAAGCGCACTAACGGACAGACAGACAGACAGACAGACAGAGAGACGTTGCATTTTATATATATTATAGATGTAATACTTTTTGCGCACTTTTCTTTGTGTAATTTTTGCCAAAAATCGAGATCCCCCTTATCTTAAAAAGTACTGATCAAAAAAATTTTAAAAAAAACTCTGGAATATTCTCAATAAAGTGTAGAATGAGCGAAATTTCTCAGGAGTGCATTACGTTTTGATAATTTATATATATATATATATATATATATATATATATAATATATATATATATATATATATATAAATATATATATATATATATATTATATATATATATATATATATATATATATATATATATTTAGGTTTAATTGTATATGTACACAAGTAATATATAACAATTAACAACTATCGTCCGCCATCTCTTCTTCCATTCCTTGTGACCTCATGGTTTGTCTCATATTTTCATTCCAGGATCTACGTGGTCGTCCTTTTTTATTTCTTCCCGGTGGTTTCCATGTCAAGAGCCTTTTGGGCCATCTTGTATCGTTCATTCTGAGTAGGTGTCCAAACCATTTTAATCCTCTATTTTCTATTCTTTGTGTAATTGTTTCTGATGCTGCTGTTCTGTTGCGTATTTCTTGGTTTGTTATGTATTGAAATTTGGACACTTCGGCGCTTCTTCTCAGGTAATCCGTCTTATCGTCGTTATTTTTCTTTTATCCTCTTTCATTACCCACAGTTCACTACCATAACTTAAAACCGATTTACCATTGTTCTTCCAATTCTCTATTTTTTTGTGTAGTTATGTTTAGATCCCACCATACTGAGTTAAGAGCTCCTATGATCCTCCTGGCTTTTTTTGTATTTTATTCTGTATTTCCTTTTTACCTATACCATTTTTATTATCAATCAGTACACCTAGATATTTAAATTCCTTGACTTATTTGACATGTGTATCGTTGTTAATTAAGACATCAAATTCTATTTCCGAGTTCATAACCCATATACTCCGTCTTTTCAAGGCTCACCTCTAGTCCCCATTCCTTGTAGTCTGTGTATAATCTCTTCAATACATATTCCATATCGAATGCATCTTGTGTTTATTATTACTTGGTCGTCTGCAAAGTTTAACGATAATAGGTGTTATCACTAATGGGGATGCCCATTCTTTGGCAAGTGCGGTTCCATTTCTTTAGAGCGTTGTCTACAAATATATTGAATAAGACTGGTGAAAGGCAACACCTTTGTCTTAGATCTTTTGTAACGTGGATAGCTTCCGAGAGACAGCGTCTTTGTTTCACATATCCTATATTTTTCATTATATAACTCTTTTATTGTTGTTATCATCCCTTCTTTTATCCCTACTGTGCTCAAGACATGCCAAATTTTATTTCTCGGTACAGTATCGTATGCCTTCGTATTAAGATCTATAAAGGTCATATGTATTTCGTCATCTTTTTGGGTTTTCTTTTCTATCAATTGTTGTAAAGTAAACAAGTTGTCTCTACACGACCGGCCCGGAGTAAATTCGCTTTGGTTTTCGGATATCTTTCCTTTAATTGTTTCTTTTATTCTATTCTGCAATATTTTACCGTACAATCTGCTCATAGTGCTTGTAACGCATATACCTCTATAATTATTAGGGTCTTTTCTATTTCCTTTCTTATAGATTGATGAAATGTAACTTTTTTTCCATTTTTGATAATTTACCTGGTATAAAAAAACAACTATGAAAACTAACTTACTTGACGTTTGGTAGAGGTAACCGTAACCGAGTGGCCAGTCTCTCTTGTACCGAGATATAATTTTCTTTTATTTTAAAAGCAATCACCGTACGGAATACTAATTGCGCAAGTCCGACTTGCACTTGGCCGGTTTTATTGTATTGTATAAATTTACGCCTGCACAAAAGTTTAATAACTGCGTAAGTAAATATTACAGTCGCGTTGACTGTAATTTGTGACGAGTTATGTGTATCAAACTGTGACACTAAATTTTCTCACTATGTAGCCTTTGTACATAATAATTTCCCGAAATAAACCCTTTCTTAACACCAAAAGTTTTTCCCCCTTAAAGTCTCCCTCATATTTTCTCGCAGCTGTCACCCCGGGGGTTTCAATATCAACTCCAACGTTTAAAGGTAACCATGACCTTTGTTAAGGTCGGCAAGGGGTTGATTTGATACAATATTTGCACTGATTTAGTATCGGGCATGATTATTTCAGGATGGAAAGGAAGTAAATAGGTTTATTTATTTTTACTAAGCTGGTTAGGGTTCGTAAAATGTTTATTTGGCTCTTAATGTCTTAAAATTTTACGGCAATTTATTACACTTGGAGAATTGTAAATAAAAGCTTAAATAAACAAGTGTAGATAATTTTCGCACTTATCGAAATATCGAATTCTAAATTAAAAGTTTTTAATACATTACAGCAAAACCTAAAAGGATGAGTTATGATTTTAGGAATCTATGAAAAGGGTAAATATATAATAAAAGACTGTTTTTAGTTAATTTCCACTGGTTTATTTAAATTGCGATAAAGCCGTTTTGCTGTCGATGCAGCTTCTTCAGATCTAGATTTTACACTGTGTATCTGAAGAAGCTGCATCGACAGCAAAACGCTTTATCGCAATTTAAATAAACCAGTGGAAATTGACTAAAAACAGTCTTTATTATATATCTATAATGAATATCCATCAAGTAGAAGCTACTACCATCCAAAACTATGAAAAGGGGTTTTCAGCCGTCGCACTATGGGACAGAATCGTGCGTACCGTCTCAAAAATAGGTTTTGCGAATGTTCGATATTGAATATTTTGTTAATGCACATATCTAACTGAATGTCTAATACATATTATATAGAATTTAAAATAGATTATTTCTCATTTTTTCTTAATAAAAAACTTGACGCTCAAAATAATGTCGATTATGTAGAACAAAATTGCACCAGTTTACATGTCATATTTTCATTATTTTCAATGCAAATATGTGATATATGGTTAGAATGGTTATTAAGTACCTTATTTAAAAAGCATTTAAGTAGACATTTATGTAAAAACTGGAGAGGCACCACGATTGTTTTTGCAGTATCTAATATCCTAACTTTATTAGAAACTTTAAATAGACTTTTGAGAGTTAGCGATGTCTGCCGATGTCGTAATTTTGATACCATCACACAGAGCAGCTCATATAAAAGTCAAGGCAAGAAAAAAATTTGCCCGAATCTGCCCCCTTTTAAATGGGACGAAAAATACCTGATGGGAGGGAAATGCAAAATATTTAAAAAAAAAAAATTTAAGATTTGATTCAGGAGATTTTTTCGAAAAATAGATTATTTCTGAGATTTTATTGTTAAATAATATTGTCTACTAGCGTCTACAGCGGACATAGGTAGGCAGATAGATATGTAGGTAGGTAAGTAGGTACAAGGCAGTTTTACCAGGTAATATCACTTAGAACAGGTGACTATTGTTTACATCCCAGCAAGTTGTCAAAATTTTGTTTACAAACTACCGCATTGAACTACATACATACATAAAGTGGTTGTTTTTTGAGAGAATGAACTACAATACATACATAAAGTGGTTGTTTTTGAGAGAAGCTCTCGTGATTTTTGACAATGTGGTGAATTTTCTACCAACAAAATACATGTGATTTTTTTCGGCTTTGTTGTTATTGCCGAACTGCTACTACCTGGTAGAGCTGCCTTGGGATAGGTAGAAACATTTTTGTGTGTTTTATATATAAAGATAGATTACTACCTAAATTAAAGTTTAGGTAAGGTGGAAATACTGTTATTGGAAATCATATCATATCATATAAGAACGCGATAAATATGTGCAGATAATATTATTTTTCTCACGGAATGAAGTATAAAAGTTATTGATTTAATTGTCATTTACCAGTACTTTATTGTGCTTCGACATAGAGTCTTCACCAACCTCGGTAAAAACAATATTTGCGAAGTACCTATACAACAAACTATGAGTGAATTTGTTGTGCCTCGACGAGTATTATGAAATTTTTTCATTGACCATGGGACAAAAAGAGAAGATATTAAAAAATACTTAGAAGAACACCATCATTAGTTGTGAAAAGTATTCAAAAATCGCTTATATCAGCTTGTTAACAATCGCTGGACCACATCTAACCGAACGAAAGAAAAACTTTTTTTAATAAAAATACAACGTGCTTAGAAGGTGAATTTAAGGTACAGTCGACGAAAATACCAATGGTTATCAAACCTACAACATCTGGAGAACGTGGACGTCCATCAAATTCTTATGAAGATCTGTCAGAGAAATCGAAAAAAAGGAAGAATATGGAGTTAATTCAAGAATATGGACTCGAGAATATACATAACGCATACGTCCAAGAATTGCGGTCTGAAGGAGAATTGGAAGAAGCTTTTGTTGTTGCAATGATGCGGAATTGTGATAGAGATGAAAAAAAGATCATCAAGGAAAAAATTGTTGCATGAAAACTCGCAATGCAACATATTTTACGGCGGATGAAGCTTTAAGTCTTTTTGCTGATTTAGATCTTTCGAAATCACAATACGGATTACTTCGAGCAAGTCTGATTAACAAAAACTTCGATATATTGCCGTCATACAATATATTAACAAACGCAAAAAAAAACAACTGTGTTATCCTCCACCCTCCAGCATTGAAATAACCGATACAGGCGCTAAAGTAAATCTACGATTGATTTGCTGGATCACACTACTGCCCGTATCTTTAAAATGGAAAATATTTACAACCCAACAAGAAGAAATCTTAAATTGTTTACCAAATGGGGGCTATGTGATGGTTCATCGGGACAAAGTGAATATAAACAAATTTTAATAGATGAAGTAACTTGGTCTCAGATGCAAACTTATTTATAGCGTCTTTGGTACCAATAAAGCCTGATTGATACAGAAACAAAAGACGTTCTTTGACAAAATCCGGCTTGCTCTTCTATTCGATATTGCCGACCAATTCTGATGGTATTTGCAAAAGAAACGCCCGAGAAAACCCGTTCGGTGGTCGGTGATATTCGGGGTCAAATTAATAATTTGAAAATTTCTGAGATACACATGGGAGACCCAGCTAATTGAAATAAGTCACGAGCTGTTCTTAACTATGGTGGATGGAAAAGTTACACAAGTTCTAACTGACACAAGTTCTGGAGCTGTGTGTACGGTGTGTGGGGCTAAACCAAGCGATATGAATAATTTGGAGAAGATTGAATCAAAGCCAGATAATATGAATGCTTACGAGTACGGTTTGTCGACGTTGCATGCATGGATTAGGAGCATGGAGTTAGTTTATACATATTTCATATAATCTTTCGTTTAAAAATGCGAGAACTCCGGAAGATAAAAAAAGTAGAGAAGGCAAGAAAAAAACTTGTACAAAGTCTATTTCGAAGCGAATGGGATTGCATGTTGATAAACCCCGGCAAGAAAGTGGAAATAGCAATGACGGCAATACAGCTCGACGTTTTTTTTTTGAGAACTACTACTGCTCTTCAGAAATAACAGGAGTTAATGAGGATCTTATTAAAAGATTTTATGTTATTCTTCAGACTTTGGCATGCGGTATTGCTGTAAATCCAGAAAAATTTGGTGAATATACTCGCGCTACTGCACAATTGTACGTTACACAATTATATGTGGTATAACATGCCTTCTTCAGTACATAAGATCTTAATACATGGGGAAAGTATAATTAGACATTTTGCTGTTCTGCCTAGTGGTAATTTATCTGAGGATGCCCAAGAATCTCGTAATAAAGATTCAAAAATATCAGATTATGTCACGCTAGAAAGTGCTCTAGGTCCGCAACGAATGAAGACGTATTTCATGGTATTTTATTTAACATACATCAGACCCCTACATATCAGGTATCAGAAAACCATCAGTCACTGTTGCCAAGGAACTGTTAGACGAAGCCAAGAACCTCTTAGATATTTAAATTGTAGTTTGTATATCATTTTTTTTTTCTATTTTATGTAGCGGATTAATAGATGTTTGTCATTTATTATATGCTATTTTCATATGTAATATTAACAAAAAATACGAAATAATAGTGTATATCACTGAACTGTATAATTATCATTCAATAGGTTAAGTAAACTATGTTTTTGTATGAAAAAGTGTCATTTTTATTTTTGTATTTTTTTTTATATATTATAAATAAAATAATTCTCGCAAAAAAGAAAACCGACTTCCTCCCTCCGATTTTTACAAATTTTCAATAGAGTTATCTAAAAATCAATATTTTGGACGGACAAAATATCCGTCCGATTTCCGAAATTTTTTTATGTGTTCAGCCTGTTGACAAATTCTTTCAAAAAGAACAAAGAATTTTGAAAATCGGTTTATAAATGGCCGAGATATTCAAAAATTAATTTTTTCGGACGGACGTTTTGTCCGTCCGATTTCCAAAAAAAAATTATGAGACCCAACTGCAAGGAATACCTTTCAAACAAAAAAAGAATTTTTAAAATCGGTTCACAAATGGCGGAGTAATATTGGAACAAACATTAAAAAAAAAACAAAAAAAAGGGAACAAAAAAAAGGAACAAAAAAAAAATACACACGTGAAGTCGGTTAAAAATTAACAACGAATGTACCATTATTTGATAGTATATACATTAGAGATACTACGTACCAAATTTCAGCTATTTACTTCGATAAACGACAAAGTTACAGATTTTTGAGACGGTACGCACGATTCTGTCCCATAATGCGTCGTTTCAATATTTTAGGTATCAAAACGACAGCTAATGATTTCGTATATTTTTTTTTTCATATTGAGGCAAAAGGGTCGGCATTATTTATAGAAAATAATCACACCTTTAATGACTGAATGAACGGTTTTTAGTGTTCCGTACGGAACATTTATAAGATCACTTCGGTGTCTGTCCTGTCTGTCTCTCTGTCACACCCGATTTTCTCCGAAACTATCTGACATAGAAAGTTGAAATTTGGTAATAATATAGGAATTGATGGCCTCATCAGAGCCATGTGGTTTTGAGAATTAAATTTTGACTTAAGGGGTTAGTTTTGGGGGGTGAAGTCGGAAGTGAAAAAAAAAACTTTTTTACTAGGTCATCAAGGGTGGTGTCAAATAAAAGCTTGTGAAAACACGAGTAAAAAATATATTATAATATTATACTTGCGCGCACTTTTCTTTGTATTATTTTTAAAAATTCGCGAAAAATCGCTGTCCCGGGCCTTATCTCGAAAAGTACTTATCAAAAAATTTCGAAAAAATTCTGGAATATTCTCCACGGGGTGTAGATTGAACGAAAATTATCACGAGTGCATTACCTTTAATAATTTTTCTGGTATTTAAAAAAAACAAAAATTTCAAGGTCATTAGATTTCAGTAAAGATTGGAAACAAACTTTGTTGAAAACTCATTTAGGGTGTGTTTTGTGAAGTCACTGATCATTTTATACATCTGTAAAACAAAATTTTTTATTTTAAAAGCAATCAACGTACGGAACACTAATTGCGCAAGTTCAACTTGCACTTGACCGTTATTTCAATTTAATTTTGGGGTAACTTTTTGACATAAATCGAGCTGTCGGAAATAGCGCAAGACATTATATTTAGTGGTTAATAGTTAATGATTTATTGCTACGGACGACAATAATCACAAATTTCTATAGTGAATGATCTAATGGAGCGATGCTGTAACATAAATGATTACCTAGAATAGGTACCGCAACCCTTATGTCGGGGAAAAAATGGTCCCAGTTATTTGAAACACTGTGTAACAGTGTAGTTTTTGTTTGGGACGCTACCTGATTAGGTATATTTATTGATTTAACCTAGTTTAAAAACATGATACTTTTGTTCCCACCAATGATGTTTGGCGATTAAAAAAAAAGGTGTTTTACCAGTTACCAGTTAATCGATAAAACAAAAAAAAAATTTGGTTAAAATAAACAATTATTCAAACTTTTTTTGAAATATTTTCTGGCGTATATATATATATATATATAATATATATATATATATAATATATATATATATATATATATATATATATATATATATATATATATTATATATATATATATATATATATATATATATATATATATATATATATATAGATATATATATAT